>JAKLTH010000193.1:4800000-6000000 GCA_025175895.1 Wurfbainia villosa | reverse complement strand
TATTTCCCAGCACCACGTACAATTTCGAAATAGCTAAGGAATAAGGTGGTGTTGGGATTTCATTTCCCAGTACCACGTACAATTTAGAAGTGGCCGGGGAACACACTGTGGTCCTGAGATTTCAATTCGGGACTGCACAATTTAGAATCGGCCGGGAACACACGGTGGTCTGGGATTTCAAGTCGATACCACATACACTTTCAAACGGTGAAAATAAGGTGGTGCTTTGGGATTTCAATTCCAGACTACGTCTAATTTAGAAGTGGTCGGGAACAGGTGGTCCGGGATTTCAATTCGGGACCACGTACAATTTAGAATCGCGGGAACACAGTGGTCGAGAGATTTCAATTCAGCACTAATGCGTACACTTTCAAACAGGCCGGAAATAAGGTGGTGCTGGCAAATTAAATTCCAGGAACACAGTGGTCCTGTGTAGGGCCATCAATGGATTTTGGCCAAAACCCATTGATGGACCTACAGGAGTCCAAATTCCGAAATCTTTGCATCGATTGAAAGACCTAACGACTTCACATGTTGTTGCATCGAGGAAACTTCCTTCTGATCCTCCTACCTCCATGTTTCGGCCGCGTGCCACTTGGCACGGGGCCTGATTTCTGAAAATTGGCTGTGTAAACCTAATCCTGCCTTGAATATCGGAAATTTTGGACACGATACACAGAGATATTGAGATTACAATTTTGCAAACTAACGTAACAAAATTTTCCATTACAATTCTGCAAAATAGCTTAACATTAACATTAGCATTGACATTGACATTAACATTGTTTCCTTTAAAAATATTTACACAACCACAATAAACATACTTAGGAATTAGTAGCCGGTGGCATTCTACAAGACCTCCTATTATGCCCAAGCTGTTTGCATCTGCTGCATTTATTTTTCACCCTCGGTATGTTTGGACTCTATCGTGCCTTTTTTCTTCGCCCGGGCTGCACAAGGCTACGAGGAGGTAGAACTCCGAAAATTTTGTCACCATTAGGCCAAAATTTCTTACTTCGACATGGGTAAATACGATCCATGTAAGTGGCCTCCCAGGTTTCCCTTAGAAAATAATGCTCGCAGTAACGGTATGGATCCATGTTCCGATATATGATGACTGCAATAGCATGCGAGCAAGGAATTCCTGAAATTTGAAACTCACCGCAGATGCAACTTCGCCTATCCAAATCAACAATATACGAAGATGTTATTGTCTGTACTTCCATTTCCATTTGTGAATATGGGAATACCGAATATAATCGAGTTCTTTCTCTCCTTTCATCAATCTCTTTAATGGCATAAGGTGTCAGAATACCTAACCTTTTTGAAGATTCTTCCCTACGGTTATAGAACCATTGAGCAAGCTTTCTTCTAGTGTTGTCAATTAAACTGGTGATGAGGAGTTCACGTGCTTCCTTGAATAATGCATTTAAACTCTCGGAACAATTAGTGGTTAACATTGTGTACCTCCTGCCAGGAAAGTGTGCATTGGCCCATCTTTTTGGATCGATCTTTTGTAGCCACGCATATACTTCCTTGTATTTGTCATGCATGTTCTGCATTAATCGATCAAAGTCAACTCTTGTATTTGCTCTTGCTGCTGCCCAAAATAAACCTAATGAGGATCTATCTCGGGTATCTGTCACCATGTTACAAGACAAGTGATAGCAACAAAAACCATGATGGGCAGATGGATACACTTTGTTAACTGCTGATATAATCCCCCGATGTCTATCTGAGACAATACTCAATGACCCTGGCAGGACATCAAGGAATGTCTTTACATGATCCAAAAACCACTCCCAAGCAGATCCACATTCAACCCGGCAATTCCAAATGCAATCGTAATTTTTGCATTATCACAATCGCAGAGCCATTAGCAAAACACCGTGATACTTGCGTCATATGTGTAGCATCAATTCTAATTAGTTTTCGCAAATACAACTGAATACTCTTGACAAGCACCAAATGCCCAAAAACATCGCTTGGAATTGATTTTCACCATTTCTAGTATCGTAACATATGTATCAGGATCTCTAACTCTTAACTCACGCAAGTACATTGGAAGATCAATATAGGCCTGATCAAAATCACCTACCACTCTTTTTAATGCTTTCTGTCTGGCTGTGTATGCTTTCTTGTATGAAATGTGAACACCAAACCTAGCTTGCATTTCTCTTCGAATTGAACTTGATTTGTAATCATCAGAGGTAGCTAACCGTCCTAGAATACAGTTTGCTACAAATGTGGATGTGCAAGCATGGTGATCTCATTGTTTCTAACATGTCACACATGCTGTCGCTACATATTTTGTGACAGTGAACTCCACGTCTCCACTTGCAACTAGACTCCATGAACAAGGCTGACTAAAGCAAATAACTTTAATTCTATTGAGTCTGGTGTCAATGAGCTATATCTCAAGTTTTTAGCATCGCATGCCTTACTAGTGCATCTTTAAACTCTTGTCGAGAGGAAAAACGCACGTCGATGAAAAATCATTTGGATATGATGAACAGACATCTGCCAATAGTCTTATTTGTGGATTTAAAGCATAGGGATCATCAGCAATTGGGAACACTTCCTCTAAGTCACTGTACTAATCTGGATTTAACTCACCTTCTTCATGTTGGATATCATCAGCGAAGAATTCTTTCGAAGAATTTGTATATTCTACCTCTTCTATCCCATGTATATCACTTACCTCCTCTTCACTCCAAGTTTGTTCAAAATATTCATGTTCTACTGTGGTAGCAGTGACAAACTCTTCTTCGAGTATGGAAGAAGCGTCTCTATTTATATCAAGGTGTTCATCACTGGTAATTCTATTGCCCACATCAGTAAACTGAGATGAAGATGGAATATTACTTGGGCACAGATTTATGGAATCTTGATCATCTAACTCTTTATGGAATTTGATTCAATGGTTTCCAAAAATGTTAACACTTCATCAGGAAGGGGGTCATCCCTGCAAATGTTTTT
This sequence comes from Wurfbainia villosa, assembly GCA_025175895.1. Classification (NCBI taxonomy): domain Eukaryota; kingdom Viridiplantae; phylum Streptophyta; class Magnoliopsida; order Zingiberales; family Zingiberaceae; genus Wurfbainia; species Wurfbainia villosa. The sequence goes on along the minus strand of JAKLTH010000193.1, from coordinate 5,997,021 downwards.
AAAATCAACACTGTTACATGTAGCGTGCTATGAAAGTATTTGAATTTTTAACTAGGCTTTAGAAGTCTGAAGACAAGTGGAGGATGAGAGTTTATGGTTAGGTTTCCCAATTATGCACTTAACTAATTATAACATTTGATGTTGATAGATAGGGCCATTAATGGGTTTTTAACGAAACCCATTGATGGACCTTTCAATGTTGAAATTATGAACGGTTTATATGGAATGGAAGAGGAAGACATTTACTAGGGTTTATGCTGAGAGGATACTTAGTTCCCACTCCTCTGACGATTATGGTGCGTGCCAATTGTACGACATGCCAATTGGCACACTCTGCGAATGTTGGCACAGAGCATTAATTTTCATAACTACTGTTTGGAAGCATAAGGAAAGGTGGAGAATGATAGTATAGGTCACGCTTGGCCCACGGTGGTGCTGGGATATAAATTTCCAGCACCACCATTTATCTCGACCAGTTCCATCTCCCTGGTGCTGGGATTTTTAAACGCAGAACCACTGTGTTGCTGGGGTTTTAGTTCCCAGCACCACCAACAATTCCGGTAATTTTTATGTACATGGTGCTGAAAATTTCATTCACAGCACCATGGTGTTGCTGGTGGTTTTAATCTCATTACCACGGTGGTGCTGGGATATAAACTCCCAGCACCACCATTTATCTGGGTGGTTCCATCTCACAGTCTTTGGGATATTTAAACGCAGAACCACTGTGTTGTTGGGGTTTTAGTTCCCAGCACCACCAACAATTGCGGCAATTTTTATGTACATGGTGCCAGAAATTTCATTCCCAACACCATGGTGTTGCTGGTGGTTTTAATCTCATTACCACGGTGGTGCTGGGATATAAACTCCCAGCACCACCATTTATCTGGACTGGTTCCATCTCACAGTCTTTGGGATATTTAAGCCTTGAACCACTGTGTTCTTTGGGGTTTTAGTTCGGCACCACCAACATTTCACTTGACTTATATGTACATGGTCCGGAAATTACATTCCCAGACCATGGTGTTCTTTGGGGTTTTAATCTCATTACCGTGGTCTTTGGGATATAAATTCGACCACCATTTATCTCGACGATCGATGCCAATGGTCTTTGGGAGTCTTATTCGAGAGGACCATAGTGTTCTTTGAGGTTTCTAATCGGACCACCCTTAATGTCGACCACTTATATCTCCTTGGTCTAGTGAATTAGATTCCCAGCACCAAGGTGTCGCTGGAAGTTTGAATCTCATTACCATCGTGGTGCTGGAATATAAATTACCAGCACCACAATTTATCTCGACAAGTTCATTCCCCATGGTGCTGGGAGTATTAAACTCGACACTGGGTGGCGAGATTTAAATTCACATCGTATTTTATCGAATTTGTTGAACCTTAATGGCCGAGAATTTGCGGATATACGATGTTCTGGGATTTAAATTCAAAGATCACTTTTTATCGATCAATGAAATTTGAATTTCATCACAAGACCACCTACTCTCCCATGGTAGTCTTTGGGATTTTAAATTTTAGATACGGTGGTCTTTGGAAATTTCATTGCCAAGACCACCTACTCTCGAGCAGATTGAATCTCCTAGTGCTAAAATATCAATCGGGAACTTCGAATGTCGTGGGATTTAATTGGAAGCATCACCTTTTAAGTTAGGTGGCATTTGTTTAGGTGGGGACAAAACTTCGGTTATGAATCTCTGCATCGCGATTATGGGTGCATTGGTCTACTTTGGTATGATATGCCTACATCGTATTTATGGGTGTGTGGCAAACTTGGTTATATAACCACCTCTGATCGTTTATTAACCTCATAGCGATCTCGAGAATAAAAACACATACATACATGATAATACTATGTAAGCGGTGGTGAGTGAGTGCGCAACTTCGGATTAAGCTGGCGATAAATTCGTGGAGCGATGATGTCGTTGATAACTACTAGGGTTTCATCAAAAATGATATTGCTCAGTTGGTTTGCGGAGGAAAGCTGCGTGTGGTGCTCATCAACAGCATGGGGCTGGCGCTCCCACGTGGCTGGAAGAGACGTTTGGATGGCTCGGGATTTCCAGATGTGCCTCGGATGAATGCAAACCTCTCTCTGCATTAAATTCCAAAGCTGTTTGGCGGGAGGGGTATTTTGGGAATTACGCGCGTGATTTGGTCATTATGAAACTATAGTGCGCGTTTTGGGCAAATCCGAACTTCGGCTGCTGTGTTTGGTAAATTGCTGGAGTTTTTTATCCGGATCATCTTCGTCTGTGTGATTCTTATGTGTGGCAATTTTTTCATCGTCTGATCAATTACGATTGTACAGTAATAAAAAATATACAGTATTTCTTTCGCGTGCGATTTTTTCCGTTGTAGATGTCAATGTATCGATAGTCAGTCGGATTCCAATGAAAATCTGATCGGATTACGATCGGGATTGTACTCGTCAGTGATGTGCGCTACTAGCAGTCACAATCCTAGTTGTTTCCGACTATAATTCGATCGAAATTGGATCATAATTTAATTGATATTGAAATTCGATTAGATTACGATCAAATTACAATTAGACCGTAGTCGAATTAAGATTAAATCGTGATCAAAATTCACTCTGAGCGGTTGTATATTTTTCTCCACGGTGCACAGGCCGCATAAAAAATAGACGGGATATAAAACAATATATACACACACTTATTTATACATCATCATTGGGTGACGCGCGCAGAGGTTAAGCTGAATGCTTTGTCGTCGTCCTCAGCGGGAGTCAGCAGCCAGATTTATGAGAAGTACGAATGACTAATAAATGGCTAGCAACCGCACTCTTTTTTCTTTCCCCTCTTTTTGTTTGCTTCCGTTTCAATTACAAGCAGCTGAACTCACCTACTGTGATCCAGAAGAACAGTTTCCGCTGTTTCTGTCCTTCCACCACCACTGAGACATTGAAATGGAGCCACTCTCCATCCTCCGGAGTAGCCTCGATCATTCTCCGCTGGCATTCCCACTTCCTTCGGAGCCCGAGTCTCCGCGATCTGGCCAAGATCCGGCCTTTCTGCCGGGGATGGAGGTCTCCGATGACGGAGGATGTCGTTTTCCCAACCCGCTAGAATCGGTGGCGGCCACCAAGCTCCAGAAGGTATACAGGAGCTACCGCACCCGTCGCAGGCTAGCGGACTCCGCTGTCCTCGCCGAAGAACTATGGTGATTAGATTAAAGAAAGAGTTCCTTTTTGGCTTACGTTTTTTTTTTTCCCCTTCGGATTTCCATATTTGGAGGATGAAAATTTTGCAATTTTTCTGTCGGGGAATTTGGAAGGTGGCAGGCGATAGACTTTGTTCGGCTCAACCGCAGCACGGTGTCGTTCTTCGATCACGGGAAACAGGAATCGGTGATCTCTCGATGGAATCGCATCAAATTGAATGCTTCCAAGGCTCGTCTGCCTCTCCCTCGGCGGTTTCTTCCTTTTTTTCGTTCCTTTTCGTGCTCTAGAATTTTGGTAGCAACTGAATTAAGTTTGGCTTGCAAATACAAACAAGAGAATTGAGTTGTATTTTGTTTTTTAAGGTTGGTCAGGGCTTATCCAAGGACGCCAAAGCCCTCAAACTCGCTTTTCAACACTGGATTGAAGCCGTACGTATACAAAATATTCATTTTCCTTCTCTCTTTTATTGTTATTTTCATTCTTCTGCAGTGGATTATTGACTAGCTCTTACATTCATACAATATTAGTCTTTTTTTGCTTCACATATAGAGTGATGACTTGACTGGAGAATCATCCTTTCCCTTTTGTTCACACCTCTAATTATTGAACCTTTTATTTTATTTATTTATTTTTGAAAAGTAAAACCAAGGAACCTTTTATATTCGCTTAGGGATAGGTCTAACCCTTTTTTTCTTCTTATTTTTAGTTAACCAGTGACATTCTGTTGAGAGTTTTTCCCAGTGTCCATCCCTTGGAAGCCATTTGAATCTTATGTTAATTTGAGCTTCAGTAAATGGATTTTCTTCTTGAATGTTCACTCATTATTTAATTGCTTTAGATTGATCCAAGACATCGATATGGCCATAATCTTCATATTTATTATGAAGAATGGTGCAAAAGCGAAGCAGGTCAACCTTTCTTCTACTGGTAAGTGATAGACTCCTTATCCTCTCTCTTTTCTTGATTATTTTTATTTTCTTTTAATTTATCTTCTTTTTGTAATGTAAAAATGTTTACATATTGCCAACAACTATATTTTTGTTTTAAAGTATGATATTGTTTAAAGTGTCTCATCCAGCAGAACAAAGTCTCCAGAACTTGAGGCTTTACCATGAGTATCTTTTGCTTGGCCTACTTATCCACCTCTAGGGATGAGCATCTACAACCTGAATCCTATAAATCAAACCAATCCAAACCAAATCGGTTTGGATACTTGGTAAAGTTATTGGTTGATGTTTGATTGCTGAATTTACACAAACCTTTAAAACTGAACTAGACTGTTAAGGTTTATATAGTATATGTATATGGGTAAATATAGATAAATTAGTATCTTAATTATTATACTTTTTTATCATTATTTACTTTTTATGTTCCTTTATGTTTAATTATAATATTTTTTTATTATTAATTTTAATAGGACTTCAGATTGTAAACTAGTTTTAGTTTTTTTTTTACATAAACAGTTCAAACCGAACCAAATCTAGATCATATTGAAAAATTCAGTTTGATTTTAACTCGAACTAAAACTGTTTTGATTATAGTTTGGTTTTCATTTTCCGCACTAAACCAATTAATCGAACTGTGCCCTCTATTTCATTACCTAGTTTTCTCACATGATCTCTGATCAAAGACCATTAATTATTGCAATTTGCTGTATGCTAATACATAATATTTCAATGTTCTATTCTTTCCCTTCATTGATGCTTAAGCTAGGTTAAGTAATTTAGTCAAGTGAGACAGATTGTTGTAACGGCCTGCCTCACATAGTGTGTAATACTTTTATGCAGGTTGGACATTGGCAATGGCAGAGATTTGGATCTTAAACAGTGTCCAAGATCATTCCTTAGGAAGCAGTGTGTCAAATATCTTGGTCCTGTAAGAATCTCTCCCTTTAACCCTTTAGGAGAAAATTTTTGAACATTTTCTACCCAAAAAGGGCTTGTGCAATTAATTTATCTAGAAAACAGATGCAATATGGCAATATCTTAATAGTCCCAAATAATATAATGCACTATTTCCTATCTTATATAGGTGCATTTTGTGCATACATTGCTGAAAGCTTGAAGATTCTTATATAAATAAAAAATGTAAACAAATATTTCTTCATTTAGGAGGATAACATGTGAAACATTCTCAAATATTAAGGTGTTTTTCTACCTTTAGAGAACCTGAACCTTCATATATGTACAGTCATTTTTTTTAGAGCTTATTAGGTGCTAGTTATTTCTCCAAATGCAAGGCAATTCTTTATCTAATTTTAGTAGCTGATGCAAGATGGATAAATAGTTATCTAATTTTAGTAGCTGATGAAAGACTGTAAAATAGCCCCTTTTTCAGATTAACATTGCTTGATGTTTATGGAACACAGCTTAGTTTATCTGAAATGCAGCTCCAAATTGCAAGCTTAACCCCTTATATCTATCATTCTTCAGCAAGAACGGGAACACTATGAATATGTTCCACTAGATGGCAAAATTGTGCACAGACAAACCGGAGTTCTTTTAGACACAACTTCAGCAGCCAAAGGAGGAAAATGGATTTTTGTCATGAGCACATCAAAGAAATTATATGCTGGTCAGGTAACTCATCTAACTTCCTGGTTTTGATGTCTTTCAAACCGGATCTGCAGTATTGAAGTTGGTCATAATGTCTTTCTGATGCTTTCTCTCAAGTCAATAGCTGGTAACTTTTAATTGCAGAAAAAGAAAGGAATATTTCACCATTCCAGCTTCCTTGCTGGGGGAGTTACTGTAGCAGCTGGAAGATTCTCTGCTGAAAACGGGATGCTCAAGGTAGAATATGCAGTTTCTTGTAAATGATATTAAGTTTATCATGATTTAATCTTCTCCATATACTCAGTTTAATATGAGACCTTGCCAAGTCATTCAAAACTTGTGTTGCTGGATGTGATGGATTACTTAAACTGTTGCAAGAAGACATGTTAACGGAACTAAAGAGAAAGGAGTGGGAGTAGAACTTCACTCCTTACTCCGGCATTGCTAGCGAATGCTTATTAAACAGGTTTAGATAGTAAGAGGTTCCCACATAGTACCTTAGCATTATCGGTTGGATCAGACTCCTCTTAGGTTTTAACACGATAGCAGAGCTACACCATCAGTTCCTCACCTCTAGAAATGTTGCTCCTAAGGAGGCATATACAAAGAAGACATGCCAAATGTTAAAGAGGAAGGAATAGAAGGTAGAAACTGTCCTTTGTAGTTTCCATATTGCTGAGTGAGGCTTATTAAGTGTGCTTAAATACTAGGTACTCCCACCTACCTTGGTATTTTTAGCTGAATTGGGCTTCCTCTTGGATTTTAACAGTAATAAATATTTTATGTTCACCGATTCTTCCATATCATAAGTAGCTACTTCCCGTACATCTTACAAAAGATGCGAATTCATTTATTTGTTTAGACACTAAGGTTGTTTAGTTTGCAGCGTATTTGGGCTTATAGTGGGCATTACCGACCAACTGAGGAGAACTTCAACAACCTTTTAAGCTTCCTCAAAGAAAATCATGTTAATCTGGATGAAACTGAGGTAATGCTACTCGTGATGCCCTTTTATGTAGTCTGGTAGTGCTGGCTTGCTCCGCAAATGTGTAGCTGGAGTTTACAGATCTATTCTGAATAGAATCTTGTCAATCTTTTAATCCCCAGATAATGCCATCATCCAACGAAGATTATTATGAGGATGCAAAGAATCCTCAGCTAGAAAAGGTGATTGAATCAATGAAAGTTTCTAGAACTCCTCAACTAGCTCTGCCTTTAGAAGTAACAAGGATGGCAGCTTCGGAACCAACTAAAGAATCTGAATCAGCTGCCCACCTTCAAGTCCAGTACCAAAGAACTTTATCTGGTGGCCTTCATAGTTCAAGAGCCGATGTTCCTAAGAAAGCCATTCTAGAGAGGATAAATTCGAAAAGGAAAGCAAGTTCTTATCAGTTGGGTCATCAGCTTTCTTCTAAATGGTGCAGTGGAGCTGGTCCTAGAATTGGATGCGTTGCAGATTATCCAGTTGAGGTCAGATTACAAGCATTAGAGTTTGTAAACCTCTCACCAAAGATGGCCATCAAAAAGCCAATCGAGCAAGAGCTTAGTGCCCCCCTGATATAACATCACATCGCTTACCTTTTTTTAATCAGGTTCTGTAATATCCATGTCTGAAGTACCCTGTTTCAGTATTAGCACTCTTCTTATCTGTATGGCTTGCAACTGTGAATTGGATCAATAAATCGTTCATGGTCATGAACACTTGTATATGAATGGCTTGTGGTCGTATTTTTATATCAGTAACCAGTTCATATACTGAAAGAGAACATACTAATTATGATAGTTGAGAATGTTAAAGAGGAGATTGTGTAAAAGTTAATATTTCTGATTCAATTTTGCATAGGGCAAGCCATACGTACATGTTATTATTTTATAAGAGCAAAAATAAACTTCGAGAATATTAGTACATGTTATTTCTATTAGTAAATTTGCAAGTGTGCGAGAGATGTAGGATTGAATATATGATTAATTAATTATGATTTTTTAATAGCTTTAAACGAGGTTGAGGGAGTGGTAAAAAAATAATTGCGTAAATATATAAAAAAAAACATAGAATTATCATATTAAATGATTAAAAGGACAATCTAAATTGGACTTTTGTACAATTAGTGCAACTCATACTGTATAAAATAGATGCAACAGGAGAACTTTTCAGGGGTTATGGGGTCATTCATTCTAGTACTATTTTTGCCCAAGCAAGCTTAAATTATATGCTTGTATAACTATAAATTATAGTCGATAATAAGCAAGCGAAAATCAGGCTGGTAATGCATTAAACTTACTAAAAATTATTATAAATTCAAAAGCATCGAAATAGTTATGTCCATAATGTACATTGTAGTCCTAATTGCCATAACAATATTGAGGTAATTAAGATTAAGTTTGAAAGATTTTATAAATTTAAGCTATTTTCACAGTATGATAATATTGAAAAATTTAAATGATTTTAATTAAATTTAAAATTTTTAAAATTAAATTGATAAAAAAATATTTTAATATAATAATATAAAAATATAGTAATTTTGAATTTTTCATTCGTGAAAATAATTTCTTATAATATGAATACGTACAATAAATCTAATATGATTCAAATTTTATTCAAAATTTCATATTGGATCAGAGTTCAGTGCTATCTTTTTTTATTATGATAAATAGGATGATAGTTGCTATAAAATATTTTTAAAATAATAAAAATAAAGGTTTTTTTATTTTTTTTATATATAAAACGTTCTAGCACTTTCAATAATATATATATATTTCAAATTTTGCGTTAACTGTTTTTTCCCTTTTTTTTTTTTAAGTAATAGGTAGCATTTTGGTTTTGTTGGTGCTAGCCTGCTAGGGTCATCTTTTTTATTTATTTATTATTTATTATTTATTATTTATTATTTTTGTTTTGTTTTTTTTTAATTTTTAATTTTATTTTTATAATCCAGACCGGACTTAGCCCGACTAATCTCCGATTCACCTGCCGGATAAATTCGGAGGTTTTCGTCCCCGTTCTTACGAGTGCTTAGCCCTGTGGGGAGCTCTTTTTGGATCGTTCAGAGCGGTGCTCTCTTACTCGTGATGAAGCCAAGCCATTCCACTTCTGTGCTGCCTTCGTCGCCTCCTCGTTTCCGTCCACCTCCAACACTCTAAAGCTAGTAACTGCCCTTCGATCCGTCACCACTGGCAGCGATTCGAGGCCCTTCTGTGTGGTCCTCGAGCGAGATCAGTGGATTCCTTCGTCCATCCGGGTTGATGTCGGCATTGGCGGTGGATCGACTTGGGGTACGCTGGCTTCTTCTAATCCTTCCCTGCAGCGAAAAAGTCGACTCCAGAGAGCTTCTTATTAGTTCTTACTTGTGTTTGATCTCTCCCCCCAATGGAATCAATGAGGAATATAGCTTACTTCAAGATTTCTTTTCTTTCTTTTTGTGCGCGCGCGTTTCCTTCGATTCCTGTTCTGTGTTTTTCTAATCGATTAATTTGGAATACCCTTGTGAAATTTTTATCTTCGCAGTTTTTTGAGTTATAGTCAGACAATTATAGATAAAATTTGAAGGCACACATCCTAAAATCCTTTAGTTGAGAAAATGGAATTTCCTCGCCGTGTATTCTTTTGGGGACGCGGGCGTGCTAGTTTTGTTCTATAAGTATTTCATGAAACATAAAATTGAATTTGGTCGCTTCATACTGCAAGTAAGTTTTGATTTGTCTTGTGAACTGTGATTGGGAGATACTCTTTTTACTCTTTCATGCAATAAAGTTCACTTATTTTTTGCAGCAGGATCATCGTTCGGAGTGATTTGGGGAAGGAATCAGGCAATTTCTTTACTTGAAATATGAATACAGTAATGGAGTAAAGACGAACTACGCCACTCATCCTGCTTCAATTCCTTTGGATGGATCTTTGACAGATGGGTTAGTTTTTTTTATATCTGGTCCAATTGAGGTAAATTCTCAGGTCAAAATATTTCATTACATACAAATTATTTCAACAAGTGGTACTTCTGAGATTGTTAAATAAAATGACGGGCCAAATTTGATAACTACTTTGGTGGATGAAGACATTACGCATTAAACTCAAACTAAACATGCAAGATGGTAAGGGCCAGGATGTGGAAGACAACCTAGATAGACTTTTAAGGGCAATTTATTTCAGGACTTCATCCAGGGATTGTGGTCCTTCTGTTGAAATTTTTATCAGTGTGTCGGACATATATAGAGATTAGCATTTGGCGATGTTGATCCAACAGCTGGGTCTGATCAGTCAGTTCGACAATGAGTTGACGACTTGAACCAGTGGAGCTCGGTATAACGATGTGGATTTTATCCCATTTATAAGCGTGACACACCTTTTTTTTTATTATTATTATTATGAAGGCATCTCTTCGGATAATAGACGTACCCTTCTTGGCAACATCATTACCAACTTAATTTCGTTGGTCGTCGAGTTATCCCTTTAGATACCTTTTCAAGTGCGTATCCACTTTGGTATACACCCTTTTGGGCAGGTTTATCCCTTCGGATAAGAGTATTAAGATCGAGGCGAAAGAAACCTTCTTTCTTTAAGACGATATTATCCAGCAGAGGTGCTTATGGTTCATTAGCAATCAAATGATCATACATCAATTAATATATGATTATTAATTAAAAGATAGGGGATGTGTCTTCTTATTTAATGATTCATACATCAATTAATTAAGATTATAATTATTGATTCAACTATATATAATTAATTGATTAATTATTTAATTAATCAAATTGAATTTATAAATATTAATTAATCAAATGATCAATTAATATTATTGTCATGATTTATCATGATTTGATTAATCTTTCCATTATGATGCGGATACGTGGATTTTTTCACCTCCTTTTAACGCAGAGAGTGACAACGCCAAGGAGGTTTAGGGTTCTCTCTAGTTGCAATAGTCATAAAAGTGAATAGACGATGCAAAAACCAAGCACAGAGAGTAATGATACAGGATTTAACGTGGTTCAGAATCTCAATTCCTACTCCACGGGGTGAGCTCTAAAACGAGTTGCAGTGTCAAAGCACTTTCACTATGAAACTTCTCCTTTTCGGAAGTCTTTCCGAAGGTGGAGCAAAAACCCCTTACAATTCCAACCCTCTACAAAGTAGAGAGATAGAGTTAACTTCAAGGGTTCTCTTCCGCCGTCTCCTCTTCCTCCTCTCTGGCCACGTTGTCCCCCCCTCTCGATAGGATGGCCTCCAGTAGAAGTTGGATCCAGATCAGAATCTTCTCTCTCCTTCTTCCTTCGCTTTTATCTTCCTCTTTCCCTGTCAGCTGTGATGTAACGAACTATTCTCATCACCGTCCACGTGGAGGGCTCTTCTTTCCTAGAGAATAATTCTGTTAAGAAGATAAGGAATAAAAACTCCCCTGAATATTGTGCGGAGTCCTAGTTTGTTATATTATATAACAAACTCTCATAAATTAACGCCTCGAGAAATATTCTGCCCCTCTTCTTCACCCTTTCTTCCTTCATTGGGTCAAACACTGACTCGGTCCCTCTCTCGGCAGGATCCTCCTAGTTCATTTGAATCGGGTCGTACGTTACTCATTGATATCTAGGCCTTCTCTGGTTCTGAGACCCATTCCCTTGTGCTTTCCATCTCTCCCCGAGTTAACACCCGACTCACTCCTCGAGTCACCCCCCCCAGACTTGTGCCTTGGGTTATCCATCGGGTCCCTCTTCGATCTTAGAACTTATCTGCCTTGTCCTATACTTTCACTCTGTCAACTCGCTCAACTTGCTTGGGTTGAATCCAACCGGTTCAGATAGTGTTTCACTCATGACATTCTTATCTCAATTCCTAAATTAGGTTATTGTGCTATCACATTAATAAATTAATCTTGCTAATCAATCAATTAATTAATCGATTAATTGAGTTTGAACCATTCAAAATTAATTTTGATTTTATTCTCTTCAATGGTTCCATGCGAATTAATATTCATGTATTCTCAAATTAGTGCCCATGTAATCACCTCCATGAACTCAGCTCATGTGCACATCAAATTTTTGTCCGATCATATCAGGCCAACTCTTCATTATTTAAATAATCATAAATATTAATTTCTTATTCACTCGAGAAATTGATTTACGACGATCTACTCGTGAAATAGCTGTCCATATCCCTATTCAATTTATTGGTTACCGAAACCAATTTTCCAACATCTTCTAGTAGTCGACCAGGGGTTGATGTGGTGCAGAAGAATCCTACCAAGAAGCTAGTCAAAGGAGAATCTTGATCGTCAGGAATAAGGATATTAGAATCTGCCACCTTAAAACAAGCTTTGAGAAAGTTATCCATCATGCAGGCATAGATGGCTGCTATGAAGAGATTGTCAAAGCCAATTAACTTGTCCGGGACTTCTGAAGCTGAGACAATTAAGAGGCTGTATACATCAGTGATGGTCCAATCGAGTGACCCTCCTTTTTCTTTAAATGAAGAAAAGAGAAATTTGGTTGAAATATCCATCATGGCTGAAAATGTTTCAGCACATTTCTCGAAAAAAGTAAGCATATTTGATCAAGGGGAAGATGCAGAATTCTCTGGTGAGAGTTCTGTTTCACCCTCTCTCTCTGCTGTTCTTACAACCAAGTTAACTAAGATCAGGATCCAAGACGTTATTAAACCCCCACTTGAAGAATCATATGAAAGTCAATCAGCTATAGTTAAGATGGAAAAGAACATAGCTAACTCGAAGGCAGTTGCTGCTCCAATCAACACTGAAGTAAACCCACATTTGACCAAACCAGTATGTAGGAATAATAGCATCGAAAAGAAGGGGAAAATTGAGGCATCATCAACTCTTGACTGTTTCCGTTACACATCCAGAAATCAACAAAATTGATGGAACTTTATCCATTGCTAAACTATCTCGATCTAAGGAGCATGCCGCAATTTCGTGTACTACTACAATCAAATCTTGTCTTCATAAGGAGCAACTCACTCCTGCATGCAGTATGTCTATGACGAAATCTTGTCGTTCTAAGGAACTTGGCACTCCTTCACCTGCAGCAGGTAGTGTAGAAAACAAAACATTTTGAGCCCAAATATCCATGGAAGCAGCATGGCCATAAGTGTCAATTCCAGTGAATTTTCTTGATAAAGAGAAAAGGGTGAGTGCTCGCAGTTCAAAAAGTAGCATTGACAATTATAGTAGCCGCGCTAGCATCAGTGGAGAGAGTATCAGAGCAGTGCTAGCTGGAAAGGACGTCGGCCTCACATGTCAAAGGATGCAAGATGGATAACAATCCAACAAGGAAGCTTACACTTGATGAAAATTAAGCTTCTCAAAAGACTTGGTTGTGGAGATACAGGGACTGTCTATCTTGCAGAGTTGATTGGTTCAGAATGCTTGTTTGCATTGAAGGCGGTGGATATTGAATTCCTGATTATCAGGAAAAAAATGCTGAGAGCACAAACGGAAAGAGAGATCTTGCAAATGCTAGATCATCCCAATTCTCAGTGCTCATTTTACAACTAATAATCTTTCTTGTTTAGTTATGGAGTACTGTCCAGGTGGTGATCCGCATGTTCCTCGACAAAAGCAACCTGGTCGGAGTTTTAGTGAGCCAGTTGCCGGCTATATTACCAAAATAATTTTCTGCTTTTGCTTCACTATAGAGTATAAACTGTTCACGTTAAAGCAATTTGTACTATTAATCTGTTTTTGAATGATATCGTAATGGTGGATTTGGATTCAGAAGACCCCAGCAATGGTGTCTTTGTTCCTCTGGAGTTTGTTGAGAAAAGTGATCTTATGGCTTTGCAAATGATGATAGGAGCACGGAACTGAGGTAATAAATGTTGTTCCTCCATGCGTATCATTTTACAAGCAGATGATTAATGATTTTGATAGATTTTTTGCTGAACTTCATGAAATAGATGGTGGCAATGGAGAGAACTATGTTCTTGTTGCAACAGCCTCACTCGTTGGCAAGCGTGAAAGAAATTCTGAGGATCCTTTTTTCAGAGTTGAAGGAAGTTGTTGGGCAAACGAATGTAGATGCTTTAAGAAGAATATGTGGAGATCGTTGCTACTTCCAAGTTCCAGCTAAGAATTCTGAAATCTGTATCTTCTACTCTGAGCAACTTTTCTGCTTTCTGGCCAGGACAATTCATTTTGTTTATTATGCAAGGAGGTGGGAGATGATGTTCAGAAAGAGTTCACACCAGGTTCTTGTTCACATGTTCTTCATGGATGGAGTGATGATGGACCTGATTTTTATGGTTAGATTGAGGACTTCAACTATCTCAAGAGCTGGCTAACAGGAGGTATTGTCCCACATCTTGTTTTGTTCATATCTTGACCTTATTTTACCATGTCTTTTGTTTCTATCTAATTTTATGTTTAATTAATTCATGAAATGTTTTAATACAACATGCAGAATTCATATTTTCTAGAATGTACAATAAAAAAAATCTTGTTATAACTAAATTGTGACAAAAGCATGGGGTTTGATGGGAAAACCTTTTTTTTTTTTAATAGAACAATTCGATATGCCAATTGAAGATCTTTGTCCTAGTCTTTGCAATCACACAATACAAGCTTTTGTCATAGTTGCCAAAACCAGGTAATAGGTACAAATAGCTTAAGTTGAACCAGTTTGGCCAAAAGTGATGTGATGTTTCTCGAGAAATCAATTATCCCATGAAGATCAATAGAGAACTTTTAAACTAGATTTTTGAAAATAATAGTTATACCTACTTGGTAATAAACAAAATCAATTCAAGTTTGGTTAAATCTAAAGTAAAAAATAGTGTAGCCGATTGAAATTATCTACTTAGTTAACTTTATTCTGATCATCGCTTGAATTCTACCAAACCCAAAAGTAGAAATTGGTTGCTTGAATTCCTGTTTAAGTCGCTGAGTCTCTTGGTTTCTTGAGAATTGTCCTAAGCTCAAGGATGATGGTTAACCTTGCCATTGTTTTATCCCAAACACACCTAAACACAAGTAAAGTAATCAGAGTGAACTCTCAAATCTACTCTTGATTCGAACAGGAAAATTAATTTTGGTCCACAAGTTAGTTTGCAAATTAGCTTGCGGTCCAGGCTTAGAAATTACAAATTAGCATTGCTCTAATAAAAAAAAAAGTACACCCAATAAACGATTCTTATGATGCTAATTTTCAAAGCAACTTGTTTTGGAAAAACATTGTTATTTTTTTAAAAAAATAATTTACAATTCAAGAAATTGCAAAAAGCATTATGTCATGCCTGAAAACTCAAATAATGTTTTTTTTTTCTGAGAGGTGTTCATTTGCAATTTTTCGACTACAAATTGATTTTAAAAAATAATAGCTCGTGATCCTGGAGATTGACAAAAAAAAAAAATTTAACCCTCATTTTGACAGGTTAATACTTTATTTGGGTTCCGTTATTCTCGAAACATTTAGATTGTTTTTTCCCCTCTTAGAGTGGTGTCAGTTTATGATTTTTTAAATTGGAAGTTGATTTGCAAAACAATTTTTGCAGGTTGAAGAATCACAAAAATGTGTTTTTAGGCTTCAAGTCATTTGTAAATCAGTTTGTACCCTTATTTTGACATTAATAATAGTTAAGTTAGGCTTCTATATGCTTAAACTACTTAAATCAAATTGATTTAAAAAAAACATTCAGTCTTAAAAATGGCATCGGACAATTTTTTTTTCAAGTCTGGTTAATTTGAAAATCAGTTGCACCCTTATTTTGGCATAATAATACTTTATTTAGGCTTTTTTTGTGCCATAAAATCAGTTAGAACCCTTGAAATCATGTTTTTTTTCTTAGAATGATCTCGATTTATGATGTCTGTATCATAAACTAATTTTCAAAACAACATGCAGTTTGAAATATATATAGCATATGGCATAGGATGTTTTATTTTCTAAACCATAAACTATATTGCAAATCAACTTACACCTTCATTTTGATATAATAATAGTTAATTTAAGTTCTTTCATATCTAAAACATTTCAGATGATGGCTTTTTCCTCTCAGAGTGTTGTCAATTTGCAATCTCAAGCCGCTAGTTAAATCGCAAAACAACTTGCGGTTTGATATTGTTTAGAGTAGTTTAGGAATTTTATTCTAATGTGGTGTATTTTGTTAAAAGAAAAATTAATTAGAGGGCTTCATGATCATAAATCTAATATATTAGGGTGTGTTTTGGTAAATTTCTCAAAAATATATCATGTTATTAGTATGTTTGAGTTGTGACAAAGCAACAACAAAATTTAATTTAATATACTAAATTGAAGATCAATATCATATTTTATGCAATCTTACACTATAAGCATTTGTTTTATGAACAGATTTAAAGTGTTACACCTCAATGCATCCACTAATAAGTGTGCTAGAATATTATAATAATTGCCATCTGTATCAAGGAAGAACCTAGGCTGACATTTCTTATATCTATAAAAAAAGGAAGGAAAAAAGAGAAAAATTACAAATGGTCACTTGCTCATGAGACAACCACCCCAACTCCTTGTGAAGAGGCAAGTTGTCATTCCACTTGCGAGTAGCCACCGTCCACTCAAGTGGTCGTGCCATTGAAGGAGCTGAGCAACCACCGCCTCTTGTGAGGTGACACACTATCATCCTCTCTGTTATCTTCTCCCTGTCAAAACAATCCTACTCACTCTTTGCCACCTCCTCTTCAATTTGAGCTCTCTACTCTCTCTTTTCTATTATTATTATTTTTTTAATAATTCAGATGTTCGAGCTTCTCTCGATTAATTCATATGTTTAATTTGCTAGTTATGCTGTTTGCTTGTTTTGTTTTTATTCACTTTACAGCTATCTATTTTCTAAGCTGCATATCTTATATTGTCTTACTTGTAGATTTATTCGATGCGAGTGTCTGAGATGTTGAATAATGAAATTATATATTGCTGTGAGGTAGACTTTGTTGTCAAACTTCTTGGAGAAATCCTCCTAGCGTCGTGGATTTATTGTTCGTTTTAATTTTCACTCGATTTATTTGGTGTATCTTTTAGTAGATAGCAGTTCTATTTTAAATTCTTCCATATGTGTCTGCAAACCTTCTGGAGAGAATAAGGTATTTCTTTTTAAATCTTTTAGTTGTTTAATCGTGTTTATTTTATTTGCTTTCGTATGCTTACCGTTGGTCTGTAGCTCTTGGTCATATTGTTAGATTTACAGTATATAGAGTAAAGATCGATTCTTTTAATTATTTTTTTTTAGGGACAACTGATTCTTCCATTTAGAAAGTCATTTGGTAGTATGATTTATCTTCCTTCCACGTGGAGATTATGAACCATTTTGATAAAGAAGACAACCTTTGCCCAATTTACTAAAAAGTTTAGGCTAAAAATAACACTTTTTTTTTTTTTTTGTTGTCTACTTCAACAGCGGAGGAGACCTATCATAAACATATAGAGATTGAATGCTTCAATCAGAACAGAACGGTAGAGAACTCTTGAGTTATCTTATGCATAGAATATGAAAATCAAAGGCACAAACTCAAGCTAAAATGGAGATAAATTTATTAACAAAATTTGCACCTACCTTAAATTTGCAGAAGGTTCACATTCTCCGAGATAAACAAATTCTTAATCATTAAAATTTTAAAGACAATAATAAAGTTAGCCACCTATTATCTTTTGCACTTATCAATCGACATTTTAATATATCTTTTATTAAAAAATACTTTTATTTTAATATTGTTGTGGTAACCACATATAGCTATTGTAACGTGGTAACATAGGACAAAATTACTTTAATTTAGACAATATTATTATATATGGAATATTATTAAATCAATTACTCTTTATTACTTTTGTCAAAATTGTCTAAATTTTATCAAAACTATTTTAACTTATCAAAATTAAATCGTTATTACGACAACTATTGACAATAGGTACTATAATAATTTTGATGAAATTAAAGCGATTTTAATATATGTTTAAATAATTTTGACTAAATTGATAAAAATAATAATTTAAACAGCCATTCTCTTGGCTGATATTGATGATGATTTGACTCCGTCAGAAATGGAACAAAAAGCTATCGAATTAATTTATTTTTTTTGCGTATACTAATTGAATTAATTACTTTAAAATGAACTCGAGTGGGAAAAAGAACTTGCTAATTCTCGTTTTCAATGAAAGACAAGTTTTATATTCTCTTACCCTAGAAGTCTAATTTAATTAATTAATCTAATAAATTAAATCAAGAGTTCCTTTTTTCGACAGTACTTTTTGATTAAATTGAGTCGTTTATTTTAATACATTATAACAATCACGCCATACCTACTATACCAGAATAATACTATTTTTGAGATGAGAAATATGTTATACATATAAAATAATGAAAGGCTTTCTTTTAATTTCTAATTTTCATTTTAGATTCTAAAACTGTAGATATGATCATGAAATTAAACCTAACTATAAACAAACTCGACCCAACCTCATCAGTTCTAAACCCACTCTCCTCCAATCATGGTTTGCAACCGGAGATGGTGCCTCGACCGGCAAGGTAGGCCGAGAAGTTGACATGGTCCTCTATTGTATGATAGTGATGGCGAATGAAATGTTCGATGTCGATTTGGATTCACTTGCACATGCTCTCTCCCCATTCAATTCAATTCAATTCTCGCCTTTTCGGTCCATCTGATCTGACTGTTTGACCTAATCGACTCACTTGGATCCATTGGTCATGCATGGCCTCTCCTAGATATCACAATACCGTCGTCGGACCGAAATTGATTTGCTAATTGTGTAAAGCATCTAACTATTAGTTGCTTTGCAAATCAACTCGTGACCATCAAAACTAATTTTTAGGTAGAAATTATAGTCAGTTGCAAATACCATAAAATTGTTAATCTAGCTGTTCCTATCAATCTGTTTCATGATCATTATAAGGAAGATAAATTATGGATAGTCATATAGGTCTTGACGTGGTGATCAAGATACGTGAAGATCATCTGAATTTAAAAAAAAAACTTTAGATCTCCTTCGAAATCGATTTATATCTTATCCACAAGTACCACTATATCTTAGTCACCATATCATTCCGTGGGGACGAATCAAGATTAATAACGTGGACTCAGGGTCAATTTATTGTATAATATAGAAAATTCCTAAATTCTTCTTCTTAATTTTTGTCGAAATAAATATATCACTAATTTCATTTCATTGTGTGCGCGTGTCACACCTCTCTCTCTCTCTTTTTCTCTATCATCATCGTATATCTACGCTAATCTTAACGATGATCTACCTCGGCTCATAGATTTTTTTGGAATGCTAAGTAATTACTAGATAAGATATATTCTATCGACTATTAAAATAAATCAATAAAGTATTTATAGTGCAACAGTTAAGCTTGACAATATGATCGTATCATCCTTATAAAATAGATTCGACATTGAAGATGTACTTCGTTGATAAGACAAATCGAGTCTCGATTTGCACCTAGTTTAGAGTTGTTTATCCAATTTTTTTTTTTTGAAATTCAAAGTTAAATTTATTTCAATAAAAAATTGAACTGTACTAATTCGTGAGATGCCACTCCATTTTATTGTTGCATTGTGACCATGGAGCAACTGCCTATCTCTTCATGCCCATTTTAGGGGTGATCACGGTTCGGTTCGAACCGTGAATCGAACCAAAACTGATGATTCAAAAACCGAACTGAAATCGCTTTTTCAATTTCGATTCTGAAATCAAAATCGAAACCGGAGATATATGGTTCGGTTCCGATTCTTAAATTTTTGGAACCGGAACCGAACTGGAATCGGAACTAAGTATTTTTTTTGTTAAAATCGGAATTGAATTTTTAAAAATAATTTGATATTTATTTTTGAAAAAAAACTAAACTCATTCAAAATCTAAATTTTTATTAATGTGTCACAATTATAATAATAAATATACATAAAAATCAAAATTAAAATCATTTAAAATTCATAGTTGATATCATACCATCATAACAATCAGCATGTATAAAAATTAAAATATTCAAAATTTAAAAATTTTATTGTTGCATCACAATTATAATAAAAAATATTCATAAAAATCAAAGTTATTTAAATGGTATGTGAACTATGAGGGTTTTGATTCCTTTATACTCCAAAAGGATACGGAAACAACTTAATATATATAAATTAAGTTCAAAATCTTTTTTTAGTGTTAAATCAAAGAATTAGAGATGCGATATATATATTCTTTCTTTTTAATTTATTGATGTGAATTTATTAATTAAATATATTTTCATGATAATTTTTTATAATAAATATTTGATTTAAAAAGTTATATAAAATAAATAAATAAATCTCCATATATAAAATTTAAATTTAAATATAATTTAAATTGAAATAAATTAATCGAATTAATGAATTGAAAAATAATATACTTAAATCGTCTATTAAAAAAATAAAAGATTTAAAATTAAATAATTTCAATTTTGATTCTAAACAGTTCGAACTAAAATCAAATCATAAGGAATCGAAACCGAATCAGCTTGATTCGATTAGATGTGATGAATCGGAACCGTCGATTATAAAATCAAAAATGAACCGTAAAAAATCGAAATCGGCAATTTCAAAATCGGAATCGAAATCATTGATGAGCAATTCGATTTCGATTCCATTGGATGATAAATTAGAACCGACAATTCCAACATCTAAACCGACGGTTTCAAAACTGTGGTCGCCTTAGGCCAGCCCACTGGCGTTGTCTCCGACTTGATCATTGATCAACATATTTTTTTTCAAAAAATAGAAATAAAAGAAAAATTATAATGCTTACCGGTAGAAAAGAAACGTTAATTAAAAAAATATATATTAATTCAATATATTCTCGATAAAAGAAAGCTAATTTGTTTATTCTAATAATTAAAGTGAGCAAGGTTGACTGACGACGATATGAGTCATACTCATGGGATAGATTAGATATCGGCATCATATTTAATTTTGTCATTGTATAGACCAAACTTTTCTAAGTAATTAATTAAGAGTATCTATGTCACTTTACAAAGGCTTGGATGTGGTTTCGGGTGGATATTTGAAAATTACGTTTATATAACTCTCATTGTCGCGTATCATCTAGCATGAGCATTTAAATGAGACAATATACTATATTAATTTCTACAGTTTGTCGTTTAGTTTTCTCATTTTTTTTTTTATAGTATTCGTCAAGAGAGTCGACTTATTCATCATTATATATTTACTGTTAAAAAGCGCGTAGTCTCGTCCTCATGTTTGTGTTCCTATTCTAAGGCTAAGATTGTGTGAGCACTCCTATGCTATAGGACTCTTAGTGTAATAATTGAAATATTAAATGTTATGATTTTTTATTTTTTTTTAAAAGGCTTGTATAATTGACTCTAATTGTTGGACAACGTATTTATAAGTCAAGTCAAGCTTATTGAGACCGGTAATTTATCAAACAATATTCTTGAAATTTAGAATTATGCAAAAAGATATCTAGTTTGATTTATCAAATAATTCTCTTTTTCTTTCTCTTAAAAATAACGATGTAATTTTGAGCGTGGTCTGAAAATTCAAATCACAACACCTTGTAGTCTTTGGGATTTGAATTTCAACACCACGGTGATGATCAATCCAGCACCGTGTCTTGAGAATTCAAATCCTAAGACCATAATAGATGTAGTCTTCGAGAATTCAAATCTCAGCCCACTGTGGTGTTGGAATTTAATTTTTCAGCACCACAGTGGTAATGCAATTCCAACACCAGCGTAGTGGTCTTGAGAATTCAAATCCTGACCATGTAGTGGTCTTTGAGATTTAATTCAGACCATGTTCTAAATTAAATGCGTTATTTTTGAAGGGTAAAAAGGAAATTAAGTGCGCTATTTAGTAAATCTGAAACTATAGTGTGCTTTTTGAGCAATTCCAAATTTCAAGAGCGCTGTTTGGTAAATCGCCGTATTGAGATTAATGCGTGCTAGGGGGTAAATAGTGCGTCCAATTTCTTCTTATCTAAAAAAATGTTAATATTCAATGGATATAAAATAAAGGAATCAAATTCTTCTTGTCTAAAATATTAATATGCAATGAATATAAAATAAAGGAATCAAAGAAAAATAACTTTTACGTACGTAGTTCGGTAACTTGAAGAGTTCATATACTCAATGGACTATATTTGATCGTGAGTCATTGATCTCTTTTCTTCTTTTAAGACATCTTTCGTATATCTTTGAGAATGAAACAATACAAAAATGAATAAATAAGAATAAAGCAAACAAACACCGATCTTGATTGCCTATGTAAATTTTGAATCCAAACACTCTTTCTAGAACTTTCTAGATTGTTTTAGCACTTCGAGAACAAAAATGAAAGATGAGAACAGATAGATTGGAAAGTTTCTCCTTTTATAAATGTATTTTGAGCGCCCCTAGCTTGACATTGATCTAGCTGACGGACTACTCCATTCCATAATCTTTTTGCTAATTATATTAAATAAATATATTATTCAAACATCAAAATCTCTAGAAGTCATTGCACTAACAAAGTTAATTAGTGGTTTACTTGATTCAAGTGACACTCTACAAATAGAACTTCTACTAATTGAATGGCTTGATGATTGCAAGATAAGGCTTTCACAAATCGTTCAATATATTTTTGCCTTCTAATAGACCTCTTAAATTAAGGTCAGAGCAAATAATTTGATATGTTTTTGAATTTCAAATCTCAATTCATTGAGCATGGGTCGGAGGTTTTTCTAAGGTGTAATTTAATTTGAGGTTACAAGCAATTGCAAGATTCAAATTTTCTTATATATATATATATATATATATATATTTCATTATTTTAGTTTTTTTTAATATAGTGTATTATTAGTTTTTAAAGTATATTGAACTATATTTTTTTACTTAGAATTCATTTCATCTATACCTAGTGTGCAATTGATTTTTTTGATACTAAATATTCTATTAGTATTTCTGTTGAATCTACTAATTTTATTTTTATATCTCACATATTTATTAACTTTCCAACCAATTATTAAAATTGGAAATATTTAATTTACGTGAGTAGATGGTGTCATTCTGATCTAATTTTAAATTTAAATTCAAGTCTAGAGATTGGATTTGGATATTCAAAAAGTGATTTATTTATTTATTAATGATTGATGGTGTTAATGTGAATGATGCTTAAGGTGATTATATGTTATATATTTGATAAAAAAGTGATATCTCATATGTTTTTATCATCGGTACTTGACATAGTAGAGGATAAATATTCAACACGAGAATTGATTTTTATTCATTTGATATAAACTTATATTGTATTAACCATTTGATTAATCTGTGTCCTTACCCATTTATCATTTATGTTAATAATATATGCTTTAAACTATTTTAAGCGTCCCATTTTAGATTGAAGGGATTTAAGTTCATCCTCACCTTTCCAACGGTAGGATTGGAGTTTTGATAATGAATATTATAAATTTAAGATACATAATAATTAAAAATAAATAAATATAAAATGAAATGAATAATGAGTAGAAAAAGAACCAATAAACAATGTCAATACGTATATTTAATAAAATAGAGAAATAATAATGGAAAAAATAGATAATGCTTTAAAACCTCCACTGATATATCAAATCAAAGAGATTGGACGAGGCCTTCGCCCGGCGATGGCTCCGGCTCCATTCTCCTCCTCCGCCTCATCCTCACAGCGCAAGAACCTCCGCGGCGGCCAAGCGGAGCTGGGCGCGGCGCTGAGCATGCATATTCGGCACCGCACGGCCTCATTCCACGGCCGCACCTCGCCGCCGGAGAACCGCCAGCTGCGGAGGCCCGAGCTGCACGCACGCGGCGTGGAGACGTCGCCGGCGGAGGAGCGGAGGGCGCCGGAGAAGCTTCTGGTAAACGTGACGGTGCAGCGGAGCCTGGGACACGTGCAGGTGGTGGCGCCCACCGACTGGACCGTCGGCGACCTAGTGGCGGCGGCTCTGCGGCGCTACGTGGGGGAGGGCAGGCGGCCGCTGGTGCCCGCTGACGTCCCCTCCTCCGCCTTCACCCTCCATTACTCCCAGTTCAGCCTCGAACGTGAGCAGCTCGACCAAATCAAAATCTTCCCAAAATCGGAGAAATTTACATCCCTGATTAATCCTCTTAATCAGCAGGCTTGAATTCCCAAGAAAAGCTTATCAATTTGGGATCGAGAAGCTTCTTCCTCTGCTTCAAGCCTGCCCATGTTTCAGAAAGAATCGAAGCAGCCGCAGCAGCTGAAGCTTCTCAGTCGACGACTGCTTCTCGCTCGAAACATGCAGAAGCATCTCATGGTTAAGTTTCCTGAATTGCGTGATAGAAAGGAATAAAATAAACACATATTTTCTCTTCGCCTGCTCGCGAGCAATCACGATCGGATTGAAGTTGCAAATCGATCGACTTTTGCGGGGATTGCGACTGTTCATCCCAATCCACCGATATAACTATTGCTGCTGATCAGGCAACTACTGATACAGAATTCATTAGTATACATGTTAATCAAAGTCTCTGTGAAGATTGAAATCGCCATTTAATATTTTCTCACCAATCTTTTTCAGTTTATCCAGAAATCTACGGAATCTATCAGAAAATCCATCTCTATATATTCTCCTTGTATCATCTGGTTAATTTGTCTTTCACAAGGCATATAGATGGGACATTCTCTATCAGCTATACGATGTTCGTGCTGAATTTTTTTATTGTATGTATTATCTCTAACAACTCTATTAATGGTGAATTCTTTGAAATTCATAATAAATTAAAAATATGGAATTGTTATATTAGCGGTCTCTTCGATTGTCTTTATCGGTGGATGACGTAAATTAGAATCCAGAATAGTAAGTGCAAAGGAGGAGATCGATCGATAATTCAGAACGATGAAATATCTGAGAATTGATCTCTGTCCATTTAAAAATTATCTCTTTATATTTATCAACTAACCCATTATCAAGTTCGAATGCAAGAGCTACCATGAGAGAAAATGACACATAAACTCGAGTAAAGTATACAAAAGAAAAAAAATTGGATATCTCACCCAATATTAACTAACAGCCAAAAAAGCTGAGATCCCAAAGGAGTCATAAAAACTTAGATAAAATCTTACATTATTTTTTTTTTTGGGATATATATATATATAATGGTAGCTACATAAATATACAAGACCTAAGCATCAATGAAGTGATACACATGAATTTGTATTTTGAGGAATAATAACCTCTCAATACTAGGCTCAGTACCCTCAAAATGACTCTTGTTACGACTTGCCATACAAGATAGGTCAAACATGAAATGGCCAAATGCGTAGTCATCCCTTCCCCCGCATCTCGTGCCAAAGAGCTTGAGGCATCGAGTGGATTTCCCTCCGGATATGCAGCCATGTGCACACTATATCCCAAAGTCGCCGAGTGATCGGGCATCGGAAGAATATGTGTCCGTTGGTTTCCTCCTCTTGATGACATAGTGTGCATTCCTTCCTCAGCTCGTACGTCATGCGATCGACGGTCCATAGTCGTCCTGTGCCACTAACTAATAGATGAAACGGTATTTGGCCATAATGCCCGACTGCCACACCATCGCCGCCAACATGCCGCCATCGCACGGATGAAAAACCATATGCCAACCCTGCTAACGACCTAGTGTCAACTCCCTGTGCCATGCCTATGCAAGTCAGCCCCTGCGTCTCCCCCTGTTGTGCCTTGCTTGTGCCATACCCATGCAGGCCATCCCTGCATCTCCTCCTATTGTGACATTGGCACTGCCTGGCGCACCGTGCACCAATGCCAACCCCATGGAGGTTTCGCCTGTTGTGCCATTGGCACTACCCAGTGCGTTGTGTGCCAGCGCCAGCTCCGTGGAGGTTCCGCCTATTGTGGTGCTGCTTGCCCCCTGGCTAGTTGGTGTAAACCAAGCTGCCAAGGCACCAGCAGTTGTTGTCGTTCCTCCCTACTCATGCACAAGCTCATCTCTGATCTGCCCAAGACGCTTCATTAGCGGCGAGTCCGATGGCTTTGCTTGCCATCGCCAAATATCCATCCATTGTAAGTAGTGATGATGAACCCACCGTACCCATAATATATCAGCCTTGGTTTGTATCTTCCATAGGGTTCGACATAGCAAGGCCGAATTCCAAGCCCGTGAGTCACGAATTCCATATCCCCTATCCTCCTTGGAGAGACATAGGGTGGCCCAAGAGACCACTGGATGTTTGGTGGACCACATAAAAGTACGACATATGCCATAAAGTTTATCCACCACGCCACTCGGGATCGGTAGGATGGAGAGTCAATAGCCTTCTACTCCTTGAAGAACCGACTGCATAAGCTCCAAGTCCGGCATATACGAGAGTATGCTTAGGTCATGATACAATTTTCCTGCCAATAACATCAAGTATCGTCGCATAGTTAGCAACCCGAAGTTTCTCTGCCACCAAGGGAATGCCAAGGTACCTAAAAGGAAAAGTACCTATTTGAAAACCCATGATTCGTAGAAGGTCCTCTGCGTATGTGCATCAACCCCCGCCATGTAAATATTGGACTTCAGTGGATTGGCTCGGAGCCGCGCCATGAGTCCGAAGTCCTCCAAGCAACTAGCAACCTCCGAGAGAATGGAAGAGTTCACACGTGCAAATACCAAAAGGTCATCCGCATAGGCAAGGTAGGTAATGCCCACTGCCTCACACATAGGATGAAAGTGGAAACCTCTTTACGTGAGGTCGTCTTCATTTGCTGAGAGAAAACTTCTATGCAAAGTCCAAAGAGAAGGGGGGATAGGGGATCCCTTTGTTGAAGCCCTCATCGAGCACCGAAATATCATGTATGGAGCCATTGATGGTGACAGAGTATGTGACGGTGGAGATGCATTCATACATCCAAGCACAAAAGTGTTAGGGAAAACCAAAACTGACAAGTGTTTGCATAAGAAAGTTCCATGATATCGTATCAAAAACCTTGCATAAGTCCACCTTGAGAGAGGTCCTCTTCCTTGCATACTTGCATAGAAGTTCTTGAGCCAACTGGATGTTCTCTCCAATGGAACACCCTTCGATAAACGTCGCTTGTGCTGGGTCCAATAAATCATTCATCACCGCCGCAAGTCTTGCCGCCACGACCTTTGAGATAATTTTGTAGAAGACGTTGCAGCATGAAATCGACCTGTAGTTGTGTATGTTGGGTTTCCCCGGCACTGACGTGGGTATGTGTTCGAACATGTTTCGTAAATATGCATACAACGGAAGAAAAACAATACGGTAATAAACTAATTTTATTACATCACAGACACCACACGCATGCATGATACAATAAGTGTAGACATAATCACATATTTAATTTTTTTTTGCAATAAAGGAAATTTTATATCTAGGTATACTTGACGAATCACGTATAACGGGAATGATATCAACCGTAGCAATCTTCGCTAGTATCGCCTCTATCCGTATTCACGTCGAGTATCATCGAGATAACTTCATAAGTTACGAGCCTCGTCTTGACGAGAGCTACTAGTCTTGCATCAAAGACAATGTGATCCAAGAGACGATCATAAAAATAAGTTCCACGAACTCGTCTCCTCGGAAGAGCTGCCTAACCAAGTTGGCTGGCGGCAGCAAGATGGTCGGCTAGGTGCTGCTGGCTGGCAGTTAGAGCTGCTGGCCAACGGTGGTGGGATGGCCGGCGGCTGGAGCTTGAGCGGCGGTAGCCCAAGGGTTATAGACAACCCTTGGAGTGGGCGATGCAAGAGAGGAGGAGAAGAGAGGATGTGGCTAGGGTTTTTCGCAAAACCTTAATTTGTCCGCGAAATATTTCTCCACCCTCTTATTTATAGAACACGTGTTCCTTGACCATCAAGAAACCTTAATGACCTTTGGTTCACGACCAAAATCCGTTAACCCACTCCAATAACTTAAGTTAAAATAAACCAAACTGTGTTGGTCTATTTTAAGTTAAAACGAACCGAACTAACTTTGGTTCATTCATTTAAAATAAACCAAACCCCTTTGATTTATTTTCCACCATTGGATTAGAACTAAACCGATTTGGTTCATCCATCATGTCTTCATAAGACTCGGTCCATCCATACTTCCGATGTGACTGAAATAATTTCATGCTCGCTTCATGTTTGGTCCAATTAAACCAAGTCTCTCTTGATATGAGAATCTCATTCTCAAACTCATTTTAAATCCTTCGGATAACACTTGTAGTGCATGTTACCAAATAGGTTCTTAGTTTATGTTGGTCGTCTATAATTAACCATTAATTATATAACGATCATAAGTGACACCTAGTAGTCATGATCCTTAATTAATCGAAAAATCAACGGTTGATCCCAGAATATCTTCTGAAACCCTTCAGCAGTATAGTGAATTGTGTCTCGTTCCCTTCACTCATCTTATGCCCACTTGGTTCAGGACATGATCTATAGTGTCAGCCTCCACTCGGCTGACTACGTCACACTTAGCCCAAGTATTTACTTCCTCGTCCTGCGGATTCTAGTTACTTCACATGTATCCAAGAGTACTATACTCTAAACATGTAATGTTTTGGCCAAAGACTTTAGTAACAATCCGATGAGAGGTCATAGGGTATACATCTTCTCGCAAGGAGTGGTGAATCCTTTGTTGGTTACTCAAACACTTTCGGGTACTTCGACTTATGCTCAATCATCCCGGGTACACATCTCCTCGGAGATGCTTACTTAAGATGTCAAAGCATAAGTCTCCATGACCAAGATGACTTGAATACCTCAAGTCGAAGGAATATCGCACTTAAGCTGCAGTAAGAACTTCATTGACATATCTGTATATGTAGAGAACCATCTGAAGTCTTATAGCTGGTCACTCCAATGAATTAGTTATCATAACTATCATCCACGATCAACTCCGACATCCTAATATCTCCAACCAGTGAGAAACAACTTCTTGAATAAACTAAAGAGTATACCTCGTGCTAGTCAGAATCGATGGCGTCCATATGCATCGATTCATTGACTAGGGATAATTTCAATACATCACAATTATACATGTAGAGAAATTCACTAGTTGTGATCTAATTACAAATTCTCTCTTGCTGTGAATTGTATTGCAGACATCCAGTAAATGAGTTTAAGATCCAATCAAATACATGAAAATATATATACTCAAATAGTGAATCTTTATTTATCAAATAAATGAAACAATCATAAGACGATTGCCTTAGGATACCTCTCATATATAACTAACAGTGTACCCTTGGCGCATGACTAGATTTTGAGACAAACAATGAGGGTGTGGTTCCACTACTTAAGAAGTCGCCCTACATGGAAGAATTCCTGGACTGCAACAATGAGGTCCAGACTGACTATCTCTCAGGCAGCAATGAAGAATCGTGAGTTGTAGCCATCCAGGCATGGGGCTTTGTCACTCCCGATGTTAAAGAGAGCTTTGCGAATGTCCTCAGCGGTGACCGATACTCCAGTGTTGTTACTTGCCAGCGGAGTCGCCGCTCGTAGTACGCACCGTCGATGGCCTACAAACCTCCGTTGTGCTCAACAGCTGTTGGAAATAGTCCATGAACTCCGCAATAAGCTCTCCGGGGCTAGTTGTTGCCTCCCCGCATGGTTTGACAACACTTAGGATGACATTCTGACAGTTTTTGCGTTTGACGATGTCATGAAAGAACCTTGTGCACCTATCACTTCCACAGAGATAAGTTCCTTTCGCCCGCTGCTAATAAAACATTCGCTCGATATTGGCAAGTAAAGTGGCCCGCTTCCGAATGTTTGCATAGCTAGCAGCCCCATCCATAGGATTGTCCGCCCCATGACCCCTGCTCGACCCCAAAACAGGCCCAACAGTCACCAACGATGGATCCGCATGGTCGGGGTCATTGTCCAGACCCAAGGCACTGCCCACAGCCCCATGCTCAATCTCCGTCCTAGGACCATTGCCCTACCCCAAGACAACACCAAGAAGAGAAATCTGGTGATGCTCGAGTTCCTCTTTTGCTCGTTTGGTCCGCTCAGAGATGTGGCTGAAATGAAGTCTATCGAGCTCCCGCAATCGACCCTTAAGCCGCGTGAGCTTAGTCTTCAAGGCAAATTGAGCATAGCCTCGAACCAGTTCCTCCCAAGATGCGCCCACCAACCTACAAAAATCATCATGCAATGCTCACTTACTGTAGAATTTAAAAGGACCTCCTTAGGTCTCCTTCTCTTGCCATTGTAGATACGATGCAAATTGAGTGGTCGAAGAAGCATCCTGGTGGAGTGAACTCTACAAGGCTATCAAAATCCGCAAGAAATCAATGTGTGTTAGCCAAAGCTCAATCAAGTTTGGAGGAGGTTGTACCATTCGTCAATGTCAAGCGGTATCCGACAGAGGCAAGATCGACTAGCCCACATGCTTGCACAAATAGACCAAAGTCACGAATCTCATAGTTGGTCACCAAGAGCTCACCTTCTTTGTCTTCGGTAGTCAAGATGGAGTTGAAGTCATCCATGAGTAGCCATGGCTCGAGGATGGTCTCCCCAAGGCGTGTGAGAGAGTCCCATAGCGATCACCGCCCGACGGGCGACGACCGAGTGGAGGCCATATACAAAAGTCACCAAAAAGGTCCGCTTAGTGATGATGCAATGGAGCTGACAATGGATGTGTTTCTCCGTCATCTCTAGCATATCCAATTGAACCTGTTGCGTATCCCATAACACCAAAATACGTCCACGATTAGAGGTTTCAAAATTGTGAACAAAAGTCATACCCTTGAAGCGACGGTCAAGGATTGTGGCAAGCCGCTCCTCATTAAGCTTCGTCTCCAACAAAGCAAGAACATGAATCTTCCTACTCGTGAGGTCAGAGGCTTGTGCAAGCCCTTGATGTTCTAGCTGGCGATCTTCATGAATGTCGAGTTCAGGCTACTCGTGCTCATCTTCTACCAACTGGCTGCCAGGCAGTCTCCCCACCTGGCTCGTTGGCTGGGCAAACTGTCTTGCTGTTGCTCGCCTCGTCCTCAGGCGCCTGGGTGTCAATGGATCCCAAGGTGAAACTTCGAGTGACGATGTTTGTGCTCTCCCCGTCATTTTGCTACTCAAGGTCTTCTAGTCCACAAGTACTACTCGCACACCCTTCCCCTGTCGGCGCCATGTCTGCAGGAGTCTCTGCTGGTGCCTTGGCCGCTGGAGGGGGTTTCGTGCGAGCCTGGGGGCTTGCAGAGTGCTTGACTCAGTCGCCACATGCCCCTCCATGGGCACCGCCTAATCTCCCACATCTACAAGTGTGATGCGCGCCTCTGCACTGCGCATTGTGCGCCACCTACATGCCTTCATGCGTTGTCGTCCTCGAGAGTGAGAGTGCCCCGCCCGAGTCATTGCAAGGCCTGACGCAACAGTGACCGTCTCACCCTGCACCGTTGGGTTAGGAGCGCGCTGTTGTTTTGCTGGTGTCGCTTCAACCTGTGGGGGGTGTTGCTCGCCTTGATCATTGTCCTTCATACAATAACCTATTTGATGCCCTAATCGCCTGCATATGTCACAATAATCAAGCACAACTTCATAAGAAATTCTCAGATCAATCTTAGCTCCAGTGGAGAGTTCCACCAGTATGCAATGCACCCAAGTGGCATGCACGTCCACCTCTACAAGTATCTGAGAATAGGAAATGCGCTCACGAATTCGAGTCAATTTGTCCGTGTATAATGCCCGACCAATCTCTAAACCAATCCAACTAAGTACTCGATGCGACCAGCAGTCTGACGACAATCCGTGGATCTGCACCCAAGCGAGCACGTGTCGTCTATTTTCCACAAATAAGAAGCATCGCGACATGATTTTCAGAAAAAGCGACATGTCGTAAATGAAGTATGGTCCATCAAGTAATATCTTCTCTCGGTCCTCATTGTCAAACTTATACAACACCCTGCTGCTTGAATGTAGATGAGAGCTGCATGGCACGTCCCACCTTCTCACAGCCAGTTCAATACTTTTCTCTCTAAGTTGGAAGGGAGAAAGGAGTGACTGAGAGCTCTTTTCACGCTATAGATGATCTAATTAATCTTTTTTTTTCTTACATTAAAGATTAAAGATATATAAAGGCTCGCTAGACAATTGTATTAGTCTTCTCTTGTTGTGTTCGTGATCCGGTTGGGTGAATCAATTGATTGGGCTAATCAAATGAACAAATTGAGTGCACACATCGGTCGAGTAGATGATCAACCAGACAACCACCCAACTAACTCGAGGAAGGCAAACTAAGGGGGTGTTTGATAGGTATTCTCTTTTTCGTTTTTCATTTTTATTTTCTGCGAAAATGAAAAAACGTATTTGATTTGTATTTTTCATCTCCATTTTTCAAAAATTAAAAGAATATTTTCTGGAAAATTGAAAAACGAAAAATAATCATTTTTTGTTTCCATTTTCGTTTTTCAAAAAATAAAAGAGTATTTTCTAGAAAACTGAAAAATAAAAAAAACTCGTTTTCTATTTTCTAAAAAAATAAATATGAAAAATAGAAAATCCTCTACGAACCAAATAACCCCTAATTGTTTAGGCAATCTACCAGTTGGCCTAGATGGACTCTATGTATCATGCATAGAACATAGCGATTTAGAAATAAATTAAATCAGTTGAAAGAAGTAGATAAACCAAACAAATTATACCTTTTAATGACGGAGAAATAAAAAATGAATAATTATCATTTTATCACATCCAATTCTTAATTTTTTTATTCAGATTCCATTCATTTTACCATCAATATGTATTGGTAGAGGATTTACGAATTTGTCTTTGGCTGTATATCTATCTCCCACATGCCTTAGTTTTTTTTTTTTTCCAATCATTTGTTTTCTACCATCAATAAATGAAGCGTGTTCTTAGCATCATTATTCTTCTTCTTATTATTTTTTTACAACTAGAAGAAGATCGAGTTTGAATGAATGTCGATGTTCGCTCTGAAACAGTAGTCGCTCCGAATAATAGATAAAATGATCAGGTGCGAACAGATTGCCACTGAATCGAGAACCTCAAACGCAGCTGCAATGGCCTATGATGCTCCAAGTTTCCCAGTTTTAGGAACAATTATATCGAAATCGCTCAGAATCCACTCGGCCTCTGCATGATCATGGACGTAGATCTCTGTTCCAACATCGAGCGAAGTCCACTTCCTCGTTGCCGGAGGTGTGTCTGGTTCCTACACCAAATCAATGAACGTTCAGCCTGATATCGAATAAGCAATGAGAGCCACAGAGGCCAAAACTCACAGACCTGATAAAAATAGAGCGCCTGGGACATCCTGCCGACATCAAGCTCCCAAGTCCTGGGATCGCCCACCCAGCCATCTCCCTTCCTTGTAGGGTAGCCATACTCCCCCCATACGGGATGAGGTAGTATCTGCAGTATCTCCTGTGGCTGAGGATTGCTGTAAGGATCGCAGAACCTGTACGGCCTCTCCGGGTTCTCGGCGTTCCCCGGAAAGCAATAGACGTGATAGGCGCTGTATGGGAAATGTGCAGTATCATTCCGGTGAACTCGAGTTCCATTGGCGAAGGTGTGGTATGGTGGGCACTGGTAGAGGCTATCGGGCCGGCACCAGGATTCGGTTTGCGGGTTCAGTATCATCTCGCTGTATCGAGTGACGTCGGTCGTCACGTCGCCGTCGCAGGGGTCGCCGTTGTTCTTCCAGCAGCTGCCCATGTCCATCAGGTAAAACTGGCTGCTCCGACCTCCACCTTTTATGATCTCCAGCCTGAGCCTCACCTTAAAGTCAGGAGATTCTGGGATCTGCGCATGTAGCAGCAAAAGTTATTGCATGATTTAGGAGAAGACAGGAGGGGGAATCGAATCGATTGCTTACGATTTTGGTCATGCCTCTGGTGTCATAGTGATAACCCCCAGAGAACCCTCTTGTGGCATCAGATCGCTGGTAGAGCATGAGCCATGGGTACTTCTTGGTGGTTCTGAGAACATGGTGAAAAGTCCAGCCACCCTTCCCAATTTCTTTCTCCCATTTCACGGAGAAGAACGATATGTTTTGCTTCTCCAATTTGGAATCTCCATCGAGATCATAGGTCCCGAAGAACCTGCCCCAGAGCTTGGTCCCTTGCAAGGAAGTATAGTTGTGGAACACCAGCGGCTGGTTCATGCACCCTTTGCCAAAGCACGGAAACCTCTTCTCAGGCGGGAAAGGCCCAATCTTCTTGCCGTTTTCCGGGCAGAGGCCCGCGGAGGTGTCCAAATTTCCGTTCTTGAGCATGATCATCCAGAACTGCCACGGCGAGGGGACGTCGTCCACCTCGCACTTCGTCCCCAAGTAGATCTCCTTCTCGACGGCGTAGAGGTCGACGTCCCTGATGCATTGGAGCGAAGCTCCGGGGAACGGATCGCCGACACCGAGCTTGTTGTCTTTCTCGGTCACCCTGTGCGACACGTTTCCCCCACCGTCTGCAACACGAATTCTTCCATTAGGTGAAGACTGGAATGGATTGTTCAGGAGAAAAAAAAAAAAAGGGGGGTGGCGGGGGAGGGAAATGGAGGCGATGGAGACCGACCTATGTCGAAGCAATCGGCCAAGCGGGGGCTGCCCATTCCGGGGGACTCTGCGCCGACCTCATTGCAGAAGTTCCAGGCCTCCAGAGCAAGCCTCAGACCGTCCCGTCTCATCCCGGGGTCTCCCACTGCTGAAATGTACTCGCTTTGGCCTCCGACGAAGATCGGAAAGAGAAAACAGCAGACGGCCACCAACAGCGGGAAGGCAGAGGGGACGCCGGCTGAAGCCGCCATTGATGTGATACCTAGGGAACCACAGTGGCTGCTTTTATAGTCTCGAGGGTGATGGGAAAGTATGTCGGTCAATGGTCCCGTTACTATTTTGCGGAGAATCACCTAATTAATTGGGAAGTTATCCATTACTATCTTTTATCTTTAAGTAGATGTCCAAATAAAAAAGAACGATCCTCATTCATCCACGTAGGAACCAATTGCCGAATGAGCTTAAGAAACCCTTTTTCACTAAAATGGCTACGGTACGAAGCAATTCTCCTCTCGGCCCTGCTCTGTTGCCGGCTCTTCTCTGCCTTCCTTTAATCGTCTCCACTGAGCTTCGCTGCATGCTCTCCTCTTTCGTGCAATCTGCTCCGCCAAGCTCCTCCTGGTGCTCTCCCCGCCGTATGCCCTTCTCCGTCGAGCTCTTACGATCTCTGTCGACCTCGGAAAATCCTAATCGAGTATTCTTTTTTTCCATGTATTCCCATTGAGGTGCGCACATCAATTACCTTTTTGCCTTTTCGCTGCGATACTCCACAATGGCGCAATCTATGTTTCGATTCTGTCCCTGAACTGTGCTCTTGAATTAGTGAGCTGATGCTTTCCAGCTGGTTGTTGTACCACTCACCGCCATAGTGTTTTCCCTAATTGATCTAAGACTTTCCGAGCTCCTATTTTTATTCTTTCAAGCTTGCTCAAGGCAGTTTCC
The DNA here is from genome assembly GCA_025175895.1 of Wurfbainia villosa. Taxonomy (NCBI): domain Eukaryota; kingdom Viridiplantae; phylum Streptophyta; class Magnoliopsida; order Zingiberales; family Zingiberaceae; genus Wurfbainia; species Wurfbainia villosa. The sequence goes on along the minus strand of JAKLTH010000193.1, from coordinate 5,961,865 downwards.
ACTGCACACACATATATATCAATATGCTTATATGCTCATTAAACAGCCTGGTAAATTTAATGTGGCAATCTTATTTTTAGCAACTCTTTTGAAAGATAATTTTCAGGGACTAGCCTGCTTGATATTTCCTTGCTGCTTGGTTTTCTTCTTCATTCTCAACATGTGGTAAAGTGGAAAAGCATTATTTGTGCGAACCTTATTCAATTTTTAGTCCTTTCTATCTCTTGAAAGCCTCTCAGTTACTTTTGTAATGGCCAAAGATTTAGTGGGAGACATTTCTATATACAATCTTGTGCTCTCAGTGGGAAAATGCTATTTCCAAGTAAATTACTTGGATTGTTATTGTGAGTACTTTTCATCAGTTGCACTAGAATGCTCTTACTGTCTTTATAAAAGCATGAATCAAGGTACAAATTGCTAAAATCACTTGAGCATTTAAGCCAAAGTGATGAAAATGACTTGTATTTTATGTTGTTTGAAAGTGTCGATATTTATCCAACAACCCGGATCTAGTTGGTTAACTCATCGATAAGTCGATGATGTAAACAGATGGAGTTCGGTACGACAATGTGGATTTAGTCCCCTTTATGTTCTCAATGTACCCTTTTCTATATCGTTGTCACTGAATTGTTATTGTTGGCCATCGAATACCTTCTTAGAATCAATTAATAGGGTATGCTGAGAGGTGAGCCATTAATTGATTTAATTAATTGGCTATTAATTTCTTTTACTAACACATTATTTGATTGTTTAATTAATCAATTGATAGTAATTAATTTATTTTACAATGAAATTAATTTCGATCAATTTCTGATCACCCATTAAATAGTTCCATGCGAATTGACATTCAAGTATAATCGAGTTAGCATTCGTGCTCATGAACCTAGCTCGTGTGCAAGCCAATACTTTTGTCCCATCATAATAGATCGATCCTTCATTGCTCGATTAATCTTAGAAATTAATTTCTCATTCATTAGAGAAATTAGTTTATGATGGTCTACTCACAAATAATCATTCACGTCCATATATATTCGATTTATCAGTTACTGAAATCAATTTTATAGCAATTCTCCACACCACGAAATAGTCATTCATGTCCATATTCAATTTATTAGTTATTGAAATCAATTTTATAACAATCCTCCACACGAATAAAAATTATGGATAAATTTCAAGTCCCAAATAAGAGCTCTAGTGGAAGGCTATTGCATTGGAAGAGGTACTTGTGGCTTTGAATCTTTCTTAGTAGAAATATGATTGGATTTACTTGGTTGTTCAATGAACTGTGTCTTAAATTATTCAACCATTGGTGTAAACTAAAACAATTATATCCACACAATAGCCCCTAGGCTTCTATCGTTTCTTTGTCATGTCTGTTTTAACCGTGGACATTGCTTGAGAATTCATAATGCTTACAATTTTGAAGCGGCTCTCATTTCGTACTTATATAGGTGATCTTCTATCAAGAGTGTCCTATAATACCCCATTATACCTTATGTAGTATAATATAAAAATCATTAAAAGCCTTTACTCACCTTATACCTATTTTGCGGGTTACATCTTTTCATCCCAGGAATGAATTGGAGTAATTATTCTTAGGTGTCTTAAATCTTATAGCTTAGTTGTCCCTTTTAAACGGTGATCTTGAGATCTCAAGTCAGCATAGTTGGGTTACTATTACTTGGTTCATATATTTTCACTCATTCTCCTAGATATGCAATATATACTTGATCTCTTGATAGGCCTTTTTAGTGAGTGGATTAATACAATTTTCCATATTTAATGGAAATCTCACCACAAGAGATTTAAGACTTTAATAATATTAAGTTTTCAACAAATATCTTAAAAATTACCATTTCACATTAGTGTTCTTGTAGCTTCTTAGCTACCACAGTGCATTATAAATGTCGACACATATCGATTCATTTTTATGCATTCAACTTTTTTGGTCCCAATTTAGGTTTTTGCATTTTAACCAAAATACTTCTACATTTATTGGTTCACTCCCACATTTATTGGTTCCATAGGAAGGTTCGTGACATTTTTATGACTCAGAGAGTATTTATCTCTTTGTCATTGGGACTCCCTCCATAATTTTTGAAATAATTCTACATTTATCAATATAGCATTTATCATCTCCCTAATGTGCGGTTCTTATGTTCCCTAATGTTATTTGGATTGAGGTGACTAAGATTTAGTCAATTGATGAATGTTGCTCTTCTTGAAGAGGCATTCCTCGAACGGTATCTTATTTTCTCTCCTCGATCACTATAGATGCTTTGCTTAGTTATTTTTTTCAACCACATTTCTAGTCTTTATTTTTTAAACACTTTAGGAGCCTCAATCTCGCTTATCAACAAGTTTTCATATTATGACTAGAGAAGATTTTATCACATATTAAGCATGTAAAATAAAGTGAGTTTATTACCTATTGAGCATGAGAGCCAAGATTGCATGATTGTCTCTTCATTCTCATGCTAATGACGTGTCCTTTGGTTATGATTGAAGCAGTGCAAGTAAGAAATCCTTTTGCTTTGACATAACAAGAGTTAGACTCACTCTTTTGGTTAATTGCAATATGTGTCATGCAATCCTTTTAACAGATCTATTTTAACCTCCACACAGTCTCATTTTGTCTTGAATCAGACTCAAGTTTAACTTTTAGCTAAGTGAGCCTAAGCTTATATTAAATCTTTCCATTGGCCCTCTTTTCGGATAGCTAAAATTCATCATCCTTAGCTTTATGAGTTTTTTAGTTTAACGACCTCCAGAAAGTCTTGGCCATCATTATTACACTATACCTGTTGTATAGTTTTGTTGTCTAACCCTTTAAGGGCATGGTTCTTGCATAGGAAATCTCTATTTTCCTGACGATCAACTCTCCCTTCACTTAAGACTCATCTCTAGATGCATTCGAGGCATATTTCTATAGTAACCTTGCAAGGAATAATTTCTTTGAGTAATATAGTATCTTTTATTGCCATTGCCTGAAGACGGTTTCAAATTTTTTTTCCAATTTATCTCCGGTAGGAGTGAGATATTGCAATATCATCTTAAAATTGTTGTTAGAAAGAGTCAATGTTGATCCACAACCTAGGTTGGGTCAATCAACTCGTCAATAAATTGACAAATTGAACCAATGGAGCTCGATATTGCAATGTAAATCTAATCCTCTTTATGTTCTCGGCGTACCCTTCTCGGCATCATCATCATCGATTTGGTCTTGTTGATCACTGACTTGATATCGTTAGTTGTCGAACGCCTTCTCGGATGTTAACACACTCTTTTGGATAAGCTTATTCCTTTGAATAAGTGCTTTAAGGTTGACACAAAGACTAAGCCTTCTTTCTTTAAGATGATATTGCTCCATTTAGATGCTTACGGTTTATTGGTAAATGGTTCCACTTAATTGATATTTCACGCATACTCGAGTTAGCGTTCGTGTATCAAGGACCTATCTCATGTGCGAGTCTATGCTTTCATCTAATCACATTAGACCAACACTTCGTTACTCAATTAATTTTAGACATTAATTTTTCATTTATTCGAGATATTGATTTATGGCCGTCTACTCGTGAAATAATTGCCCATATCCATATTCGATTTATTGAATACGAAAACTAATTTTTTAGCATCTTAATGCATGAAACGTGAGTTATACCTTAATGCATGAAATAGGTTTCTTGGCGTGTTGGTGAGTTATACCCTGGTTATATTTCACTAACGTCATGAGGTAGCATGAAATGCACACATCTCATTAATTGGACTATTCATACTTATATTCTATTATAGGGTCAACAATTACTTCTAAAACCAAGTATACAGTTCTCAACCTGCATGAGCCATGGAAATCTGATCGAGAGTAGTTTAATCATTGCCTTCCTTACTCTTGTTTTTTGGTGATGGCAAGTCATGTGTGATGGTTAACGTTTCATCATTGCTTTCTTTTGTTTATCATTATGAATAATAAATTTTGATTTCTAACTATCTGGAAACATTATTACATTATTGCTATTCTATAAGCAAGTATAGATGGAAACCTCTCCAGAAGTTTTGAATTTGAATTGAAGTTGTTTGCTTTTTGATGAATTCCTTTTGAGTAAGATGTGTGTGTATCTGTATCTGTATCTGAATAAATTTTGCAGCATTAGTTAGCTAAGACTTAAGTTCATCAAGCATCTGACCTAGTCTTAGAAATATCTTAGTCTTTCTCAGCTAATAGCCAAATTTAACAGTGATGCTTGGAGTAGGAAATGTGCTTTGAAAAGTGTACTTGTAATGGAAAATTTCTCTATCGATGTTATTTTTTTTTTAACCTGCCTTTTAAGCTCATTCTGCTAGCAGAACCAAAATCCATGGTTTTCGACGCTCTATTAGAATGATTATGTTCACTTTCTTTTGAAGATGTCGAGCATCCGTCTACGCGATCTGGTGCAAGAATTCCAAGCTGATTGGCAAATTCATCAAATTTCCTTCACGTTGGATATACAAACAGCTAGAATCGGTGAGACATGATTTAATTGACATTTCAATCCATGTAGTGAAGTTCCACTTGCTCTTTTCACTTGCCCTACATCTTAATTGGTATTAGGACATTGAAATTTTCAACATGCTTCGTGGCAGCACTGCATTGTGCTTCCCACACCTGATATAATATGGCTCTATAATATGTTTCTGTTGTGCTCAAAGTTCCCATAAGCACTTCAAGGCGTTGCTACCAAATTCACTTAAAGAATCATTAGAAATTGAAAACTGAAAAGAAAAAGAAAATAGTGAGCATGCAATATTTATTTCTGTTCTGCATACCTCGAAATGAATACCTATGGAGGAGAATTAGGATCGTTTTGAAGCTACCTCAGCTACTGAAGGAATTTGCTACAGGAGCATTTTGAAGCATTCAGTGCAGCTTATTTCTCTTCTCTTTCTTTGAGGAGCTGATAAATTTGGTAAGTAATATATTTAACAATCCACACATTCTTTAAGTTCCAAACCATAATAAACCAGTTTAGAATCAACAATCTTCGCCTTCTTTTGCTTGCATCTCCATCAGAATGATTGATGGAAAAGGCAGTCTAAACAAGTTTTGGCTGGCTAAAACGTGTGTGACTTGTATATTTGGTACATCAAATGTTTCACGAGTTGATTTTGGAAACATGCTGCAAATCTCAATCCATTTTTTTTTTTTAAATTTAACCATGTTTGCTTAATTTGCATTCAGCATGCTCTCTAGCCTAGGAATATTTGCCTACTCAGATATACTCGTCAATCACCATGCTGATCTCGACCTTTTCTTATCTCATTTTTCAAAGTGGAAAATAGATTACTGATCGTATGTTGGCTTTCCAGGCAGTTCATCTGCTTGAAACTCTTGCTGCTGTGTGTTCATAACTCTAAATCCTGTTTAGTCGAAGTATGAAAAGTAAATTAAACTTCTTCATGTTTGAGCATTTAGGAAAGAATGTGGGATATAGAGCTTAAGATTTGACTGCCTCTGTTTGGCAGCTTCATGTTAGGAAGGATGAAATGGAAGTGTAATAAGAAAGAAGATGACAGGGAGAAGGGAGAATGGAATACAAATGGTAGTTTAATCCGTTTAACCCTCTTGCTCCATTCAACCCATTTGAGTCGTCTAATATGAGAAACTTTGCTTGGCCTACTGACTCGGCTCGTTTGGTTTGTTCGATCAATTGTACAATTCACTCGACATGCTTACCTAATGCTGCACGTCGTAGTCGCAATCCATCCAATTTGTTCGATTCGAACCAACTTTAGCCCATTCAAGTCTTCTCTGTATTTATCTTCCTTTTGGATTTCAAAAAAAAAACATACTCTACATTATCCATTTAAACATTTCCATACCATCCTAATTTGCACGCATAGTTTGATTTTCTAAGCCCATTTGACCTACCCGACACATTTTGCCCATTATATTTATAAACGAGAAAAAAAAAGAAAAGATCATTGCAAAGGAAGATCTTCATCAGCCCTCGGGACATGGTACCATGGTAAAGCAAAAAGACATCTCATATGAAATTATAGTTCGATCTCTTGTTGGGACATATTCGATGGTGAATTTTAAAAAATTTATACGGATAACTCTGATCGTAAGAGTTTACCTTTGCAAATAAAGTATGACTTCGACGTCGTTGGATAGTCTTGTATGGATGATATAACTATGGAAGCCGGGTTGTTGAGTTGTGAGCATTTTTAGATTTATCCTTATAGTTGATGAAGATTTCATTTAGGAGAATTATGAGTTCTTCAAAAGAGATACGTGGAATTGAATTGATCATTTTCAAAATTAGTCGGGTCGAACCCGAAGACTCAAATACCTAGTGTTAGTAAAAAACATTCACTACATATTTTTTTTTGAAAAAAATACTAAAATAAAGTTATATTTATTGGATGCGACAAAAACGAATATATTATTATTATTATTTAAATAATAATCGTAAAAATTGCGTGGAAGTCAAGAATAAATGTGGCTATATTAGATGAGTGAATTGCCAGCAACGGCAGCAGACTTTTTGGCCCATCGTTTACGACAGCAGGCCTTTCTTTCCACCGAGTGTTCGTCGTCATCTGTCCTGACGCACCGCAACACTATCAGCGCAATTAGCGTGGCCATTCTTTTCCGCCCGCTGCTCGGCTGTCTGTCATCTGTCCAAACTGCAATTAGACAAATTTCTTGATTAATTCTAAAAATGATTTATTTGATTTTATAAAAAAATTTCATCAATCATTCATTCAGATAAATCTAAAAGCATTGATAATGAATAATGATCCAACCAACAGTCTCATATTTTAAAATTTATTATTTTATTTTAAAAACAAAATCTAAATAGATCGTGATTGAATCGAAGATAATTAGAATACTATATAACTGCATATCGGGCAAAAAAAAAAGAAATTTCAGATCAATTTTGCGTTGATTGTCACTGTCCATTGACACTGTTGATGGTATATTTCTGGGAAAGAAAAAATTTACGAAGGTGTTATTTTTCTATGTGCTAGTTATTAATTTTAAAGATTAAAAATTTATCATAATTTATTTCTTTTACGATGATCTAAAATAGATTGATAAGAACCGTTAAGTTAACAAATTTCAACAAAAATTGAAATATATCCTTTTTGCTGAATCAATATTGCTTATAAAATGTCAAAAAGACTTGTATCGTAAATAACCTGCCTCGTGACAATCTATTAACCGTCGTCAGCTTAAAATAATTAAACGGACTATCAACTCCATCTAATCTGTGATAGGTGAATGCTGAGATGCGATGACGTGGAGGTCTACTGATACGGTGACAGTGAAATGTTGGTCCGGAGATGCCCAAAGAAGCTAAGGGCCTATTTGGTTTGACAGTGCGTTTTTCATTTTTAAAAAAATGGAAAACGATTTTTTTTTCGTTTTTTAATTTTTCAAAAAATATATTTTTGTTTTCTGAAAAACACAGTCAGAAAATACAAATCAAACATATTTTCTAATTTTCCAAAAAATAAAAATGAAAAAAAAAAATCATTTTCCACGTACCAAACACACTCTAAGGTGCCAACTAAACCAACTCAAGAGGTGTGCACTTTAGCTTTGGGTCTTGGATGATTTGAAAATTGAATTTTAAAGTCATGAGTAAATTTTAAAAATTGAATTCTATTTTTACTATACAATTTAAATATTAGATATTAGACCTTAAACTTTAAGCATTTAGTATTAAAAAAAAATTTAGTTACGATGGACCACATAATAGTCGCCTACAATATATATATATAATCAATTATGACAAAACATAAATTTAAAAAAATATTAAAATTTAAAAAAAAATCAAAAATATGATTTTTTTTTTAATCATAAATTTGAAAGATTAGTATAAAATGTAAAATCTTAAAATGAATAAAGAGAAATATTTTTAAAGACCATCTCATTACTAGAAGAAATGAATAGTGATTTTTTATTCATAACTTATCGATCGTATACTCATCTACGAAAGTTAATATTCACAATATAAACAAAGCATAAATACAAATCTATTTTATGTAGTTTGGAACTCTCGATTTATACTCCACGATTTAGCATCTTAATAAGAGTCTACTATACTTTTTCTTTTTCAGATACTTTTCAGATGTAAAGAAACCTCTTATAACACTTGATTTTCAAGTAATATAAATCAAATGCAAAGATAAATGCGAAAATAAATATAATATAAATAAACTATTTAGATAAGAGATTTTTTGTTTTACTCATTATTGATTGCTTTTGAAATGCCTCTAGAGGTCGTCTAAAAATGCAACAATATTCACCTCCAAAAATCCCAAGAATTGACTATTTCAAACATTGCTAAGCTTTTTTTTATAAGTTACAGATCGGAGTTGATTTTTATCTAATAGTCGATTGGTAGAATCTATTAGTCAATTACTTTATTATAGATTCAAACGTCAAAGTCGGCCCTGAGGGAGGGCTGCTGAAGCTCTCGCACAGGGTCCAAAAAATTTTTTTTACAGAAAAGGCCCAATTTTCAATAGAAAATGGGGCACAATTTCTAAATTTCACTCAGGGTCCTAAGTTAAAATTTTAAAATCCAGACCGACTCTGTCTAACGTTATACCTACATAATATTTTTTTTTTCAATTCAGATTTGACCACATTAGTCAACTGTTTATTACCATCAATCGACTGATGCTCAAATAGTCAAATTTCATGATTGATTGTTAAAACTTTTGTATGTTGTTATAATGTTATTAGTCAACTGATGACAATCGGTCAAGTTTGGAATAATGATATTAGTCAATTACTACTCCATAGCAGTTGACTAATCATTATTAATCGATTGAATAGTCGAATTCTAAACTCTACTTGTTTGAATAGTAATGTCAGTTGACTACTAATCTCAAGAATCAATTGATTGTGCCCAAAATACCTATAAACTACCTCAAATTCTCAATCTCAAGGTTTAGTATTCATCAATTGATTGTTATGTCATAACAGTCGATTGATATTCCTATTTTAGACTTTCCAAGCTAAAACCTCACTTTCGCTAGTATCCGATTGATCATAACCTATTAGAACTTCTCTCGCTTAGTATCCAATTATCCTTAATCTGTCAAGACTTCACTCACCTAGTATTCGATCAATCTTGATTTGTTAAGACTTCATTCATCTAACATCTAATCAACCTTAATCTACCGAGACTATACTCTTGCTAAACATTTGATTTTGCTTAATATGTTTGGACTTCACTTTTTGTGTCAAACATTCAGTTAATCTTTCATCATTTCCAAACATCTAGTCCACTTTGATCTATTTGGATTTTATTTCTCGTGTTAAGTATCTGATCAACCTTAACATATTGAGACTTTACCATTGTTAAACATCATATCCTTCTTGACCTGTATAGGCTTCCCATTTTATGTCTAATATCTAGTCCTTCCTAACCGATTAGAATTTTCATCTACATGTCTAACATTCGATTCCCCATGACCTATTAGGACTTTCGTCACTTGCCAAAGTGTCCAATCTTCTATGATTCATTTGAACTACTCTTCTTATTTTGTGCAAGTGTTCGGTCTTTCATAATTCGCTTAGACTTCTCTTCTCATCTTATGTCGATTGTCGAGTGTTATGCAATCCACTTGGACTTCACTTTTCATGTGTTAAGTGTTCGATCAATTATGACCCATTTGGACTTTAACATTTGCTAACTTTCCGCAAAGGTTGGAATCCGCCAACCTAACGGCCTCCATTGGTCTATCCCACGACCATTGTGAGGGAGGTAAATCACAGAGGGTCCTATGGACCTTGATGTAGTGGCCAAGATACGTGGGGGTCATCTGAATCCAAGAAAACACTTTAGGCCTCTTCTGGAATAGACCATTTTCTTATCCGCAAGCTTCACCGTGTCTTAGCCATCACACTCTTCTGATTGTCAAGTACTCAATCAATCACGAGTCATTTAGACTTTTCGTTCAACTATCTACATTGAAATTCTTATTCATTTTGGTCAACCTAACCTAAGATCTTTCTCTAATAATTTTCTCTTTTATACTGATACTACTGGTACTTTTTCTACCTAATTCCCAATAGAAGAGTTAGCAGGTGACCCGTGACCCGTCCCCAAAACACCTGGTTCAGCCAAAGGGGAAAAGGAGAAACAGTTCGGGCGAGAGTTATCAGAAGCCATTGGCACGGGCGAGAGTTATCAGAAGCCATTAGTACGGGCGAGAGTTATCAGAAGCCATTGGCACGGGCGAGAGTTAGACGAAGCCATTGACACGGGCGAGAGTTATCAGAAGCCATTGACACGGGCGAGAGTTATCGGAAGTAATCGACACGGGCGCAAGTACCAGAGGTCATCGGCACGGACAAGTAGCGAGAGCCATCGGCACGGGCGAATGCTAGAAGCAAGGGACGCAGGTGGAAAAGAGGCGGAAGGCACTTCGCTAACAGAGGACTAGGAACTGGTTCAACTAGGCAATTCCAGAAGCCAATGGGATGGAGGAAGGGTCAACTCAACCTAATCGACGCGGAAGAAGTTTGGTACGGGAAAAAGGAGAATTGGTTCGGTTTAAGGAGAAACCCTAAGGCTAGGTCACCTATGGTATAGGGGCCTAAGTTAACTTCACCCAAAGCAGAGGGGTGAGGAAGACAGTTTAACCTCGTTGCCTGAAAAGTAAAGGGAAAGGTGCTATGCAACGGCTTGGGGGGCCCCACGCAATATTCGGGGGAGTCCTCGTTCCTCATATTTGTAACAGAATTATTCTCCAGGAGGAGGAGGGTGGCCACGTGTACGATGGAGATAATCCACGACGTTACGTTGAAGGAGGAGGGAAGATAAAAGGGAGAGAGGGAGGAGGAGAGAAAGGAGGGGGATCGATCCGCAATCATTCGCATCCAGCAAGAGAGAAGAGGAGACGAGAGAAAAGGAAGAACGGTCTCGCCGGAGAAGGAGGACGGAGATCTGCTGTTTGTTAAGTCTCTTGTATTTTCCTCATCTTGTAACATCATTGTAAGAGGTCATTTCTCCTCCACCTTCGGAAACTTGCTTTTTCAGAAGGAGGATCTTCATAGTGAAAGTGCTTAGGCACCGCATCTGGTGAGAAACCTCACCCCCGTGGAGTAGGAATCCTTATTCTGAACCACGTTACATCTCGTGTCTGAATCTCGATTGCTGGTGTCGGGTTTTCGTGTTTCGTCTACTTCATTTTCTTATTCTTTCGATCGCCGGGAAGAATATTCGAGACCTCCCTCGCTTCATCGCCAAAATGGAGCGACGGATTTTTCCCCGCACCCGCATTGGCGCCGTCTGTGGGAATATTTTGAGCCGGGCGTTGAGATGCAACCCAAGAAATGCAACAACCGATATCTCTGCGGAGGAGCGCCCCATCACCCTTCTACCATCGCAACTAAAGGCCTTAATGGATGATGCTATCACAGAAGCCCTCGCTAGAGAAAGGAGAAGGACCGGATATTTGCATCCGCACTCCGGGGAACCTTCTTCTAGAGATCCCCTCCCAGAAATGCCTCCTCCCTCTCGTACAACCGCCCATGGTGATGTGTTGCCTGGAGGCGGACTCGGGGGAAGAACACCCCAGAATATTACGCCCTTCACCCAAACGCGCCGGGAGGAACAGGGTGAAAGTCAATCAACCAAACCTCCGGAATTCTACGAGCCTAGCCCCTTCACGATGGACATTCTTTCGGAGCTCCCTCCATCCTACTCAAATCCTCAGTGCGTAAGTACGATGGTTCGACGGATCCGGAAGAGCACATATCACAATTCGATGGAGCGGCCTCGCTTCACTGTTATACTGACGCTCTCAAGTGTCGAGTCTTCCGGACCACCCTGATTGGTTCGGCGCAAAAGTGGTTCACTACTCTGCCCCCGGGATCTATCACCTGTTTCGCTGACTTCCAGAGAATGTTCAGTCGAGAATTTGTCAGCTGTAAGGCGTATAAGCAAGACGCCTCTATGTTAATGCATATCACCCAGGGACCTTCAGAATCCCTTAGGGGGTATATCCATCGATTCACCTCAGCGGCTAGGGGAATCCCCGCAGCCCGATCTGAATCCTTCCGAGGTGCCATTCAGCACGGGCTGAAGGAGGGCCCCTTCCTTAGTTCCTTGCTGAGACAGCCTACGGATAGCTATGAAGAGCTACTGAGCCGTGCAGAGCAGTTTATCCGCGAAGAAGAAGGATTAAAGGTGATGAGAGCCGAGCGAACTGCCGCAATAGCATAGAATCGAAAGGGCTCGTCCATTGTTCTCAAGCTCCTCCTCGGCGGAGTATACAAGACCTTTCGACGAGGCTCGAGGCCTCGACGATGCTACAGGAGTTCGCCCCGTCCGCCATTGCAAATCATGGCGCCAAGTGCTTCCTCCTGTGAGGACTTGGAAAGAACGTGAAATGGAGTTCTACGATCAACAGGGTCTGCTACAGCGACCCTTGGGACATAGAGGGATCCTGCGTAATCCCCCAGCCCCGTTCTTTTGCCAATATCATACAGAGTACGGTCACAGTAGCAATCGATGTTTCAAGCTACAAGAAGAACTAGATCGCCTCCATGTTGTATATCCGCAATTAAGGTATCAAGCCGGAGGAACGGCACGGCGAGGCCCCCGAACCAATGTCGCCCGTCCGGGGCCGTATAATCAACAACCTCGGGTCACTTTCCCCAAACTGGTCTCTCAAGAAGGTCCATTAGGTGAGGGCCCTTCCTCCGCTTCAGATGACCTTCCCCCTCGGGGAGTTATCCATGTGATAGCCGGAGGACCTACTGACGGGGACTCAAACCGGGCACGGAAGTCATACGCCCGTCTTATGGAGAGTTTGGCCATCGTCATCGACTAGATTGTACAAGCGGCGCCGCTGCTTCGTTCGGCGGAAGATCTGCAGGTGTTCTGGCGCTCATATATACGCCTTGGTTATCCGTATATCCTGGCTAATTATGAAGTGGCGGTGCTAGTTGATTCGGGGAGCTCAACATCCTCTTCCAGAGGCCTTGACAGGATCTGGTAGGAAATGCCGGCTAGAAGATGTGTCCACTCCCCTTTTCGGATTCGCAGGGCACATGGTCCACCCGACGGGGCAGATTTCATTGCCTTTAACTCTGGGTGAAAAGCCCCGCCAAAAAACTAGTATAATCCCTTTCCTTATCGTGGATGCTCCATCCACTTATAACGCTATTCTTGGGCGCCCTTTCCTCACCCTTTTTAGCCGTGGCTTCCCGCACACCGTGAAATTTCCAGGACAATTGGTGGGAGAAGTTCGTGGAGAATGTAAGGCCTCCGAGTCGCTATGTGCAAATGGTTCGGGACGATCAAAGAAGGCCGAATCAAGACCTAAAAGGCAAAGTCACTATCGCTACCGACGTCACGCGTCTGGAGGAATTTCCCCCCAAGGCTGATAAGATAGAGGAGGGAGAACTAGTGGAGATCACTCCGGGAAAGGCCACACGGGTAGCACAACAGTTGGATATCAAAGGAGAGCTAGTGGCCTGCTTAAAGGAGAATGAGGATATCTTTGCAAGAGATGTGTGCGATCTCAGGTATCCCCATCCTCAAGTAGCGGAACACCACCTCAACATCATTAGAGGAGCCCGACCCGTCCAACAAAAGAGGCGACATTTTGGACCCGAGAAAGACAAGATCATAGCTGTGGAGGTGGATAAGCTACTAAAAGCGGGTCATGTAAAGGAAATCTAGTTTCCCGAATGGGTTTCTAATGTAGTCTTGGTCCCCAAGCCTTCTGGGCAATGGAGGATGTGTATCGATTTCCGTGATTTGAATAAAGCATGCCCTAAAGACTGCTACCCCTTGCCTCGTATTGATCAATTGGTGGATTCTACTGTAGGATATGAAGTGGTTTCCCTAATGGATGCCTATCAGGGATATCATCAAATACCTTTGGCCGAAGAGGATCGAAAGAGGGTTAGCTTTGTGACTGCAGGGGGATTATATACCTATGTGGTCATGCCGTTTGGATTGAAGAATGCCGGGGTTACATATCAGCGCCTTATGGATAAAATTTTTGCAGAACAGAAAGGGAAGAATGTGGAGGTCTACGTGGATGACATCCTGGTCAAGTCGAAGGTCACTCGGGATTTAGTCAAGGACTTGAATGAAACCTTCGCTACGTTAAGGCGATTTAATATGAAGCTAAACCCTAACAAATGCTTGTTCGGGGTAAAAAGTGGCAAGTTCTTAGGGTACATTGTGACTGAGAAGGGGTTGCAAGCCAACCCCGAGAAGGTGAAGGCCTTATGCAACATGAAATCACCTACTAATCTGCAAGAGACCCAGAAGTTAGTGGACAGGATTTTTTCTTTATCCCGATTCATAGCCAGATCGACGGACAAGGGGCTACCTTTCTTCAAGATCTTGCGCAAAGCTACTAAATTTCAGTGGGACGATCAATGTGAACAAGCTTTCCAGGAGTTGAAGAGATATCTGGCCGGACTCCCGCTACTGGCTAAACCAATACATGGAGAACCATTATGGATGTATCTGGCCGTCTCAGAAGGAGCCGTTAGTTCGGTATTACTGAAACAAGAAGGTTCTCACCAAAGAACCTATTTACTATACACCATATTCGAAGGGGCGAATTCGTTATACTGAGTTAGAGAAGTGCATATATCTTAGTGCTAACCGCCCGCAAATTGAGGCAATACTTTTGGCTCATCCTATCACCGTTTTAACACACAAATAATTGGGCAAGGTCGTCACTAAGCCAAATTTCTGAAGGTTAGCCAAATGGGTGGTAGAGCTAGCAGTATGATATACACTACCAACCTCGACGGTCATCAAGGCCCAAGCACTCGCGATTTCTGGCGAGGTACCTTGTGGTTGGAAGAAGGTTCAACTATGAAGGAGAGGGAATCAAAGGCATGGAATATATTTCGTAGATGGCTCTTGGAGATCTACAGCAAAGGGTGGTGTTGGTGTTCTATTAATTACCGAGGGTGAAGAAACTCGATTAGTCGTTCGCCTGGAATATCGGGCATCTAATAATGAAGCGGAATATGAAGCTATCATAGCGGGATTACAGGCTGCTAAAGCGGTAGGGGCTTCTTCCATTGTGATCCACTCGGATTCCCAGTTGGTAATATCCCAACTTCAAGGTTCTTTCATGCGGGAGGAAAGGCGCACAAGTACTTGAAAGCTTTTGAGAAAGAAAAGCTCAATTTCATCAGTCCTCTTGAAGCAATCCGCGGAGCACAATGAGAAGGCGAGATGAATTGGCTCGGATGGCTAGCATGGGAGGAATAAAATCATCGGAGACGATCCAGTAGAATTCACACTTCCTTAGCAATATACAACATAGAGGGAGACGCACCCGAATCAAGCCTAATTCTTGATTGTAGAACCGATATCATAGCTTATTTACGGCACGAGAAGATTCCTGAAGGGAAAATTTCGGCATCTACTTTAATACACCGAGCCAAAGCGGTTCATCCTCTTAAATGAAGACTGTACAAGACCTCTTTCGACCCTTGTTAAAATGCCTAGGAAATGAGGATGCGGAATGGGTACCGGAGATCCATGAAGGATGCCGCAAAGAATCATTTAGGAGGGAGAGCTTTAGCAAGAAAGACCTTGTTGGCGGATACTTTTGGCCTACTCTTCAACGAGATCGGCTCGTATAGTACAAAGTTGCATCGCTTGTCGTAAACATAGCAACCGTGCTTACGAGCGACCTGAGTTAATGAAAGCCGTAGTCTCTTCTGTCCTTTTGACCAATGGGGAATGGATATAGTGGGTCCGATGCCGGCACCTTTACTGAAGAGGTTTTATATTGTCGTGGATTATTTTTCCAAATGGGTGGTAGCAGAGCCCTTAGCCAAAATTACTGAGAATGCCGTAATACAGTTCTTATGGAGAAATATCATTTGTCGGTATGGTATCCTCTAAAATAGCTGATAATGGGCGACACCTCCAAGGGAAAGATTCAAGAATTGGTGCCAAAGTCTCAACATTGACAAGCTTTCACTTTGGTAGCTCACCCTCGGCGAATGGACAAGTGGAGGTAACTAACAGGATCCTCATTCAAGGATAAAAGACCAAGTTGGGTGCTCAGACGGGAAACAGGGTGGAAGAGCTACCAGGCGTCCTGTGGGCCTATCGAACCACACCTAACACAGTGACAGGAGAGACTCCCTTTAGTTTGGTATATGGCGGAGGGTTATTCCGATCGAAGTTTTGTTGGATAGCGCTCGGGTAAAAGCATACGAGCCGGATCAGAACCAATTTATCTGAAGCACCGAATTAGATCTGGTGGAGGAAAGGCGAGAGATGGCCCGGAGGCGAGCGGAATTTTACAAGCAGAGAGTTCAGCGAGCCTGTAATAAGAAAGTGGTGCCTCGGAGATTTCAAGAAGGAGATTGGGTTTTGCGTAAGGTCAATCCCGCTGGAGATCCTGGAAAGTTGGCTCCCAGGGGAGGACCCTCTGAGATAACGTGCGTAGCGAGTCGACATATTATCACGAAGGCGACCAAGGCAAAGAGCTTCCACGACCTTGGCGCCCTTCACTTGAAGCTCTTTCACCTTTGTATAGAAATATGAAATAGAAAGGAGAAATTATGAAACTCGGAGGGTGTTTATTGAATTGATTATATCAATTAAATGCCAAGTGCTCTCTAAATTTCATTAAGGGTTATTTACAAGCGTCACGGTATTACCAATGAGTATTGAAGGAGAAACAAAAAGCGAAAGGAAATTCCGTTTCAAAATGAGATATTGTATTACGACTTAAATCGTTCGGAGGATAGCGTTTGAACCCGGCCTCCCAATTTAAAGAAAATGAAGGATAAGTTGGAGAGGTAATCCTTGGGCAAAGATAACGCCGAATCCGCTGGCCATTGAATCGCGCATTAAAATAGTGAGTCACTCCTGGCGGTTCGGACGGTCAGGACTTCGTTCTCGATGCCGCCTCTCGCACTTTTCTTGTTGTTCGCGAAGATTTCGACGCACGTCCACATAGCGCCGTGACACCTCCATAATTGCGTCAGCCAGGGTGGAAAGCGTCATCACCGAGAACTTTGGTCCTGCTGCACAAGGTGTGTCATCTCCACCATATTTTGGCGCATGGAAGCTGAAATCCCCTCCACTGCTTCGGAATACGATCTGGTTCGGACAAGTTCAGAGCTCATCCTCTGGAGGGAAGTCTCTTGCCTGCGTAGACGGGCATGAGCATGCGCCCGGGAATTTATAAGGGAGGAGTTTTCTTGTACCTCCTTGCATAAGCGGGTGCGAAGGTCCCCTATTTTATCTTGTGCTCACGATATTGAACTCAAGACGAGCGAGGGCTGCCGGAATCTTGTTGCTTCCCCTTGAGAAGCTCTACACCGCCATTAGATGTATTAACTCTTGAGCCAAGGAAGATTCTGTGTTAAGAGAGGCCGACTGGATTTCTTGCTGGAGGACGAGTGGATCTGCCCCTAGACGTGATTGCGCCTTCAATACTGCAATAGTGTCAGCATCCCTCTATATTTGTTGGTGGGTCTCGGCTAATTGCTCCTGGCACCGGGATAATTGGTGGGACAGGAGTCGTTCCCGATTCTGAGCATTCGCTAAATCTTCCCGCTGTTGTCGCTCCCATTCTTGGGCTTGAGCCCGATTGTGAAGGGAACGATCCAATTCTCTGGTTGGTCAGGCCTACATGCCGGTTGAAGAGAAGAGAAATGGGTCATTAAACAAAGCTAAGGAAATTGATTAAGAAAACGTGCAGTCCAAAGCATGGCCGCAGACCTTCCATACAGTCATCTCCTCCGAGTTCGAATCAGAAGACTCACAGGGAGAAAGGGAAAAAGATGGGACGGATGATGCCAAGGGGAATCTCACTCGTAAAGGGAAGAATGGAGGCGATATTCGGTGGTGGAGAACGGAGAGAAGGAGGAGTCTCATTCAAAAGGTCCATGGAAGTGGTGGTCAAGGGTGGCATATTCAGAGATGCGGGGAGAATGAGCGTCACATTTGTTTGGGAGGTGAAGTCGGAAGGAAAAATCGAAGGAGGCTGATCGGAGGAGGGTCCTGGAAAAGATGAGATGATGAGCACTGGGTCGGGGAAGCCTTCAATGAGGATTTTAGAAGTAGAAGGCTCTGATTAGAGTCTACAGGAAGAGGAGGACTCTTTCAAAGCGATAAACGAAGGAGGTTAGCGTGAAGGAATGTCAACCGCCATGGGTTCAGGAGAGGAATGACGGGCCGAGGAAGGAGAAGACAGGGGCGATATAACCTCTATCATCGGCATGAAAGCATCTCCTTCCTGGATGCATCCCGTTGTCAGGGAAGAAGAAGGCGATTTCTGAACGTCATTGGCGGAGGGAGGCAAAGGGGGAAAGTTAGGACTTGTACAAGTAGGAGGAAGTGAAGAGGGACTGATGACCCCGACTTCCTTCGAGATAGGGGTAGCGAAAGTCACCGAAGGAGGAGAGGGAGAACGACGAGGTGATTCCCGTATGGTGGTGATCGAAGGAGGTGAAGAAGAAGAAGAAGCTAAGGGCTGACCGACACCCCGTTTACGATTCGTGTAGCGGCCCGCTATTTCCTGGAAGAAGGTGGAATGCATCTCGGATATCTGAAAATAACGAAAGACGAGGAACCAGGAAGGAAAGATCGAAGAAACGAAATTTGGCGGCGGAGGAGCAAGCAGACAAAGAAGAGGAAGACCAAAAGGTGAAAGGATGAAGATAGCAGAAAAAACGAGGACGAAAGAGTCCCTTATAAAAGGAGGAAGAATGGGCTTGCAGCTGTTAATGGGCTTCGCGTCGGTAGTGAAAGGGAAAGAAGGATTTATTTTTCCTAAATAGCCCATTATATACAAAATGCTATCCCTGCAGAGCGGAAGTTATCCCCGTGTGGTGGTGGAACGGAAGAACCGAGACTCCTCGGTTACTATTTACTCTATATAAAAAATGCTATCCCCGCAGAGCGGAAGTTATCCCCGTGTGGTGGTGGAACGGAAGAACCGAGACTCCTCGGTTACTATTTACTCTATATACAAAATGATGTCCCCGCAGAGCCGCAGATATCCACGTGTGCTCGAGGCGCGGAAGAACCGAGACTCCTCGGTTACTATTTACTCTATATAAAAATGCTATCCTCGCAGAGCGAAGTTATCCCCATGTGGTGGTGGAGCGGAAGAACCGAGACTCCTCTCGGTTACTATTTACTCTATAAAAATACTATCCCCGAGGAAAGTTATCCCCGTGTGGTGGTGGAGCGGAACTAAGAACTGAGACTCCTATTACTATTTATTCTATATACAAAATGCTATCCTCATGAGAGCGAAGTTATCCCTGGTGGTGGTGGAACGGAAGAACCGAGACTCCTCGGTTACTATTTACTCTATATACAAATGCTATCCGCAGAGCGAAGTTATCCCGTGTGGTGGTGGAGCAGAGAACCGGATTCTCGGTTTACTACTTACTTTATGTGCAAATTGCTATCCCCGCAGAGCGGAAGTTATCCCCGTGTGGTGGTGGAACGGAAGAACCGAGACTCCTCGGTTACTATTTACTCTATATAAAAAATGCTATCCCCGCAGAGCGGAAGTTATCCCCATGTGATGGTGGAACGGAAGAACCGAGATTCCTCGGTTACTATTTATTCTATATACAAAATGCTATCCCCGCAGAGCGGAAGTTATCCCCGTGTGGTGGTGGAACGGAAGAACCGAGACTCCTCGGTTACTATTTACTCTATATACAAAATGCTATCCCCGCAGAGCGGAAGTTATCCCCGTGTGGTGGTGGAACGGAAGAACCGAGATTCCTCGGTTACTATTTATTCTATATACAAAATGCTATCCCAGCAGAGCGGAAGTTATCCCCGAGTGGTGGTGGTGAACCAGAACCGAGACTCCTCGGTTACTATTTACTCTATATACAAAATGCTATCCCCGCAGAGCGGAAGTTATCCCCGTGTGGTGGTGGAACGGAAGAACCGAGATTCCTCGGTTACTATTTATTCTATATACAAAATGCTATCCCCGCAGAGCGGAAGTTATCCCCGTGTGGTGGTGGAACGGAAGAACCGAGACTCCTCGGTTACTATTTACTCTATATACAAAATGCTATCCCCGCAGAGCGGAAGTTATCCCCGTGTGGTGGTGGAACGGGAGAACCGGGATTCCTCGGTTACTACTTACTTTATGTGCAAATTGCTATCCCCGCAGAGCGGAAGATATCCCCGTGCGGTGGTGAAACGGAAGAACCGAAATTCCTCGGTTATTATTTATTCTATGTCTCAGTTGCTTGTATTAATCAACTTTATATGGTTGTATTCTTGTGCCATAGCAGAGTCGGCTCGTCTAAGGGGTCTATATACCCAGCAGATTGAAAAGACGGGAGAGCCGAAATATGCCCCAAATTACATGTAAATACAAAAGGAGTAAAGAGTAGTACAACTCAGAAGGTCCTGGAGGAAGGAGATAAACTAAGGAAGTTCGATGATACGGGAGAACTACATACTCCCAGCCATCTACAAGGAGAAACAACAAAAGAAACCCTAATACATCTAGGGTATTACAATTCTTTGTTAGGCGGAACGGATGGAGTTTCCTTGCGCGGTCGGGGTTGGCGCAGTAGCTGCTGAAGATAAGACTGCTTCAAGAAGATTTGCCTGGACAGTTCTTTTTGGGACCCTATCGATTGTTGTGAGGAACGATTATGGGCGGAAGTTTCCTCCACCGGTCAGTAAACACTTCACTTGTTCCTCCAAGATGGCTATGTATCGGCGGTCATTTATCCGTTTCTTTATAAAGGCGAACTGCTGCCTGTTCGATATTACATCATGACAAGCAAAGGAAAAAGGAGAATGGTGGAAGCTATCGGTAAAGGTCGGTGGGTTTTATGGCGGCGAAGGGGAAGAGTGCATTCATTGGTAGGAGACGTGAGAACCATAAATGCCGATACAGAAGAGGAAACGTGGGGGCAGTAGCAGGAAGGTTGACGGGCTTACAATCATAATTAAGAGGGTCCGAATCCCCGAGACATGATAGAGGAAGATATGTTCAGATCAGATTACTATCCTTTTGGAAGACAAAAGCCTTACTTCTACGGGAAAAAGACAAAAACAGATATCATTTGCCTCCCTTATTTATTTATTTATTTTTTTTTTATTAACATATTTGAAACGATTACATTAACTTGATCTACAAAGATTTTCCATGATTACTCCTAACAGATGAAGTGGGAGATGTCTCTTTGGGGGGAGAAGGAGCTAATATAACTCTGAAGCGTTCGCCTTGGGGTGGAGGAAGAACTGGTGGACCTTCATCGAAAGGGGAAGGACAAGTCCTCACGGGAACTGGACGAAGTCAACGCGGGTGGAAGTGGAGGAAGTTCATCAACGGCACGGGGGTCTCCCACTGTGTACTCCCAGGTGAAGGGAGGATTCCATACCCTGTTGCGGAAGGAGGGGAAAGGATCGCGGAAGGATCTCCCCACTGGAGGGGTGGGAGTTGGACCGAAAGGCGGAAAAGGTAGGGGATGGAAGACTGAAGTGGCGGTTGATGGGGTCTCCGAATCTGCATCATCCTCAGAGACCCAGTCCTGTATTTCAAAAGATTCTGATTCCGAAGAAATTTCAATGGGATGCCCTGCCGAAGCCATGATGGTAAGATAACAGGACGAAGACAAGGGGGACGAAGGACTTATAATGGAAGGAGAATGGCGAAAAAGTTCTGGGGAAGGGGGAGAAGACGAAGAGGCTGGCATCTTTTCCGAAGCTGGAGGAAGGATAGGGAAAATCAACAGGCAAAAGGCCATTTAAAATGATGTCCGAACCAAAATCGGGGTGGATGTGGATACTAGTAGGCAAAATCCCGTAAGAGAGCCGCGAACCAGCCAGGCGATGGTGTTATATGGTACGGGTAAAGAAATAACAAGGGAAAGCTCAAAATTGGTCCAGAAACCCTGACTCGCTAGAGAACACGCAAGGACCGTAATGGACAGACATATTGATAAGAGTCAGCTCTTAACAGTAAAGAAAAAGTTATTACCGAAAAAACAGTACGGGAGATTACAACTCAAATCGCTCAGGGGAACATTTAGCCAACGCCGATACAGGATCTAAGTGACTGGTGTCCACGCCGGGAGGTGGATATCCTTGTTCGGCGTTTTGAGCTACAGCCCCCTCGAAGCCTAATATAAAGAGATCTACCCCTTTTTTGACATAGCGCCTCTTGAGGTCGGCTTCCTGCTCCTTTAATTGGTCCTGATACTGAGCCACCTGAGTTTGACTTTCCGCCAATTTGACCGCCAAAGCATCTCTCTCGGTGGCTGCCTTTATAGCTCGTTGTCCTAAGGCTGAAAGGGCTTCAAGATACTTCTGTTGGAGGGTGGATTGCTGCTGGGCCACCGGTGATAAGGTTCGGGGAAGAGCCATTATTGCAGAGGAAAATTCCTGACACTTCTTTGCACAGGATTCGCAGTAATGGTTGCATTCTTGTTGAAGCTGTGAGATAGTAGCCGCAGAGTCAGCATCCTTGATCATGGCATCCATAAGATATCTTTTGTATTCCTTCAACTCCCGAGCCAATTCATCTACTTGTTGCAGCTCACTGGATTGGAGAAAAATCCGCTGCTCCAAGTCCTCGTTCTTTCGCTGCAGCTCCTCTTTCTCGCTCCGTACCAGGGCTAGCTGCATCATCGCTTCCTCGCATTGGCCCCTCATATCGGTTTCCTTCGCCTCTTGCTCGCTCGATTCTTTGAAGCGAGCTTTTTTGTGACACGGAGGCGGCGTGATGAGTTTCACGTAGATTGAAGCGGGCCACCGAGTGACCATCTTATCATGTGGCGGCGCTGCAGGGAAAGAAACTTTGGTATATAGTAATACTTGCGGTAAGAGAAAAGGGAGAAATAAGAGGTACCTCGACAAGTAGCTTGCCCACTTGCTCGCATGGGCCTTATGCCGTTGATTAAAGAATTTCACCTCCAGGGTGCGAATTTGTGAGGACCCTAACGTGACCCTCGGAGGAACAGGAAGGGAGGGGTCTTCTTCGAGGAGGTTGGAGGCCCTGAGCACGGGAAGGGGGAGGGAGGAGCCCTTAGGTCCGTGGCTCCACATGAGAAGGTGGAGGTGAATTTTGCTTGAGGGGAGGAGTGAAGAAAATGAGAAGGAGAATCCCCTCCTTGAGGAGATGGAGAATAGACAGGGGAGGTAGTACCTTCTCTTCGTGGTTCATAAATGGTCAGGGGCTGAGACCTTGGTGGATCTGAAGTTGAGGGGAGATGAGCCGATGAGCTTGAGGCTCCTTTCTTAACGAGCCGCAGCTTTTTCCGAGGAGGTGACGGAGCTGCTGTGGGTTTTCCTCTCATTAGGCACGCCTTCTTCTTCTTAGCAGCCTCGATCGACTCCCCTTCCACCAGAGCCTTCTGCATCAGATTATCTACAAGATATACTGGTAAGAAAGATGGATGACCTAAAAAGGAAGTCACATTGCAGGATAAATGGCACCCTACCTACAGCAACCGAAGTCGTCAGAGGTAGAGGAGACAATCCAAAATGGCGCAGGAGGGGAGTCTCTAGCAGATGGTTCGAACAGTAGTGTAGCTCCCCTAAAACTCTATACACCTCCAGGAAAGGACATTTGGTCCTCATTTCCCGGAAGGAAGGCAATTCGGGAAGGTCTACTTTCCAAATATCGGAATGAGGTAAAGACTCCGGAAGCTCTACAAAGAAGTATAGTGCTTCCCAGCCCTTGTGGGAAGTAGGCAGGTTCACCAGAAATTGGCAGTCTGAACGACTAGACAAATAGAAGAGGTCTGCCTTAGAAGACTTTAATTGGAAGAAGCAATGGAATAGTTCTGGGGTCAAAGGGAGGTTCAAATGTTGGAACACTATGTGGGCTCCCGATAGAATTCGGAAGGAGTTGGGGGTGAATTGGTTCAGGGGTAATCTGTAGAAGTCTAGGAGGTCCAAGTAGACCTGTGGTGCCGGCAAAGATAGGTCGTTAAAGAATTGTTCGGAGAAAAAGCATGTCAAACCAGGAGGAGGAGTATGAGGCCGATGCAGCTTAGTCGTGAAACAACATTTTATAGAAGGATCTATGTAGTCGTTCTTGATATTAAAGAAATAATGGTTACAATCTAACTGGGTTATGGTATGTTCATACCAGGCGGGTGGAGAGGTAGTCCTAGGAGCCATGGGTGTTAAACTAAGCAAAGCACTTACTCGGGGGTACGGGAGAACCGTGCGAGAAGGGAAGGACTGAATCGCCGAAACGCCACCGGGGAAAATCGTGGAAGAAGAAATACAAGACTGGATTGTTAGGCACGCTAAATGATACCTAAGAGGAGAAGGCGGAGGTTTATATAGGGTTTCCCGTGACGATTCAATTTCACGAAGAGAGAAGGAGAAGCGGAGCCCATGGGCCCATCGGGCCGCCTCGGGGGCATACAAGGGAGTTATAAAGGAAAAGGTGGATTCAAGCGGAGGAATGAAGAATAGGGCATAAACTTTACGCACATTTGGAAAGTCAAGCTTATAACTTCGCTTGACTATTTTTCGGGGTTGACTAATGATACTACTGGTACTTTTTCTACCTAATTCCCAATAGAAGAGTTAGCAGGTGACCCGTGACCCGTCCCCAAAACACCTGGTTCAGCCAAAGGGGAAAAGGAGAAACAGTTCGGGCGAGAGTTATCAGAAGCCATTGGCACGGGCGAGAGTTATCAGAAGCCATTGGTACGGGCGAGAGTTATCAGAAGCCATTGGCACGGGCGAGAGTTAGACGAAGCCATTGACACGGGCGAGAGTTATCAGAAGCCATTGACACGGGCGAGAGTTATCGGAAGTAATCGACACGGGCGCAAGTACCAGAGGTCATCGGCATGGACAAGTAGCGAGAGCCATCGACACGGGCGAATGCTAGAAGCAAGGGATGCAGGTGGAAAAGAGGCAGAAGGCACTTCGCTAACAGAGGACTAGGAACTGGTTCAACTAGGCAATTCCAGAAGCCAATGGGATGGAGGAAGGGTCAACTCAACCTAATCGACGCGGAAGAAGTTTGGTACGGGAAAAAGGAGAATTGGTTCGGTTTAAGGAGAAACCCTAAGGCTAGGTCACCTATGGTATAGGGGCCTAAGTTAACTTCACCCAAAGCAGAGGGGTGAGGGAGGCGATTTAACCTCGTTGCACGAAAGTAAAGGGAAAGGTGCTATGCACAGCGGCAGGGGCCCCACGCAATATTCGGGGGAGTCCTCGTTCCTCATATTTGTAACAGAATTATTCTCCAGGAGGAGGAGGGTGGCCACGTGTACGATGGAGATAATCCACGACGTTACGTTGAAGGAGGAGGGAAGATAAAAGGGAGAGAGGGAGGAGGAGAGAAAGGAGGGGGATCGATCCGCAATCATTCGCATCCAGCAAGAGAGAAGAGGAGACGAGAGAAAAGGAAGAACGGTCTCGCCGGAGAAGGAGGACGGAGATCTGCTGTTTGTTAAGTCTCTTGTATTTTCCTCATCTTGTAACATCATTGTAAGAGGTCATTTCTCCTCCACCTTCGGAAACTTGCTTTCTGTAAAGGAGGATCTTCATAGTGAAAGTGCTTAGGCACCGCATCTGGTGAGAAACCTCACCCCCGTGGAGTAGGAATCCTTATTCCGAACCACGTTACATCTCGTGTCTGAATCTCGATTGCTAGTGTCGGGTTTTCGCGTTTCGTCTACTTCATTTTCTTATTCTTTACTGATCGCCGCCGGAGAAGAATATTCCGAGACCTCCCTCATCGCTTCATCGCCTTGAAAACGGAGCGAACGGATTTTTCCCCCGCACCCGCATCATATACTATCTCCGTCACTCTTGACCAATAATCTTTCTACCGAGAGTATCGCTCAATCATCTCTTCATATTGTTCAAATATCAAAATTGAACTCAAGCTTGATCAATCTAGATCAAAGGTTGATTATATTAAAAAAATAATAATTAATTTTACTATGAATTATAAAAACACTATCTAAGTTATAGATTTTAAAATATTATCAAAATAATTTTTTAATATCAAAAATATTAATCTAGTCATCCTCAAACTATTTTCGTCCAAATATATAATCAGTTAATCTTAATTTATTTAACATATTCAAATAATAAATTTATTATTCAAACATCATAAATCAATCTTGATGTATCAATGCTAAGCTAGCCTGAATTTATAATTTTAAGAAAATTTAAGTTTTTTTATAATTTTTTCTAAAAAAAGTATAACACACATAATAATTTCCAGAAAATTTATGTCGGAATTCATTGTACTTTTTATTTTTTTTTCCCAATATTTTAATATATATTTTAAAAAATGTACAACTCAAATAATAATTTTTATCAAAAGTATTCCATAAGTTTATTTAAACGCGCACGTTTAATTAATTCCATGGTCGGTCTGATAAATTTTATTCAACATCCTTCTAATAGAAAACGACACATGAGAATTTTTTTTTCTTCATTTTTCATGGTCACAATCATGTCTTCCAGCCAATAAGAAAATATCTATAGAACATTTGATAATTTTAAAATTTGTATGGCTAACAATCGCTTATTCTAATAAAATATCTAAAACGTTTTACACTAAAATCGACCTTCATGCTTTTGGAATTTATCAAAAAGGTATTTTATTTTTTTTTTCTTCCTTTTTTTTTTAAACTAAAAGGCGTTTATTTTCCCCTAATACAAAAGGCATCTTTCCTTTTGTATTGCTGAATGAATTTCTTCAAAAAAATATTAAATTAGTTAATCAGTTCGGTGCAAATTTTAAAACCCAAAGCACACTTTTTAGGCAAAAAAAAAAAAAAAAAAAAAAAAGAAGTCCAAAATATTTAATGTGCAATGCCTTGCGAGTTAAACGTGAAATAAATTTATAATTTTTATGGTGTTTCTTCCACTGAAAGCTCCACTCTCACTTGTTGGGCCCTATCCACACTTACCTATCTACATTAGGCCAACATACTATACATATGGTCTAAGACCTTGGACCTAAAGGGTTAGCATTAGGCCAATCTCGTTTCCACGGAGATGACATAATAGTTAAGATATAATAATACTTACAAAAATAGTATGAGTCAATTTCGAATGAGATTTTAATTTTTTTTATGGATTCAGATGATCCCTACGTATTTTGGCCACTACGTCAAGACTCATATGATCCTCCATGATTATCCTCTCTCACAATGGCCGTGAGATAGATCAGTAGAGGTCGCTAGATTGATGGTTCCAACCTTTTGTAGAAGTTGTATATTGGGCCAATCTCTCTCTCTCTTAATTCAGATTTTCGATCCGATTAATTCTAGAATAATCGACTTTGTCCTATGAATTTTTAATGGAATACTAAATAATTCCTAAGCAAGATATATTTTACCGACTATTAAGGATAAATCAAAAAATATTTATGTGGACAATTTCAATAATTGTAACGTCCTTAATTTGTCATTCTATTTAGATAAAAAATTTACAAATATATTATGATTAAAAATTAGACTGTGAATATCTGAAAATCGAATTGGAAACTCTATTATATCGTAGCCTTGGGACAGAGTCAATCTTTTCATGCTAAGTTAGCACGTTGACTATTGATCCTAATATAACTAACTACGATATTTCATTTAACTTATACTATTTACCTTGTCATCCGAAGTTTTATGTATTATTGTATGATAAATCGTGAATTTAAATTATCAAAATAATTAAAAAAAAATAGAATAATATTATATATTATAAATCTTTTTCTAGAATTTGATATTGATGGAAGCTTTTATATCAAATTGCCTTTTTATCTACCTTATATATTCGACATAGATATTGTTACAATTTACAAATAGATAAGAATTAAATTTTGACATAGAATTTAAAATTTTCATCCGATCCGAAAAACTCTTCGTTATTTTTGATCAATTAGTCAAGGAGCATAACTCTTGTGATTTATTTTCCTTCATTATTACTGAAGGATCGATGATAAAAAAAACTGAGACGAACATAATTATATTTTACTACTACAAGATAAATTAAGTATATATTTTTTTATTTACATTATGTATCAAGTACGATTTTTCTTTTCTATTAGTCTTGATAGTCAGTCGGTACTGTCCCACGATAAGTACCACCAATTGACGTGCAATTGAAAATTCATATTACACCAGGAGATCGACCATATTAAGATGAGGAAATATCGAACACCGTCATCCATACAATGTATATTATTGATGGACGAAATGGATTCTGAAAGAAAATCATAATTAATTTTTGATAGAGTAGAAGATAGATATCTTTACGAACCATAAAAGATTGATCTTTATTTTTTATATAAATTTATACCGTATTAATCGTCCGATTTTATTACAGAAATTAATAAAATAACATTCGATGGAAACACAATTTATTCCCCTGTCCTTTGGCTAAAGCTGAAATTGAAATAGTAAACTTCTTTTATTGAAGCTAATTAATTAAACGCCTCTCCGTCCTGTATCGTTAACTGTTCCACCGTTCGATAACGGCGCGACGTTCCTTATCCGATCGGCTCTGCACTGCTTACTCTACAGGCACGGCGGCAGCTGCCTTCTCTAGCTTTGTCACCGTGAAGCCGTCGTCGGCGCATACAAACTCGTCGTAACGGAGGAAGATGTTCGCCAGAAGCAGACACGCGGTCTCCACCACATGGTCCTTTGCGGCGCACTGTTTGTTCTCTGCCGTCGGCGTCCCTGTCTGCGGCCCGTTCGACCAGAATAGGTACTTGAGCATCTCCTTCCCTGAGGCGCCTATGAACCGCTCCGGAGAGAATGACTCTGGGTCCTCGAACACCACCGGATCCCGCATCGCCAGCGGCTGGTAGCCGCACAGTAGCTCGCCCTTCCGCACCTGGAACGCCGACTCGTGTGATTGCAGCGTGAAGTCGGCTCGCGCCCGCCCGTACTGTAGTGGCACCGGCGGGTTCAGACGTAGCACCTCGGCCACCGTTGCCCGCACTAGCTCCATCTCCCGCACCGCCTCGAAACCGGGTCTCGCCTCCCCTGGCCTCCCCTGCATCACCCGCCTCACCTCCTCCCGCAGCCGTTCCCGCAGCCCTGTCTTGTCGGTCCCGACGGTTGTTAGCAGCGACGGAAGGAAGATGGAGAAGCCACCGAAGGCGTTGAATCCCAGCACGAATAGGATGTTATTGATGGCATCTTTCTTTTCGATGCCGTACTCTGTTTTCGCACGTAGCACCACCTCCTCCCCGTGATTCTCCACGAACTCGTAGAGCTTGCGGTAGATGCCCCTGATGAAGAAGGACGGGTAGGGGATGGAGTGGAGCAGGATCTCCTGCAGCGGCTGCGGGAAATTTGGGACGCTGGTGACGGGCATCAGCTGTAGAGCAAGCCACGTATCGAGCATGGCGAAACCTTTGGTTTCGATCTCAGGCGACGCGGATGGGTCGGCACCGACGAGGCTCCGGCAAAGGAAGGCGAAGATGCACTGTTGGAGGGGGACGAGGCCAGAGGCGGATCCGCTTTTGGCGATCTCGCGCTCCAAGGTATCGAACATGATGTCGAAGTTCGAGTGGAAGGAAGAGACCCAAGTGGCGGCGCTCCGCTTGAGGAGGTCGAGGCAGAAGCTCTTGATCCTGGCGTGAGCAGGCTCGGAGGGGTCGAGGTAGACGACGACCCGGGTGTCGCCGGTGAAGCT
The DNA here is from genome assembly GCA_025175895.1 of Wurfbainia villosa. NCBI lineage: Eukaryota > Viridiplantae > Streptophyta > Magnoliopsida > Zingiberales > Zingiberaceae > Wurfbainia > Wurfbainia villosa. Next base: position 5,932,223 of record JAKLTH010000193.1, on the reverse strand, counting down.
AAGGCTAGGCATGTAATCGCCGACGAGAACATTGCTCTTGTCGACGAGAGATCGGTCGAAGAGGGCGGAGAAGGAGGAGCAGTCGAGTACGGCCACTACTCGAGGGTCGACGCCGACAAAGAAGGGGAAGGTGGGCGGCATGTTGGTACGGAACACCGTGCTTTTGTGCGTCGCGATGCGGCTCCGGAAGAAAGTCTCTGGCCCTTGGAACCAAAAGTAGTCTAGCCGATCCTTCAGAGGGCCCAACACCGGCAGGCCATAGCTCCCCGGAATTGGCTTCGTCGGCAGCGGCGGCGCCGCCGACGATATGGCAGATGCCCACATTACAGCTGCTAGTTTAATTTACCTCTTCTTCTTCTCCTCCTCCCTGCGTCGCTGCTGGAATCGGCTACCGTCGCCTCTTTTTTGGATCGAACTCTACCTGCATGATTGGCCGAAGGGGAATCATGATTTATCCTTCACGTGGCAATATGACTTTGCATGTGGACATTGGAGTTGACTGAACTCTGTCGATAAGGTTTTGGATGGCTTGCGGCAAAGCTGTGAAAACCAACGGAAGATGGGGAGGACATGTCCATCCGACGGCTATGATGAAGAGTACGGTGGATCGAATCGTTTGTCGACTCGTGTTCTCAGGGCGCAGAGTCTCGCAGCTCGGGCAAGATTTTTCAATTCATTCACGTGTTTCTCGCATTAGCAGCTAAAAGATTTCTTCTCTGTCTGTCTGTTTTTTGTTTTTTTTAATTATGTGGTGTTTGTGTAAAAGTTGATCTGCTCATTTCAGATATTTTTTATCGTATAATTAGATAAAAATAAATAAATAAATGAAATGCGGACTTTGGGGATGGGCATAATTAATTTTGAATGCTCCTAAATTGTACATCAAATTCTGTTTTTTTGTTTTGTTTTGTTTGTTTGATCAAAATGGTTCGGATCACCTTTTATGAAATACCGATTTTTATTTACTAGTATTTAACTAGAATAACATTGTTTCTGTATTTTGTCATGTTTCAATGGGTGATTTTGACGATGAATTGTTAGTATAAGAAGAAAAAATGAGGGGAAAAAAGAAAGATAAAATAACTATAAATTTTACTTTAATTGGATTTGCATTTTATTTAGACACAGACTAAAAAAAAGAAAAGTATTTTCTGGATCACATTAAGAGTATTGAATATCAGAATGATACAACATCGTAGAAAATATTATTTATGTCAAATATTATCGAATCGATAAACAACAACTGGTTTTTTTTCTCCTCTGCAATCTTGCGACCGTTCCGTCAATGGCCCATTGAGACTTTAATTGTTTCAAAAATAAAAACACCTCATGTCAATGGCCCATTCAGACTTTAATTGTTTCAAAAATAAATTAAACACCTAAGACATGAGAGGTTACAGAGACTCCGTCTCACTTACGGGCGTTCTAAGATATTATATCACGGGCTGATCGAATGATGAAAATCTTATATCTCGGTCAAGTCGAATGATTGAAGGATTATATTTCGGTATGATCGAGGGGCTGAAGGCCTTATATCTTAGCATGGTGGTATGGTATTTCAAAAGAGTTATACCTCTACAAGTCAAGTGACGTGACGATCATTAAAGTTAAGATGTCCAATGAGACATCCCCTATTAAAGGCACCATCCGACAAAGAAACATAGGCTCATGACTATCTCAGGAAAGTATGTCCACCGTATTAATGGAGTCTTGTCTCCTATCAACCACACGAAGGACATTAATTACCCTTCATATGCCTGTAGCATTTATAAAGATAATGATCCCTATTGTTTCTAAAAGTGTCCGCCATCACTTCAAGGAGTCATGTCGCCCATACTTATCGTACCACTCTGTAAGAATGTATCTATTTATATAAAAGTAATTTGAAGAGGAGACGTCAGGTTCAAAAGATCATTTAAACTCTTACTCTTCTACATTCATTGTTCCTCCTTTTCATACTAATCTCTGACTTGAGCGTCGGAGGGGTTTAGCCGAAATCTTTTTCGACGCCCTTAACCACTTTTTCTTTGCAATACTCTTCTTGGCCAAATCGTGACACACCATTCGGCATCGCCCGAGATGACCTCGCTTTCAGCCAAATCAATGAACCCGCCTCTGCGCCAGATCATCAGCCATATCAGTCGACAAGCTACGTCATCAACCGAAAGTCATTTTCGCCCCTGGACATCTCACTGCCCCAATCTCAACCGAAACAATATACAAATTCAAAAAGTAATTCATGATTATGATTTGAAACAAAGCCAAAGAGGACTACAACTTGTTTATTATACATCCAAGTGCAGAGTCACAACCCTCACAGTGATTGAGAATAGGACGGTAAACGAGTCAAGCCAAGTTAAATTTTATAATATTCAAACTTATTTAATATGATAATCAAGTCGAGTCAAATCTGAAAAATCTATTCAAACTTAATTTATTTTTTTTTTTTTGAAGATTGAGCTTGGTTTGAACTTGAATTGAACTTGCATTTAATGAGCATCAAGTTTTTAATCAAACTCGACTCAAGCTTATTTAGGTTTGGTTTATTTAAATATTATCAAACTATTAAATTAAGTTTATTTGTTTATTTAAATTTTTAATATTTTAATTCTTATTTATAAATTAATATAAATAAATTCATAAATAATTTTTAAATGAATTTATTTATAGACATTATTCATGAACATTAACAAGTCAAACACATATATATTTAAGATTATTTATTTAATTTATCAAGTTGTTCAAGTTTATTTATTAATTGACTTTGATGCATATTAAACGAACGTAAACGAGCTCTTATCGAGTAGAATATCAAATTTATTCATGAACGTTTGTTTCATTTACAACCCTAATTGAGAATGGTTAGAATGAAAGGCAACTTTGGGTGAATGCTGGAGAAAGGAATTCGGGGTTTAATGTAAGACATTCATGTAAATTCTTAAAAAATTCTAAGTCGATCACTAATTATAATATATTTATGTTTTTATTTTTCAAATAGGAATCATCTCTTGTGATGTCGGATTTATTGAGATAATATATGTTAGCATCTGTCTGATTTATCTATCTCTTCGAAAGAGACAATTAAGAGGGATCCATATTTTTTTAGAAAGGAATTCAGGATTAAAGAAGTCGAACACCTTAAGTACTTCCTGGCTGGATATTTCGGTAGCAATCCGAGTTAAGCATTCTTTGTCTTGGCAAAAGTACACATTATTCTCTTAACTTGCTTATGGATAAACTCATGTTTCTAATCTATTTGATGTCCCTCAATCTAATCGGGATTTGCGAAAAAATTGCTTGGATTTATCTATATATGGTTTATTCCTTATATATCTCTAAATTTCTATTTCTTTATTTCTCATATTCATTCATATTCTGTAGTAAACTACAAACTGAGGCATATATATATATATATATATATATATATATATATATATATATATATATATATATATATATATATATATTAAAAATTAGTTACTCATTTATCTAAGGATGAGCAAAAATTTAGTTAAATCGAATAAAATGACCGAATCAAAAAGTTCAATTCGATTTATTCAAAAATTCACTTTTTTTTTAAATATCGATTTATTTGATTCAGTTTTGATTTCAAAATAAAAAAATTTGATTAAATTGAATTAGAGCTCATTAATGTATGTTGACTGATACCTCTTACATCATCATAAGTGATTGATGTCGATTGGTATATCGACTGATATCTATTTCATCATTATCGATCGATTGATATTTTAGATTTGACATAATCAATCAATTGATATTTCATATCAGTCGAGATTTTCAATCTAATTAATCGATTTTTTTATCAGTTGGATTTATTCGATTTTCATTAAAAAAAATTTGGTCGACTTGATTTTCAACTTAATTAATCGATTTTTTTTTTTCAATTCGATTTGTTCGATTTTTATTAAAAAGTTAAGTCGGTTTGGTCTGTTCAATATCAAAATTCAAAGTTCGATTTGGTCTATTCAATATCAAAATTCAAAGCAAAACTTACCATTAAAACGTGATTGCACCAGCATGATACATGCAATCGAATGTTTATTAATTATAAATGATCCTTTTCGAAGTCCCTTTGCTTCTCTGTTTATAGTCTTGAATCCAAACATGAATAAGATTTAACAACTATTTTTACTTAAATTTAGGCGACTTAAGTCTCCTCCAATCATTTGAAATTTGGTTAAAAAATTTTATTTGTCAACCACCAGTGTTCTAATTGACTCAAATTTTGTTTAGTCGAATTCTCTAATTTTCAACTAATTGTATCTAATTTTAATCAACTTCTTTGGCTTAAAACAGTTAGATCTTTCAGTTGATTTAAAAACATTCTAATTTAATTTTCAATTAATTGTAAACTATTCCAATCTGCTCCGATGGATAAAATAATATTCTTATCTTCTAACAAGTAAATTGTAAATATTTTCACGTCCTTTTTAGTCAACTAAATCTACAATAAGTTTTGGTAGCTTAGACTAATCTTCTGTAGACTCAATGACTTAAGTAAACTAAATCCTTCCTTCTAAAACAAAACATTTAGCGTGATTTATCAAACAGCGTACGTGAAATTTAAAATTATTCAAACATCTTATACTTTCATATTTATCAAATAACGCATTTAATTTTCTTTTTATCTCTCCCGTCAAACAGATCTGGTGCTAGAATTATAAATTTCAAGATCTAACGTAGTCTGAAATTCAAATCTACACACCACCGCTGTCTTAAATCAGAATTCTCAACACCACAGTGTTGTAGAATTTCAATACCATCGTTGTGATCTTTGAAAATTTAAATTTGATCTAAATGATATGCAATTTCAACACCACGATCAGAATCTTTGATTTGAATTTCAACGCCACGTCGAGATTTCACCGCGGTGATGGGTATGTTTGACGGAGGAATAAAAAAAGAAATTACGTGCGCTATTTGATAAATATAAAAGTATGGAACGATGTTTGAATAATTCCAAACTTTCACGTCCGCTGTTTGATAAATTACCGAAACATTTATGTTTTTACCAAAACGTTTATAGTTGACTCAGCGCTTTAGTCAACTTAATCGACTGGAAGATTTTGATTTAATTCGAGATTGAGATCTAGGAAGCATCAACTACAATCCTAAACTTAATTTGTCTCTGTGATTGCTCCATGTCTGTTCTCTATTGGTAATCTCTTTAATTTGTCGCCGCGCCTGCAGCCACCTCCATTTCTATTTCTTGTTACTAGAAAGCTGAAGCTTATCGATGACTTAGAACAGAGACACGTACATTTGTTGGTTATCCATCGGTATCATCATTTTTCCTATATATTGCAGCTTGTTTCTATGCATATCTCTGCTTTCTACAGCCTAATGCATTAAATAGCTTTCAGAAAAGATCAAGGAAAAAAAAGAAAAAATCTGAAACACCTAGACAGACTCGATAATTAAGAAGCCTGTGCCTGATGGAGCGAGGTCGAGTAAATTCCAAGCTGTTCCACACTGTTCACGGATCTCCCCTCTCGAGTCTCGAGATCACCACGTAAACAGAAGCAAGGAATTAGTGCGGCCTTCACATGATTCAACAGGCTTCTCAATACACTTTTGTAGCTGATATCTGTCCTCCACCTACCGCTTGCTCTCCGCCAATTGCTTGCTAGCAACTGCCATGCATCTCCAAAACAATTCCTCCTCCTTGTTCTTATCGCAACATCGTCAGGTTGCAGCCTAGTGCTAGCTAGCTTCGTCGTCCTCGGGCCATGGCTTCCTCTCCTGTCATTGCACTCTACATTACCATCTGCTGTCTGGCATTTGTGATGTCAAAGATCATCATCTCTTTTCTGCTCTACAAACGATGGGCGCGCAAGCGTACCATCATCGACGATAATCTCTCAAGTTAGTAAACAATATATATATGTCACTATTACTGGTCATGGAGTCTTGCGTAGCGTTCGATAATACGGTAAAATTCTGTGACAGGTGGAAGAATGGTGATCTTCAGGTCCCCAGCGACGCAGTCTCTGAGCTCAAAAGTTTTCATGAAGAAGACGATGAAGCTATCGAACAAGGACATCATAGGTTCCGGTGGCTACGGCACCGTCTACCGTCTGACCGTCGACGAGAACACCGCCTTCGCGGTGAAGAGACTAAACAAGGGGAATAAAGACACTGACAGCGGATTCGCAAGGGAGCTAGACGCCATGGGAGACATCAAGCACAGGAACATCGTCTGTCTCCATGGATACTACATTGCGCCGCAGTTTAATCTACTCATATACGAGCTGATGCCCAATGGAAACCTGGACTCCTTTCTTCACGGTAATCGCAGCCATAACTCAAACTGTTTTTTGCTCGATCTGTCTCACGGAGTTTTAACTTGCAGGCAAATTGAGCAAACAGAGTCCTCTCGACTGGGCCACAAGGCACAGAATTGCTGTCGGCGCTGCAAGAGGCCTATCGTACCTGCACCATGATTGCATACCTCACATAATTCACAGAGACATCAAGTCGAGCAACATACTGCTCGACCAAAACATGGAGGCCAGGGTTTCGGACTTTGGACTGGCGACGCTGATGCATGCGGACCAGAGTCACGTATCCACGGTCGTCGCTGGGACTTTTGGGTATCTTGCGCCTGGTAGTTTGGTTCAGTTCATTGGGAATTTGTTATATATATATTCTGGCACAACATTTTTGAGTGTGGAACTCTGCTCTGATGCACCGCGTTGTTTGCTCAGAATATTTTGACACAGGAAGAGCCACGACCAAAGGGGATGTCTATAGTTTTGGCGTGGTGTTGCTTGAGCTGCTGACAGGGAAAAGACCCACAGATGAATCATTCATAGAGGAAGGCACAAAGTTGGTGACCTGGGTAAAGTCTTCCCCGTAATCCTTTACTTGCCAATGTTTTTGGGTAGATTTTTTTTCTACTTATAACTTCTCACAAGTTAAACAAAACATGACAAGGTGAATTATCTTTGACAGTCATTTTTTTGTTTTCTTATCGCTTTTAGCTCGAAATAATTCTTAATTTGCAGCTCAAAACACACTTAGACTGATATTCATCTTATGAGACTCATGAAACATGACTTTGCTACCTCATTTTTAAGTGATCATTAAGAAAGTTGACTTCATCTTATCATTCAATTTTTATGAAAGTAGTCACCAAATCTTAAATGCTTCTGGTCTTTTGTTAGCTTGGAATATCTTCCTCGAATGATAATTTAGCTTCTTTTATCATGTTATCTTCAAGAAACTTCACACCGTGACTTAGATTGATCTTCTTTTCCTTTGTATCATAATAAAATTTGTACTCTTATCGTCAAACTTCACCTTTGGTTTAGGACACGTGCATATGCTACCCATAAACAAACATTAAAGTGAGATTGTATTTTTATGGAGCTTCAAGTTCTTTGTCTGATATTTGTATTAAGGTCTCAACCTAAAACTCTTTTGGTATATTATTGGTTTTTAACATGCATCAAATCACGTCGAGTAGGACCTAATTCTTGATTTTCATGACTTGTTAAGGAGGATATGGTGTTATTAAGCGCCTTCTTATGCAATGAAATTGAAAATTTCTTCAAACTCAGTTATGAATTCTCCTCCATGATATAATCTTTTTGTCTTGATGGTGAAGCCACTTCAGTTCTCAACCAATGACTTGAATGAAACCTTTGAATCCTTGAAAGGCCTTCAACTTCTCCAGTAAAAAGTACACACATATTTTCTTACTAGAGTTATCGATAAATTAACTATAACATATAGTCAAATTTAGGATCTAAAAATCATAGAAATCTCAAAGGGTGCTACAACATAGTAACATTTAGGGTCTAAAAATCAGAGTGTCTTCTCCACCACCTGTCTTTCTTAGAGTTCTTTATCATTTCTCCTTGGTCGGTTTGCAATGGGTACCAACCTTTTGCAATAGTTTAACAAAAGTTCAAACTCCATTTTTACAATTTTAAATTCCCTTCATAAGCATTTGGAGGAGAAATCTTCCAAGGATTTGTATTAATTAAAAAAAAATCCCAATGCTTAGCATCAGTGGTTTTAGCGACCTTAAATGTGTCCTCGTTTAGGCCTTAAAGGAAGAGGTCTTCTTGTGCTCTGTCCTTTGCTCCCAATTGTTGTACATACATTTGTGGCAATCATTCAAGCTCAAATACCACTAAAAGGTAACATGTAAGTGAACAGTCACACAAGATCTAGAGGAATATTATCACTTTAATATTTTTTTATATAACATCCTCTATTTTGTTTCTCTACTATATCAAATCATGGTTACATGGAGCATCTATATACAATTTATATAGAGCGTTACATCTTCATTCTCCCAAGAATATTAATCTCCAAAAGATTTTCACTGGTCACTTTTGACTCTTTCAAACTAGACCTCTTAAGGATTGGATAGTGTAACTCTTTGATGCTAACTCTCCTAAAACACTACACTAAATTGTTGTACATACATAAGGATTTGGAGGAGAAATCTTCCAAGGATTTGTATTAATTAAAAAAAAAAATCCCAATGCTTAGCATCCGTAGTTTTAGCGACCTTGAATGTGTCCTCTTTTAGACCTTAAAGAAAGAGGTCTTCTTGTGCTCTGTCCTTTGCTCCCAGTTGTTGTACATACATTTGTGGCAATCATTCAAGCTCAAATAACACTAAAAGGTAACATGTAGGTGAACACTTACACAAGATCGAGAGGAATATTATCACTTTAATATTTTTTTATATAACATCCTCTATTTTGTTTCTCTACTATATCAAATCATGGTTACATGGAGCATCTATATACAATTTATATAGAGCGTTACATCTTCATTCTCCCAAGAATATTAATCTCCAAAAGATTTTCACTCGTCACTTTTGACTCTTTCAAACTAGACCTCTTAAGGATTGGATAGTGTAACTCTCGGTTGCTAACTCTCCTAAAACACTACACTAAATTTATTTTACATTAGAATAGGTTTAATATCGCAGTTGATTTTTTTTATTTGAATGACCTTCGACATTACCTGATTTCCTTTTTATTATTTTAACGTGACAAATTACTCATTTGTTTAGCAATGAATAATGGTGGCAATAGGTTAGAGATGTTGTGACAGAACAAAGAGAAGAGCACTCAGTGGACAGTAGCCTTGGGAGCAACTTCCCGGCTGAAGAAGCCAAGGCAGTCTTTCACATTGCAGAACAATGCCTAGAAGCAGACCCCTCAAAGAGACCCACCATGATCAGGGTTCTTAAAATGCTTGAGAAATCACGTTCCAAATCACTCCACAACTAGCTAAACTTCGAGACTAAGGCAAACATTATGCATTGCGTAGATCTGTTGTTCTTGTTTCCAAAGAAAAGCAAGAAAGAAACTATCATGCTTTTTTTTTTATAGTTTTTTTTTATAATCTTGATAAATATATGTGATGATATCTTTTGATTAAATATGCAGTTAAGTGTGAGCAATAACATCAGCATCATATACTATACTTTCCATTCTCTTAGTTAATAGTTTATTAATTCCTCAAGAACATAAAGGGTGGCATAGACTGCTGGTGTTCTGTGATATTACAATACGCAAGGTAAATGGAAACACGCCTATAGACATTCAAACCAGCTAACTTACGCAGATACACAGAAAATCACACATATATATCTATGATCTAGTAGCAGAGATATGGAAAGTCTGTAAACTACCCTCAAGCTGCTTCTGCAAATCCAATTTGGAGTTTTCCGTAATCAAACACAGTATGGTATACTCCCATGAAGGTATCGCCGAGTATCCTGCAGTTGTGGGAAGCTACATTAGAAGAGAAAAGCTGCAGTGTACCATTAGTATCGCATGGTATCATAGGAACGGTGACGTACCAAAGTGGACCCTGAGAAACATCGATCGCTGTAAATCCACTGATACATTGCTTAGATTCTCCAGTAGGAATCTCAAGGACATACTGCGGTGAGAGAGAATTTTGAGAGAATAAGAAGAGAAAATCAAGGACACGATAATCCAGGACATGCTAAAAGCTGTATCGTATTGATCCTAATCGACGCAGGGGCTATTATGTACAACAGGAAATTTTGTTATCATCCAATTTGCAATCTCCTACCGATCCTCGACTTTTGTTTTTCCATGTTTTTTTTTTCCTCCATTCTATCGTCAAGGTTTCCAAGCTCCTGAGTCCTCAGTTTTGTAAAGTTTTAAAAATTCAGCGAAAATAGACTGGGAAACTGAACAAGCAATGCTTTCTGGTGATAGTTCACCTCTGATTTCTTAGGTTTCTAGAAAACCTATAGAACATTGGAACAAATGGCTATTATTAGATAAGTATGTGGTGCTTCATCGAAGGAACATTATGTTACTGATGTAAGGAATCATACAATATGTATATTCACCAATCAATTTTTGTATGTATAGGTGAGTGTGACGTAAAGCAACCATGAAAACCCAACATAATCAACAAGTACAGAAAAAGGATAAATGTGTTGGTTTCAGGTGATGAAGTCTTTCATCAAGTTGCTCTAGAAATCCAAGTAGATAAATTCTTTCTTCATCAGTCTAGCACCTGCTGTGTTCTTTTACTCCGGCAGGGAAAAGTAATAGCTTATGAAGATGACTTTCTCAATTGAAAGAACTAGAAGTAGAGTCCTGGACAAGAATTGGCATTTCATCTTTTACTCGAGTTGCAAGCTCACCATATCCAAGCAGGTCAGATACCAAGTTTAACGATCATGCCTATTTCCTTTACCAAAATCAAAACTCAAGTGCCATGTTCATATACAACCAGAAGAAAATCTACCCGCTGTCAGAGGCTTCCATTTCTTGGATTAAAAAGGGTTTCATTTCATCTGACTAAAATGTTTTGATCATGAAGTGGTAAGAGGATTAATTGGTTCATCACTATCCGCAAGGTCAAGCTCATATAAAATAACCTCGACTTGTATATGTGTTTCTGACATCATAATAATAAGTGCCAGGAGATGGATTTATGCGTTTGGCATGTGGATATAGGCACTACACTACTTCGAGGCTAATATTAGCAGCCTTTTGGCAATGCTCTAGCATCATCATGGATGGAATAGTTGGACAGCTACTATCCTCAGAAACCAAGGCAGGTACAAAAAGAACCTAGTTGAATTGAGTTAAAATATCATTGGTTTATTGCTTCCGAAACCTGTCGAACTATAGTTTGGACTCAAATATCAACAATATAAGAACTCTAGCATGCCTTTTCATAGTCTGAGGTGATTGATGCATATGACTTGATGCCTAGGAGGATGTGGTATATATGTCTTTGTGTAAGAACAAGAGAGGATTGAACATAAAATGAAGAATGTTGGTAATGGACATTGGAGTAGTCCAGAGCTAAGCTGGTAAACAAATCTTTCCCAACAGACAGCAGTACACAACCTTGTAGGTTACACAACAGAATGATATACTAGGAGCTACAAAACCTAGTATGGACTAGTATAACAACCCATGATTTCAAGAAAACAAATTGGTCCTGAAATAAAAGGGAGTAACAATCATATGACAATCAAGAGCTTCTTAACAACCCATGATTTCAAGAAAACAAATTGGTCCTGAAATAAAAGGGAGTAACAATCATATGACAATCAAGAGGTTCTTGTATAAGAAAATTTTAGGAACCTGTTTGAAAATTATGTTTTTTGTTTCATCCAATTCACTTCTAAATCACAATGTTAAAATGATGAATGAAAGATGTGGAAACATTTTTGAATTTAATTGCTGGATCTATACTTCTTATAGGATTTCAAAATCATTGCCCAAAAAGATAAAGGTCATGGACATTATGTACCTGTTCAGGTTTGAGATCAAAACTCCTTCCACCAATTTTGAAAGAAATAACAGGCATGGAGGACAGACTCTCACAGTCAACAGCTGATGCACCCGTCGGACTAGGTAATCGTTCACATAACTGAAACCAATTCTGAAAGTTATAACAACAACAAACAAGCTAGATAAGGAAATGTGAAGTGCAACTCCACCTGATTGAGATAGTCCAACATCTGCTCTAGTGACTGGTTCACTTTGAGCTGATTTTGCATCCATATGACTGCCATTTCACAGTAGGCACACATATTGTTGTCAACTCTCTTGTCGACAACGCTCTTGATTTGCAAACTAAAGAAAGAAAAATTAGTGAACGTTTGATTTGTAACAACATGAGAACAAATTAGTCAGAGCATATTATGAAAGTCAACATTTGGCTAATTGCTGACCTAACCCCTTGACTTCCATCGAAAGCACAGAGACCAATCTGTGAACAAATCTTTGTTGGTTGTTCCTATAACACAAACCATAGTTTCACTCTTCAGCATTTATTGATAATTATTTAAAGATTTAAATATGAAGGGTAATTTTAAGAACCTTGTTCGCCAACATATCCATAATCTTTTCACCATATTGTGTGACTACTGTTTTGCACTGTTGGTTAACAACACCATCAGCTCCAATTTTCTGGTTAATTTCCGTAATAACAGTCTGCGGAGAAATTGTTAAAGGGAATGTTAACTACGGTACCAATTTTAAAACTAAATAATAAAAGGATTGGCTTTCAAATTGAGAAAGTAAAGACAAACACGAACTAAGTTGAACTCATGTTACTACAAGGACATTGAAAGTCAACTAAAACAAAAAGTTTTGCAGCTTCTCTAACTTCAGATAAACGAAGCATAAATGGATTCACTCAATTATGTGAACTGACTATTTCATTTTCCAAGTAAATTAATAATTGAGACCTTTTCTTCATAATGTTTGGATCCTAATCCAAAAGGTTTGTTCTAAAGTGGCGCCAATCTGAGTAAAATATATTCCATTGTATACATTCTTCTAGTTTTACCCCTCGAGATTGAAATCCAAGGGTTTTGAAATCCAGAGTATGAAGTACCATGAGAAATAGTGCTTTGCATGATTGAAACAAACATTGGCACGCATATGAATGTCAAATTTGCAAATGCATTAAAAAAAGAAATCAAAACACTTGGCTGCCACCTCATAAAGGTACATCATTTTCACATGTGATACCAGGAGATTTTATATTAAATTATTAAAGGGTATCCCAATGCACGAAGCTTCCGTCATGCGAGATTCTAAAAAAAGATTTATTGTACACAACCTTACTCTGTTTTACAAAGACTATTTTTAGGATTCTAACTCGTGACCTCTAAGTCACAAGACAATAACTTTACTGTTGCACCAAAGCTCTCCTTCTTATATGAAATTGTTAAAAGGATTTAAAAAGAAAAAAAAAAGCAGGGAGGCAAGTTATCTGCACATGTAATTCTTTGTAAACTTACTGTTGGCCCAGCAATCAGTGAAGTACCAGAATCGACAATTGCAGAACAACCTCCAGAACAGAATCCTGACTCAAATAGAACAATAAAAAAAATCAACAGGCATAAAAAGACACATTTATACTATATTAGTAAATAAACAAACAAAATGTATAGAACTTGTATGGCCAACCAGTTGTTTGACCACCAAGAAGGACATCTTCCATGTCAAACTGCAAAAGAATTTGAGATTCCAGATTTAAATAGAGGATAGAATCTTATATTCTGAACTTGTTTGATAAAAAAGGAAATGGAATCAACCTGCCAATACCCCTTCTGAGTTATAGGAACATATACGTGTTCGCCTTTGTAATGTTGTCGGTCAGTCCCTCCAAAAACAACTTCACCTCCCACTCCGTCAGTCACATCACGGTTGAACCAGAATGAGAAAATTGGCTCTCTTACAAGACTTTGATTGACTATGTTATACCTGTTAAAGCAGAATTGAAGTTTATTTATGAAAATTAGCAGGTCATTTTCTGGGCACACGATTCATGAGGCTGGGTATGTGACACTCAAGAAACCTTCACAAACATCGGATTAGTGTTAAATGTATTGGTAAACATCATCTTCTTGTTCACATGAAAGCAAAAGCCATATTACACAAGTTGCCCATTCACTCAAACTGGTATATGATACAAGAAAACACTAACAATAACTACTTCTTGTTAAAGTATTTTAATGTTCAATTCTGTAGAGAGATTTATGGTTTAGAATTGTGCCTTATCTAGGTATGTGAGTCTAGTAGAGGAAAATGATATAAGAAAATTTCTTTGACCATCTACCTACCAAAACCTTATTGTTTACAATAACAATAACAACCAAGTCTTATCTCACTAAGTGGAATCGGCTATATGGATCCTCCTACACCATTGAACTGTATCCTCTACTATATCATCATCTATATTTAAATAAATTTTATTTTATCGGTGCTAACTAAATTTTCTTTCGTCCTTCTCTTTTTCATTTGATTTACATATATTTATAATAGTTTTACATCATCTAACTAGAGCATTTATTGGTCGTCTAAGTACATGCCCTTATCATTTTAAATGTGTCTTTCGGAGTTTTTCTTCAATGGGTACAAAACCAACTTTCGCTCTAATAAAAATGGGCATAAGGTCAATAACAAAATCTTTTGCTTTTAAATAAAGATTAATTTTGTTTTAGCAAAACTTTTGCCAATAGTTTTTAATTGTTTATGAGGTATTGTACTAATGGTGTCTAAGATCATTGTTGCAAGAGCTACTAAAACCCACTGCATGAAGCTCCCACCATACGGGATACCGGGAAGGATCTATTGTACACAGTTTTATCCATGACCTCTAGATCACAAGACAACAACTTTACCGTTGTACTAAAACTCCCCTTCAACAAGAGATACTGCAATTGGATATTCTAATTGCACTACTATCGCTAATCTAAGATATCATTGCTACTAGAATTAGAGTTCTTGTGCCACTTGGGAGTTTGTTCTCATTTTATTGTTATTTAAGCTACACACATCCTATTATGTTTATGGAACTTCTTGTACTATATCTTTCTATGTTGTTAACTTGCATTTAGATAGATTTTTCTTGTTGACTATTATACATGTGTGTGTGATGCCCTTGCAACCTATGAATGTCAATTTGTCAAGTGTGGATGTGTTACGAGCACTGTCTAGAGACTTGGTGGCACAATCTGTTAACCAACATGCAAGTAGAATTGTCATATCAAAGTAAATTTGCCACCTTCAAAAGAAAACTCAAGATATCCAAGCTTTCTTAGATTTTATAGATGAAAAATATTTTGGATTTAAATTAGATTTTAAATTTTGTAACTAAATTTTATATGTATGAATCTATAAAATAAAAAATATTAAATTAATTTAAACTCAATTGAATCAAATTTGAAAAATTTTAGATTCAACATTTTTTGGTAAAATCAAATTTAAATTTAAAAAATATATATACCTTCAAATTTAAGGGGAGCCTTAACGCAACGACAAGGTTATTATCGTGTAACCTATAGGTCATGAGTTTGAATTATGAAAACAACCTCTTACAAAGCAAGGTTAGACTGCATACAATTGACCCTTCTCCGAAATCCTAGATTGGCTGGAGCATCGTGCATCGGGTTGCTGTTTTAAATTAAATTGGATAGACTTAAAAAAAACACTTTAAGCTAATCAAAAGTAGTGCACATCTATTACAGTCATTGTATATCTTCAATGAAATTCCAATAAAATAAATAAAAAATAATGAAATAAACTTAATCAGATAAATTTTCATTTAATCAAAAGATTGTGTCGAACACTAGCTGCTGCTCGATGCCTAAGCAAAAGTTGAGAGATGATGTAGAGGAGAGAAGATGGAAGTCAAACATGAAGAAAAAATATTCTTGCCAAGGTTACATATTGAATTTTATTCTATTCTAATGTTTGCCTCTTAAATTTTTTTTTTTTTAAATTTGGCAACTAATTAAGCTAAATCAAACTA
The DNA here is from genome assembly GCA_025175895.1 of Wurfbainia villosa. Lineage (NCBI taxonomy): Eukaryota > Viridiplantae > Streptophyta > Magnoliopsida > Zingiberales > Zingiberaceae > Wurfbainia > Wurfbainia villosa. The sequence continues at coordinate 5,916,404 of JAKLTH010000193.1, read as the reverse complement.
ATATTTTAGATTTTAGGTTTGAGTGGCAATTTGTTAAGTGTTGGATGGAGACCATCTACTAAATATGTCAATTAAATAAATTGATTAGGGGTAGATGGATTCATATCAGGTTTGGTTTGACCCTTTGTTAATTTAGGACTGAACCAAGTTTATTTATAAGATAGTCTAGTTCAGCAGTGTGAATTAGATTAGTATAATCTTTGGGAGGTTAAGAATTATTTACATTCCCTCCCTCTCTCTCCACACTGTCAACTACCTACCACCAGCCACTTATGAGCGCACGCCATTTGACAGTGAACCACAATCCCCTTTTCCTATCTCCTCTAGTAGCACTTCTCTCTCCTCAATCTCTCTCTAGGTCTCTTTCTCTACCGCTTTGTTTGTCACACACCACTGGCAACACTAAGGAAAAGCAAGGAGAGCTCTGGTGTTGATATTGAAGTTATCTTGCTTGTTGGTCAATGGGCAAAATAGTAAATTTCGCTCATGCCAAAGGCACAACACAACACTTTAATCAATAACCACAAAACTTAATGTTGTCATCTAATGCATGACAATTATTTTGGTATTGATAAGGTATAGTTTTTAATCAAGATGCTTGTAATATTTTTGAAATACGTTGCCTTAAAATTGTAATCAATTTTCTGATTGTTGTTATAGCCTACTATTTGGAGGTAAATAATCTAAGTGGAATCGTATTTTATAGACTAAAATTCATTTAAGTGAAATCTCAGCAAGCTTTGAAGTGCGTCGAGGTACGATGTGATTCAGAAACTATTCCCCTTTGGCCTGAGGTCAAAACTCAACCATGGAACACTAGTAGAAATCTTGGATTAGTCAATAATAAATTATTTAGCACAAATCAAGAGAAATGCATATCATTTCCCTTGAAAAAGTTGTGACCAACATAACCTCCACATACAAACCGGATAAAGGACATATGAACTTGACACATCATTGACCCAGTTATGAGATAAAGATGGACAAAAGTTTATGTCCTTCAAGATACCTTGGGAGAAGTTAAGTTGGGAAACATCAAACCAACAGGGACAAATAAGAAAAACCAACAGAACAATGTGGAATACTACTTATATTTGAATCTTAAGCTAATTGGAAAAACACAACTTTCAGTCAAGCTATAAATAAAGCATCAGGAAAACATTCAGACTAACTTGTTATGAAAGAAACAAGTAAAACTATATGCTGAAAGAAAAACTTGACCATCCTCAATAATCAAAGCATGGTTAAGGATGCCATGAATACCATAAAGGCACTGCATTCTCAACTGAGATTTCTTGGAATCCAAGCCCTAGTATTCCATCAAATTTTGCCATCAAAAAGGTTGTACTTGGTTCTTTAGTGGCTTCAATAAATGCCTGAACGAGCAAAGAACAGCATTCTCAGTTTTTACTATGATAGGAGTTTTTGTAACTTTAGAAGATGGAAATGCATCAGATTGGAATCAATGCACCAATCTGATTATTGAGGACTATGTCACTCAGACCAGAATTGGAACTTTACTAGAAAATGCATAACAACTCAAGATTGAAATTTTAATCATTATAGACCTGATTCGTGGTGACAATGTCACCAATTGTGACATGATCTTGACTAAAGAAGCCTGATATTGATCCAGTACCATAGCGAATACTTGCAGATTTCCCTGTGAAAAAGATTTAAAATAATTGGTTTAGGTGATAAAGAAAAAAGAAATAATAAGAAGGAGGAGGAGGAGAAGAAGAAGGAAAACTATCTACTAAGCATCCAAAAAATGGTAATGAATGCAATAAATTAATATTATCATAACTCTAATACAGACCTCAAGAAATGATATATGTTTGTTATCGTACAATATAGATGATGCACTGCTAAAGTCAGGATATAGCTTGATTGTCATATTGAAAAAATAAAATGTTCCTACAAAAAGGAATACTTAGCTCTACTCTACTCTTTGAGAAAATTTTATTTTGCCCCAAGACTTCTATTACTTTTGAAAATAGTGTCATTTCACTTCTCACAATTCATAAGCATTGTCGAAATGACAATGCCTTGAGTTTTGTTGTTGTTGTTTTGACCCCACCCCATTGTTAGTAAACAATTCAACAATACTTATGAAAGTCTGCAGCTAAAACAACAATAGTGAAACTACAAGAAGCATTTTGAAAAAATAGTACAAGTCTAGTATAAATTTTTTTCTTACTCTTTTCTACTTTCCATTGAATGGTAAACGAGGACTAGTATTAACCAATGTTCAAATTATTTAACGATGCATATTAATTATGATTTGTGTTTATATAGTCATAACATACATTATCATTATAGAGAAAAAGAACACTCCGTAGGCTAAATACATTTTAGAGCAAAAATCAAAAGGGCCGCCCTTATTTTCATTACCATTGAAAGGGCACTCTATCATATTTTTCATCAGAAAATACTCTTATTCCAACGTTGTTGTACTAGTTATGTTCGCAAGTGTTACAATGTGTAGCAACCAACTTGCCCCCCCATTGTAGTAGCTACAACCATAACTATTACAAATGTGGCAGCTATGACTATAATTGCTACAACAGTACTGAAATAAAGGTATTTTTGGAATAAAAAATAGGACGAGACACTTTTTAATAATTTTTCAAAATTGGGAGTCCATTTGACACTGATAAAAATAAGAAACTCCCTTTTGATATTTTGCCCTACATGTTAAGCATATAACAGTGGGAAATTTCATTTTACAAGATGTGACTCTTTTCATTTCTAATAACATATCAGGTAGTTTATTACATATATACTTTTTTCAAGTTCTTGATAAAAGAAATGCTGGCATGTTATCTGAGCATTGAAAAATTAACATGGAATAACCACACCTTGGAAACACACTACCTTCTCAAGGCTGTGTAAAAGGCCAAGTCAATTGATAAAAATTGAAATTGTCTCACGGATCTAGAAACAACAAATTTACACACACAAACGCATACTAACATAACACAGTCTGTAAGATGACAAAATTAGCAAGAAGTTACAACTTATATAATATGTTTTTTGTTGATTTAAGAATTCTATTAGTCATTCATTTAAGCCAAACTTCAGATTAGGAGTATGAGATAAAATGAGCAAAAAAAAAAAAAGGTGCTTCACTGGGGTTTTCAGATTTCTGCTAGAAACCATCGTGATGAAGTATTTGGGCTTAGAAGACTGATTTAAAGGGAATTGAGTAACAATCTGTCATCATTCAAGTAGTTACCGACACTTTACAAAGAGTACTTGCAGTTTCTTGCAATGCTAACCAGCAAAAAGAAAGAAAAGAAAACAGGGACTAACCATCCTTCTGATAGGTGCTAGATTGGCCTGACTTGTATTTGGGATGGAAATAGCAGGCAACCTGTTCAACCAAAATCAAAATCACTTCCTCCTCCTACGTTAACAAGTGGGCATTACAAAGACTAGGAAGTTGATGGCTCACCGAGAAATAGCACTTGGAAGACGGCACCCACAAATTGGAGCTCCCTGTGTCAAAGATCACCGTAAAGTTCTGCGGCGGAGAGCCGATGCCGATCTCTCCGAAGTATTGAGCGTTCATGTAATTCTTGAGGGCGACGATCTTGCCACTGTCAGGTCCCCCAGGCCCGTCCGGACCGTCGGGCCCGTTCTCGAGCCCGAAACTCCCTTGCAGACGACCGCCATACTCAGGGCCACGGGAGAGACGCGCGCCGAGCCGGCGGGTCTGGTCCAGTGGCCTCTTAGTCAACCGGATCTTGAAAAGGCCGTCCGCCGAGGTTGGAAGCGCGACGGTGGCCAAAACGGCGACGAGAAAGCACGCCGGGAGAATTTTGCCCAACCTCATCGTGCAAGCTCTGAACTTGGCCATCACAGATGCCCCAAAAAGTGATTTTTTTTTATTTCCAGCAGAGAACTGGTACGAGAGACCAGCAGAACAAAAGCAGAGAAGGGAGAAGGCACAATAGAAGAAGCCAAATTGCTCCAGCTAGAGCATTTACGCTTTGGATTACGAACGATGGACGGAATGGACCGGAGAGACTACAAAACCACGAAGAATGGGGCCGGAATAATTGCAAAACATCAGCTTTTGGTAGCAGCCATTCGAGTGCCAACGGCTAACATCAACTTTTCCTTCGTTGCGAGGAGGATGGAGGGGCGGAAGGTGAGAAGTAAATTGATTGATGGGCGCCCGGGACATGCGTCCCATCACTTCGCCAGCATCCAAGGTGATTCTCTTTCTCGCAGGACTGCAGGAGGAAAAAAAAACCAGATTTTCATAAATTCTGAACAATAGCTGACAATGATTGAAGGGGAAACTGCTCTCGAGATTTTTAAAAATGCGAGTAATTCCTTGGAATCTATGAGATAAATGCATTTTTATCATCTTGTTATGAGCAGTCGCCGTGAGGTTCGTCGATTGACGTGAGGATGAGGTATAGCTCCTGAACGCTAGATAAGAGAAGACAGCAATCTTAAGCCAAGTAGCCAGCTATCTCCCTGCGCTTAATCTGAGACCCCAGCTAATCTCCAAATGGCAATTGGAAAATTACTGAATCTGAATACAATGATGGTGTTTTCGAAAGACATTTAATTTTTTTTTTTAAATTCAGATGTATATATTTTGATTATCATATTAAAAGATATATAATTTTTTATAATTTATTTCATAATAATTGTAAGACAGATCACTAAATACCATTGAATTTCAGACAATATAACTGAGACAAAGGTATAACAGGGACAGATTTTCTGAGTGGAAGATGAGAGAGAGAGAGAGAGCTGGGATTTTCATGAAATGAAGAAGCAGGGGACCAACCGACCAAGCAACCGAAAATGAACTCTGCACGTACTGGTCCTCACCCAGTTTAATGCGGGCATCATCTGCAGAGGACGTACCTTTGAGAAAATGGCTTGAGAAGAAGGCCAGCGAAGGCCAGAGGTCGGCAGGATCAGGTCGCGTTATGTTCATTTCTTTTTCCCTTTTTTTTTCTGAAAAAAAAAAACATTGATTTCATGTTTTTTGGACCTGTTCAAGAAGATAAAAGAAATTTGTTTAATAGTCCATTTATTTTTTCAATCGGATCGTTTCTCTCGGTTGGAACACACTTTTTTATTATTATTATTATCATTATTAACATTATATATATTTAAATTTTCAATCTGATTAAATTTAAAAATGACAAATCTCATTCTATAAACTTCTCGATGAATAAATGAAATATATTTTATCGACAAAATAAATTAAATAAATATTTAATGATATCGTACTATCTTTATAAGTAGTTTCCTCGTTAAAAATATACTTTATTTGAGAAAAATAAATTTCTAAAAACAAATTTCTTATTCGTATCCGACTCGGAATTAAAATTTAGAGTGAAATTTATCGCATTAAATGATTCGTGAGATATCGCCGATTTTATCACTGTGTCGCTGAGAGTAGAACGCTAGTGTTTCAAGTACCGTGTATCAGCAACGCTCCTATAGTCCTATTTAATGTACCATGTATCAGGCATGATTGGAACGCTCCAAAAATAAGCCTATTTCATGTACCTGCAACGCTCCTATTTCATGTACCATTTTGGAACGCTCCTATTTCATGTACCATTTATTTATAGGCATTATTGGAACGCTCCAAATATCAACGCAATTTCATTGCACCATATAATATTTATTTATGTTCGGTGGTTAAAACGAATAGGGATTCAATTTTGGAGTGCAGTTTTTTATTTTTAGCCATCGGATCAAATAGCATAGCTAATTTATTTTTCTTCATGATAAACACAGAAAGCGTAACCCTTTTGTGATAGATAAAAAAAAAATCATCAATAGTAGATAACTATAGAGTCATGAATTAATAAATGACCTTCGCCCAATTGAATCTACTTATTTTTTTTAAATCTTCTGTAATATTTATAGAAACTTTACATATATTAAAAAGCAAATAATAAACCATTCTCATCTACTTCAATTCTAATTCTGAATATATTGTAAGCACCTCTTATTCTTGGGATTTGAGCGGTTGAATTTCAATTTTCAAATATATCATTAATAATTTCCATGTGTGACATTTCTTATATGTCAAGAAAATAGATAAATAAATAGAAGTTGAGTTTTGAATATTATATTAGCAATCTTTTAATGAAATGAGCTTAAAAAGATAGGAGGGAGATGAGTCGAACAAGAAAGAGAGTTAAATATGATTATATTTTTTTTTATAGGAGGGAGAGGTAAATGTGACATATAGACTTCGTCCTGTCAAAGAGCAATTTGTCTTCTATTAGTCAGAAAGATTATTATATGAAAATAAATCTCATCTCATTACATCTATTTTTAAAATGCACGTTTCAAATTTGAAATTGATCAAACATAAGTTTCATATTTATCAAAATATACACTTCATTCCCTTTTTATCTCTCCCATCAAATAAATATACAATTAATATTGAAATTTTATATACATCAAAGCCACAATCGAAAATTCCGAGTCATCCAAACGTCACTTGATATTATACGTAGTGCTGGAAATTTAAATTTCAAAACCATTTTTTTTTCGACCAATTTGATATTGTACGTTGTACTGAAAATTTAAATCTCATCACTATTATATTCCTGGTAATATAATTCTCAGCACCATCTTTTTTTCGATCAGCTTGATATTTTATATGGTGTTGGGAATTTAAATCTAAACACCGCTATATTCCTGGTAATATAATTTTCAGTACCATCTTTTTTCGGCCAGCTTGATATTGTACGTGGTGTTGGAAATTTAAATCTCAGCATTACTATGTTCCTGGTAATATAATTCTCATCACCACTATGTTCCTGATAATATAATTCTCAGCACCATTTTTTTCAACCATCTTAAAATCAGATGTGGTGTCGAAATTTAAATTCAACACCATCAGATTCCTGAGATTTAAATTTCAGGACCACTGTGTTCGTAGAAATATAATTTTCAACATCATTTTTTTCTTGTTCAGCTTGAATTTATACATGGTACGTGGTCAAAACTAAGAGGTAGGAGAATTATAACCAAGTTTTCTCGACAAATCAATAATTCACTGTGTAAGATCTTCACCAATGTCAAGATTTCGAATTTAGACTCCTTTAAGTCCATCAACGGATTTCGATCAAAACTCATCGATAGACCTATTCACCTCTCTTCTTCGATCCAATCTAAATCCATCGATTCGAGAAGGTCCCTCTCAGATATCGCTCCAAAATTTTTGATATTCAAGATTTTATTAGATCCACAATCATATTTCAGAAATCAGTCTCGCAACGTGACACGCCACCAAAACTAGGAGGTAGGAGGATCAAAAATTAAGCTTTCCTCGACACATCAACTCAAAATTAAGTTCCATACATGCAGATCGAGAATTTAAAACTCACTACTATATTGTTAGAATATAATTCTCATCATCACTGAATGATTCAAATTTTTAATTGTGGCTCTGATGCATGTAATATCCGAGCATTAAATTTACATTTGTGACGAGAGGTAAAAGAATAAGGTGTGCTCTTTGATAAATATAAAACCATAGAATTGTGTTTGAACAATTTTAAATTTAAAGTGCATCCTTTGATAAATCGCTTTTAAAATCCTTTCGATAATTATTGTCATATGTAAGAATTCACATATAGAAGGGAGCTGATAAATGATAAAGTTGTTGTCTTGTGACCAAAATGTCACAGGTTCAAATCCCAGAAACAACGTCTTGAAAAAAAGTAAGATAAGACTACGTACAATAAATTCCTTCTCCGATATTCCACGTGGCGAAAGTTTCGCATATCTTTATCTTCTCTGTTTAAGTTGCTTTGCAATATCACTTGCATTTCTTGAACTTAACTCGTTATAAACTTGAAATCTTTGATCTTGTGGTCTAAGAATCTGTCGGCTATTAATTCCTTTGAGTTGATATATATAATTTCTCATCAAATTCGATTTCTACAAAAACCTTGAACAAATTATACACACTACGTATTTATTTTGTTGTTTCGGTCTATCGGAGAAGTATTTTTTATAGAGGAAGTTATTTATGCAATTTTCATCTATAAGGATCGTCATATAACATCTTTCAATAAAAATTTGGCTAAAAGTGCAACACGATAATAATATAGATCATAATCTTTAATTATACATATTTAGTTAAGACACGACGATACTTATAAAAATAATATGGATCGATTCCGGAGAAAATCTAAAATCCTTTTTTGAATTCAAATAACTCTCACGTATTTTAACTACCACGTTAAAATCCATAGAAACCTTTCATGATTTAGCTCTCTTATAATGGTCATATTGAAATAGATGTTAGATTGATGATTTCAACATTTACAAATATAAATCTTTAGTTTAGTTGTCTTTGACACTTGTAAAATATTAGTTCAATGGAAATATAATATAATATAATTAAAAAAATAATTAAAAAAAAGCTACTGTATAAATTTAAATAAAATAAAATAAAATTACCCACGGAGCTCACATTAGCTCGGCCCCTGAGTGGCATGACAATGGCATTAAACATTCAATTATCTCCTTCGAAAATATTTAACATATCTTTTCTAATTAGTAAATTATATCTTTAAGATGATATTATCTCATTGAGCTGTTCATTATTATCGGTAATTATCCTCTAAAAATAATATAAAAAAAATTCAAGGACTCTGAATTTTCCTAAGTTTCAACACTGAAGGAGCTGAATTTGTACATCAACAATATACAATTTAAATCATCAATAATATAAATAAGAAAAGTATTAAATAATTTTTGTAGGAGGATCTAGTGGTCAGTATATATAGACGTTACAATGAATAATTCCTTATAAATATAAAGGTATCATTTCTCGGGGTGCTAATTATTAATACGAAGAAGATGATTTCAATGTTTGCACCATAAAAGAGTATTAAATAAAAAATAATTTTCCATATATAAAATAAAAATCAGGTAATGCGTGAGAGTAATATAAAATTTTAAATTTAATTATAAATAATGATTATATATTATTATGCCGATATATTAATAAAGCGGCGAGATGTGACGGCGGGCCGGCAGCCGCCGCACGTCACCCACGCCCAAAGATCCACCGTAACCGCCCCTTGCCTATGGAAGATTTATTAGAAGACCGGGAGGCTCCGAATGATCTGCGTCTCATCGGCCTCGCGCTTTATTGTCGCCCGATCCTTCTCTTCCTCTTGCAAGGTGCAATCTCGAGCTGATCTTACAATACTTGCATTCAATTTACCTCCCATTCTTTGTTAGGGTTTTAAGACATGCATATGTGATTGACTACGGCTTCTTCTTTAGTTTGTGCAATCTAAAAGAAGACTGATTAATTACTTACAAGTGTATGTCGAAACTCAGGATGTCAATCCATGTTTTTGATGCACCTGGTTCGTTGTGATTTGTGATTCTTATTCATGCGGCTTCTGTTTCTTCTTATATTCCTTATTGAAGTCATTTTTCACGTATAGGAAATCTTTTTCTTTGCTATTACTTTGTGATCTAGATCGGATCTGTATTGTGTTGTCGAGTCGAATGTAACTTCCAGCTTCTCGCTTAAAGTCAACTAGTTGAATCTCAACCATTCGAACAGCACATCCAATCTCATGATACCTCTTCAAATATATCAGTCCACGATAAAGTGTTTTTGGTATTCTATGTTGATTACTCACAGTATTTCCTGGTGATCCTTTGTTTTTGACTCTATGAATCATGTGACTTACTATAAGATCCTGATTTCAATATTGATATTATTTGGAGGAGATGAAGAGTGAACTGATTGAGTCAAGTCAACAAAAGCATCATTGGAAACTTCTTCAAAATTTAGTTGTGCGAATGAATGATGATTAATTACAAGGCTTGGGAAGGCATACGGTTTGTCATGCCCCCTTATCCATCTTAATATGACCAAAAACTCTCTTTCATAAGGCGATCTTGCAAAATTGTTCCTCTTCTTATTGCAGTAGGGAAATAAGAGAAACAGGGGATTCAACTTCAGGAATGCTTCCATTTACTTAATATGCTCTCATGTTTAATAGGGGAACATTGTTGAGTGTAAAATTATAAGTCATAAAGCAATTTCTCAATTCAGTTAAAAATCTAAGTTACTGTCTGATTCACCTCTTGTATACGAATTAGGAAATGCAAGATTGGCATCAGTCACCCACCTCATCCTAACAAGGTTACCAAAGTCTTCTTTGGAATAAATATCAAGAGCATAACCAATGTAGTAAAGAAAAATTATATAAAGTATAGAGAACAAAAAGTGAAGGGTGCATGTAGCATCTGTGCTAATATCTTTCATTCTTTGTAATCTGTGCATTAGTATTGTATAGGATATAAATTTACATATCAGAAGAAAAAGTGTTATGATCATTTAACAATCAATCTATCCAATAATTCAATGATGCAATGCTTGTTCACTGGGTTGGAGCTACAGTGTAAGGTTTGGATTAGTATTGACTAATAACCAATGAGCTGTAAGAATTCTGCTAAAGCCTTAGATTTTCAATATTCAGAAAGCCAAAATTTGTATATGGATTAACAATCTTGACTAGGGGGACCATAGTCCCAGGACTGCCTGTTCCACTTCATCATCAAATGGAACCGGAACCGAATCACTGGCTAATGGTTTTGGTTCCGGTTCTTACGGTTCCGAAACTGTCGGTTCCGGTTCATCATCCATCGAAATTGAAACCGAACCGTTTACCGACGATTTCGGTTCCTTACGGTTCAATTCCGGTTCGAACCGTTTAGAACTGAAATTTAAATTATTTAATTATAATTTTCTCATCTCTTTAATAGGTAACTTAATTATATTATTTTTCAATTCATTAATTAGGTCGACTTATTTTAATTTAAACTGTCTTGTATTTAAATTATATTTAAACTCAATACTTGATTCCGGTTCGGTTCTGTTTCGATTTCGATTACAGTTCCAAAATTTAGGAATAAAAACCAAACCATATGTCTCCAGTTCCGGTTCGGTTTTTGAATCATCGGTTCTTGTTTGGTTCATGATTTGAACCGAACCGTGGTCACCCTTAATCCCAACAACTCATTGCAACAACCTTTGAGAGTGAAAGTCTTTTAAAAGGTTTGATCCATGTGACTTTTTGTATGGTTGTTAGCTACCCATGGATACATCAGTATTTTTCTACAAGCAGGATCTAATATCAGGATGTTTAATAAGTGAATTTGAATTTGCTAATTACTCATTATATCTTTGTCCAACCCTATCCATTCTGGCCTATAATCTTTTTTAATTTAGACCAATTCACTAATAGTTAAGTTTTGGTCCTTTAGGATACTACAAATTGAACAATTTAACTTATTAACAAATTAAACAGGAATCTAAAAAATATTATTTAATTATGTGAAGAATCTAGCCAATCATTAACTCCAGTTAGCCATTAGTTTTATTTGCAAGGTGTATGCCTGCATTAAATTTATGGATTAGCCTAGTCAACATGCCCAGTTACCATCTGAACTGAATATGTTTATCCTAATGTATTAAGCAACTAACTATATCATCACCTAACAGTAGAGAGCTGGGTTCGGAAAGTTTATTTGGTATACTGACCATGAAAATGAACTTATCTTTGACTAATTAGGACTGGAAGATTGGCTAGATTTCTTACCAAATTAAATTTTTGGGCTAAATTTATTGCAGTTGAAACATTGGAATAGTTTAATTAATCAGTTTTTTTTATTTGAATCCGGGCTTTTAAACTGATTCAAAACTCTACTTGAACTGTTTATGCTGGTTTTCGATTATCCTTACTTTGATAGTGGAGTTCTCAAGCCAAGCATATACATTTGCTGAGTCATATTACTATTTGACTAGACTTGAATCAATTATGTTATCCATAAGTAGAGGGAAATTTGTTTGTTGGCTTGCTAAGTGTACTTGGCAAACTATTATGCTTTACTACCAAAATACAAAATATCCTTGTTTAGTTGTTTTGAAATTTGTAGTCAACCTCACTTAGTGGGATAAGACTTGGTTGTTGATGAAGTTATTTTGAAATTTGTTGGATATTTTTTTAATTCAACTGTAATTTCTGTGATATATGAACTGAAGGGATTTTATCAACTTACTGATAGGTAGATAGGTATGTTTTTTATTATCGAACATATTTTTGCTGCCTGTTGCATTGTGCTTTCCTGACTCATTTTCTTTCTGATTATCTTATGGCTTTACCAAAACTTAATCTGCTAGTTACATTCTTCAGATGTCTCGTTCAGCATTGGATGAGATGACAGAATCTGGTGCATTCAATCGCACACCATCAACCTTCCGCAATTTCATTTCCAAAGAGAAGACATCTCAATTTCCATCTGAAGCTGGAAGGTATCACCTATATATATCATATGCATGTCCGTGGGCATCCAGATGTCTTTCTTTTCTGATGCTCAAGGGACTTGAAAAGGCCATTAGTTACACAGTAAGTCTTCTTTGCATGGCTGTGTCCAGTTATGGAAATTGCATTATAACACTTCAGCAATGGCATTGGTAGGCTGTAAAACCAATTTGGGAAAGGACCAAGGAGAATGATGAGCATTTTGGATGGGTTTTTCCCTCTTCTAGTACAGAAGAACCAGGAGCAGAACCTGATCCTCTTAATGGTGCCAAAAGTATCAGGGAACTTTATGAGCTTGCTAGTTTAAACTACATCGGAAAATATACTGTGCCAGTATGCTGTTAATTAAAACATGTCAGATTCTTTTAGTTTCCTTGAAAAGTTACCGTGCTCAGATTCTGTATTATCTGGCAGGTTCTATGGGATAAAAAACTCAAAACAATTGTGAACAATGAGAGTGCAGAAATAATCCGTATGTTAAATACCGAGTTTGATGATATAGCTGATAATTCAACCCTTGATCTATACCCCACTCAGATGCAAACCAAGATAAATGAGTTCAATGAATGGGTGTATGACACAATAAATAATGGGGTATACAAATGTGGCTTTGCCAAGAAACAAGGTCCTTACAATGAGGTAATTAAATTTAGCAAAATTGAACTGGTATTTTTTCACTTCCGGTTTCTTGAAATGTTTCTTAGATTAATCTCTGCCGTGAAACGTCTGTTGGTTATTTCTGGTTGTATAGGCTGTTGAAAAATTATATGAAGCTTTAGATAAATGTGAGGAGATCCTTGGCAAGCAACGGTATATTTGTGGGAATACACTTACTGAAGCTGATATTCGCTTGTTTGTTACTCTGATCCGGTTTGATGAGGTATGTAATTGAAAATTTATTTTGGGCTAAAGCTTATTAGTTGGAATCTGATATTTTATTGCTTTTGTATAGATTTGTCCAGTTTGTGTTAATTAAAGTATATAATTATTAGTTGTGTAATTCATGGATTACAATTAGGCTCCATCTCTGTTTATACTAAGCTGAAAATTTATTGTTTCATATTGAACTATTTTATCTAGCAATACTACGCATGGATCATGGATAATGATAATTAGCTTATGCAGTTTAGCCACTATATACGGTTTTTCTATCATTCCTGATTAATGGATTTTTTTTTTTGTATTTTTCTTTGAGTTTTTTTGTTCAAGGAATTATTTTGATGTTGTCACGATGTAGCATATATATGAATGGTAAATAACTAATACCAATGTTGGACTTTGGATTCTTGGCATGCTGCTCAAGGACTTAATCGACTAAGGGAGCATGTACTTAAGATAGTTGAAGTACTATTTTACAACCCTGCAGGCATAAGATAGTTGAAGTACCTTTTTACAACCCTGCAGGCAGGATTCTTCCCTTTTAAGATATTTTAGCATGGTTTGACTGAATATAACCATCCTTTTATTGTTGGTGCAATCATACCTACTTGACTTAAAGGGGGAATTATAGACGATCATGTTCTAGTGATTATTGCTAAGTATTGTTAATTTTGATGTGGTTGGCAAAAGGTTGAAGTTAGACTTAATCAATATTATTCTAATAAGTGTTCAGGAACTCAACAAGAATTGCAAGCAAGTATCGGTTAAAAAAGTCCAAGTTGGTTAAAGTGATGGGAGACTGTAGGAAAAAAGTTCGAGCGTTGGCAAATGTCTAAGAGGTTCTTGGCAGAGGAAGAAGTCATAGAGAAGTGAATTCCTGACAAATGTGGAACCAATTCAACAAGTCTCGACAAAAGTCTGATAGGTCGTTGGCAGATGTGGAAGTAGTTGAACAGCTATGGGCAGTAATCCAAGAGGTGCTTGGCATATGAAGAAGTTCTGGAGGAGTGAACTCCTAGCGGATTGATTGTGAAGTAAGAAATTCTTGATTTGATATATCAAGGAAGGTCTACATGTCTATGTAGACGATGGTTTGATGGCTTAAAGACCTGGATGAGCAGTACTTGAAGACAGTTCAAGCTTGGGTAGTTTGATGCTCTAATGGATGAGAGGCTTGCAAGAAAGACTTTAAGGAGGGGCATCATTGTCATGAAGACATATGAGATGAATGATGATGAGTGAATGCCATTTTGGATAATTTTTTCTATTTAGGTGTATAATTGACTAGAGCACAATTGTTTTGGGTTAAAGTGGACGAATAGACTGAAGTCAAGTTGAGTAGATTCAGTTGAATGAAGAGTTTCTCAATTGACCAAATATATAAGTTGATTCGGTAGTTGATGTGGGTTGGCTGCTCATGGCTTAAGAGGATTGAACACTAACTTAGCCTTAGTTGACTAACTTAGCACAAGTTTACTAATTGGCTTAGCCTAAGCCAATATATTTGAGTTAACCATAATGGTTGTGAGTTGTGTCAAGACTGTTTTCGCATAATAAAGGTCGTGACTACGAGATTTGAGTTGATTAGAATGCTCGAAGTCGATTGGAACTGCATCAACAGTGATAGGTCATGAGGTTATCTAGGTGAGTTAGTTGATTGGAATCAATTGAAGACATAGTCATCTAAGAAAAAGATCACGAAGTTATCCAAGTGAGTTGAAGGTTGGTTAAATCGAATGAAAACACAATCATCAAGAGAAAAAGTTGAAGAATTATTTGATTCACAAATTACAATGTGCATTCCTTTCACTATTCTCTTTGGTTAGAAGTGCTTTCGACAACCTTGTAGAGGAGTTTCTTTTAAATGGTTTATTTTTTAATTGTATTTCACTTTCCTGCTATCACTTTTTATTTTTATGTAAAAGAGAGAAAAAAATTGTACATGGTTCTCCATCTCCTAGAAAGAGAAATTAGTTTGTGGAATTTCGAAGGGTGACTCACCTTAAAAGTCATAGGCCGTGAAGAAGGACCCGAGGATCCCAACTATGTTAACATTCATGGGTTAGCATTGACTATTTTGCTTTTATTTTCCCATTGCTTAATATGTGATATTGACTGCTAACATATAATCAAGCCTTACATTTGCAAGAGTTTTAAAATTTTAAGTGGAAACTATTCATCCCCACTATTGGCACCACTCTTATTGGTCTTAACATTTAGGAGCCATTTTGTATTGAATTAATTATACTAAATGAAATTCTAAGCATGATGAGATTATTTTTAAAATTGAGAATTTTATGGCACTAAGGTTGTTTTGGAATCTAAATCTTTTTTTATAATTTTATTTTCAATGAAATTAAACATTTTGAGATGTTTTTTTTAAATGAATTTTTTTTGGTATAAATTAATAAAAAATAAGAAATTTCAAATTATAAAATCTTGTTTTGCAAAACAAACTCTCACTCCATAGACCTATGTTTTAATAATACGAATAAAAATATATTTCACTTAAACTATTTTCATTGCAAAGATGATATTAGTAATAGAAAATATTGACCAATTTGTTATTATGCAAATACATTTATAAAATATAACAAATTAGAACAATGCTCCACCAATTAATGGATTATCAAAAAAATAAATTATATTGGTTTGGTAAAATAATTATCATTAAATGATACATCATTATTATTAGTAATTTAGTATTAAGACACAATGGCTTAGATTATTAATGAGAGGAAAAGGTATAATTTTATGTAAAAGATAATTAAGAGTGAGAAACGATGAAAGAAATTTTAGGGAAAATTTTAAAATTATATAACTAGGAGGGTGATATAATTTGATGTTAACATTGGCAAAATGGTAACTAGGAGGGTAATTTAAAATTAATTTGTAAAATAAAATGAAAAATATGAAAAATTAGAAGAGTACATTACAATTTGATGTTAACATTGGCAAAATGGTGAAAATATATATTTGTGGGTGTTAAAATGAAATTTAGATAGTCAAATGTGTAATTCAGTTTGAAGAATTGGAGTGAAACAAAAATTTCAAAATATTTTAGGGCAAAGTTTAAACATGAAAAGCTAGAGGTTAATGTCGAATTTGGGTACTAAAAAGTTTAGAAAAATTAATGAGCAAGGTGTAACATACTAGTGTCATATAATGTTTATGTCATATGTTTGGGAGGAAATTGTATGATCTTGACGTAACCTACAACTCTAGGATTGAATATAAAAAGTTTAGAAATATAAGAGTAAATATAATATTATTAGTGACACATGCCAAAATTGTAAATATATTTGTGTTAAATACTAAGAAGGTAATTATAAATTAAAAAAAAAAGATCATAATGCTTTATGCCACTGAGATAAAATCTGATATAAATTTATAGAAATATAAGGATAAAAGTAAGCAACTCCAAAAATAGATGTAATTTCCATACAAATTTGACCACAGTAGTTATTTTTCATTGATATTTTATAAAAATAGAACTCTCTTTTAAAATAATTACAAATAGTATTTAAAAACTAGAGAATTTGAGAAAATTTTGGAAATATTAGAATCTATTTTTGAAGATTACAATCACGCTAAATATGTTCTATATATTAGTGGAGTTTAACTTTGTTACTTTAACATCTTGTATGATATGGGGATCGAAGTTCAAAATCATCATGCTAGAGTTTCAATTATCGTGCTGATATTTTGATGCATGATAAAGGAGGAAGAATAAGTAGAGGAATGAGACATTGTCTGTGTTGAATTATATTAAGTTTCAGTAATTTATCAAAAAAAAAAAACATTTTGATCGTTTCGCCCGACACAGTATGAGATTTCAAAGCATGATGGGGACACTTTGTAGTAAAAAAATAATAATAATAATAGAAAAAAATAATTTAGTTTGCAAATGGTAAAGATGTCGATTAGATCTAAGGCATACTTGGCTCGATACTAGAAACGAGTTTGCGTTGGGGTGTGGGTTGTGGCCCATACCTCGGTCTGACCTGATCATGAACCTTGATGTACCTAATGAAACATGGGATTGGGATTGACACAACCCACTAGTTAAGCTTCGGATCTGCACAACTCATCGCCTCTATCCTTCCCATTTATTTTATAAAATATTAACAATAAATATAAATATTAAATATTTAAAAACAATTTTAATAATATTTATTCTGATTTTAAAATGTCATGTTAATTTTTAAATATAAATTTTAAAATTAAATATTTTTTTAATAAATTTGGATCTGCCCTGGGTTTTTGCTGGGCACAGAAAACACAACCAATTTGGTTGTTGCTGCCTGCACCTGACCCAACACAACCTCGCTCAGGCAGTCTAGGCCTTATCTGGTCTACCAAACACCCCCTAAATTTTATTTCATAAAAGTAACAAAATCTGCAATCTGGATAGACATCGAGTATGTTGTTAATGGGATAAATTTGCTTTCTTTACAGGTATATACTGTTCACTTCAAGTGCAACAAGAAACTTCTGCGTGAATACCCAAATTTGTTTAATTACACGAAGGACATATTCCAAATTCCAGGCATGAGCAGTACTGTCAACATGGCACACATAAAGAAGCACTATTATGGAAGTCATCCTTCTATCAATCCATTTGGAATTATTCCAATTGGTCCAAGTTTAGATTATTCTTCTCCACACAACAGGGAAAGATTTCAATCTTGAATGTTCATGTAAACCAGCCTTGGAATTCCTGTTATCCATGTGGAGAAATAACGTCGGCGAGATAAATTTATGTCTACTTTTTCTGTCTCTGTTATGCAGATATGTGCTGCTTCTTGTGCTTACCTCAGAACTAGATGGTTGGGCATGTTATGAGTTTCTAAATGCTCATGTAATCTCGTCGAGACTTAAATGGTTTTAGAAGTCACTTTGTTCTGGTTTTTCTGCTACCTTTCTAGTAGCCTTTTTCTTTCATGTTTCCATAGAACTGGCTGTTTAAAGTTTCAAACCGATATCTTGGCTTAAAAGTATAGAATTTGTGTTGGAACCAATTCAAAGTGATCTCCAGGGGCACGACAAGGTAACTTGTGTTTAAGGTTGATTTCAGCTTTGAAATAGTTGGTAAAGTTGTTATTATTATTATTATTATTTAGATGTTTGGGTTTCGCCTAATTAATCTTAGAGATAGATGATCTTTCTCCATGGTTTGCAGATAGTTTTTGATTACCTCCAAAAGCTTGCAGTTATGCGTGGGATGCCAAGGAGCTCTGGAAGAGGCGAAGAATATGAGGTAATGTGTTTCATATCCAACACCTTTTCTTCGTCTGAATTTGAGAGATATCTAATGAGTGAGATCTTATCGTCATAGATATGGACACTTTTTTTTCTTTTTTTTTAAAAGTTAATCTTTGTTTGCGCTGGCATAAAAATTGTTTCTTTTCTTAAATAGATTGCATTGCATACAAGGTATTAGTGTTTTTCCTCTGCTAACGTGTTGAAGTTATCAGTGACTCGGTTTAAGTTTACCCATGTTTTTTTATTAGTAGTAATGCATAATGAAAAGCGATATTTTATATGAGGATACATTAATCGAATGTGCTCGACAAATTTACAATTTTGTTTTGGTTGCAAACTCATTTTTTAGCAACAACTAGTAAATTATGATAATCTAAAACATGGATTAGAACTAGAGGGTCAAATAATTGATGGTCAAGATAGTCATGGTTGAAGATTGATGTAAAGGTCATTCAAGCACAATGAAATGATGTTATTAAAATTTGCTAAAAAAATTTTTTATTGAAAGTTGATTGATCAAGTAATTTGATTTGATACTAACAAACACATCTAGTGTACTTGAGTTGACAAATACACAGAGATGAATCGATTCTAAATTCTAAATTCTAAATTCTAAAAGTCATTCAGATCGACTAATGAATTTGAATTGATTATTCCATTCAAATCGATCAACATGTTCAGACCATCTACACATGGCCAAAAAACTAGGTCCAATTGACTCACTTGGAACTCTATGTTCGAGAGCCAGTCCAATCCCATTTGATCGATCAGCTCTCTCATGATTGATTGGACCACTTTGACCATTAGCATTGGCCACTTATTTGCTTGACACACCGAATCGACCTGCTTGCTTATGGACGAGTATGAATAACTTTAATTTTTCTATTATAAAAGATGATAATATTTACCTCAAATGTCTTTCAATGTCGATCTCACTCGAATATGAAAGGAATGGACAGCAAGCAATGTAAGCTAATGCACCCCGAAAGGAAATCAAAATGAATAACTTTGTCTTTCCTTTCAACGAATGGAAGTCATTCTCCGAAAACAACACTTAATATTTTCACCATAAAAACTCTTCAATGACGATGATTTTTTTTATTACATTAAACATTAAAAAAATAAAAAATGTTTAATGAAACAAAACTTTATTTTCTCAAAACATTCAACAGCCAAAATTGACACATAAAGACAATATTAATTGTGTGATATGATATTTTGCTCAAAGGGAAGATTACAACGATTCCCATCCTTATAATCGATAAGGATCATTCTCTAATGTCAGTACGGAACAATTAAGTTCCTTCCAATAAAGTAAGAGATGAAGAAAAAAATTTAAAAAGCAAAAAGAAATCTAATATAATCTAGGTAATAATTCTCGATCAATATCTGAAATATTTTTTTTTTCAGAAAACAAAAAACATAATATTACTGGAGAATTACTCGACGCCCTTCTCCCAAAACGTTGCCAAATAAAAAATATCTGATTTTTTAGCGGATCGAGGAAGCACATGCACAAAATGACAGGCAGACCTTTTAGCTCAAATGTGTAATTTAAAGCGACGGCATCTTTTCCTGCTATTCGCGGCCATAAAGTGAATCCCAAACGGATGATACACGATGGTAAAAACCAAATCGCGCCATTGATTACTTCGTCAGATTCAAATATTTTTGTACCGTTGCGCTTTTCCGACCGTTACACAATTTTAAAATCCCTCTGGCTTCTCCAGTCTCTCAGCCGTCCATCATGTTCCCAATCAACGCCCCCGATCCTTCCTCTCCTCCTAAAGTCGTCTCCCCGCCTCCAATTCCATCGCTTCGGCGATCACTGTTACAAAAGCCAAGCTCGCGCAAAACCCTAGCTGATTTATCTTCGGATTTCTAGATCGATCAAAGAAGCATTTTGCTCCATTCGATGCTCTAATTTCTTCGTCAGCTTTGAGATCTTGGGATTGGATAATGCCGGTTTCCACCCGGGGGCAAATCTCGGCATGCCGCGATGGGGTGGCATCGGCATGTCAAGATCGCGAGGGGCAGCCGGAGAGGGCGCGGCTCCTCCGCGATCCGCACCGCGGCCTCCGCGACAAGCTGAGGGCGCTCACCCTCATGTACGAGCAGCAGAGGAGCCATGCGGCCGCAAGGACGACGGGTAGCTCCATCGAGTCACGCGTCCTCGCCGCCCACCACCCCAGCGTGGAGCTGGTGGACTCCGGCCGCCGAAGGTGGAAACTGGAGAATGAAGTACCTCGTGAGCCAGAGGATCGAGAGCCGATCAGATCGGAGATCAAGAACCACATTGTGTTCCCGGAAGCAGAGGCCGCGAAGGAGAACCGCGAGGCCCGTGACCAGAACAGGATCATCGTGTTCTCCTCTTCCTGTCCCAAGAAGGTGTCAGAAGTGACGCCAGGTGGTGCGGAGGTGGCAAACAGGAAGCTCTCACTGCGGGAGTTGATAAGCGCCGGTATGCAATCGGAAGGGAGGCTCGAGAGAGGCAAGACAGGGTGTGGAGTGGCCGCCGCAGTGGAGACAGGTAGCCAGGAAAGCAGGGGGAACCGGTTTAAGACTGAGGAGAGTAGGGAGGGTGGAGGGAGCCGGATCAATGTCTTTGTCCGGCTTCGACCAATGGCAAAGAAGGAGAAGGATGCTGGTTCACGGTGCTGTGTCAAGATCGTGAACAGGAAAGATGTTTACTTGACGGAGTTTGCCTCTGACACAGATTATCTCCGTCTGAAGAGGGTCCGAGGACGACATTTCTGCTTCGACGCCTCATTTCCGGACTCAACTTCGCAGCAAGAAGTCTACACCACTACGTAAAGCCTCATTGTTCTATCATATAATTTCCTATTTACCTCAAATTTTTATATGGTTATTTCACATGTCGGAAGCATGATTCTTATCTTGTCCAGAAAACAGTTTATTATGACGTGGTATTGATTGGTTCCATTATCCATACATAACTCTTTAGAAAACTACAACTTATCTTTGAGATTAAGTTTAAACTCTTGTAATGAATGTTAGATTGGTTTCCCTAATCCAAAATTTTTATATGCTGTTGGGGAACAAGCCTAACCTGTACTTCTATGGTCTAACTTCTCCCTTACATGAAAATTAAATTAGGAACGTAATTCACAGAAAAAAGTAAAGAATGAACCCAGGGAACAAACAATTAAATGGGGAAATACATTGGAGTGAGCTGGTAATTAAACTAAAGATGTGCTTCGTACCATTCAGGAGTTGACTGAGTAATATAATCCAAAAAAAGGCTGTTAGCAGAATACTTATTATGTATTGGTGGTCCAAGGATGACATTGATATATGTCAGACTTTAGTTGTTTATTCTTTGTGATCAACTTATCTTTTACTTGATGAATTGATGGTTACCATGAATTACTCGTGGTTTCTCTCATTATTTTATGCTAAGTTATTAGCATTCTTTGCTATGTCAAATATGTCGTACTACTCTAATATTTCTTTCCAAGCAATTGAATGCCAATTATATTGTCTTAATTTTCCCTGCACTACTGTGATTAACTTAACTTTCTGAGTTCAAGGTTTTGATAAGGAATATCAGATTCTTCTGGTTTTGACTGACTATAGTGTTTTATGTTATGTAAATTTATTCAGCACATCAGATCTTGTGGAAGGTGTTTTACAAGGGAGGAATGGTTCAGTATTCTGCTATGGTGCAACTGGAGCTGGTAAAACATACACAATGCTAGGAACAATAGAAAATCCTGGTGTCATGGTTCTAGCTATCAAGGATCTCTTTTCCAAGATTAGACAGCGGAGTTACGACGGGGATCACTCTGTTCAACTTTCTTACCTTGAAGTTTACAATGAGACTGTTAGAGATTTGTTATCCCCTGGTAGACCACTTGTCTTGAGGGAAGACAAACAGGTACCTTAAATGCAAGCTGTATTTCTGCATGATTAATTTATAACTTGGTGACTTTTTACAGCAAAGAGGCTAAAGATTGTACAATAGTATAGTTGACTCACAAAGCTATTTCTTGCATAAGAAAAATAAAGGAAAGCTTAATTATGAAACTATGATGGCTCTTTTAGTTATATATTGTGATCTAAATGCAATTTTTTCAGCTGTACAGACCTTCCATCTTGTTGTAGCATGTTTAAATCTTAATTTAAGATTGTGGCCACCTTACCTCCATTTCTCAGTGAGAATTCTTTGTTTTTTTTTCCTCTGACAATATTTGTAAAATCAGCTCGGCCAAAGAACTGGAGATTTTAGTAGTTGTCAGTAGTGCAATCAGTTCATCCAACTGGTTCAGTTCCAGAACATGTTATATAAACATCCTTTTCCCGGTTTTGGTTCCACCAAAAATTCCTGTGGAGTCCACTTCACATTTCTGTTCATTATTTCTGGCAATGCTTGATCCACCCAATCAAAAGACCTCACTCATCCTCACATGCTTCACCAGCTCCAATTTCTGGCAAACTCCAGTTCCAGAATATGGATAGCTATGTGTTTGCAGGACTTGATAAGATTTTTATGACTACAGTTCTTATTACCCTTCACTTATGCTCGTCTTTACATTCTTGCTAAATGCTGTCTTGCTGTAGCTTAAATTTTCCATTTTGGATTTTTTTCACCTTCATGCTTCAAAAATTACATGATAGCAATTTTATTTATTCCTTTAAAAACTTTTTTTTGTTTTTTTGGTTTTAGACAGGCTTGATTTGTGTTTTACAGTTCAAGTATACAAATAGCTTGGACAAACTATCAAGCAAATCTTGGTTGAGGTGGCACATGCCAGTTTGGTCCAAATCTAGAAAACACTGTTCTTTGTTGTGGTAGTAATAACCTATATTATTCACCATTGCTCATATTCTACCAACATTTGGTTCGATCTCATTAATCTTACATCACTGTAGGATTATGCTTGGTCACCTGGATTGAACGAGTCAAAAGCTTAGCGACTATAACATTTTAGGATAATCTGCATAGAATGAAGTTTAGTACATTATAAACATAATATCATGGACTCATTTGGAGAACATCAGGTCCACTACTTATCTAGTGAGTTTTAGTACTCATTGGGTAACATGATTAGGAGGAAACCAGGGACTCATTTGGAGAAGACACCAGTTAGATTTTATCTAGTGAGTTACAATCCATCTCTCAGGCTATTAACTCCTTTATCTGTCTAGTTCAAGCTGTAATACAATTTCTCATATTCATTATTGCAAGTTATTGTCGGATGAATATCCAAAATTTAAATAGAAACATATTCTTTATTGGTTTTGTTGTTCTTATTTGACTATGGGAAGACATTTGAATCTCTATTCATTGTATTTCATAAAATTACACAATAGAGTAGTGAAACGATTTATAGAATTGATAAGAACCTTAGCTCAATGATCTAAAAATGCTTATGAGCAAGTACAACATATTTTCTCTCTTATGTATTTTAACATGACAGCAAACTTGTCAAAATACTTCAGGGAATTGTAGCTGCTGGTCTCACACAATATAGAGCTTACACAACAGATGAGGTAGGTTGGCCCCTCCTTGTTTAAAATTATTCTAATGCAAATACTCGTGGCATTAGTCATTATAATTATTTTCTTTCTGTTGTTCTCATATGTACAGGTAATGAACTTGCTTCAGCAAGGCAATCAAAATAGGACCACTGAACCAACTAGAGTCAATGAGACATCTTCGCGGTCTCATGCAATACTTCAGGTGCTTGTCATTTTTTTGGAAATCACTTTAGAAATATTGGTATGCTTCTAAAATCATGAACTCTCATTTTCCCATAGGTTGTTGCAGAATACAAGTGCAATGATTCAGGTAGCATCATAAAACGTATTGGGAAACTTTCGCTAATTGATCTAGCTGGTTCAGAGAGGGCTCTAGCAACTGATCAACGAACTCAGAGGTCCATTGAAGGTGCAAACATCAATCGCTCCCTCCTTGCTTTAAGTAGTTGCATCAATGCCCTTGTAGAGGGAAAGAAGCACATACCTTACCGGAATTCAAAGCTCACCCAACTTCTCAAGGATTCTTTAGGAGGGCCTTGCAACACTGTCATGATTGCCAATATAAGTCCTAGCAATCTTTCTTTTGGTGAAACACAAAATACACTTCATTGGGCTGATCGTGCCAAGGAGATAAAAACAAAGGTTTGCTACTTTAAGTTCTTTGGCTATGAAAATGAAGCTTTATAATTTTCATAAAATGTTTTTGAAAAAGCGTGATCTATATATACATTAAGCTTGATTAGGTATGTGAGGAGAATGATCAACAAAGCAAAATTTGTAGATCTATAAGTACACACAAAGTATATACGTATAGTTATTTGCCTCTAAATTAGGAACGAAGATATTAAATATTAAGTTATCTTGTTAAATTAATGACACAACAAGAGATGACCCCACATGCTTTAATAGAAGATCTAATAAAGGAGACGAAACCCTATCAGAGATAGTATTCCTTGGTGGTGAGCTCATTGACTCCTTGGGTGTTTTCTTTGACGTGGAGCAATGGCTCAACAATATTGTTGGGAAGTAGTCAAACATTGAGATGTGAGTTGAATTTCTCTTTAAGAAAATGTTGTCGTTGTCCAGGTGCTCATTGTGTTTCAACAACCGTCTCCTTGATATAATGATTTTCATCTCATAATGAAAGCAATTTAAATTTTGAGACCCAACGGGCCTCCTATGTTGTAGAAGTCTTTTAGGATATAAGAGAAGAGAACTTAAAACTTAAAAGTAGTTAAAATGGTACAGTAGGGTCTCTTTTATAAAGATGGAGAGGTTTTCTAAAGAGCCACAAGGAAGAAATTTATTGATTTAAATTGAATTTCAAATTGTCCAACTTCAAATCGTCCCTCACTCATAAGCCTGAAGTACAACTTCAGTATTGTCCATGGTACCCTTAGACACTGTTTGAGCTCAATTTGAGTCGTTCACCTCTTCTAAGTCAAATTCAATTTCAATAGATCTCTTCCTTTTGGTCCTTTTTAATGCTTCTTCATCAGCATAAAAGTGGCCTCATTTTAACTTGCACCAAACTTTGCAATATTTTTTACTAGCTTAAGAAGTATATCGATCTTAAGAAATGGCATCATACTTTAGGGATGTGTGCTAGCTGAGGAACAGATTCATGTGCCAGATTCCGGAGTAGATCAAGCTAAACTAGTACTAGAGTTGCAAAAAGAGAACAGTGAACTGCGGCAGCAATTGGTTCGCCACCAGCAAAAGATGCTGACCCTTCAAGCTCAATCATTGGCAGCTTCACCTGCACCTGCCAATGCACCATCTTCTGTGCTCAGTACTCCATCATCGACCCAAAAAAAAGTCAAGCGATCTATTTTATCTAACAACTGCTTCAACACACCAGAGAGCAAAAACAGAGAGACAAATAGCACACTCGTCCAAGAACTACAGAAGACTGTCAAGGCTTTGAAGAGCGAGATAGAGCATCTAAAGAAAGAGCATATTCTCCAGCTTAGGCAGAAAGATGATTTTATTCGCGACTTGATAACAAAGTATGGTCTTGAAGGACAACGGGAGAAGAGAGTTGTCACAAGTTCAAAAGCCTGTAAAGGAAAGAGATCTGTAACATCAGAGGAGGAATTGAAGAGCCCAAGCCATCGTTTTGCTTCCCCTGCTCCCACTGCTAAAAAGCGAAGCTTTTGGGACATAACTACTGGCAATAGCCCTTCAATTATTGCCTTAAATGGAAGGAAAACTAGAAGTCATGTCGCTGCAGAGGCTCTTCCAACTCCCTCCATGCTACTTCAGGTACAAATTTACCAATTAGTCAGTTGAAATCCATCACGTATGATTACAGCTGTGCAGTACATTTTGGTCCCCATAACAAATGGGGCACAAGTTTGGTGCTACTGCAGCTGCTCTGAGGCTTTTTTTTTTTTTTAAACAAAAATCCATCATCCTTGTCATAATTACGTCCATTTGTGACCTGCTTGCATATCACAAATTATGGTTTGTACTAATGTTGGGACCTGACGTGCAAATCACTTCCTTTCAGCCGGGTTTTGCACGACGAAGATCTGATGCTTTGAAGAATTTGTTGAAATGAGGATAAAAAGATGCAGAAAAGGTACAAAATAATATTTAGTACTGGTTCATTGGGTTGGTGCAATCCCCCAGGTTAGTTGTGGGTTATCTTAGATTTTCTAACTTTGTGTACTTCTTTGTATTGTCTAGTTAAGCTTCTTTGGCTCCACTGATTAGGTTAGTTGTGGAAGGCTGTAGGAATTTATTCTCAGATGTATTCACACATTTTTTCAAATGAATGTGCAAAATATTTGTTCTAGGAATTCTACTAGGTATGATTTAACTACTTTTTAATAAGAAGTTTGTTGACTTGGCAATATCTGATTCGGATGTCACATTATGAGGATCATTGGTTTGTATAAATATAGCATCTTAATTAACCAGAAAATTCAATCCTATTTGGAGAGCATTCATTGTTAGCTGATATATTCATTAGGTATAAACGATCACAAACAAAAGGTTTAGACAAAACCACATAAGAGCAATTAGCGGTTTTGGATGCGGATGCAGATTGTACATCCTATTTGGATGCGGATGCAGATTGTACAATTTCTTTTATGAATATTTTGATAAACTAGTGAACACTATTGTGAAGGCTAGTGTTGCAAGTTTCAATATATGTACTTATATTTTTGAGCTTCAGTTGATCAAATTAATTGCGTTATCTAGAAAAGTGTCAATCTATTCGTTATCAATTTTCTCTAATTGTGTGCCAACAATAATTAATAATTTATTTTATTTTAAAATTGGTTGAATCGAATTGTCATCTCTGGGTGATGTGATTGACCATTGTTTATGAGGGACTTTGCTGAGTAACCCTAGAGAAGGTTTATGATCATTGTTCCATTGGGTGACACTCTAGTGGATTAGTCAGCAAAGATTGGATGACCCCTTCTGAGCCTTTGGTGGTGTTTTGCTTGACCCTTTCAGAAGCACTCTGCCTTTGGCGGTGTTTTGCTTGATCAACTCTCTAAGTGATTTAGTAGGGATTCATAGGCTTAATCTGTTCAGATGAGCTCAGAGCAGAGAAACATCTTCTCTACTCTCTTCTTTTAGTTCAATAATGAGGTCTTCTTTTGGGGTTTATGGCGTTCTGGCGTGGGTCATCTTGTCATGCTAGTATTTTGTTGTTGGCATTTTTTTATGTGCACCACATTTTTATTGGATGCCTCTAGTCATGGATAAGAGTGGTTACACTGCTCGATCGAGTGATTGCTTCTGAGGCTCCTTATTCTCCAAAACTGCTTGTTGTGAAGACAAGGTTGTACTCAAAAAAATTGTACGTGGATCTTAACGTTGGAGAAGCTCATTGTGCATCTTTTTTCGGTCAACAAGAGGAAAAGGTGACTGCTAAGGTCATAAACATCGAGAAGCGATCTTCCCCTTTTCGATATAACTATAGCTTGTTAGAATATTAGAAGGGTAGATTCAGACTTTGATTTGATGGCCATGCTAGATGAGTTAAAACACAAGTGTTTGTTCCTTGTTAAAACCAATGTGGGATTGCGGGGGATTCTATATGTTATTCTTATAACTTGTTTGTTTTTTATGAGTTACCTGGGCATAGATTTTGACTCTTTGGGGATTCTTGGAGTTGTCTGCCACAATATTTAATGTTTCTCAGCAGTTGGCATTTGATCATGTATTCTTATTATCCACAAATTTTCTTATAGATCTTCTATGGTATATGGTATTTGTCACAGTAGGCTTTGTGGATGATCTCTATGCATTTGTAGAGGACAAGAAGTCACATTTAGTCCTTTTGACAATTTAATTTGGTATTTGTTAGTGGCAAGTTGGTTCTTCCATGTCAGATTCAAAGAGTTGCAAGAATATCTCAAACTCTGCCCGGTGCCTTTGAAATGGAATGGGAAACTTTTTAGTTGGTTTTCTAACTATTATTTTAGATCATTTTTCTGTGGCGATTTACTTCTATGGTTTTCTCAGGAAGGGAAAACCTCTAAAAAGTTTCGACTAATAGTTCCAGTTCCTTGACTACTTGGGTATCGTTAAATATTCGTGGAATTGCAATATCGTCGACAAGGAAAAGACTGTTATTCTAGACAGGCATCAAACATGGCAGGAGAATCAGCTCCTCGAGTTGAATTTGTTCCAAATTCCTCATGATCAAACAATGCCAGATTCATCAACAAGAGAAGTGCCAACATTTACATGGGTGGGTGGAGACTATCAATGCCTGAAAGCAGACACAGATCGGTAAGCTTTTGTTATTCCTAGTTTGCTTCCTTTGGAAATATGAAAATTGTGAATTAAGAAGACAGACAGACAGAGACCATAAAATAATAATCACAAAGCAGAAAATTACAAAAATGAATCCTCTTTCGACTCGTGTTCATGATTGGAATAGCAAATGACCACACTTCCATACGACATGGTATGATTTTCCAGCAACATGTCTGTTTCATCCAAAAGACGTATTGAGCGTATACGACTCGTAAAACGTAGCGTCCTGTAATCATACACCATCGTAATATCTCCAGAGATTCAATGTCGCAGGCAATTCACATGCAGTGTAAATCAAGACGACATCGAGAAGAAACCCACCCCTGCATTTTAAAACAAAACAAAAAAAAAAAAGTAATAAATTTTTCCAGTTTCTCATGGAAACTTCATTTAATCAATTATTTTCAAATCATCGATTTGGACAAACCAGAAAAACATTCTAAAGAAACTTGATCTTTTCCTGGTCACGAAACATGCTGCTACAGATTACTCTCTCCTGATGGATTAAAAGCCGTAGACGCTAACCAATGACAGAAATTTACAAAATATATAGAGAAAACATACGTCCCTCAGGAACACAGTGGAAACAGCTAGCACCTGGCTCTATATAACCAGACTAGAAAGAAAAATGAACAGCTATAAACATTCCTCTCAAGAACTGATGCAGACGACATTATCTTTACAAGATTTGCTGCGCAAGGATGAACAAATAAAAAAGGGAAGAACATATACTGCTACTCTGGAATATACAACCATGTCCTGGAAAGAATATTGAACTCACTGCTAGTGCTATACAAAAGAGAATGACACGAAGATTGCATTTGCCTGAGAAAGTTGCTCGAGGAACTGCCTACATCACTGTGCAGTTGCACTTGGACTCGAGTTTTGGGGGCTTCGCACTGTCTATACTGTGTGTAACTTGGTTGTCGTAAGATGTGATCTCTGAGTTTAGGACATTGTTTGTTGGCTCAACCGATGGCATCTTGTCGGCGGTTTCTTGCTTTTTCCTTTTAACTCTACGTGGACTCTGAGTACGTCCGCTGGATGCTTTTCGGAAATCCTTATGATTGGAAACAGTACTTCCCAGAAATGTAATTAGCCGATGTGAAGAGTCATAAAGAGCCAAATCCTTATCCACCGCAATTGTTGCGGCTTTGTCAGCAATATCATGAACAATAGCACTGCAAAAGAGAATGGTATCTGCTGCTTCTTCCTGAGTAAAGCATCTTTGCACTTGTTTCCTAGGAGATTCAGTGGTAACTGGTTCTTCTGCAAGCACCAGAAAGAACAAGGATGACTTAACAGTTTTATGTTGTGTAAAACATATTTGAAACAAAAGGCAATCATCAAATGAATACATATGATTGCTGGGAAGCTTCTAAATGATCTATGCTAAAATACTAAGAGTTCATATAACAAGTTGGATATAGATACTATCTATGCTCTAGTTTAAGGTGTTAGAGGTATGGATATTAATAGGATTGTTGGAGTAGCCGGCATGAGTAATTGAGGATTAAGGTTATCTTTAGAGTTTTATATATATTTGTGTATAGATTTTATTTTGCATATTTGCCAATTAAAAAAATAATTCCATATATATCGTTTAAAATTTAAAATATTGCATATATGTCATTGGTGAATTATCTACCTTAAATAGAAACTTATCTTAAAACAGTAACTTATTGTAAATGACAATATTTTTCTTTAACTTTAAAGATCATAGGAAGTGCTATAGAATTTAATCACTTATCAACAAATTTTTTGTAATTTATTTATTTAGCTAATATTTTAGAATAATGATTGAAATAAATTCATTAGTTTAAAATAAATCCATTAGTTAGAAATAATCACTTGGATACACCTTTGGACCTAAAATAGATGGGGAAAAGACTGGTAAAATACTGAAACACCATATTTCCAACAATAAAATCTAATACTACTCTATAAATTCCATTAGTTTAAAGTAAGTCCATGTCAATAAAGTTTGGTTAAAATTAAATACCCGATATAGCCTTAGACCTAAAATAGATGGGGAAAAAACTTTGGCCAATTCTGAAATGCTGTATTTCTAACTATAAAATCTAATCCAACTCTCATAAATGTCATTAGTTTAAAATAAATCCATGTCACTAAAGTTTGGTTGAAATTATATATACCCAAACATCCTTATCAAAATATTGATAATTATTTAATTTCATCTATCTTTTCCCTATTTGTCCATCCACTTTATTTCCTTTTAATTATCTTTCTTCATATTCATACATTATTTCAAAATATTAGCTAAATAAATAAAAAAATTTATTGAGAAGTGATTAAATTCTAAAGCACTCACTATGACGTTTAAAAGATATTGTCAATTACAATCCTTAAGTTACTGATTTAAAATAGATAATTCACTAATGACATATGTGCAATATTTTAAATTTTAAAACTATATATATATATATAGTTGAAGGGGCCTTTGTGCAACGATAAAGTTGTTGTCGTGTGACCTAGAGGTCACGGGTTCGAGTCCTGGAAATAACTTCTTGCAAAGCAGGATAAGACTGCGTACAATAAACCTTTCCTTGAAGTGGTAAATATGCAAAATAATATATTTGTAAGCGTAGAAAATTGAGCAAGTAAAATAATATTGTATTGATTATGAGATAAGCATTACACAAATATATATAAAACTCTAAAGGTAATCCTAAACCTACAATACCTAAACCTAGAATATGCATACGAGATTACACCTGTTAGTCCAACAATCCTTTTAATATTAATATCAATACCTCTAATACTCCTCAAACTAGAGCATAGATAGTATCAATGTCTAACTTGTTATATGAACTAGAAATATTGGCATAAAGCCCCCGAGCTATAGTGCAGCAGAAAAGACGTCCATGCTGAAGCCTAAGCACCCATAGATCGATCTCCAGCTACGGCGTATTTGTGGACTTTTTCCCAAATGAGAGTCAGTCCCTTGGGATGTTGGATACGCTGAAGCGGATCCGCTTGCACTTGTCCAATTTACCTCCTCCATCGGTAGAGGCAGCTAGAGAAGGCCGCTAATGTGGCGGTTTCATATTTTTTAGAAATATTGTCATAAGCAAACTATAAATTAGACGAATGATAATAAAATAAAAAACATAGTACATAATACTATGGTTACACTTAGGCATAACAAAACATATGTACCTAATGAAGCATGCGACACAATCAATGATCATTTTGACATTAATCAGCAAACATTTGGGGATAGTCAATGGACTATATGGATGATAACTCCTCATCCTCATACCAAGGAACAACATATTGTCTTTTTTTTTATTTAAAAAAGGAACAACATGTTGTCTTCAACCTTAAATTAACACATCAAAAGCCCGCAGGACTAACCCAGTTGGTAAGTGCAAAAGGGACTTGTCTGTAGTGAGCAGTGGTTAATTTCCGGAGAATTCATCACCCTGGGCTATCGACCGATCCCCTTCCTGTGCACTTGCCAATTGAGATCCTGATTTACCTTCTCCACCAGTAGGGGCACAGTCGAAGGGGGCCGCTAATGTGGCGGTTCCACATTTTTAAATCAGCACATCAAAGAAAAAGGAGAGAAAAAAATTAAGAGAGATCTGAGTAACAAATCTCTTAAGTGAACTATTCCCTAAAGTAGAGATTGCATTAGCATATAATAATTGAGAGAAGAGGAAAATAATTGAGGATCCTAAAGGAGAAATAGATAAATAAAAAAGCACAGCTCATCCCTTAGCTAGACTTTAGCAAGACAAGAGCACAATATCTTCCCTGCTCATATTTCCACTGACTTTTAGGTAGCACACACAGCTCGACCCTTTG
The DNA here is from genome assembly GCA_025175895.1 of Wurfbainia villosa. Classification (NCBI taxonomy): domain Eukaryota; kingdom Viridiplantae; phylum Streptophyta; class Magnoliopsida; order Zingiberales; family Zingiberaceae; genus Wurfbainia; species Wurfbainia villosa. Next base: position 5,883,783 of record JAKLTH010000193.1, on the reverse strand, counting down.
CTGGACTTTAATTAGACAGGAGCATAAGGATGGAATAGGGCACAAATAGAACACAACATGAGTGATATCTTCTCCACTCATGGTGTAGAATGAAAATAGGATAGAATAGGATGGTATCCTAAGTGGCAAATCCATGGTTTGAAATCTCATACTATGTCTAGCAAAACAGTTGAGATGTATTATTCTAGTAAATTACTGAAACTCGATACCATCCGATATCAAGGTTCAAAATCTCGAGTCATGCCATAGTTTCGATTTTTATCAATTTTTGACTCGAAAGATACTGTTCTAATATCATGCCAATATTTTGATGTATGATGTCGATGACAGATTGAAAGTTGAAGAAGGAGATGAAACAAAGGAATTAAACTATCTTTATTGAGTAGTATTGAATCTAGATAATTTACCGGAATGATATGTTTCAACCATTTCGTAAGCATGTTACACGATTTAAAATCATACTCGGCCTAGACAACATCTCCTTTTTATGCTTCATCTCCTTCCTTCTTCATCTCCAATCCATTATCAGCACTATGCATCAAAACATCAGCATGATATCAAAACAATATCGTTCCAATCAAAGACCAAAACTTCGGCACCGTTCAAGATTTTAAATCTTAGGCAAATCTATAAAGTGGACTTTTCCTTGTGGTCCATTAGAAGTAGACAATGGAATGAAGAAAGGAGAAGCAAATCAGTTAATCAGGTCCCTAGGGTCGATATAGTGCATTAGTAACATGTGAACATAAAGAGTAGAGAAGAAATGGAGAAGTTGGTAAAGACAAAACAAAGGCTAAAACTGACATATTAATTACAAAAATCCAAATGAAGACCCTCAAATGTGCTGCTTGTTGGTTTTTTCAGATGTAAACATGAGGGACAAGCTCACTATTTCTATTCTTAAGAACAAAAATGATAAGGAATGCAGTGAGCTGAGAAAGAAAGCCTCAAGGAAGGTGAAACTGCAGATGGAAGTCAGAAAAAGATGAAGAAAGAGACCAAGAAAAATGGCGTTGTATCATCCAAACATGGGCCAAGTAAATGTGCTAAAAAAGCAATCAAGTGAAGAAAAGGGACAAGTAGATGAAGTAGTAGAGAAATCGAGTAGACATGACAGACTTGTAGAAATCAAAGATATGGTGAAGATAGTGATCTTAGTTCCTTGTGTTCTCATTTTTATTTTTCATCAAGAATTTTGATGGATGCACACCCTTGGAAGCTTTGTTTGAGGGTGTGTTTAAAAGGTTTGAAAAGAGGCAGACAAGAAGAACTACCTCGTTGCTGCAGTAGAGGTGAAAATCACAGATGTCTCTTCTATGTGCTACTAAGACATTCTTCGCACAGATGCACAGTGCACATGACAGTGGCAGACCAGATCAAAGAAGGGATCACTGGGAGCAATAGTGCTCATCACCATCAAGTTCACTGTGGGGGACTTCACTAGTGGACCTTTCAACGGAGGTTTCATGAATTAAATATGATCCTTCAGACTGGCAGTAGCCAGCAAAGACTTTGTCAGAAAGGGGTCTGCTGAGTAGGTATGATGATCTGTAAGAGGCAAGATGGTCAAGGCTGATATTCTGAAGTTTGGTCTTGAAGATTGCAAGTCAGAGAGCTTCTGGTCAGTGCTAGCAAAAGCGGCGGCGCCTGCTGTCATTGAGATGTCGCAATGGATGCGAAGGACTCAATCAGCACAGACGTCACTATAATAATGATGCAAGGAGGTAGCACTCCTCATAGATAAGTATTTGTGACCCACACTGCAATGCTTTGCTGGATTCCTTGGCACAACGGTAAAGTTGCTGCCTTATGACCAAGAGGTCACAGGTTCAAATCCTGGAAACAACCTCTTGCAAAAAAAGCAAGGTAAGGCTGCGTACAATGGATTCCTTCTCCGGTACCCCGCGTGGCGGGAGCTTCGTGCACCGGATTGATTTTTTACTGCAATGCTTTGCTGGAATGTATCTACCACGGAAAGAAGTCGTTGATGTGAGAAGAAGCTTGGCAGAGTAGAGAGAAGATCAAGAGATAAGTGGGAGATCATGGCCTCCCCCTAGGGTAATACCACATTTAGAGAACCCTAAGCCTAAACAGGGCTCTGATACCATATAGAAATTAAGGCAAGTAGGACAATATTGTATTGTTTATGGGATAACCATCACTTTAGATATAACACAACCTAAAATATCAAGGCAAACACCTCTAACGGTGAGGATGTATGTGCAATTTGTAAAAATGAAATATTATCCACTTAAAAAGAAAGAGATTCAAATGTTATGAGTATCAAATAAATATGCCAAAAATTTCATGATAATTTGTAGTCATAAGAAAAAAAAAGCATTTAGGGAAAAACTGGCTCTTTAATTTTCTTCAACTACAATTTCACTCAAACATGTCCCATAACAACATTTATATGTGTCAACCATAAAGTGTTTTGCTAACTTGCTGACACTGTGATTCATGCGATCAAGTCATCACATACATGAGAAGCAAGATAAAATAATAAAAGTAGGAGAAAATATAAATTGCCAGTGGTTAATAACTCAACATTTGGATAAGCAAAAAATTGCAGCATCTACATTATGTGCAATGTGACAAAAAGGTTTTTGCAGATAAAAGTATGCATAACGGACAAATCATGTTTGCAGCTGAGAAAAAGCAAATATCATTAGAATCCTCAATGAATATAAGGTTTGGAAATGTAAAACAAAAGCTAATCATGGTCATTAAATGACATAATAATAACTTAATAGGTGTTTCCACATACCAAAGGAAAAATCCTGGGAATATTTAGATTCCAATTCAGAAGGCAACACATCCTTGACCTGAGTTTTTGAAATGGAATCTTCTAAGAAAGCCTCCTCGCAGATAGTCATTTCAACAGTTGTACAATCGATTTGTGCATCCTGATGACAACTGACTATTTCATTTTGCTGATCTACCGTTACAATAGGTGAGCTACTTGTTTCAATATCAGTTACCATATAGTTGTCTTCAATTAAAGGTGCACCTTGGTTAGAAGTAAGTTTCTCTGTTTTCTCATTGCTCCCTTCACTGTTATGCAAACAAACTTCATCCATCTTTTGACAAGAGATACAGCTTCTACCTGGATTGCCTGAAATAGAAGTATCATGCATTTCGAGAGTATCTTCTTCACCCAACTGCAGTAACATGCCACTAGATGCCAAAGTTGAACTAGCATAGCAAGATTCATCTGTGCTTACAGCAGCTTGCTTTGCATATGTATGATTTAAACCACTCAAATCCGAGTATCCAGAAGAATTTTCAGACTTTTCAGCATTCAATGTTTTATTTTCCAAATTATTTTCAAGACCTGGATTAACGGAAGAAACTTGTTCAGTTTCAATTTCAGTATAATGTGGTCTATATGTGCCAGGAAATTTTTCCAAATCTGAATGAGCAGTAATGTGACTGTCACACCTCACATTGTCCGTCTCATCCTTTCTATTACTTAACTGATGCAAAATGAGCCCGTCTTTTTGTCCAGATGATCCCAATTCAACAGAGGAAGAAGTAAAAGAATTATCATTCCCAAGGCTGTGCTTCATGATGTTCATATCAACTCCATAAGAAGGCTCTTTGAACAGAATATTTGTGAGAGAAATGTTGTTTCCTAGCACAAGATGCTGTTTTCTGCTGCTGGACCTGTCTGTTAGAAGTATTGCAATACCCATGCCCTCAGAGTTATCAACCCTGTCATTTGGACAAGGAGTTTGTAGTGACTGTGACGATTCATTTTTACAATAGGAGTCTGGATCATTTGATTCATTTGGGATTAATACTTCTTGTTTAGAAAGATTCTCTTTGTTTTTGTGAGTCGTCAAGTGTACTCCACTATCCATGGAGAAATCAGTTGCTGGTCTTTCACTAATTTGTCCATGCTCTTTAAGAGTAGAATGAGGTCTACTGTGATGTAGCACAGACATACCCATTTCCCTTTGAATCTCATGACACAATGCACCATTAGGATCATCCTGGGATGCAACTTGCCTGATCCAAGAAGCTTCAGAAGCTATTGACCCATGTATTGCATAACATTCTTGGCACACATCCACAACCACATCCATGACCATGAAATTTTTTCCACATTTCAAGCAAATACATAATCTTTCAATAGAATTGATCTCCTGGGAAGTAGTATTAGTCTCAGATTCTTTGGAATTTACCAAACAACATGATGCTAAACATTCTTGGCAAACATCCATATCCATCAAATCAAAATATTTTCCACATTTCAAGCAAATGCTCAGTTTTTTACCAACATAAACATCTAAAAGCTCATCAGCAAATGATGCATCTTGACAAGCAACAGTATTGCCAGCAAGACCATCATCAGCCATTGAATTGTCCAACTTTGAGTCAACTTTGCTGGGCATACTCTCGTCAAAAATCCCAATACTAGTTTGGCATTTTCCAGTGTAAGTATTGTGACAAGTATCTTCATTTACCTCATCTAATTTATCTAAGATAAATACTTCCTCTTGGAATCCAGGAATCTTTCTACTGTCCCATTTGGCAGCCAGATCACTTTGATCATGGTCAGAATCATCCAAATCAACAGGAAAATGTGCCCCATGCTCAGAAGTTGCATTACTGCAGTTTGTGAGTGAAGAATTCCTAGAAAGCATAGACCCATGCACACTGCTTGTTTTTGCGGAGTAAAATGTGGTGGCAGGAACACTTGATAACAGTGGCCTGAACATATTTTGAGGAGTTCTATGGTGATCCTACACAGATTTCGTAAATAGAGATTTCAGTGAGTTCAAAAGTGTAAAAAAAAATTTCAATAGTTCCACGCCTAAAAGAAGGTATGAACAGAACATAAGTGGAATACTCACTAAGATTTCTGCCATATGAAGAATCAATTTATACTGCATAAGACAACAGTGAACTAAGAAATGAAACAACTATGTTTAACCCCAAAAAAAAAAAGCACAGCAGCAATAACTGCATATGACAGAGTAGCAAGGCTGTCAAATCAAATTTGAGTCATGAATAGCTTTGATGAATTTCAAATCGCAAGTCTAAGGTTTAATTTAAAATTATAAAATATCTTAGAAAATAAATCTACTTTTATTCTTGAGATTCTAAATATGTAAAGTTAAATAATAAGCTATTTAATAGCATACTCTCACAAACGGAGTAAATTCTACTATTATAAATAGAGTAAATTGATGTTTATTCAGAATAAAAATACATAGGATCATATCTCTGATTCATAAGTTATTGTTTATTTTATTCAGTTACGAATCGAAATGAGATAAGCAATCAAAAACTTCATCATCAAATTCTTTTAACATATCATCCTTGGGCCAAAAGGTGATGCGCTCATCCCAGTCACCCCTCATCGCCGATCTCACAACTAGATGAAGGGAGGTAAATCATGAAGGATATTTTTGTCCAATCAAGAACTAGCACAGTGGGAGGGTAGACACCCCAATTTAACATATCATCCTTGACTCTACCCTTGTTGTCAATCTCTGAGTTTCAATTGTGTCAACACAGCAGTAGATAAAGCGAGGCGGACAATGACCATGCTACTTAATGAGAGAAATAAAGGCAACAGAGACATGATATAGCTTTTAAATCACCATCGATTTTGCCTTCACTGTCCTCCTGTGCATTCACAAATAAGGACTTACCACCTTGGCTATATCTTCAGGTGATAAAATTTTTCTTCTTTTATATTATCATTGACATTGAGATTTACTTTTAAACCTTTATCATGTAACATAAGATGCATCTTTTCTTTCTTATTTTATAATGAATATAGTTTGATTTGTAATATATTGGGTTTAATTTAATGCCTTAATGAGTTCCTTTTAATTGGACGGATTTAATTTTTAATGGATCTATTTCTCATTTTAAGAATCGTATAAAATAAGACTTTATCGAATATATTAATCTAAACTAAAGCATCATTGTTCTTTTATATTTTGGTTCATATATAGAAAATGTATTTGTTTTATAAATGAATCATAATCCATCAAATGATATGAATCATGAATTATACAATTCTATCAACTATGTTAAATGGTAGAACATCGCTTGTCCATGCAAGGCCAACAAGCACAGAAGACAAACAAAGTTATCAACCTATTACTGAAATCCTCAAACAATCAAAAATAAGTACCAGAACTTCCTGCTTTGTTTATGGAGATTATAATTATCGTAATCACAATCCCACATAGATTGCTTTCTTGCCTTGTATTGCTAAACCTTATAAGGTAAACTATAGTATCTCTTATTGATTCAATACTATTATTTCCTTCTCCTATTAAACTTTGAATGAGAATTAGCCCTCTCTTAAAACTACACCAGATACTCCTACAGGAGACTCACTGTTTCCTTAGCAATTTTGCTAAAGCCGATAATACCTGAGAAGTTACAATATCGCCATATTTATCTTGTGTTGAACACCATCTCTCTCAATAATGCCTCTATCAAGGCCTCATTCAAGTCAACTACATGAATGTCATTGCTTCATTGAGCTCTATGCTAGGCAATGTATCCTCATTGAATAATAGAGAATATTTTTTTGATAAATTCTAACATGTTATCAATAAATCTTCTTGATCCTTCTCTATAGCTACCAGATTGAGGGAAGCACATGGAGATTGTGGCCTCCCTCCATCCAGACACTAGCCTCTCTCTTATCCCTTTGCCTCTCTATTATCCATGCCATCATATGATAGCACTCTAATGACACCACTGACTATTGTACTATCTCCACCTTCCTGCTCTCCATTATTAATAAGCAGTTGTTCATGGAGTTCCATGATTCAACATCTGATCACACTTTTGTAACTCACCAATATTGCAGGCATTATCCTATGTGAACACCTCCGCCTTGGTTACCATGCCTAAATTGCTTCTCTCAAATTGAAGAGTTGTGTGTTATTCTATCATACTGTCAATCACTTAGGCACCCATTGAGAAAGTAATCGTCCATAGGTAATGTAGATGTTTTGATATGACATCAGGTGATAACACGAAATCTTTCTTATCTGTGACCATTTGCAAATATCCCATCCTCCTGAAGATTATGAAGGTCATCCTTGGGGCTAGGCAAGTCATCCAATCTAGCTTTAGATGGTAATTTGACAATTTCTATGGTGTTTAATAATATGTTTAGATAAGGTAAATAAATTATGATCCAAAAAAGGTGGACAATCATGTGTATAGTCGTGTACGGGCATGCCCTATGACGCGCTAGTCTTGGGTTAGGCAATATGCTCCCCGTAATTTACCTCTTTCGTATTGACTGTGGGACCGGCTGGCGGATGCACTGAGGGCGAGCGAATCGCCTTTGCACTAGTGTATGGGCATGCCCAATCTATGTCCTAACATCCTGAACATTGTACCAATGCAGACCAGGGATCCAATTGTGTAGCTTCAGTGGTGTGTAACTGTGTGTCCGTCCTGTATACAAAAGTCTGATACAGGAACAACCTTGATAGCTTCGCAGCCATTATCTGCATAGCAGATATGCAAAAATGTGCATGTCTTTAGCACTTCCCAGCCTTTCAAACCCCAAGAGCACTCTTCCCAGAAAGTTGTGCTGACACCTGGCCTTGGTGGGTAGTCAGCAGCCCGAAGTTGCTCAGTTGCCTCTCACTCCATTGGAGGATCATCAATGGATATAGCTCCCCTACACCACAGCTGCCTCCATCAACTTGGCAAAATAGGTGCCAGGCCTCGCTATATGAAATCATCAGCCTAGGTCAATTGTTTGATTCTCGCTCTGCTCACCATCAGAGGTAGCACACTTACCCCCACGGCTGTGACACCATGACCATGACTTTGGTAGTAGAAATATGTTGCTTATGGTACAATCATATGTATACCTTGATTGTATTTGATGTTGTGATATCATGGCATCCTATCCCCTAAGGCTCTACCTGATTGATTCACTCTAATTCCCTATTCAGTCCGATTCCTTTGCATTCCAATTATGTTCCTTCCATGATTATGATATCACCATTTGTAGAAACATGGAGCTTTATCTCCATGTATAACATATCATCCCATCAAATTGAATAACTAAACAACAACAACATCAACCAAGTCTTATTCTACTAAGTGAGGTCGGCTATATGGATTCTCCTACATCATTAGACTCTATCCCCTACTATATCATCATCATCTATATTTAAATAAATTTTATATTATTTATCATTGCTAATTAAGTCTTTTTAGATCTTCTTCTTTTTCGTTTGATTTGTATATTTATAATAATTTCGCATCGCCTAATTGGAGCATCTATTAATCATTTAACCATATGTATGTACCATTTTAAATATGTCTCTCGGAATTTCCCTCAATAAGTGCAACTCTAATATTCTCATTTCTTATTTTATCCATCCTCGTATGTCTATACATCCACCTTCATATCCTCATCTCTGCAACTCTCCTCTTCTACTCATGTGTGAATAACTAAATGCTAAAGAATTTTATTTCTCCACAACTTCTCAAGGACTGCATGAAACCTTAGCTCTACCAGGTTCACCAAAGCTTTCAAGTTTAACCATGATAAATTATGAGAACATGCATACTCAAACTTCTGCAGAATACTTATGCTTGCTGCCTCTTCCATCACAAGGATGTTTCCAAGTCCTTCAATTTTCTATTGATATTTGAATTGCTTGAAGATCTCACAGTGTATTCTTGTACTTAGACTTTAGTAATTATATTATTATTTTATTTTATCATAATATGTTTAACTAGCTAAGCTCATCGGTGCAAGCTACATGCTAGCGTAGCTAATAAGGTTAACTTTGAAGTACATTAAAGCATGGTTTGAAATTTCATAGTGTGTCGGGTGAAACAATCAAAATGCATCATTCCAATAAATTATCAAAATTCGATACTACTTTCCTATGTCATTGTGTCAATGATGTCGATAAATATTTTTTAATGCCAACACTCAACACCTCTTGATATATTACAACACAAGATGAATTGAAATAATGTTGCTATTTTTTTAAGCTTGTCTTCGTACTAGATAATGTCAAAATAGTACCACGGTAGATGGAAAACAAAGTTTGAACTTAAGTATATAATTGTCTTATTTTTTTCTTTTTCTTCTTCATTTTCTTTGTCCTACCTCTAATTCACTAGTGGCACCATGCATCAGAATGTTGGTAGTACAATGAAATCAGTATCGCTGAAACTTTAGCATATTAAAGTAAGAAAGAAAAGAAAGGACAAAAGGAGGGGACCCTTGTTAAGCAATTTAGAGAAAATGTGAATCAATTTAGCTAGTAAGACAACTAACATTTAAGCATCAAATCATTCTAACATAGTCAAAACCATATTTCTTTTTTTATTAAAGGTTTAAGGGGTAGAAAATCTGAAATGACACAAAGGTAGTGTAAATAAAAGAAAAGAATCACACAAGGATGATGAAGACATGATGTAATATTCCTGTATGTATTATGCACGTGTAAATTATATGCATGTATATATATGTATATATATTCCAACAGTTGAGACAGAAAAATATTGTATAAAGGACTCACTATAATACCACAATAGTAAAATATCTCATGTGGAACTACACCCATAACTTAACTATTATAACACCAATAACTCATAAAAGTAACTCCTACGTCCCAACACCAACGACCAACCAACATAGTTGTACCTAATGAGAAACATTCTGTAAAAGTACTTCAATTCATGATGACGGACTCCAATTTCATACTCACTTATTGTCGCTGTAAAGCTTTGTAATACAACAACAGTATTCCAAATATAATAATACCAAGTATGTAAAAAGTACATACAGAACAAGAATTCATGAGAACAAAGGCAGTTAACATATATGTAATTTGTAGAAAACTACACTAGACTTTGAAGTTAAAAAGCACACAGATAGACAATTAGTTCACACTTACGGCTCCATATGAACAAATTGCAAGTGTCAGTTTCTAAATGATAAAGAGTAAACATAGTTGACAATCATGCATAACAAAAATGCATGTTCCTCGTGTACCCAAAGGATTATTATCATTTCCATGCAACAATCTCCATTATTTTCAAGCATTAGATTTACCAATTCCACCAACCTCAAAATTTTGGTAGGTTGACAAACAAAAGTAGTTCAGTTTGTTTTTACAGAGAAAAATGAATATAGAATTTATTAACAATGAGTAATTTCACAAAATCAGCAGTAGTATAGCAATGGTTGAAACACAAAAAGTCATTTCTAACAAAAATTCAACTCAAACAAATTTCCAGTATTTTCAGAGGGCCAAGGGTTGAAGAGTGTTCAAGAATATACATGCTCCTAAACAAAAGATTGCAGTGGCAATAAAGAAATGTACAGCACGTTACCGTTTGCCTACAAGCGAAATCAAAGGATTTTTTTGGTGCAAAATTTGCGGAGAGAGATCCTGAAGGTTTCTTGGAAAATCCCATTGCTCTGTTGTGGGAAAAATTTTGATATTTCCTTGTAGCTGTATTAAGCAAAACTCCTGCAGAAGCATGTGATTGAGCATCATCTTCCTGGGAAGATGATGCAGATGGCTTGCTAATAGAGCTAAATTTGTCTCCTTCACTGTTACGTGGTGATATTGTACTCCTAGAAAAAGATGGCGATAATGACTGCCTTCTATATTTTGACACAGACCCCCTTCCATTACCAGATATCGGTGATGAACCACGCACACGTGCTGCTGACTGGTCTGTTAGGGAAGTTCGAAGGTTAGGTGGCACATCAGTGGAGAAACCAGGAAGATTTGATTGCCATCCTCGCAGTTTTGGTGAGGCAGAATTCCCACGGTTTGCCTTTACAGGTGACATGCCCCTTTTATTAGTGAATTTCTGCATACTGGAACCAGTGCTTATCCTCCATGATGGTGGAGTCAAAGACAGTTGAGGTGATGGCAATGATTTGGTTGGAGGTGTGGAAGGCCTCCGCGAGTGTGTTGCAGGTCGTAGAATTGGAGGTGGACTTGAGCGAGGAACCGAGGATGGCCTACTTCTTGGATGGGAGACACTATAGTTAGATCTAGGAGATGAACTTAATCTATGGGGACTCTCACTGCTTCTTTTAGGCCTTGCAGACTGTAAGAAAAATAATCAAAAAAATATACTAGAAAGAAAGGGGGATAAAATGAAAACTTCCCGAAATGTTGTCAGAAAAGGGAATTCATACCATTGATACATTTGAAATTGGAATAGGTTGACTTCTTGTCCTGCCTCTGGAAGCATTTGGAGATTGTGGCACATCATCATCCAATGAAGGAAATAGAGGAGTATCAGGAGGAGTCAACAACCTGAATGAAAGCAATTTATTAGTCATGATTTGATATAGCCAAATTTCCAAGAGAAGGTACACAACTGTTATCTTCTTATACCGTATTTGGATAACAAACAAAGACAAGCTCAATACATAACAGCTAAGGAACCAACAGAAACTTCACATTACATGCTTCAAGCTGAGGACAAATATAACAATAGTCCATTCCAGATTCTTAGCACCAAGTGTTTCTTGACAGCACAGTGGAGTGACGATTAACATTGTCATCGAGCCAATGAACAAAGCCTCTTACATAAGGGAACTTACCAGTCATAATCATTCTTCTCACCATCTGCATCAAGTAGACCAGTTCTCTCTGTTAGAACTGGTATGGTGATCCCAAGATTAAAATCCGAAAGATATCTCAATTTTGCTGAGATGAGTGCAAAATTTGTAGATAAATCAGTACTTAAACACAGATGAGAAATCTAAGGAATAAAAAGTCTACAGATCAGGAAATCAAAAGCAGAATATTGATATTACATATAGATTCATCAAAGTCGTCACAGGAGTCCAGCAAGAAGTTGTCTCTTTCACGGTTCTGCACCTCGTTAAACAGGAATAGATCATCATCCTTGGCCTTGAGAGAATATTTGCTCTCAAAACTGTGGCCCCGTTTATGAACATTTTCTGCTTTAAGCTCTGTCACCGGGGAGCGCCTGGTCAAAGGTGAATACGGCATCTTATAATCCTCTAGTTCTTTTTGCAGACAAAATTGCTTCTAGATCCTCGCATATTAATGTTCAATAGATGCGTAATAAAGCCAGCTACTTGGGACCTTCACCCAGATTGGATCAATGTTAATGCGGCAACCTGCGGATCGAGCTCGCAATTAATAACGTTAGGGGCAAAAACTCAAATCTAGAAGATCCTACGCCTTTTTGTTAACTGTCGTGAAACTTTCAACACATAATGCCAAATCGCAACAGACTCATGTTTTGTCAGACTGATCAGCAAGGAACAAGGAATCATCAGAAAAGACCGCATAATGCATGAATTATCAGGTCAGGTCATCGGAGTACAAAACTAAGCGCCGAACTGACCTACTACGTCAAAATTCACTTTTTTCACAGACAATTCTCTCAGCGCTACAGCAGAACAAGCAAAAAGAAGAGACAAGGAACATCAATGAACTCTTACCTCCCGCATTCAAGCTACAGGGTGCCAACAAGTAGAATCCCTCGTTATCATTCTTCACCTCCCAAAACCTCCGATCTGCTTCCCTCCGAGCCCTCCGCTTAGAGCATCTGCACCGACTGCCAACCTAAGCGACCGAACCAGCCTCTTTAAGAACCTTCTCCTCCACAGAGAACGAATTCTTGGCAGGAAAGAACGGCATTGGGCAACCAAAGCCGGAATCCGCCGGCAGAAGCACAAGGGCCAGCTTTCTCACAATTCGAAGGTTGGGGGCGAGTCGGGTGAGGGGATGACTGCAGAGATTTAGAGTGGATTCGAAGGGGCGAAATTAGGGTTTCTCTTTCTCCGATCTTTCGTTTCGTTTTAGCTTTTCGCTTCGTTCACCCCCTCTCCCACTGTGCTTTCCTCTGAGCCACGCTTCGCTCGCAGACACGCATACGAACAACTACTCTTTTTTCCCTCTCTACTACTAAAATTACACGAATGACACTGGTGATCTTCAAAAAAAAATAAAAAAAATCAAAATAATAATAATAATCTTACAATGCATTCTCCACCGTATCATAAACGAAGATAGTTAAATCACGAAGGATTATATTTTTTAATTTATTGATAAAAATAATGAAGAATTTTTTAGTTCAGATGAAAATTTTAAATTTTACATTAAAATTTAATTTCTATCTATTTGTAATAATATCTATGTTGTTTTAATTAATGGATAATTAATAATAATAATAATCTAAATATGTGTCACCGTAATTGTCATTGAATATCTAAAATATTCTTTAAAAAAATACTGATATATTGAATCATACATTAGCAATTAAAAAAAAAAAAGACAAGTTAGGAATTGTGACTAAAAACTAGACATAATCTATGGAAAAATCTTAATTTGATAATGAGAGATTTCTCTTATTAGAGATTGTACAATAAAAACAATTGACTTATAATTATTGCGCAATAAATTAAAACAAATAACTTACAATTATTAGAGATTTTTAGAGTTTTATTTTTTTTTCCGGCAACTTGCATGTCAATATAACTTAATAAGGGACTTGGGGTTATAACTCGATAAATATTCAAGATGATGAGTCTTTTTTCCCCCTTGTATAAAAGCTTGCTGGTATCTGTATTTTATTTTTAATTTTTTTTTTTTGTTATTTCTTGAAATTGTAAGTGTCTCGTGAGAAGAATGACCATGTACCAAGTGGCATAGGCACATGGGAGGGGTGTGCGGGCCATTGGATTTTTTTTTTTAAATAGTAGAATATATATTAAATTCGTTTTTTCTATAAAAAAAATCTCTCCTTAATCTCTCTATTTTTATTTAATTTATGGAGAACAAATATAATATAACTAATAATATAAAAAGAAAATTCAATAACTTAAAAAGTTTAATTAAAATAGATAACAAGTATGTTTTATTATATTTATTATTTTGCTCAAAAATCACATAAGGATTTTAATTTTTATTTTTTGATGTGATTGTATAGCTGAATAATATTATTGAAGCGATATATATTCAAAGAGATATATTTCGCTAGAAACAATTTGAAAAAAAAAAATATTATTTAAAAAAATTGACAATAGTGATATATTTACTTAACGATGTATGAATCAAGATAAAAATTAAAAAAAAAAGCTGAGAATATATATTGAATTCATATTATAATATATTATTAATTAAGTTTGATCCGTGTGTATTCTTTAATTATTGATGCCCTTTTAAATGTTAAAGACGAAGGATCATAAATAAATGGTACAAATAAATAATCTATTAAAATTATTGAGAAAATACGAATTCGTATTTCACTTACTAAAAAATATTTTGAGAGAAATGAATGATTTGTCACAAACTTTGCAAAGAAAAAAATCAAAATATCATAAATATCATTATTCGTATTGGATCAAGCAAATATTAATTGTAAATCATGAGATATAATGATTGAGATTTATTATTGAATGAAAAAATTTTATTTTGTGTTAAATATGAGATGGTCAATCCATACATGCATACAAGACTTATTCATCTTTTATGAAAGATTACAACTAAATATTGAAGGAAAGATAGATCTTCATTATTATCCGTTAAAACTTTTGCATGAAGTGATACATTTGCAAGTTCAAGATTTGAACAATCATTTTAATAAGACGAACACAGAGTTATTATGTATAGTTTATTTTGATCCATCAAATTCATTATTTGCTTATATATAATAACAAAAAATTACTTTAGTTTGCTCAGTTGTATCCATTCGATTTCTCTCTGATGGAGTTAAAGTATCTTGAGCATTGACTTGATAATTTTATGTTTAACATATGAAATAACAATTAATTCTCTGAGATTGCAGGGATCAATGAGCTTGCTAAAAGGATATTGCAATTGAAGAAAATATTCTTTGATATATTTACTTTTAAAGTTAACATTAATATTATTATCCGTTGCAACTACAATTGTAAAAAAATTATTTTCAATAATTAATATCTTAATTGATTGAGAGTTAATATACTAAATGATTATTTAGTATTATATATTGAGCGAGATAATAATGAAATTATTATTCAATATTTTTAAAATATGAAATCTAACAAATATATTATTATAAAAGCATATAAAGTTAATATATAATTTTTATTATATATTTGATATTGTATTATTTTTTTTAAATTGTTGAATATCTCTTTTGAAAATTCTGACTATGTCATGTTAAATGTGCTTATAATTTTCTTGCATATGATTATCAGACAATCTATTATCTTGAAATAGAATTTTTCTTCTTTCACAAAGATTAAAATTTGTCCTAATTTATTTATCCTATCCTAACTATCATGGGAGTAAATTACTGGAGGTCTACCAACCTTGACGTGGTGGCTAAGACATATATATAAGGGTCATTGAATTCAGTAAAGAACTTTAAACCTCCTCCAGAATCGATCATTGTTTTATCTGCAAGCTCCGTCGTATCTTAGACACCACACCATCCTTATGGGGACATAATTTTTCTTCTTCAATTTTGTATGTTATATCTTGAAATGGGAGAAATTACTACGACCATTAGTTTAATATTTTTTTTATAAAATAATTAGCTTAAATTGATTTAACAACACTCAATAATAAAAAGACGATTATGTGATCTCAATATTCTTCACTATCAGTTTTTCAATGATGATGAACAAATATAAATCATAGAAAATTATGTTTCTTAAGGTCAACAAATAATGAAAAAAATTCTAAATCCCAGTGAGGGTATGAATTATTTCATTCTAATTTATTTCTGTCGAAAAAAAAATACATATTCCTTAATTATTTTATTTTTTATAATAATTTTTTCATACCTATTTTATTTTTAATGTATTCAATGATGCAGCATCAGGGCTTAACAAATTGAACCAACGGGTCGGACGTGCTCCTCTATCTTCAATTCGGTTAACTTTTTCAATGGAGGGCGAAGCTCTAATAAATTTAAACTTTGACCTTTCTCATTGCTTGGCCTTCCTCTTCTCAGCCACTAGGAAGAAAGTAACCGCGAGAACGGAGAAGGCCGACAAGCATGCAGCAGCTATATCCAGCGACGCGTGTCGGCCGGAGATCCCGACGACGTCGAACAGGTTTGTGGTTTTCTTGGCATCGGTGGTCTGCCCGTAGGCGACCTCGACGTCGGAGGAGTCGAGCGCGTAGGCCCTCACGAAATAGGTCGCCGTGGGGACGCTCCGCTCCACGGCGTAGTCGTAGGAGCCGCCGGCAGAGGCGTAGGGCGTGGTGGTGATCTTGAACTGGCACGTCTTGTCCTTCTTGAGGTCGTCTCTGGTCTTTCGCCACCTGCGGTCGGCCTGGCTCACCGGCGCGTAGCACAGGCTTATCTTCACCTTTGCGTAGGCCGCGCTGGCGCCGGAGGGGAGGCTCCCGTTAAGAGCCCAGCTCACTCTGATCTGGTCCACGCCGGCATACAACACTGCACGCCCAACCAAGAAATCTATATATGAAGTTGCAGTTCTAAAATTGTACGAGGGTCGAGGAGATCATCGAAAGCACTAACCTTGGCCTGGACTTGGTGATGCAGTGACTATGAGAGCCTGGTGCAGGGAGGAGAACAGCACTGCGGAAGAAGACCTCAGAGAACAGAGGAGGAGAAGGAAAGTTGCAATTTGATGCGAGAGGGAAGCAGACATTTTGGCTCGACTCTACTTCATGGAGAAGAAGATTGTGGAAGAGAGAAGTCCTTAAATAATACAGTTCCAATCGAACAGTGGGCAATGGGTACAGAAAGAGAATCTTTAAACTTTGAGTTCAACCGAGAAAGGTCAAAAGTTGACTAATTGGCAGCTGATAGAGATGCGGGCAAGAAAATCTATGCACTAGTTTAATGACACTTGCCGTGTTCTTAGTTTAATTTGTTTAACGAGAGGATGATCTTGTTGACTGGCTGCTCTTACTTGTATTGTGACATCTGATTTAATTTTACTTACTTATAAATAAAAATCAATTTTATCATTCCAAATGGTTAGTATTTCACTGTAAATTAATAACTTTTAATTATTTGGTCAGTCATAAAGATTCTTCTATATAAAAGGAGCTGAGATTTTGAACAAAAAGAAAATTTAATTCACCTATATCTCTCTCTCTCTCTCTTTCTCTCTATCGAATATCTTTTTCCGCTCTGCATAACTCTAATGGTAGTGCTAAGGTGTCTCTCAGTTCGCCCAAACGAATAAATCAACATTTTATCATTTGAATTATTTTTGCTTAACTATAACAAATGTATTAATGAAAATCCATTTTACCATCCAAAACGATCAGTGTTTCACCGCGGCGAATAACAACAAACTAATGACTTTTAATTATTCGATCAACCATGGGGACTCTCCTATAAAAGGAGTCGAGATTTTGAGCAGAGAGATAATTTGATCCATCTGCATCCCCCTCCTCCCTCTCTTTTCTTTTTTTCTCTATCAGATATCTCTTTCTGCTCGATAGAACTCCTGTGGTAGTACTCAGATGTCTCTCAGTTCACCGTGACTACCAACACTTAAGCTGCGTTTGGTATGTAATGTCTGCCTTGTAATGCATTCAAGCGATTCTGTTTATTCTTGTCTTAGAATTGTAATGTAATGTGTCCCAGATTACAAAAGTCACTAAAGTTTTATGTCTGGATTACAAAGCAAACCATATAATCAGGATTACATTCTGAGCTTTCGTTTGCATGATAAATTACATTTGCATGCATGCAAATGTGATTTATTGCATGCATTCTGAATGTGATTTATTGCATGCAATGAGATTTAATTAAATTTGCGTTTGGCGTCGGCGGCCGATCGGCTGGTCGGTATCGACAATCGGCATCGGCCCGTCGGACCGGCGGCGGTCGGTCGGCCGGCGATAGACCGTGACGATCGACGACGGCCGACGGCCGGCGATCGGCCGATTGGCCGTGAAGCGACGATGGGCGAGATAAACCATCGGATCGGTGGTGCCGGCCATGTGATGGCCGGTGACGGCCGGCGGCACCGATCATCGGTCAATCGTCGGCCGACTAGTCAATCGCCGGTTGATCGTTGTCATCGTCGTCGTTGTCTATGTCATCGTCGTCGATCCATTCCTATCGTCTTTGTAATGGATACCAAACAAAAGAATGTAATGAACTTTATAATTCAAGATTACATACAATTTGAATCCAAACATAGTAATGTAATCAAGATTACATTGTATTCCATTACAACTTGGATTACATTACGTCATACCAAACGCAACCTTAGTGAGATCGTGGTCCATCGTCGTATCATGGAAACGAACGGTCCACGAAAATCTCGAAGCACTGCGGAGGTGGAGCGAAACTGTTTTAAGAAATCTGCATTCAACGCAAAGTTCGACTCTTTAGTTTCTGAGCGATATAATCTATTCGCCCACTCGACAACTCTGCTTTGGCGACTCGGCTTCGGTCATTCGGCACTTGACGACTCAGTCACTCAGCACTCGACAACTTAATCACTCAATACTTGACCACTCAACCACTCAATACTCAGCGACTAAGCCACTCGTCCACTCGGACAATCGATCACTCGGTGTCTCGACCTCGACAATTTAGCTCAGCCTAACCTTCATGACCAACAGCAAAGTCGGTCCTTGATATTTTAAGGATCTGGGCGAAGTAAAAAAAATGAACTCTTTTATATATAAAAAATTTAATTTTTATAAAAATAAATCTTTTTCCTATACAATTTTTAAAAAAAAACTCATTGAACCGTGGGCGAGGGCCCAACTGCCTCTGGCCAGGCCAGCTCGGACCAACAGTTTGAAATTATTAGTTCAAACCTCTCAATGAATAAAATTTGAACTTTCCTACTTTTGAACATAGATGGTTCTACATTATATAAACATGAGCCAGGAAAAACATAGAAGATTGACTCGTAGCAAGAATTAAAGAGCGAGAAGCATTTGATCTAAATGTATAGGATATTAAGTAACTTAAGCATAGTTAACAAACAATAAAGTTATCAACCATGCCAACGCTTAAAAATTTAAACAGACAACTCGTATTTCTACAAGATATCCTATGATATCAATATTTGCAAGAAACCACGTTAAAATTAGTTAGTGCTTACAGTCCCAGTCCTCGGTGAAAAAGCCCTTCGTTCGTTCTCAATGTCCTTGTCAATCAATCAACATAAAGAAGATAAATTACGAGAAACATATTATCTAAGATTAGTACGACAGGAGGACAAGCATCTCAAAAGATTTGTAATCCCCGAGTATTGACCTTTGCTAGCTCATTGGTGCAACTTTGTTGTCGTACTAATCATAAGATCCTTCTGTAAAAATAAAGTCTCAGTCCTTATCTGGTGCAAAAGGTTGAAATTCGTCAACCTAGCGGCCCCTACCAGTCCATCTCCGAACCATCGTAGGGAAAGTAAATTACGATAGACCTTGACCCTTGAGACTAATAACTAACGCATAGAGGGATGAAACTCTCGCATTTGCGAGGAAATCTCAGCCCATTTTTTTTTTTTTTTTTTTTTTTTTTTAATTTACAAGTGGTATCCAAGCTTCGCCCGACTAGTCCACTTGGCGAATCTGTCTGCACGGCCTCAAGAGTCTCACCGCCCACAGTAATCGGGAAAGGCGCGCCACCAGCCGTGAGGTTTAACGCCAATCGAGTGCACTTTGCGCACCAACACCCGTAGCAGGGAACCGCCTCCGCAACAAGCGAGTGGAAGCGGCGAATTCCTCCAGCGGCCGTGGCGGGGATCGAACCATGGCTTGCTCCAGGGACCCCCCAAGCTCTTACCGACGCGTCATTGCCCTGGGGGCGAAATCTCAGCCCATATCGAAACATATGATGATCGTTATTGACGCTTGAGTGCAGTTCTGATTGTGTCTCTGTAAATCAATGACTCCCAAGCCTCCCAACCTGCTTGGCCTAATGCAGTTCAACCTGCAATCAGCTGCTAAATTTGCTCCCTGCTGATTCTTAATTATTCAACTGATTGTACCACAAAAATGCTTCCTGATCTTGTCAACTGCTTTAATCACCCAAGCAGGCGAGGAGAACACACACTTGTTTGGTATATTATTTTATGGCTCAGGGCACTATTTATCAAGGTTAATCTGCCTCCCATTGACAGGCACCTCTCCTTTGAAGGATGTAAGTGGATATAATTGCTATGCTATTTCTCATTGAACTCCAGAACAACTTATTTGGTCTCTTTGTGTTTACTTGCTTCCCCAAATGGCTGATTGGAAGTTGTTGCAATCTGCAACTGCTCCAGATTAATTGTTTGCTAGTCTACTCCCATCATCAGTTCCTCCACTCGGCATAGAGATCAATTGCATAGCTTATTTTCAAGCCACTGTAAACTGCAGTGTACCGATCGACATGATTTTCGAGTTCCTATAAATTGTTCTTCTACTGCTTCCAGAAAGATAATTGTATCATCAGCTTATTCCAGAGTGATAGGTATGCGTTTATTAGAACTGGAACTTGGACTTTGTTGATCGTTCCGTTGGCATTGCTATTAACAAGCATTCTGTTCGATAATCCTTTCCTTAGAATGAATAGTTGGGGGGAGAGGATGCTTTACTGTATTTTGTAATGCTTAAAATTATTGTCTTGTATTAAGAAGTCAGCGAGTTGAATCGAAGCAGTCTCTTGCAAAAAAAGCAAGGTAAGACTGCGTATAATGGATTCCTTCTCCGATACCCCGTGTGGCGGGAGCTTCAAGCACCGGGTTGTATTTTTTATTTTTTTTATAAGAGCATTTTACTATATCTATGATTATTTATTAAAATACTTTAAATTGTCTCTTCAATTAATATAACAATTAACATGTAGTGTATTTATATGATACTTTGTATTATTATAATAAATACTCATGCTATTGTATTAAAATTTCAATTATGTTTTATATTAACTGTATGATAATTGAGTCATTAAGTGAAATTGGATGCCTTACTACAAAAAAAAATTGCTTTTTGGTGACAAACTTTGGCAACGAATTATTTTCGTTGTAAATCTGCAACAAAAATAGCGACGAATTTTATGTTTCGTCGTAAATTTGTAACGAATTTTTCGACGGACAAAAATTTGTTGAAAAAAATTAAAAAAATCCAACATAAAATTAGCGTGGAAAATAACTTTCGTCGCCAATTTGCGACGAATTTTTTTTCCGTCGCCAATTTGCGACGGAAATAATTTTCGTCGCATAATTTAGCGACGAATTCAGAATTCGTCGCAGATATTTATTTTATAAAAAAAAAATAGAAAATAAGTTTTCATGAACGAGTTTATTTTTAAATATTTTGCAAGGAATTTGTGAATTCGTTGCTATTTTGCAATGAATCCGAGAATTCGTTGCTGATTTTGCAACGAATCTGAGGATTCGTTGCAAACTCTTATTTTTAGAAAAAAAAATAAAAAATTCGTCGAACCCGATTAAGTGACTTAGAGAGTTCGGAATTAGATGAAACAAGTTCTATGTGTTCGTCTAGTTCCCTTGATTATATATATATTTTTAAAAATAAATTTTACTGAAAATATTGCAATATGTGATTTTTTTAACGTGAATTAGATTTCTTAGACAGACCGATATTCGAAAATTCGCGGATTAAAACATTTTTGACGATGTTTATATAATGAGGAGAACTAGACGAACATATTAACACTGATTTTATCTCATTCGGAGATCTGTAAATTAGTTAACGAGTTTCGAGTATTTTATTTAATTTAAAATAAAAAATTATTTACAACGAATCTGTGCTAAATTTGCAACGAATCCATAGATTCGTTGAAAACTCTTAATTTTATAAAAAAAATTTAAAAAATTCATTTAACGATTTTAAAGTTTTTAAATTTTTTTTCAAAAATGATTTGCAACGTTCAAAAATGATTTTAAATTTTAATTTTTTTAATATTTTTTTTTAATTTAAAAAATTGCAACGAATCCAGGATTCGTTGAAATTTTTTAAATTTAAAAAAAATATTAAAAAAATCAGTTAGCATTTTCAAATGTTTAATATTTTTTTTAAAAAAAAATTTGCAACGAATCTGTGATTCGTTGGAAATTTGCAACGAATCAAAGATTCGTTGCAAACTTTTAAAAATTTCCTATTTTTTTTTTAAAAATTTGCAACGAATCCCGGATTCATTGCAAATTTTTTTTAACATACCCGAAACCCTAATTTCCGATGCCCTAATTCCCTTCGTTTCTTCCCCTCGCGTCGCGCCGACCGATCCGCCGCTCTTCCCGCCGCGTCGCGCTGCCCATCATCCGACCCGCCGCCGTCCGTGCCAGTGCGCCGCCCCGAGCCGGCCAGCCGGTGGCCGTCGGTCGGCAAAGGCCACGCGCCCAGTCCGCGCCACCGCGAGCCAATGACGCCGCGAGGCCGCCGCCGCCTTCATCCGTGGCGTGCCCCAGTGATGGCGACCCGGCCGCGCCATGCCGCCGCGCGTCGCCTGAGCTGCGCGGCTCATTCGCCGCCGCCCTCGTCCGGTCGCGTTCCCCCCGGTGGCCAGCCCACCTTCCGGCCCGCCTCGCGCGCGCCCGCCTCCACCGCGGTCGTCGGCGCCCGCCTCCTACCCGCGCGCGCCCTCCTGCGCTGCGCCATGAGCTCGCCGCCGTTGTCAAAACTTCCGAGCGCCTCCTTGCCGCCGTCGGCGCCGCCTCCTGCCCGGCCATGAGCCTCGCCGCCGGTGTGTCAAGCGGTTCGGCGACCGCCGCGACCATGGCGACCACCCGACCAGTCGCTGTAGGTAGCCTGACCACACTTGACCGGGCCGGTATGCCAGTTAGGTCTCTGTCAGAGGTCCGTGATCGCCGCCGAGGCCGACAACCACCAATCGCCGACGGCCGCAGCCACCAGTGGTATAATATTTTTTTTTAAATCAGTGTTATTTTTTATATTGAAATTTATATTATTATTATTTTTCTGTGTTGATCTAGAGTGGTATTAGAGTGGTATGATATAGGTTGCGCCCGATGCATTCTATTCAAAATCATACTGGGACTCTATGATATTACCATAATCTTGCAGATTTTTATGCCTGGGCCCAATTCATTGACACCTTAATGCCATGGTGATTAGCATAAGATTGTGAGATGCCTTTTTATAACAAAGGATAATGTATACTAAATGTAGTAACACATGGAAACATATTATATGTTTTTTGAAACATTTTGCAAACATGCAACTCATGTAACATATATAATATAAGTTTTCAAGCATGATAAAATTCAAGGATATGACACATAACCATTTCATAAATATTCACATACACCATCAGAATCTGCAACCCATTACAACTATTTTATATTTTTGCCAAACGTTATGCATTCTCGAAATGCAAAATACCTTAATTACATTCAAACTGTGCTATTGATTTGTTGACGTCTATGGTCCTATGCATCTGCAAAATCTGTTGACAATGACATTCGACAACATGGTTTTGTGTGTGTCCTCTCATCCCCATGAACAAAAAATTATCTTTCCATATCAATTACGTGTTAGTTATCCTAAATGTTGTTAGTTTGCCAAGGAGGTCACACTATGTTCTGAACTGTTGTCTTTCTTCATTTCTGTTTAAAGATAGTTAAACATAGTGAATTCATATGTGAACTAACTATATATTCGTATTATTGTATTTTCTAGGAGTTTATATTAATATAATTGATTGAAAACAAACATAATGTAGCGTGAAAGGAGTTGGATGTATAATAGGAATTTACCTGAACGTCGGGGTTTCACTGATGAATTTATGAGTGGGTTGAAAGAGTTTTTAAATTTTGCAGCTAGTAATGTTGAGTTTATGGATGGTAATCAGATAAGGTGTCCGTGCAGAAAGTGTCACAATGGTAGATTTTTACCGTCTAGCAAAGTTTCAGAGCATATATGTAGATCTGGATTCGTTGCAAATTACTATAACTGGACATGTCATGGTGAACCATTTATATCTGATGAAGATTATCATAAACACAACACACAAGTCTCTAGGGATCAAAGTGATTATAATCAATTAAATCCATATCAGAGGATGATATATGATGTAGCAGGCCCGAATTTGATTCCCCAATCATAAGGTGCAACTTCAAGTTGTCCTCCAACAGTTGAGCAAATGTTTACTAATGCATCACCCTTGGAAGAGGTACAAGTAACAGATATCGGTCAGAATATGAATAATGAAGCATATCTCAAATTTGGGAGGTGTTGAGTCTGCAGATGAACCTTTATGTTTGGTTGTGAGACTCACACTAAACTATCGTTCACCGCAAGACTGCTGAATGTCAAGGAGCATAATGTGTATGAAAGATTGTTTTAATAATTTTGTTCAAGCTTTTGAAGAGGCATTCTCATGTGATCATATACTTCGATGATTTGTATGCAGTATGAAAAAACTGATGAAAGAATTAGGTCTCCTAGTGGAAAGAATTGATGTGTGCAGAGATGGTTGTATGTTATATTGGGGAGATGATGCAGATGTAGATGTTTGTAAATTCTGTAATCAAGATAGGTACAAGAGCACTAGTAGGAGGCGAACGACGTAAATCATATAGTCGATTGTTTTATTTGCCTTTAACTCTTAGGTTACAAAGGCTTTATGCATCAAAGACAATCACGAACACATGACTTGGCATGCAAATCATCGAATGTAAGAGGACTAATGTGTCATCCATCGATGCAAGAGGTGTGGAAAATTTTGATAGAACATATCCCGATTTTATGCGAAAGAGACTCAAATATTAGGTTAGGTCGACTTGATTTGCTCCATTTGGTAAATCGAGAAGACACTATTCTTGTTGGCGATTATATTAACTCCGTATAATCTTCCGCTTTAGGGATGTGCATGAAAACACCGTATATGTTTTTAACATTGGTTGTGCTCGCCCAAAAATCCGAAGAAGTTAATAGATGTTTATATGCAACCATTGATTGCGCTAAAACAACTATGGGATGAAGGTTTTCCTACATACGACGCTCATACTAATCGGATGTTTGTAATGAAGGTTGCTCTTCTTCGACCATAAATGACTTTTGCTACGGTATGCTATCGTCGAGTAATCGCAGGATCTTAGGATGCCCAATATGTATGGAGAGATCAAAGTCGATTAGATTGAAGCATGGTAAGAAGCCGAGTTATTTTGATTGTCATAGACAATTTTACCACTAAATCATAATTTGGAAGGAATAAAGATGAATTCACTAGGAATCGAATTGAAAGAATACCTCCGCCATTGAGATTGGTCAAGATATTTGTACTGAGTTCTTCACTTTCCATCTTATTGAAGAGCCACATGGTACAAACTTATGAATATGGAAGCAACCATAAATGGACCAAACGAAGTATATTTTGGGAGTTACCATATTGGTTTAGTAATTTGATTCATCATAATTTCGATGTTATGCGTATCGAGAAGAATATTTTTGATAATCGATAAATATCTGATGGATATCAGGAAAAACAAAAGATAATCTGAATGCAAGAAAAGATACGCGACTCATTTGTAAACGACCCACCCTTGATGTTGATGAAAATAGTAGGGACCAAAACCAAAGCGGTTTATACGTTGAATAAGGAGCAGACGTGTTGTTTGTGAATGGTTGAAGTCATTGAGATTTCTGATGGGTATGTTTCTAATCTTGGGAGATGTGTCGATATGAAGGAATGCAAATTGATGGGTTTGAAAAGCCATGATTGTCATATATTCATGGAAAGACTAATTCTATTGCCTTTAAAGAACTCTTACAATTTTGTATGGGGTGCCATTCTGAGAGTTAAGTATTTTTCTTCATGATATATGCTCGGCCGTTTTGGGATATTTACACATGGAGAAGTTAGAGAGAGACATTTCAATAATTTTGTGCAATTTAGAAAGGATTTTTCCAAAGATTTTTGATTGATGGAACATCTTTTGGTTCACTTACCGTATGAGCCAAGTTGGAGGACCAGTTCATTATCGATGGATGTATCCTTTTGAAAGGTATAATTCGCATATTTTATACTTCATTATTATTGCATAAAAATGTATAATTTTTTTATATATTCATTTCTAATACAATTTATTATATTACAATCAGATTCTTATATTATTTAAAGAAAAAAGTGAAAAATAAGGCACATGTTGAAGCCTCTATTGTGAATGCATATATTGTGGAGGAAGTAACAACTTTTGCATCATATTATTTTGAGCCTCACGTTCAGACCAAAAGACGAAAATCCGGAAGGAATGATGAAGGTCCTGTCGATCCCAATTTGAATTCATTCTCAATTTTTAATTATCTTAAGTGTGTAAGCAACGATACGATCGATCAAGAATGGCGGGCAGCCCAGACATATGTTTTACTTAATTGTCCAAAAGTATCATCATATTTCGAGTTAGTATATATTTTCTATTTCTTCGTTAAGTGTTAATTTTTTTATGTTATAATTCAATTTTTTATTATAGGATTTTCCAAAACTTATATTTTGAAATCCCGACACGTGAGTTTGATCACTTCTGCGATCAAGAATTTGCACCATGGTTCAAATCATATATGTTGATTTTAATTACCTCATTTTTGTTTACACATATCTTAGCTTTTAAATAAATATTATTTTCATTTGAGTATAGGTTTATGCTAATCAAACTCACGTTCAGCAAGAATTACTAATCCATCTATCATGGGGTCCAAAAGCAATGGCACGACTGGCCAAAGATATTACATAAACGACTATAATTTCCATACTCAAGAATATGGAAATGGAAAGAGTACAATAAATAGTGGAGTATGTGTTCAGTCTTCCAATGATGGAGGTGCAAGCAATGAATTTTATGGTTTGCTGGATGAAATTATAGAGATTGAATATCCTAGTCCGTAAAATCAGAGTTATCTTATTTATGTGTCATTTTGACCCTGTCAGAGGGATGAAGGTGCATCCACAGTATAATTTGGTTGAAATAAATCATAAAAGATTGTATAAGAGATATGAACCATTTATTTTGGCACAACAAGCGATTCAAGTTTTCTATGCTCCATATCCTAGTTTGAGGCGTGACAAAAATGAATGGTTTTTGTAAAAACAAAAGCACGGAAAAAAATTGAAAATGACAAGACATTGCATATCAACAAGACAAAGTTACAAATATGTTTCATAGGGAATATATTATTCCAACGTTACGAGATCCCAGCGGAGTAGTGATAAACGTGGATGCAACTGAAATTGATGATAATGATGAGGAGGAGGAGGGGGAGGAGGAGGAGGGGGACGAGGAGGAAGAGGAGGAGGAGACCGAGGATGAGGAGACTGATGAGGATGAGGAAGATGATAATGAGGACTTTGAATTTTGACGTCTAGGGTAAGTTTTTTTATATATAATTTTAGTTTTAAACTATAATTTTACCAAATTTCTTAGCTCAATTATTTGTTTATATAATGTCTCATTGTTAAATTTATATCTTTTGTCTCTGTATGTTGTGTATATTTTGTTCTTATAGGTTATCAGAGGTGACATCATCGTAGCTTCTCGCAGTCTCTCATATCTTCATTATGAATATTGTAAGTTTTTCATGTTCTTCATTAAGCATAAAAGTTTTATTTGCTTTATTCTAATTTTGATTTTGGTTGATAGTTTCGACGTGGTGGCCAGAGACGACAGAGTACTAGTACTGGCCAGACTGATTCACCGCCTGCCAGCACTATACCTACATGCCCCCCTGATCAGGCTGGACCTTCACATGATCACCAGCTATCTCATCTCATTCGCCGGCACGGCCTTCCCATTCTGATTCACCTGTACCCGCCAGACACTCCTCTACTGAGAACATCGAAAGTCGACCGTATATATTTCCGATTGGAGATTCGTAAGTAATATAAATATTATAATTTTTAAACTATCTTAATTATTTATTCAATTTTTTTTCACTTTATCGTAGGTTTGAAAATTCTGTACATGTTATTCGCGAGATCAATAAAATCGTGAATAACTATTAGAGAGGAGACTCTTTGTCATACTCAAGTACGCCAGGACCTACAAAAGAACTATGGTGGTGCGAGTTTAAGGTATAATTGATTCATTTTATATATTAAATAAGTGATTATATAATCAATTGTTTTTTTTCCATCTCAGCGGACATTTATTTGGGACCCTACTCAAGACTTGGAAGTTAAAAGAATTTTTTAAAAAAAATGTAAGCGATCATATCCTAAGATGTATTGAGTCATGCCAAAAGTCTTTGAAAAACCACTGTGTCACGTCGGAAAATTGGAGTAAAATCTCCAATTATTGGCAATCTGATGAGAGCAAAAAAAGGAGTCAACAGAATAAATTAAATCAAGCATGTAATTCTGGAGACTTATCTGCAACATATGCGGGAGGATCTATAAATATCGAGGAGCATTCACGTAGATTGATAATTTTTTAATTCTACAATTAGTTTTTAAATTTATTTCAGATTATTATTTTATTTCTAACATTCTTATATTTAGTCTAAAGAATTGGGAAAGGAGCCGAAATTTATAGATACTTTCGTTCGCACTTTCCAAAAAAAAGATAAGACTTGGAGTGGAGATAGAGCTAGAGCAATTAAGGTTTGAATTAATCTTTAAACTTACTTTATAACTTTAATTATGTTAGTTATGTAAATGCTCTGATTAAAATTTTAATTTTGTGTAGGAGAGATATGATCAGTTATCCTCGTCTCAGAGAATTTCAGGAGATGACGGTGATACTGAGGGATCTGAGCTATCTGTTAGTAATAATTTGGATTTATGGCTTGAGGCGAGTGGAAGATCAAAAGGGGAAAAAATATTAGGTATGAGTTCTCTGAGCAGAATGCATAATGCTCCTCGTAGATCTATTTCTTCTACTCCACCAGCAGTAGCGGCACAGATACATAACTTAACTGAGGAGGTTAGCAATTTGAAGGGCATAATACATGAAAGAGATCAGCAAATTCTAAAAATACAACCACAAAATTCACAAAGGGATCAAGAAATGATAGAAATGCGACGACAACAAGCCTTCCTTATCGCTTCTAAAGAATTTAGTTACGGTCCAAGTCATATTCCTCCGAGTAATGTGATGATGGTGGCGACGATGATGATATTGTATGATGTTTTGTAATTAGTACTTTTAAAAATTTTTAGTTTATTGAGTTTGTTAATCCTTCATTTTTTTAATTTTTGATTAGTACTTTTTATTTTGCTTTAAACAGGAATGATCGATGAAGTCAATCCTTATGGCGGTTGAAAATGCACATCATTGTAAGTCTTTGCATATTTATTTTCGTGTTAGTATATAGTTTTTTTTTAATGTATGATACTTTTTGTTTGTTTCTTTTCTAATACAGGTAGAAGAATGTCGGCGATTGCTTACCAGATTCTCTTTTCTTTTTTCTTTCGCATGTGTTGAGATCTTTTGTGTGGACATTGTTATTTGGATATCAGAACTATGTTGATGTTTGAAATATTGTAGGATATAACTTTTTATTTGGAATGTTGTATTGTTTTTAACTTATTGTGTTACTTTGTATTTATTTGGATATGAAATATTTTTGGATATTATTGAATATTATTTTGTTGTATTGAATGTGTGTGTGTTTTGTTTGTATTGAATGTATTTATTTGGATATTAGAACTTATTGTGTTTTGTTTTGTGTGTGTGAAAATTTGTATATACGATAGAATATCGAAACGGATGAAATCTGTTAAAAAAATTTTTATTTAGTGACAAATTTAGCGACAAAAATACAAATTCGTTGCTAAATTCTGAGAATTCGCTGACGACTCATGCAATTTAATTTTAAATCAGAAATTAGCGACGAATTTAGCACGAAACCAACGTGCGACAAATTTTGCAACGAATTTTGCGACGAAATTTTAATTCGTCGCAAATTTTTGCAACGAAAAAATAATTCATCGCAAAATATGGTTTTTTGCGACGAAATTTGCGACGAATTTGTATCAGTCGCAAATTTACCAACGAAATCATTATTTCGTTGCGAATTTTCTACGATGAATTTATTTTTTGTCGTAAAGTTTTGCGACGAATTTCTTATTTCGTCACGAAAATTAGCAACGAAAAATTAATTCGTCGCAAATTTTTGCGACGAAAATTGCGATGAATTTTTGAATTCTTCGTAACTTCTGCAACAAAATTAGCGACGAAAATTTAAATTCGTCCCTAATTTTCGTCGCTAAAATTCGTCGCAAAAATTCGTCGCTATTTTTGTCGCTAAAATTCGTCGCAAATATTTGTGACGCTTTATCCGCAACAAAAATATTTTTGTCGCTAAATTCGTCGTTAATTTATTTTGCAATGAATTTTTTTTTTAAAATTCGTCGTTAATGACTATTTTTTTTGTAGTATACGTGTGAGTAGCTGAAACTTAATCGGTTCATATAATTTTCTTGAAGAAGAGAGGTGGATTAATTAGATCCGATCGATGACGGTTTAAAATCAATGATTTAACGGTATCAAAAATATCGACTTTTAATTTTAATTTTGTAAGACGATTATAATTGACGGTTTAGAATCATCAGTTATGATTATATTTATAATTTGTGATTCAAAATTATTATTTATATATTTTTTAAATATTTAAAATTTATAAATTGAAACAAATTTAAAATTTTAGAAGTATGAACTAATTAAAGTTTCTATGTACCTAACGTATAAAAATATATAAAGGAATTAAAGCTATATAGTTCATTAATTCTATTTTATATTTCATTTTTTATTTTTTTAAAGTAAGTTTGTCCAATTATGTTTATAAAATATGTCAAAATAAATCAAAATTATTGGGATTATTGAGACAACCATTAAAGTTTTACATTGAAAAAATATAAAAATAATAATATATTTATAAAATGAAAAAAATATTTTCATTGGAATAAATCCTTTTGGATATAATTAAAAAATAAAGTCATGGGCGATTAAATTCAAAGTGAACAATATATATATCATTATATATAAAATTTATAGACACTAACTAACTATCAGTATTTGGTATCATAGCCAATGGTTTATGAGTCTCCAAGGGAAGAAAATGAAAATTCTCATCTCCAGATCAAAAGAATAGATATTAGACAAAAAAATTTAATTGGGTCATAATCAAACATCAATTAGAAAAAATTATTTAAAGATGGATAAAAAATTATTTAGATTGTTGGAAGAACAATCAACGCTCCATATTAAAAAGACGTGAAAAATATCATTGCTTTATAAAAAGAAAAGATATATTCTTTAAAATAAGATTTTTTGAATATAATCTAAAAATAAAATTGAAGGATTAATTCGAAGTGGAAAATATTATACTATAAAGATATATGAATCTTATAAACACTAATAAAAATAAATATTATATTAAATTATAAACTACCTAAGTTTATTTTTATATCAATATTTTTTTCTAATATGAATAATGTTATATTTCAATGTTAAAATATAATAATAATATATATTTTACCTTTTGATTATATATATATAATTTTAACAGGTCATTAATTAAAAGTAAATCAATGTAAAATTAAATTGAGGACAAGTATAGTTCAATTTTACTTGCTAATATCACGATTCCATCATTATATAGTGATTGCAGTTTGTTTTGTGAGCATTAATTTTTAAAATTAAATTTGAATTCGAAACTAAATTTAAAAATATTTTAATACCATCCTGAGAAGAATATCAGAAGCACCAACTTCATCTAATCCTTCCAGCTTCACGTCCTCGTTCGGTAGTTACCAAATAATCCACGACTACTAACCCGACACCTGCTCGCCGTTACCTTTTCTACCCGCACTCGAACGTGTGGGGCCCACTTGGGTTAGCTAGAACCGGTCCATCTCTACGTACGCATAGCTGTCAAACTGCTCGACTCGTAACGGAGCGAACTAATCAGTTATAAATTCAATATTCAAAGAAAAGGGCTGAACTGATCTCAATTCAATTCAATTCAATCTAAAATGAATTATGAATTAGATGGAATAACCTACGGGTTATAAAAATTTAAAAAATATATTTAAAATGATGAAATATTATCCTGATTAAAAAAATTAATATTTAAAGTCATTGAAATTTTATAATTAAGATTAAATTATTGATCTGTAAAGTTAAGTATCGATATTTTTTATTTTTTCAATATTCTAAAATATTTAAATCTTGATAATATATAAATATAAATTTTTGCTCTTTTAAATAGAGATTTAATTAAGATTTTTTAGGCCTTGTAATTATTTGATTTTGATGTATCATTATTTTCTATATTGATTAAAATAATAGTGATAAGATAATATAAAACAATTAGAGTATAAAAAATATAAAATATTTTATCAATATTCTTTTGTTCTTTTATTTTAACTTTTTTTATACTGATTGATATATATATATATATATATATATATATATATATATATATATATATATATATATATATATATATATATATATAGAAGAAGATTATGATAATAAAAAATTTATCTTATTAATATTAAAATATTGATAAAAAATTTATAAAATTTTATTTTCACTTATTTCATATATATTTTAATATTTCTCAATTTATCAGCCAGTCCCAGCGCACTGCGAACTCACTTAATTGTATGAGCCTCTTCTATCTTTTTTTACTTCCAAATCACCTAGATTTTATAGGACAGGCTCGACTCTTCTATCGTTTAGTTTTTCGCCGCGTTGGTACTGCACGTCTGCATTATTAGCTACGACGCCTGGTGCGATGAGCCATGGAAGTTGCGTGTGATAGAACAGCGCATCCGCAAAGGGAAAATAGGTCATTGGACTAGCCTTGGTGGTGGGCCGGGCCGGCTCCAGGCCTGCACAAAACAGGGTTGCCATTGCCGACGTACAGTTGACCTACCCACTGTGGGTCAAACTGTCAGCCGATTCCAACTGCCTCTTTTCTCCTTCTCCTTTCCTGCTCTTTTTTTATTTTTTATATTTTTTATATTCCGGGGTTACACTTGACCGCTTAGCTCAGTCTCAGCCGCCAAATTTTACTCTCTTCTTCCCTTGAATAAGAAATCTTCTTCGCCTTCGC
Organism: Wurfbainia villosa; assembly: GCA_025175895.1. Classification (NCBI taxonomy): domain Eukaryota; kingdom Viridiplantae; phylum Streptophyta; class Magnoliopsida; order Zingiberales; family Zingiberaceae; genus Wurfbainia; species Wurfbainia villosa. The sequence goes on along the minus strand of JAKLTH010000193.1, from coordinate 5,850,802 downwards.
CTTCGCCTTCTTCCTCCTCTGATCCGAGCGATCTCCTTCGTTTTTCTCCCAAATTTGGAAGGAAAAGAAAGGAAAGGAAAAGGTAAATGGAGGTACCGGAGTCTCCTTCCTCCTCTGCCTCTGGTACTCCGCGCAAGTCCCTCCTACGCTCCGCCACATGGAACGCCCGCTCTCAACCGCATCCTAATCACAACTCGAATCCGAATCCGAGCGTTAACCCTAATCGGCCCCCCAAACCTGGCCGTCTCGCCCTCCCCCCTCCCCCTCCCCTCACTGCCTGGCCCCGGTCCGCCTCCGACGACTGCGGCCACTGGCCCGCTACCCCCTCCGCCTCTTCCTCCTCCACCCCGGCTGCAGATGACGGCGACCCCGACATCTCCCGCGTCGACGACCACGTCTTTCTCGGGGGCGACGCGGCTGCCCGCGACCGCGCGACGCTCCGCCGCCACGGCATCACCCACGTGCTCAACTGCGCCGGCGCCACTTGCCCCGACCACTTCCGCGGAGAGCTCGAGTACAGCACTCTGTGGCTCCGCGACTCCCCCGCCGAGGATCTCGCTCCTGTGCTGTACGACGCGTTCGACTTCCTCGAGCGGGCGCGCGCTGCCCCTCGGGGTTGCGCACTTGTTCACTGCCGCCGCGGAGCATCCAGATCTGCCGCCCTCGTCGTCGCGTACCTGATGTGGCGCCGTGCACTGACCTTTGATCACGCGCTCCGCGCCGTTCGTGCAGCGCGTCCGTTCGTGGACCCAAACCTCGGCTTCGCCGCTCAGCTCCTCAGTTGCCAACGCCGCGTCCTCGCCCTCCCTCCGACACCTGTCTCCGCTGCAATCCGTGCATACCGCATGGCGCCGCAATCCCCTTGCGACCCCCTCTACCTCGTCCCCAAATCGGTCGACCTCTCTTCCACCGTCGGTGCAAACTTTCTTGATTCCCGAGGCGTATTCGTCATCCACACACCTGCCGCCATCTACGTCTGGCTTGGTCAAGGCTGCGAATCCTCCATGACCGCCGCCGCGGCTACCTCTGCTCTCCAGCTCGTCCGCTACGAGCGTGCTGCCGGTCCAGTTGTCACAGTGCACGAGGGTTCCGAATCTGCAGCCTTCTGGGCCTCCGTAAACGACGACCCCTCGCATCCTAACACTGATGAATTTGTAGGGAAGCGGAGAGTAGAGCTCTATGATCTAGACTACGACATCTTCCGCAGGGCCACCCCGAGAGCTCGAGGGACACTGCCACTTCCGGCGAAGTCACCGGCGAAAGAGAGTGGTTGGACCCGCTTAAGACGCGAATTCGCAAGCAAGGGTTTGAAGGAACTTACGAAAGCTGTGTTGGAGCGCAGGGTTTTTGACGAGGAGGACCTGCGGGTAAGCGATACTGTTCGATCTCCAGGATCTTTCTCTATGGTGTCAAGCGCCACGCCATCATCGTCTACTGCCGACACTGCTTCAGTTCTATCTACCTTCTCGCCAAATTCCTCCTCTTCTTCTGATTGGTACAATTTGTCGCCACCAAGCTCAGAATTATATAGGACGCGCCAAACTGAACCGAACTCGGATTTGCAATCATCTGTTACTGGGAATGTAAAGTGGAGGGGCTCAAGAACTTTAGTTGAACGTAGAGGAGATACTGCTCCTCTGGTTCTGTTACCATTATCTGCTAATGCCTCGGAGAGGCTTTCTTCAACAGAATTGGTAAGGGATTGGTGCCCATCTCCTCCATTTATTTCAGAAGTGGAAGAAGACCAAGAAGCATTAGATATAGGACGACTCTCTTTGGATGCTCCGGACCCAGATATGTCTGCAGAGGATGCACCTTCTGGTGCTGACGAGGATACTCAATTAATTCATCCAGTTCTTTTCAGGTGGCCTGATATGGATAGAGTGGAGGATGCGCATCATGGAGTTCTTAACTCTGACTCAGTGTTCTTGTTGCTAGCATCAGAATTGAAAGCAGGTTCTAGGAAGCCGATGATCAAAATGTATGTTTGGATAGGAAGAAATAGTAGGCATAACATTCTAGGAGAGAAGGAAGAAAATGAGACTGCACACGTTAATAGAATTGGCACCCAGTTTATCAAGCTCATGGGTATTCCATTGGATACTACTATACAGGTAGGTTATATTTTTCTTTTGCCATACTAGATTAGCTTCTTGGACCTATATGCTAAATCGTAATGGTGTTCTTACCAGAAATCATTCTCAGTTCTTTATTTAGGAAATATATATCTTCAATGAATTTTCATATAATGATCTTTTAAACCCTTGAGATGAATTTGAGTGAAACAACATCTAACGCTTTAACAGTGTTTAGACACCTTATATCCTTTGTTTTTTATTAAGAAAGATTTCTGTTAGAAAATCTATTTCTATGCATAAACTATTTCTGTAATTCTATTTATAATTGACCAAGGGAAGACCTTTTTAGCAAGACAATGGTGTATGATTGAATAAACTGTAGTATTTTTTATTCCTTTTTGATCATCATCGAAAGGTTTGTTGCATGTCTAGATTTTTCTCACTCTTGAGCTAGTTTTCTACATCTTAAAGTGTGTTCACACTTATCTATAGGCTGGGTACCATTTATTAACTCAAATAGATGAAAACTAGCTAAACTAAAATAACAAGAAACATTTTACCGTTTCCTCAAACTACTACTTGATTATACTATAGAAGTGTCTAGGTCACTTAGTGGTTTATCATTGTCATTGTACACATTGTTTGTCTTTTCCTGTGGTTGAAGTTGCACTGATGCACTATGAAAGCCGGAGCTTTGTCCAGTTTTATTATATTGCGAGTTCTTTGTAGGAATTTCTATTGTTTTCTGCTACCAATATTCGAAGTGTAAGACTTTAATAGCACCTGATGGCTACATCAATTCTTCCTCTATCACGTCTGACTTTGGATCAATCATCCTATTCATCAGTTGAGTATGGCTCGTTAAATGAGTCGCATGTCATGGTTACTTTTTTGTAATCCATGGAAATCCTGATGAGGTTACTGCTAAACCTCACGCCACTGTCTTTGTTATCTTATTATATTATTCCGTGTATTTGTTAAGAGCCATTGCAATCAAAGGCCAAGGGAAAATGTCACTTAGCATGCAAAAATAATGTTGTTGTTAATGCAAGTATTACTTTACATAAACACAAATTTAACATAAGTTTGCTTTTCAGATGTAGAATATAGATCCTGCTAGATTTTATAAATGGTGGAATTCTTTCTTCAAGTAGCTAATGAGTTTCTACTTCCTAGAAAGGAAATAAGTAGAGATAGTTAGCATTTTTTAACTTAAAAAAGGAAACAAGTAGAAAGGAAAATAGAAAATATGTTGTTTGTTTATCGACTCAAAAAGATTATGAGAGATATTATGTAAACCCCTTGGTGATAACTTTATAAGCAAAGTTTATTTTTAGTCATTTTTTATTTCATCTTGGAAGTGTAGTTTTTTTTTTTTAAAATCTTTTGAGAGTTTAAAATCGTCAAGATATCCTCTAAAAATTCAAACTCTATTAGGTTAAATTTATCTAACTGAATATGTGCATAGTGTTCTTAAATATTAATGAAAATGATCTTTTTTTTACTTAGTATATATTGATAATTAAAAGTAAATATGTTTCAAAATTATATCGGCGCAACATGATATGGCGTTGAAATTTTATTGTTCTATTTAAAAACAGAAACTCCAATGTTGCTTGAATAGGTAGACTTTTTGAAGTTAGCTTGAATAGTTTTACCTCTTTGACTTCTTAGCCTAGGTCTATTATGAATTTTATATAGTTGATTCTTGACATAATTGGAGCTTACTTTCAATTGGTCTTCATTTTATGTTGTTAGACCATCTCCAACTATAAACACCATATTTGGTGTAGTTTTCACATCAAAATGGTGTAATTGAACACCAAACACTATTTCAACTCCAACCCACTCACACCATATCACACCAAAAAGGAATATTCATTAGAATATTCTATTTTTTCTTATTCATAATTTAATTATCAACACACATTTTAATTTATTAATATTTTTATATGATAATTATTATATTTAAAATTAATACTTCATTGATATTTGATAGGTTAATTTTTATTTATGTCTCCAACCCGCTTTATTAGTATCGTTTTTATTTGTAGTTGTTTGTTGGATTTAGTGTTACTCATGTTTTCAAATTTTTATTAGTAATATTTGATTTAGTATCATTATTATTTTTATTTTATATGTCAGTGTAATAGGCAATGCATTTTACATTTATGCATATCAACATTTTTAATATTTTATTGTATTTTTTTATGAAATTAGTGGTATAATTTATAAATGTAATTATAATTAAAATATATTAAATAAATTAAAAATAAATTTTTTAATAAATTAATCTTTACAAAATATGCATAATAAAATTAAAATATGCTATTAAATACACTTAATTTAAATTTATAATAAATAATTAATATTACTATAAATAATGAGGACAAAAAAATAATAATTAAAATTAATTTTTATTTATGATATTTAATAATATATATTATATTTGATTTTATTAATTATATACTATAATAAGATTAAAAAAAAGAGGGTTTTCCCGCACGAAAGATGGTGTGGGATGGTGTCGCCCCATCTTTAGTGCGACACTATTCCCGCACCATTTTTGGTGTGGAAATTTAGTGTATGAATTGAAATAATTTGGTGTTATTTTTACACCATATTTGGTGTATTGGTGTATCGATTGTAGTTGCTTTTATATGGTTAGATGAGTTTCTTTCTTAGCTTGTCTAGTTGGTCTCAAACACTACTAAAATTTATTAGCGACTTCGACGAGTTATGTTATCCCAGTTCAAATTGGCATCTTATGCACAAAAGGATTGTGAGAAAAGCTAAATCAAAACGGTTTAGATTTAGTAAAGATAAAATATATGAATTTTATATTTAGTAGTATTATATGTAGCAAGACAATTGTTAAGTTAGGAGATGATGAGTTATCTGTATTGGGGAGCTTTAAGTATCTAAGATCGTCTTTGCAAAAGGATAGAGAAGTTGATAGAGATGTTTTACATAAGATACAAACAAGATAATTAAAATAGAGGAGGATATCACATATTCCTTTGATCGTGAGGTACATGGTTTAAAATTTCGAACCATATTAATATTTTAATTTATGACCAGAACGATACAGTTTCAGTACGGTATCGTACTGTGTCAATATGGTTTCGATATTTTTAAAATATAAAATTTATTAATTCAAAATATAAAATTCCAACTTAAATATTAAAAATATAAAAAAAATAAAAAAAAGGGAAAAAGGGAAAAAAGTGGTGCCCTCGCGACCCTGCGGAGGTTGCGGGGGTTGTGGGGGTGGATCGCGATACCCCTGCCACGCCTTGAAGGTCGCTATGATCTCTCGGTGATTCCGCAGTGACCTTCAAGGGTCACGGGGGCATCTTGATTCCCACGCAACTTTGTGGGATTGCTGAGGCTATTGTGACTCTGCGGAGTCACCATGGGATCTCGACACCCTGTAGTATCGGTGCTAGTAATGGTGCCAAGCGGTGAGCGAAATGATAAATTTCACTCGTGCCGCCTAGTATGGTTTGAAATTTTAAATTGTGGTAAAGTATCTCTAAAACTTAAAAGGGAATTTTTATAAAATGATAGTTAGAATTACTATGTTATATGAAGTTGAATATTGAGCTATGAAGTGAATACGGGAGCAAAAAAATGAGTCTTAAAAATGAGAAATGAAAACATTTGAGAAAGTAGAAGTTGTACTTATTGAAAGAAAACTTTGAAAAACGAAAACATTAGTGAAAGTAAAGGTTGCACTGTGATTCAATCTTGGAAATTAATAAACTTGACCCTGGAAACAATTATCAATCCGTAAATAACTTATCCTAAGACATAAAGAATCCTATTTTGTTTTGATTACTTATAAATAAACAAATTCAAAGTTTTAAAATTTTTAAACATCATGGTTAAAACGTTTCAATCCCTTTTCTATTTACCACATTATCATGCCTGCTTTTTATTTGTTCCTTTTGGCACTGTGTGAATAGTTCCGAGTGGCAAGTATCTAGATATGTAGCCATTCTTGGCATCTAAGAATATTTTCCAACTTTTAGAGAAATAAAAGGATGGATAATAATTGCTGAAGGTAACTGATGATTGTGGGGATATTTTAACAATCTAGCAGATTCAACCTTTCTTTGGTTAGAAAATTTTCAAAAAGATATTAAGGGGTGTTTGGCAGCTGAATGCATTTTCCCTTTTCCAGAAAAGGGAAAATGATTTTTTTTTTTCAGTTTTCTAAAAAATGCTTCTTTATGTTTTAGAAAACGAAGATGAAAAATGTCAACCAAATGTCATTTTCCGCATTTTCTCGTTTTCTCATAAAATGAAAACAAAAAGTTAGAAAATTTTCCACCAACCAAACGCTACCTAAATATTTTCCTATGACTTTCAAATAGTTTTCATAATCAATCATATTTATTGGTTACAAACTAGAATAGCACTAAATTGTGCCATTGTAGGTGCATAACTTTCACAATCATATAAATTGGTTCTAAAACTAGAATGGGGCTCAAATGGTCAATCAGTGGTGCACTTTTTTTTTTTCATGGGGGACACCAAGTTTGGCATAAATTGTTTATTTGGACAATCTGAGATTCTCTATTGATGCTAAATATTGTAGTTGGCTGAAATACGGGCAAAGATGTCTTTGATTTGCCCTTCATTTCTTTCTCAGGTTCCTTCAATTTATTGTCAGTTAGTTTTACCTTTTCTTTCTCAGGTTTCTTTTTTCAGGTCGCTTTTTTTATTATGATGTGAAGAAAGAATGCGAGACTTATTTTTTTCTGAAAGGGTTTTATTACAAGCTTGCTTACCTTTTACCCACGCTGTTACAGATTACTTACATGCTTACTTGCTTGTGACATGTATAATCTGCTATAACGAACAAAACTCTCATGAAGTTTGTCGGAAGGGTCTCTTGATAGCTTGCCAATAAATTCCGAAGTTTTGTTCTACAATAAGCACATTCTTCAACCATTAATTTACATGTCTCTAAAACTTGACAATAATTGGTGTCTTCCCAGATAATTACAGAGGGCGAGGAGCCAGAACAGTTCTTAAATCACTTATTCTCTTTCCACCAAGCTAAGGAAGGCATTCATTGAAGACGCCGAGGATATGTAGGGGAGATTTAACCTTCTTTGCAAGCATTAGCAATTCATAATTCCTGATGGAAGATGTGCATACTGTTCTTTTTAGTGATTTAATTCATTTGGTAAACTGTATGATATAATAATTAGAACATCTAGTATCATCAGCCATCACCATGATGTGAATGGAGCTGGACGCTAGAAACTATGAGAAATAATTTTTAGGTGAAAATAGCCTCTCTGCTCTCTAATTTCTCACAATAGTTGTCATTTTTCAGGTTTATTTTGCATTTGATTAATTTGTTACTCCTGTATATACTTGCTTCATGAGAATGACAAGTATAAAAGGTTCAAATGGCCATTTCAAGGATAAAGTACCGTGCCGAGCTTGGATTGTACCCTACAGTTGGCCTATTCTAAGAACAGCCACGAGCCATAACCAATTTGGTTCGAGGCCATGTCCAAAAGGGTTGTGCATGCCAAGCATGATCCCACCATAGCACAATTGCTCAGGTTGAGTCACCTAACCTATTTGACGTCTCTAATTGAATCAAATCTGCATTAATGTGTTTATTTTAACAAAATTTTGCAAGTTAGATATCTACTACTATTGGTTTTATGTTCAGGAAAGATATCACTGTTAATTATGTGTACTGTATAGTTGTTTAACCTTTGAAAATGTCTCAGTTGGAACAAAAAATCTAGAGTTCTCCAGAGGGAGTCACATAGAGCCTTCATCATAGCCACATCCATCCCTTCACGATGTCGATCTCATTCATACATATAATTTGACAGGTAGTAAAATGTGGACATTTGCATTGAGCGATTAAGATGAAGGCTCCATGTGATTCTCCGCATAAATCATCTATGTAGAATCTCCGAATAAGTGAGTATGCTTCAATTACAACTCCAAGCATATAGACTAGGGACATTATGAGGTATGTTTCTATTGCAACTCTAAGCATATATTGACTTGCCATGTCTAACCAATGGCCCTAAATAAGATCAATCTTGCATTGTCCATTTACCAGACCTAAAATAGAATCTCAGTTATCTTGTCTACAGATGATTTGGTTGGTCACAATGCTGATGCTGTTGTACAAGTGAAACAATGATCAGCTACGACATGAGCTACTTGTTTCGCACTAGACATTGAAGCACTTACACATCATCAAGGGTCAAAGTTCGGGCATCAACGCTGAGGAAGATCGACCAGTTTTCATCCACTAGGGCAGCAGCTGCGAAAACTCTATTGTAATCAGGTGACAACTTTTTCTATGTCCTAAAGATACCAAGTCTATCAAATGGCCCAAACATGCCATAACATTTGAGAACCCAGAATGAGTTTGTTTAAACATTTGTTCAAAGTATATTTAATACTTTTTTTCACTTAACTAAGATTTTTTTCATGTATAGGCCTATTTAATATGTTTTTCTTCACAATGATACCCAAGAAAGATGAAGCTTCAAGCTTAAATGAGTACAGGCCTAATATTACTTGGAAAACATTTCTGTGAAGCTTTTATCACAAGAGTAGGCAACGAGATTACAGAAGGTTATAAAAAGATCTTATAAGTGAATTTCCATTTGCTTTTCTATCTGGTAAAGGAGCTAAAGATGGATACATAAAAAAAAATCAACCCGGTGCACGAAGCTCCCGCCACGCGGGGTACCGGAGAAGGAATCCATTGTACGCAGCCTTACCTTGCTTTTTTTTATAAGAGATTGTTTCCAGGATTTGAACCTGTGACCTCTTGGTCACAAGGCAGCAACTTTACCGTTGTGCCAAGGCTCCCTTCTCATCTAAAGATGGATACATGTGTGCCCAAAATTGACTTTGATAAGGCTTTTGACAAGGTGAACTGGTCAAGTTTGATATTTGGCTGCACTTAAATAACTTGCCTGCACGTTCATCTTCCATGATGATCCAATATGCAGATGAAACATTAATGTCTGATCCAATATTGACAAAGAGCCCTGATATGAAGTCTCTCTTTCCCTTCAAGAGCAAAAAAGATATCAAGACTGAGTTCAGATATCCAGTATTTATAGCTTCCAAAGTTCCAAACTCACTTTTCGTCCCAGGGCTCGGTATGATGGTTAAAATGCTAGAGCGATAACCATGCTATCATAGTTCAATTTCTCTTTGGACATTGCTCATTAAAATTTTAAGTCGAGCATTGGCTTCTTGAAGTTTTAAGTGTGAGCTTGTAGTGGTGCAGTCTGGACCGAATTATAGATCATCTATTGATTCCATTGTGCTTCTTTGATTTATTCTGATGGATGATATTCATAAGGCAGAACTGATATATCATCCGGGTTAATCAAACTGAAAGTTTAGATACCTAAGTTATAAAAAAAAAAAATTAAAGTAAATACAGAAGACATCCCTTATCGTTCAAGGTTTGAAGTGTCACCCTCACCGGATGAGACAACTTCCACGCCTCCAGTTGCATTCTGCTCCTGATATCAACTCTGTCATGATTTCAAACCCTATTGCTGACTTAATCTGTTAATTACTCATTGACTGGACTATTTCCATTCTTTATTTGCAATAAGCTGGAAAAAAAAAAATACAGAGGACAGGAACCGTAAGCATTTAATTAAGTGATCTGCAAAGGCTTAGGTGGCCGGTTGATGTGACCTGGGCCTGACTGAGAGTTGGCTGTAGTGGTTGGACAACTCTCAGATGATCAAAGAGTTATCGCCATTTTTAAGGATTAAAATTGCATGAATTAGGTGAAGTTTTTGAGCCCCGGACAGAAAACCAATCGTAGGGCAGGCAGCACTTGCCTGTGCATGAATGGAGCTAGGCAAGCAGATTGGAGATTGAAAAAAAAAAAAATCAGAAATGGTTCAAGTGTGGCACAAGGAATGGACTGGTGAAGGTGGATAAGAACAAGACGAGGGCAATGTTTCCTTCGAATCCAGTGGAAGTGAGTGAGCAGTGAAATGAATTTGAGAGGGGGAGGTGCGGTTGGTGGAGGAACAAACCACACCAGCTTGGACCAGTTGGCATCCAACCATCATGTGCCTGAGGCTTTCAGTTACAGTGAGGCATGGGCCTATCCTTCTTCCTTCTCGGTTGGTTTGGGACGAGAGCAACAGTTTCAAGGACCCTTGCGGCCTCAAAAGCTCATGTAATTTGTTGGTGGTGTTCTTCAGTGGAGTTTGATAGGGGCCTAAATCACACACATGCATCAGAGTTGATGCTTTTTCCATGGATCACTGTTCCACTAACGTTGGCATTTCTCGGAGCATCATAATTGAATCGACATACACTTCGTGATGCCGGCCATGAACCATTTCGGTTTGATCTAGCTCTTCGAAAGGATGCACTCGTCTCTCGCTCGCTGTGCACGAGTCTAACTGTTACACAAATTGTATCCGGTGGAGATAAAAAAAAAGAGAATCTGAATTTAAAATGAGTTCAAATTTATATATCTATAGAGATGATGACTACATAATTGTCCTTTGTTGAATCAGACTTCTGCAAGTCGAGATTATCGAATATTAAGTAGAGAAATTATCGAGTGCTGAGTCGAAATCCATCCGAGCATCGAGTTCGACTGAGCACCAAGTCCCGAGTATCAAATCGAGAAGTAGTTGACTGCCGAGCAAGAAGAATCGAATCGGAAAGGTTGCTTGGGAAGCAATCGGACCGAGAGGTGCTCAGGCATTGGAAAGTTTGCATAGTCGGAAAGCTATTCATTTGCTTAGACAAATTTAGCTCTGATCGATCCAATATTCGACGCACACAAGTCACATTAGTATATGAGTCACCTGAATTCAATACAATTCCGACTCAAAATTTACATCGTCTATGAGCGTGCGTATAAGAAAGAGTCTCTCTCGTATATTTATTTATAATATACATGCTTATGAAACAATAGAAATAATGAAGTCTTTTTTATCTATTTCTTTTTTTTTTATTCACATTTTCAACTGTCATAAAAGATATAAAAAAAAGGAAAAAAGAAATTAAAAAAAAACACTCCTGTTTGAATCATCAAAAGGGTGACATTTCATCTCTCTTTTTTATCTGATTAATCCGAATGCATGAAAACTGAATCTGCTGTGCATATGTTATACGAGATGTGATTCATAATTGCTATAATATTATAGTAATAACAATTTGTAATTATTAAAATATACGATCGATCAACACGGATGCACATGTTACAGTAGTTATGAATTATAGTTAATATAACATGTTATCGATACGTGTCGATTTGAATTAAATAAGAGTTCATCTGTACCCACGTATTATAGTAATTATAATTTAACTGATATAATATATGCACAGGTAATTAATAGTATGTTATAGTGATTATAAATTATAATTATTATAGGAAACATCGTATTCAATTTCCTATTGTCTTTTTTTTTGGATAAATTAGAGACGACCGTGAAATCGCCGTGAAGGATGTGTACGCTAATTGGATCCGCACTCTACACTAACTCAGTTGGTAAACGGGGATCCGCCTTCGCAGCCCGCGAGAGAGTGGAAAACGATAAAATCCCCTCCACAAACCGTAGTCGACAGGGATCAAATCATGACTGCTACAATGATCGTTCAAACTCTTACCGATACGCCGTCGCTCTGGGGGCAAATTTCCTATTGTCTTCGACTTGTTAGGAGGTGTGGAATATGACACTGTGATTTCTGTTCATTTAAAATTGACATCTCCACTTACAAAATGACTTTCATTTTCCTCTTCAATATCTCTTTTGTCTCGATCCCATCCTTCACCGTGATTCATTAATCATCTTACAAATTGATTTTCCGAAAAGGACGTGGTGCATTGTGTCTCACGGTACAACTATAAAAGTAAAGAGATATTTTATAGAATAATACAATTCGATTTTTTACTATGATATTATTCGACGATGAATTTAAAAAAAAAATCATTCGAGCAATCTTAGGATCAAAAAATTTATTCAGTGAACAGAGTACGACTTCAGCATTGAATTTTGAGATCAAGATTTTTTACTTTTAGTGATCGATGGAGGTCGCTTGAACTCCGATCTTATCCGACTCAATTATTGATGAGGTATCCTGAATATCCGTAAAGTAGAGTCAATTATTTGTATGAATTAATCGGATCAAAGATTCGAGCGTCAATACTAATAATAATAAAAAAAAAAGACAAATTGCGATGACATTGACCTCATTTGCAGGGCACTCACCGAGTTGCAGACGCATTTTCCATCTGGGCAGCGCACGCGCTTCGTCGACGATAACGTCGCATAATTCCTCAAACCGATTGACTCGGAGCCAGTCGTAAACCGAAGAGTTTCAGCCACAATTTAATACATAAATATACGATTAAGTCACATTCAATTAAATCTGAACCAGTCCACTTCACTTCGCTTCTTTCTTAAATATTCTATTTATTTATTTATTTACGAATTAGATGTTTTTTTTAATCTGTGTTTTTGTGGTTTTGGTGTTTAATTAGCGGGGGAATAAATTGCCCCCTCCGCCCCCTTCACTCGGTAGTCAATGAGTAAATAGTGTTCCGAGCATTGACTTTGCAGTCAACGATAATAACGCCACAAGCATTTGTCGTGGTGTGTTGGGAAAGGACACTTTGTTACGTAGGTACATTGCAATACTAAAACAGTACGATATTTTAAATAGAAATATTTGATTTTAAATTTAAAGATGTAGATAGGACGACTGTATCAGATATTTATTTGATGTATATTGATAATCAATAAAAATTTCATTTGAAATTATTTAATTCTCCATTTAAAAAAAAAATCTACATAGTCGTCGGATGGATTATTTTTAAAAAATTAATCGAGTGTAAAATTTAAACCCTCAGTTTCAATTAAATAAATAAATAAATAAATAAAAGGACACTTTGGCACGTTAAGTTTCTATGTTTACTTTTTGATCTCGATATGACTCGCTATAAATTTCTCCGTTTACTTCTTTAACGAGGACAATTTTTGATTGGAACGCTCTTAAGAAATAGAGACCCGTTGCCAGCCAAGAATGCATGTCGTCGTCACGTTGAGCTTGTAGTTCGTTATGTTTGAATTTTTCTTCCTTCGTGGAAAATACGTAACGAGCCGAGAAGATCGGCAATTTATGAAAGGGCCTATTTTAAATTTAGAATTATCTAAACATAATTTTATGATTTCAGAGCGTACTTTATTTCTTTTTTGTTCTTTCCGTCAAACTTGAATATCAAATTGACCGAAAAAAATGTAATATTGAAAATTATATTTTCAGGAATACAGTGATTCTAAGATTTGAATTTCCAACACCACATACAATATCAAACTCGTCTAAAAAAGGATGATACTAAGAATTAAATTTTTAGGAACACAGTGATTCTGAGATTTAAATTCTCAGCACCACATACAATATTAAGCTGTCCCAGAAAAAAAATGGTGCTGAAAATTATATTCTCAGGAATGCAGTGGTGCTAAAACTATAATCCCAGGAACATAGTGATGTTGAAATTTAAATTCTCAGTAGGGCCGTACCTAATGTAAGGCCAAAGAGGCGATCGCCTCAAGCTCATTTTTAAAATAGATTAAATGCCTCTTTAAAAAGGCCTCAACAAAATATAAAGGCCCAAAAATAATTCATTAATATATTTTTTAAAATTTACTTCGGACTCTTTAAATTTTAGTTACGACTCTGATTCTCAGCACCACGTAAAATATCAATTGGTAAAAAAAATGATACTGAAAATTATATTCCTAAGAACACAGTGGATCTGAGATTTAAATTTTCATCATCATTTTTTTTTCGGCCAATTAAATATTCACATTTAACGAGAAAGATAAAAAATGAATGAGATACGTTCTTTGATAAATATAAAATTATAGGACTGTATTTGAATAATTTCAAATTTAAAATGCGTCATTCGATCAATTATCACGAGTCGGAGGATATATTTTTTTTAAGAATCTTTTATTTTTAGTTTTTTTTTTAAAGAAAATATGACAAATTGAAAGAGAAGTCTTGACGTAAAACTGGTGCAATAGATTTTTTTTTTTCTCGGGATATTGCATCGAATTATCCTTTTTAATACGAGAAATTAAAAAAGCACACTGATTTATCAACTAGGTGGACGCGACCGTGCATAGATTTAATTAATGCTATAAAGTATATTATACGTGATGCAAGGGGCGAAACGAGAATATTAGCAAACTTTCAGTGACGAATTGAAAATATCCGGGTCAACCGTGGCCATTCGAACTGTCTAAATTTATTATATTTTATGTCTCAAAATTCTAATGGGGGGATTCTGAACCGTTGACAACGGCGGCTAAAGTCAAGTAACTATAGAAACCGTTCAATAATCATGGTTTTAATGATTTATCTATTTTCTACATCTTAAAATAATTAATTGGGAATCATTTATTTTAAGTTGATTAATTGGAAGGTTTTAGTTTCGCAGCGAACGAGGAAGAGGAAGATGTTTTGATTTATTTAATATCTATAAATATGAAGGAGGGTGGCGAAAATAGGCAAGATTGATTATCTGTCATCGCAACGACGGAAGCCAGAGCACAACAGCCAAGCAAAACTACTAACGCAGGGAAAAGAAGAGGAGGGAGGCCGAGAGAAGAGGAGGAGAAACACCGTTAAATAATTTTCCCAATCCGTTCTCCGATTCCTCCTGCCGCGGCTGTTTTTTTGGCGCTCGCGCTGCGATTAAGCCGCGCCATTCGTCGAGAAGGCGAGGAAGATAGCGAGGATATTCTTTGAGGGCTGGAGGGGAGAGCGGCCGGGCATCGCCGCGCGCGAGACGGCGACCGGCTATGATCTGATCCGCGCCTGGAGTCGCCGGAAAGATCCGTGGAGCTTCCTGACTTTTAGGGGCGGAAAAAAGTGTACCTTTTTGAGGAAAACATTTCGTTGTTGATTTTGTTTTCTTTCTTTTTTGTATATTTTTTTTCCCCATCATGCCGGAATCTGGATACTATTGTTCCAAGAAGACGGATGATGTCTGCGAGGATGTCTGCGGCGAGGTGATTCTTGATTCGCTTCCCTTTTTTCCAGATGTAATTCTTACTGTCTTCGGCCTTTTTTTAGGGTTTGGAATCGGTTATTTCGGTTTTTTTTCTGCGTGATTTTAGTTTGTTCTTCAGTTTCAGTTTCTACATCCGTGACCTAGATAATGTTGGCCTCGTTGGTTTGTTTTGTTTCAAATTATTGCGGATTTTGAAAAAGGAAAGGTCTCAACTTTAGAGATCGGACCGCAAAGTTCAGCCTTTGCGCGAAAAATCTCGTACGAATCTGCTTCCTTTTTCATCGTTTGATTTTCTTTCACGCAGATATCGAAGGCAGGTCTTAGCATGTCGCGACTCCGGTGCGCTCTCCGAGGGTTCGATTTCAAGGCATTGCTTCTCCTCCTCATCGGAGTTCCGGTCCTCATTTTCATCATCTACTTCCATGGGCAAAAGATCAGCTACTTCCTCCGACCGATCTGGGAGTCCCCTCCCAAACCCTTCCGCATCATCCCACACTACTATCATCCCAACGTCTCAATGGAGCGCCTCTGCAAGATTCATGGATGGGGCGTTCGGGACACCCCTCGCCGGGTCTATGATGCTGTCTTGTTCAGCAACGAACTCGATATGCTCGAGATCCGATGGCAAGAGCTCAGTCCGTACGTCTCAGAGTTTGTCCTCCTTGAATCCAATTCGACTTTCACTGGTCTGATAAAGCCCCTCGTTTTTGCCAACAATCGGCAGCGATTTAAGTTTGCTGAGTCACGGCTAACCTATGGTAATATTGGGGGAAGGTTCGTGAAGGGAGAGAATCCCTTTGTTGAGGAGTCGTACCAGCGAGTGGCCCTGGATCAGCTTCTAGGGATAGCAGGCATCGAGGATGATGACTTGTTGATCATGTCTGATGTTGATGAGATCCCAAGCGGCCATACAATTGACCTCCTGAGGTGGTGTGATGAGATTCCGGAGAAACTTCATCTGCAGCTCCGTAATTATCTCTACTCTTTTGAGTTTTACCTTGATGACAAGAGCTGGAGGGCTTCCATTCACAGATACCGTTCGGGGAAGACCAGATATGCGCATTTCCGTCAGACTGATGATCTGTTTGCTGATTCTGGTTGGCATTGTAGCTTCTGTTTCCGTCATATAAGTCAATTCATATTTAAGATGAAGGCATATAGCCATGTCGACCGTGTGAGATTTGCCTACTACTTGAATCCTAGAAGAATTCAAGATGTGATATGTCGAGGAGCAGACCTGTTCGACATGCTTCCTGAGGAATACACTTTTCAACAAATAATTGCTAAGTTGGGTCCGATACCTAGTTCATATTCTGCAGTCGGTCTTCCTTCTTATCTACTTCAGCATGTTCACCAGTATCGGTACCTCTTGCCTGGCAATTGCAAGCGAGAAAGTGAGTGAATTTTCTTTGTTGGTACTTCTGATTGCTTGCATATGCTACAGGGTCTTGTTGAGAATATCTAAAACTGTAGCATGATGCCTCTGGGATGAACTGCAAGCAATGGAGTTTTATTGTGATGTGATATAATGTTAGTGAAGCTGATTGTATTTCTACAAGTTTTCCTGGTTCCATCGCTATTTATTAGTTGAGGAAAGTCAGGAAAATTAAGTAGCACTGGAGGTTGACTCTACTTACCTCATGGATATAAAATATCATACCACTTATTGTAGAAAGGAAATTGAGGAATGTCTAAATTTGATCTGCGAATTTTTTTCTCGAAGACTAATTTATTCATGTATTTTCTTCAAATTTCTCTAGAAATTTATGAACCTCATCATTACATGTTTTGTGTTACTTCTCCATTTGATGATGGCAATTGGATAGGATTGTGGAGGTGGCTTTTGATTTCTAATAAGAGATGTGAATGGGCCAAGGGCTTAGCTTCCTGCATGGTAGTAATGCAGAGGCAAGGGCATGCAAATGGAGCTAAATGAAACTCATTACATCATGGATGCCTTTCAAGTTTTTCTTTTCCATCAGTCCTTAAGTGAAAGCTGCCTGGGTTTTCATGCTATTAAATTAAATCGACTGGAACTTTATGTATGAGATGCTTTTGGCCACCACATGGATTTTGATCTAACACTCAGCTCATCTAGGAGTTGCATTCTACCAATCTCATGCTATATGATACCATCATTATATTGCTTCCAATTCCCACTATGATTGAATAATGCCTTTTGTGGTACGGTGATCTCTGATGAGTTGCCAGATCACTCATATCAATTTATTATTGTATTTGATTGCTTGAGAGTTGAGAATTTATTTTATCTTCTAATTTCTGTTATCAAACTTGAGGTTAACAGTATGCATTCCTGTGAATAGGTTGTTTACTTGTTGCACTGAACTGCTGAGCTTCTGAACTTATCTTGCTACTTGAAGTATTGGTGTTGATATGGTTGTAGTAAAGAAGTTTGTATTATTTATCTCTTTTAAATTGTGTTTTTCATGCTCTTTTTATTTGTTATCTATTAATATGCAACATGATCAGTCATTCTAATATCTTGTTCCTTTTGGTTATTCCTGTGGAAGTTTTCAATTTGGCATTGATACCTCGCTTCTATTAATCACTTGTCAATCTATGTCATGATGAGCCATTTAACATATCGCTCGTAAACTGAAAGTTTGATGTTGGTGAGCTCTGAGATATGTCCTTTTTCTCCCTAAAAATTTGGAAACCTCAATTTAGCTTCCAAGGTTTATTTTTAGAGTCAGTTTCACCAAAATAAATCCAATTAGGTTGCTCATGATCATCAGAAAAGTTTATTTGGTTCACCATTAGGATTGAATCGAAACAAGTGTGTTAATGTTAGTAGCATGTCCATTTTCTTAGACTACCAATTAAAATTTTCCTTCCTAAATTAATATTTCCTTTATGATTTTGCATTTCCTACTTCTCATCTGCGTATCTGTGACGCTCGTAGTCTCCATTGTTATTTTTTTTTTCACTCATATTCCATGCATTAATTGCTATTTACTAGACCAATAGACAATCTGCAGCTAATAACTAATAAGCAGTAACCAAGTTAAATGAAGGGAACAATCAAAGGTATCATTTGTTTTTTATTCGTTCGATTCAAGTTTTACTTGATTTCCTCTCGAGGCTTTTTAGTTAATCGTTTCAGGCTGCACTCCATGCTTCAGGTTTGTCGTACAGTTGAAACTACTTTCGAAGTGATCTTGCAAATTTGAAATAAATTTCTATCAACTCTATTTACAATTTGATGTAACGATTGTGCTCTAGATAGTATTCGTCGTTGAAGCCTAGTTGGTTCATACCTGATGTATCTCGCTCCTTGTTTGGTATCAATCTTCGAATTCAAATTCATGTGGTTATGATGTACATGGGGTTGTTTGTTGTTTAATATTTTCCTTTTCGATGCTATTGTATATTATGAAAGATAACTGAAATATTGGGGGACTGATTCTGGTCAAGCAAGCTTCATGTTGGATGATCATGGTGTAACAGGAAACCTCATATTTTTTCTGCCTTTATTTCCTTGACTTAAAAAACCTCCAGGAACATCTAAGTATTGTCTTCTCGCAGCATGAAGAAACACTGATAACGACTATTTTAAATCTTTTTTTGACCTCGTTCACTCGCTCTTTGGATTGGATTGTTCCTCCTCGGCTAAGACAATGTCGTTGTACAACTGCTGCAAATTGCTACTCCCGTTGGGACTCACTTACCTTTGCAAATGGTCTTTAAGTTGTAATTCCAAAGACCACCGAGGTGTTGAATTGTAATTTACAAATCACGTCACCATATAGATAGTGCAATCCCAAAGACCATCATCGCAGATCAATAAATTGCAATTCTAAGATTACTACGGCTTTGAAGTTGCAATTTGGTGGTCAAGCCAAGCCAAGCTTTGTAGTGTTTAGACTTGTTTGATAAGATAACCAAGCCGAGTCGAGCGGCCTAAAATTAACCAAACCATCGAAAACCCTGCCGAGCTATTTTTTTTTGATCTTGAGCTTGAATTGAACTTGGCTTGTTTAATGGGTATCAAGCTTCTAATCAAGCTTGATTAAAGCTTGTTTAAATTTGATTTATTTAAATGTTATCAAGTTCTTAAATCGTTTATTTAAAATTTTATTAATTTAATCTTGATTTATAAATGAGTATAAATAAATTCAAAAATAATTTTTAAAAGAATATAATCATAAATCGACTTGTTAATATTCATGAACATTGTTCATTTATCTGCTCGCTTAACGCGCATATTAACATATGTGAACACATACGTGTTTAAGTTTGTTTATTTAATTTATCAAAACTTTGTTTATTAATTCGACTTTGATGCATATCGAATCTAACGTAACGAGCTTTCTGAGTGAACACCAAGCTCGTTCATTAACGCTGGTTCGCTTATTAACCTTAATTCCAGACTATGTGGTGTTGGAATTTGAATTTCAAAGATCGTGGTAGTTGGGATTAAATCCAAAGACCACCGATGGTGTCTTTGAATCAAATCAGATGCAATATTACAATCGAAGACCATGTTGAATTTTCGCATGTATTATCGTTTAATGGGAGGGATAAAATAAAAATTAAGTGCGTTATTTGATAAATATAAAAATATAAGATATTTTTTGGATAATTCCAAACTTCAACTGCGTTGTTTTTTTTTGATAAATTGCAGTTGCCTCTAGGTTGCTACGCCGGTTGCGACTATTGTATCCTGCACATTGTGTCGTCGTGAACTTATTCCTGTTTATTTTTTCTACCACCATATGACATGAGGACTTGAGCATTTGGGATATAATTTATGACATATAATCAAAATAACTTCTGATAATATATCAATCGCCTCGACGGCTATATCAGATAAAGTCTTCTAAGTAACTAACAATTTGGGATATAGTTTGACATATAATCGAAATAATTACTGATAATATATCAATGGTCTCGACAGATATATCAGATAAATTAAAGTCTTCAAAGCATGCCATCGATGCAACTTGTCTGTTTGAATTTTCTTGGTGCGGGGCAATAAAGCTTTGAAGTTTGTTTTCAATGTTTGATATATGACATATAAAAGACATAATATTTCAAAATAAAGAAATTAAGTCAACCAAAGCCAATTGACTAATATAATTTGGCTCTTTTTTTCTTTCAAGCTCAAACTTTAAACAGGTGGCTGGCTGTGCCTTTCCATTGTCCCTGTTTGCTTTTATGTTTTTATAATTCAGATGTTCGGATATAATTCTGAAGAAAGATGGCCATTTAGTTTCATTCATTGATAAATTTGAAATATCATTTATGTGCATTCAAAATATTCATCTCATTTTAATGAGATTCGAATTATGATTTTATTTTTTTTTCCCTAGGCATTTTAATATTGCATTGCATCCCAAGAAATAGGGTTTAGGGTAAGACAAATCAAATTAAATCGCTTTATAGTTTTTCGGATTTTTTATAAGATAATCAAGTCGAGTTAAATCAAACTTAAATTAATTAAGCTATTCAAGTAAATTATTCAATTTTGATTTGATTTTTTTTAGATCGAACTTGAGTTTGAATTGAACTTGATTTTTTTAATAGATATCGAACTTCTAATCAAATTTGGTTCAAGTTTGACTTTTTTAAATATTGTCAAACTCTCAAATCAAGTTTGTTTATTTGTTTACAATTTTAATCTTTATTTATAAATAAGTATAAATAAGTTCAAAAATAAATTAATAAATGAGTATGATTGTGAATATAAAATACATTCATCAAATATTATTCATGGACATTAACAAACCATCTAAAATCTTATTCACCTGTGCGTGCGTCTGTGATGATTGTGAGCAGTGATTTTTTGATGTGTGAACAATGAAATCATTTATTCACTTCACTGCACTGCGTCGTATTGACCCAGCAGTGAAAATCTATATATATATATATTCAAGTTTATTCATTTAATTGACTGTGATGTTATTAAATGAATGTAAATAAATTTTTATGAGTTGAATATCAAATTTGTTGATAAACAACTTTCATAAATACTTATGTTCAACTTGCAAAAGTAATTGATTATTAATCAAATCTACCCAACCTATTTAATCGAAATTAGATAAATAAAAAAAAATTTAGCTAACAAAATCAATTGATTTTTTAATAAAAATTGAATCGAAATAAAAAAAATAATTTTTCAAAATTAATCAATTGATGTTGCAATATCAATCAATTGATTTTAGCGTGACTAATATATAAAATCATAATTTTATAAATTGATATTACAGTAATAATCGAATGCTACATCGATTGATAATCTTTAATTCGATTTTATCGATTAAATTATTATTTTTAATTTGTATATATATTGCCCTTTATTCATTTAATTGATTTGATGTTATTAAATGAATGTAAATAAATTTTTATGAGTTGAATATCAAATTTGTTGATAAACACTTTCATAAATACTTATGTTCAACTTGCAAAAGTAATTGATTATTAATCAAATCTACCCAACCTATTTAATCGAAATTAGATAAATCAAAAAAAAATTAGCTAACAGAATCAATTGATTTTTTAATAAAAATTGAATCGAAATAAAAAATAATAATTTTTCAAAATTAATCAATTGATGTTGCAATATCAATCAATTGATTTTAGCGTGACTAATATATAAAATCATAATTTTATAAATTGATATTACAGTAATAATCGAATGCTACATCGATTGATAATCTTTAATTCGATTTTATCGATTAAATTATTATTTTTTTAATTTGCAATTTAAAATCGAATTGAATTAATCAAAAATTTGATATTTTTAAAAATAAAAATCAAATTTTCGATAGGTTTGATCGATTTTAATCGAATTTGTGCACGCCAGTACTATTTGCCTGGGTACAAAACCAACCACACGAAGATTGGCACGAAAAGGGCAATTGAATAATATCATTATCCTCGCATCTAAATAAATATGCTTTAATTGCAACTGGATATCTTGATCTTGCTCTTTCTGTGTACGATGACCTCAAGGTCGATGGTCGCAAGGAGGAAGCCATCACTTTCACAATCCTTGCTAAGGGACTTTGTCGTGCTGGAAGGATGGACGACCTTTGTCAACTACTTGAACGAATGAGAACAGAACTGTGCAAGCCGGATGTTTTTGCATACACTGCAATGCTAAAGGCCCTAGTTTCAGAGGGGAATATGGATGGCTGCTTGAGGGTGTGGGAGGAAATGGTGAAAGATGGAGTCAAGGCTGATGCAATGGCATAT
The DNA here is from genome assembly GCA_025175895.1 of Wurfbainia villosa. Lineage (NCBI taxonomy): Eukaryota > Viridiplantae > Streptophyta > Magnoliopsida > Zingiberales > Zingiberaceae > Wurfbainia > Wurfbainia villosa. Next base: position 5,828,434 of record JAKLTH010000193.1, on the reverse strand, counting down.
TCAACGATGGTTTCAGGTTTCTCCAAGGCAGGGAGGGTTGAAAAAGGTCATGAACTGTTTTTGGAGATAAAGAGAAAGGGGTTTGTGATTGACCGTGCTGTGTATGGATCATTGGTGGAGGGGTTTGTAGCTGAGGGGAGAGTTGCGGATGGTTGCAAGCTGTTGAATGAGATGATCAATGATGGGTACTGTGGAGATCTCTGTATTTACAATTCCTTGATAAGAGGCCTGTGTACTGTTGGTAGAGTTGATAAGGCTGATAAGCTTTTTCAAGTTCTCGTCAAAGAGGGGATCGTTCCTAGCTCTGAAACTGTGATCCCTATGCTATCTGTTTATGCTGATACAAGCGACAAGGCCAACTTTTTTCAATTGGTTGATCAGTTAGCAGCATTGAAATTGTCTGTTTTGAATCATATCGCCAACTTCTTTTCATCCTTCCTAACAAATGCAGATAGAGAAATGAAAGCACTGGAGGTGTTTGAAGAATTGAAAGCGAGAGGGCACTGCAGTATTGCTATTTATAATATTCTTATTGAACGTCTTCAAAGTATCAAGGATGTGAAACGTGCACTGGTCCTGTTTGATGGAATAAGGCAGTCTAAAGTTTTTCAACCAGATTCCAATACTTATTCTCTAATAATCTCATGTTTCATAGAGGAAGGACATATTAGAGAGGCATGCTCTTGTTACAACCTAATGAAGGAAAATCTTTGGACACCTAGTGTTGAAGCTTACTGCTCGCTTGTGAAAGGGCTATGCAAGATTGGAGAGATCAATACAGCTATTGCCTTTGTCAAAGATTGTTTAGGAAATGTAACAAGTGGCCCTATGGAGTTCAAGTATTCGTTGACTGTTATAAACACTTGCAGAACAAAGAGTCCAGAGAAGGTGATAGAAATTTTGCATGAGATAATCAATCAAAGCTGCCAATTAGAAGATATTATTTACTGTTCTGTCATTTATGGTTTTGTAGCTGAGGGGAGAGTTGCGGATGGTTGCAAGCTGTTGAATGAGATGATCAATGATGGGTACTGTGGAGATCTCTGTATTTACAATTCCTTGATAAGAGGCCTGTGTACTGTTGGTAGAGTTGATAAGGCTGATAAGCTTTTCAAGTTCTCGCCAAAGAGGGATCGCCTAGCTCTGAAACTGTGATCCCTATGCTATCTGTTTATGCTGATAGCGAAGGCCAACTTTGCCAATTGGTTGATCAGTTAGCAGCATTGAAATTGTCTGTTTTGAATCATATCGCCAACTTCTTTTCATCCTTCCTAACAAATGCAGATAGAGAAATGAAAGCACTGGAGGTGTTTGAAGAATTGAAAGCGAGAGGGCACTGCAGTATTGCTATTTATAATATTCTTATTGAACGTCTTCAAAGTATCAAGGATGTGAAACGTGCACTGGTCCTGTTTGATGGAATAAGGCAGTCTAAAGTTTTTCAACCAGATTCCAATACTTATTCTCTAATAATCTCATGTTTCATAGAGGAAGGACATATTAGAGAGGCATGCTCTTGTTACAACCTAATGAAGGAAAATCTTTGGACACCTAGTGTTGAAGCTTACTGCTCGCTTGTGAAAGGGCTATGCAAGATTGGAGAGATCAATACAGCTATTGCCTTTGTCAAAGATTGTTTAGGAAATGTAACAAGTGGCCCTATGGAGTTCAAGTATTCGTTGACTGTTATAAACACTTGCAGAACAAAGAGTCCAGAGAAGGTGATAGAAATTTTGCATGAGATAATCAATCAAAGCTGCCAATTAGAAGATATTATTTACTGTTCTGTCATTTATGGTTTCTGTAAATATGCTAGTTCGGAAGAGGCAAGAAAAGTATTAACAGCAATGAGAGATAGAAAGTTCCTCAAAGAGGCAGACTTTATAGTTTATGAAGAGTTGCTTAACGAACATCTAAAGAAAGCTACTGCAGCCTTGGTGATCTCTGGCTTGAAGTTTTTTGGTCTTGAATCCAAGATAAAATCAAAAGTGACTCGGAGGTAAATTGTTGAAGAAAATGTCAGGTATGTTTTTTGTTTTTTTTTTCATATTTTAGTCTACTTTGTTGTTTATATTTTTTGATGGAAGCTAGGGCATTCTTGGGAGAATTATCTTCTGCTGTGTCGTGGCATCAGCAATCACTAACAGTTTTGTTATCATCCTAAGTGGTACAATCTTGGCATCGAGCCATGACAACACAATCCAAACTCTGTCCATATGTGTTTAGACTGATCTCTCCTTCTTGATCTTCTGGCATCAGTAATCAGTAACAGTTTTGTTATCAAACCTAAGTGGTACAATCTTGGTGCCAAGCCATTACAACACAATCCATTGTGTCCATGTGTGTTTAGACCGATCTCACCCTCTTGATCGTCTTCTATTTGGTATGTTTACTTCCGAAAACAAGAATATAACAACTTCATAGTTGAATGAATTAAATTTTTGTAGAAATTACTTGGAAAGTGCAATAAAACATCTCGAGTAGGGATGACAATGGATCAAATACCTGAAATTTTTATTAATATCTGAACTTGGATCCGACCCACTAAATATCTGTCCAAATCTTGAAATAACTTCCTGTACTCACCTATATAACTAAATGTATACCCAACAAGTTCCCAAATTTGACTTAAGTAGGTTGGTGTAGCTGGCTAGTACCAGATCAAGTGTACCTAGATTTTCCAATGGGCAGACTGCATCAAGTGTCTTAGTAATTGGATTTAACTCACATGCACAGCACAAAAACTTGTATGAGCAAACATGTATTGTCTAAATTGGTATTTGTGTCAAGATCAAATGGTCAAAAAACATAAATATTGGTTGTGTTGGATTAGTAGGATTGGCAAATCGGAATCACTAAACGAATTAACAAAAACGAATTCATACATGTGATAACATATGCGTTCAATCATATCAAAGAAGTATATTGTGTTTTATCAATATCATATAATTAACATCATATATTATAAATAAAAAATATTATATCAGTAATGTACAATATTAGTAATGCCATATTCTTACCATTATCAAGTTAATGGTATGATATTATTATTATAATATAATATAATATAATATAATTATATTTTAGAATTGTTAGGTAATAGAAAACTATATCACTAGATCTTTGATAAATTAATAAGTAATGTCTAAAATATGAAAGCAGTATTGAGGATTTCTTGCAGCCAAATCTAAGAGATAGATGACATGTTTGGTTTAGCTAGTAGCTGTTTACAAGCAATAACAAAGTTGATCTATTGATCTCATCACAATATTGAGTGATGGTGAGGTCGAGTAATTTAAATTGAAAATCAAGATCCTAAAAGAGACCCTCTCACCCTCTTGTATTCATCTGCTATAGTTCAAGTGGGCATGCAAAAAGTTTGCTAAATCCTTGAGTTCGGAATCAACCTAATTCGACAAAATTAAAACCTATTTTATCCATCTTCACTCTCAATTTGACCAAAGTTTAAGTGCTTTCATAATTTTCTAGTGGTTTCTAATTCATTTCTTGGAAGGGGAGCCTAACGCAACGGTAAAGTTGTTGTCTTGTGATTTAAAGGTTACGAGTTTGAGTCTTGAAAACAATCTCTTGCAAAAAACAGGATAAGGTTGCGTACAATAGATCTTTTATCGGGATCCTGCATAGCGGAAGCTTCATGCACCGGGCTGTTTTTTTTTCTAATTCGTTTCTTGATAATTTCATTGAATTTTTAGATTTTAAAACCTTTTCCGATAATACTTGCCTGCAGCATGGGCAGTTCTGTGGAAGTGGTAAAACATGTAATTATTGCCTGTGCCATCTAGTTTTGATTTTGCGCAAAACAGGCAGAGAGGAAAGGAGCACAATTATAAACTATTTGTCATATAGCGATGTCACAGGATGGTTCATTTTGATTTATGCTAGCAAGTTTCAATTTCTCTGCATGTTTCTTATCCTGAGGTTAATATTATCCATCCTTATCTACTTGCTACATGGAACTCATCTTTACATGCTTGGTTTTTCAACTTCCTTTGGTAATTATTGAATTTGATGCGTAATTATTCCTGTGGTAAATTTCGTTTTGGCATTGACAGCTTTGTTCTTTTATGGAATGATTACTTATCTGTCTCTGAATTTTAATTTGATACATAATTCTTCTTTAGAGGACTAGCTTTTTCTTTAAAGACTGATTAGAGTATTTTGCGACGTTTATGTGCTTTAAGAGGATTTCAGACTGGGAAAGTATTTTTTTGATAGAATGAAAGCTCGCAAAGCAATGCTTATGCATATGCTAGATATTTCAACTTATTACAAATTTTCAGTATAACATTTTAATTGTAGTGTATCCTGTGTAGTTTCTACTTAATAGTGAACAAACCTTGGTCACAAATTCTTAAATGAATTTGAATATTCCTAGGGTAAGCAGCTCAAGCAAGTTCATTCCTGGTATCAGGATTTTTTGTGTTGTGTAAGAATAACTTTGCATGGCACCACATTTCATGGAGCTGCATAATTTCTCCCTCTCTGTTAAGATGCACTAATAGAAAGTCTCAGAGAGAAAAAAGGTGTTCCCTACTGGTGTTTATATTTTATTATCAAGCCTTTATAATAATTCAGAACCTTAGAGACTACCATTAGGGCATTTCAGAAAATGTTTTAGATGCTCATCTACCCAAATCCAGTTGGATAATCTTACTGTTGCTGTTTTGCTTTGCTTTGCCACTTTCCTACAGAAACTGAGAAGTCATCTGGGTTTCCAAATGTGTTCTTGATGGAGCGAGGACAGCGATGCTGAAGAAAAGCAGGGAATCACATAGTTAAAGAAAAAAAATGAAACTAGTAAAAATTTCTTAGGTGACTTTTTCTTCTCTGTCACTTTTATTCTCTTCTCCATTATTGTTTGTGTTTCCTACACTTCCCGCTGCTTCAGCTGTTCAGCATGGCTACTCTTATTGGCACTGATAGCTAAATGGTCACACTCTACAGGGGCATTGCTGAACTGCTTGCTTGGGGATTCTGGAGCCCAACGGCTGAATTGGCTGCTTCCCCAATGTCGCTTTAGGACTCGTTCCTCCAAAGAATTTTCTCATCATATCTATCGCACTTCATTATCTTGTGCAATCGACATGGATGCAACTGCTGCACGGATCTGGTGTCAGCATCAGCTATTAGTAGTAGTAGTAGATAATTATTAATTAAGCGGATATACTTATCTGCAAACTCGACTGGATAAAAGAGCCACACTGCAGCGTCATCACCACCTTCCTTGTTGCACATTCTTTAACGCCTTCACTTGCCGGTGCGTGAAGACTAATCCATGGAGAAATTGTGCCTTGTAATATTCTATCATTTTATCAGTTGAATTAAATGTTTCGGATAAATAACAGTTAAATGTTTTTAACTGGCGAAAATGTTGATGTATGATTACGGAGAACTGGTTCAAAATTCTTCATAATTCTAAACTAAAGTGCAAGGGTAGTATATCAAATAGAAATTTATAAATAAAATAATATTTTAATATATTTTTTAAAAGAATTTTTTTAATGGCGCTCTTTTTGCTTTGCTTTTATTTTATTTTTAATATTCTGAAAAAATGAAGTCCGTCCAATGGGATTCAAACAATAGTCCGTCCTAAAAAGCTGATTGCCACGTCACTGGTACGGTACCAAATTACTACTTGGCCATCGCCCATCGGTTAACTATAGAAATCGTTTTTTATTTTTTATTTTTCAAAATAATAATACTGAGATTTCTTCTGCAACCTTCTTTCGATACCCTATAAATATTAGGTTCAGCGAACTTCCAAAATCGAGTCGAATGGTCAGCCGCCTCTCCTCTTCCCTGAAGTTCCATCGCCAGATCGCCTCTCCTACTGATCGAACGACCAGCCATGGTGGTCTCCTCCTCGTCCTCCTTTGCTTCTCTTGGCTGCGTCGCCAAGACGACGCCGTCGATCAAGTTTCTCTGTAGCTACGGTGGAAAGATACTTCCTCGTCGCCTCGACGGCCGACTCCGCTACGTCGGAGGCCACACTCGTGTCCTTTCCGTCCCCGGATCCATCTCTTTCACAGGTCAGTATTAATTTATCTTCCAAACACTTTTTTTTTTGTTTGCTTCCGTGATCTGCTTGATGGATCGATTAAAAGAAGGAAAAGAGTGTCGGATGCATCGTGTTTAATTTGGGCTGTGGTGTGTATGTGGACTCTGTTTCGGGGCTCTGCAGAGCTGCAGGTGAAGCTGAGCCAGTTGTGCGGGTGGAAGACGGTGAGCCTCCGGTGCCAGCTTCCGACGGAGGACATGGACGCCCTTGTGTCAGTTACCTCCGACGAGGACCTCGCCAACCTCGTGGAGGAATACGCGGGCCGAGAACGGACGACCCCTCTAAAGATCCGAGCCTTCCTCTTCCTCCCGCTATCCTTCCCTTCCTCCAAATCTTCCGCCAAAACTACGACCATCCCTTTGGCCTTCGTCTCCCGTCCTTTGATCGCCGCGCCCGATCGCTGCCCCCGTCAGTACTCTGTGCCTGCTAGGTTTTATGCTCGGCATGGGAAGCCCACGGCATCATCGGCCGCAGCCAGGAAGCTTCGCCTCCATGGTCACTGCCACCTTCTTGGCCATGGAGCCACAAAACCCGGCAACGATCTCGTGCATCCTTTGGGACGCTGGCAATAGCGAACAGTTCCAGGTAAAAAACAAGAAAAAAATCACTCTCTAGTTGGAACCTGCTGCTGTAATTGTAACCTCGAGAGATAGAGAACTATGCACCTCCCTATATTTATAAGTTATCACAAGAAAACTCGAATAAATTAAAAGATTGAAATGGCACAATTCTTAGGAAAAATAGATTAAATCTCGATTGATCTTCTATTCGAGACCTTTGTCTTTGATCATCAATAGGCCTTCAAATATCAATTTCCTGTTCACATGATTTTCTTCGGGTCTAGGAATTTGTTCAGTTCTCTGCACTAGGATTTGCGATGTTCTTTACCAATTCATCGCATTCTTCTGGTTCGATCGGTGTCTTTTTTTTTGTCCAGCTTTTACTGATTATTGCTTCTGCGTTTGTTCTTGCAGGTTGATCGATCTTGGATTCTGATCATTATGTTAATTTGCCTCTTGCGTTGCGGGATGTAATTTTTGAACAGACCTGCAGCAGATAAGAGACATCGTAGATAAAGAATAAACATATCAATGTTTATCTCGTGAAAGAGAAAAAAAAAACAACATTTTATATTAATAATTTTTTATTATCTTATTTTGTTGATTAAGAATCCTTTTACTTTTGTTCTTGTTCTTGTTCTCGTAAATGATACTCTCGATCGAGAGATTAGAGGGAAAAAAAAACTACTATGAAGAAAGATTACGAAGAGCTAGTAGATGAATTTCGTAGCTAGATGATGATCGTCGAGTATCATTCCACCGAGTGTGGGTTCCTCTGTTCGTTTGTGCAAAATTATTAGGAAAATTGACCATGTGAAAACTAATAGGAACAAAGTAACTGAAAACAATTGCTAATCTTTGAACTTTGAACTGATTCCTAATGTTTTTGTTGCATCGCATGTACTTTCGATATGAAATTGATATATACATTCTAAATGGAGAGGTGACTACTTTTTAGTGTATTTTTAGGAGAGCTCTCTGTGAATGGTAGTGTAAATCTTCACAGCCCTATTGATTTTTTTTTATTGGCATTAGGAATTTAAATTTTCGGTTTGATTAGTGGATTTATATCGGATAAGATTGGAGTCCAAGTGACGTTCATTGACTACCAAAGGTAAATCAGGAAAGCATTCGTAATTTTTTTACGGTTCAATTTGGATTCCGCAATCACGTCGTTCCTAAATGACGATTTAACATTGAAGTCGTACTTTGTCTATCGGATAAACTCCTAGATCTTAGAGCCGTCTGAATAATTTTTTTTTTAAATTTGTTATCGAATGATGTCACTAGAATATCTTTTTGCTTTTATCGCTACACCGCGCTCTCGGGATTTCACAATCCTATTGATGCATGTACTTGACACAATTAGAGGCGTCAAATAATCCATATTGAAGTAAATCAATTCATTTTAAATTTTATATTTAATAAGGAGGACAGGTCGGTCCACTATCTCATCGGATTGAAAATTTTTCAATCCGATTTAACTTAAAACGAATTATGGATTAGATATATCAGTCCACAGCTAAAAAAAAATCTAATATTACTTTATCATTTTTTCAAAAAAATATTTTAAGTATAATTTATGTATAATCAAATAATTTCATTTGAAAAAAAATAAGAGTTCAATTAAAATATTATTTTCTCCTATCCCTTGAGTATGATAAGATAAATTAAATTCACTTAATACATAATAAATATATAGATAAATTAAAAATATTCTATAAAAAAAAAAGGAAGAGATTTTTAACTTTTAGAATCGGTGAATCAATTCAAATTCGCAGATCTGCAATTAATATGGATTGATATATTTGAATTGATAAAATTTTAATTAAATCTATTTAAATTATTCGGTGGAATGAATCAATTCGACCGATCCAATTGAATTGACCGGCTCTAACACAATCTTGTATTGAATGGCGGTGAATCAATTCAAATTCGCAGATCTGCAATTAATATGGATTGATATATTTGAATTGATAAAATTTTAATTAAATCTATTTAAATTATTCGGTGGAATGAATCAATTCGACCGATCCAATTGAATTGACCGGCTCTAACACAATATTGTATTGAATGGCGATTTAGACCAGGAATTGATATGTGAAGTTAGCAGCGACACCTCAACAATGACATTTGTGAGACCGATAGCCAAGAAGATGAGGGCACGTCACAAGTAAGTAACTACTTGACACGCAAAGCATGCATTTACAGTGAAAATCAGTGATTCGTCGGAAACTACTATATCCAGTCAATGAAGGTCAGTCTTTTGCCACGAGGGAGGCTTCCAACAAACACTTTGGCTACGTTTGATACGAGATAATCAGACTTGTAATGTAATCGGATTACATTACAAGATAATTTACTTGGCCATTTCAAAGATGAATGAATGTAATGTAATCGATTACAAAATAGGTAAGATTCTAATCTCGACACGGGCGAAAACGATATAATCCGACATTCGACCAATATCGCTTACAAATACGCCATTCTTTATTTTTTCTAATCGCCGGCCGACGCCGTCACCGACGACAACGACCGTACGATCATGGCGGCGATCGGCCATCGGCGGGCGCTGGCCGATCGGGCGATCGACGACGACGACGAATCGGCTGCCGCCGATCGGCGACATCGATCGTTAATCGCCAAGCTGTGTTTTCGATAAATCGTGATAATCTTATAAGACTATTTTTGTCATTTTATAATAATATGAATTATATTCCTTATAATAAATATGGATACCAAATACAATAATATAATACATATTACATTACATTACATTATAAACTTGATTATATTATAAGATTAATTACATTACCTTGTACCAGGAAACAGCTAAAAAACTGGCACGCCAACCAGAACCAGGTCCTGTTAAAACTGCTGATACTTGGAGCGCAAAAGACGGCAGCAGCAGTTAGTAGAGTTCTGACAAGGACAAGACAAGCTTGTGCTCGCCGCTTCAGTATAAATGAACTAATCAACAATTAGCATATATAGATTCTGGACTGCTTTAAAAAAAAATATAACTTTAATCGGGAGTCATATTTTTTATTTTAAAATTGTTTAGTCATAATCAAGAATCATATCGGATTTTAAAAATTTTGAACCATAAATAATTTATTGGCGCAGGTTTCAAATACGGCAGAATTTTCGCTGCAACAAGATTAAGTTTTTGAGCTAAATTAACAATTCAGTAGTTGAATAACGTCATTACAATTTTTCTTAAACAAATTATATATCAATATGCAAATTAAGCATAGTTTAACAAATAATGAAAAATAGTTGTTTCAATTATCATGACAAATTATATTGTCGCGAGAATTATATATAATCAAAAGATAAACAGAATGTTCCAATTAATGTTAAATTCTGAAATGGATTTATTGTAGTGTTTTGTAAAGAGACTATTTTCAAATCTCTCTTCTTCCTATTAAATTGTAAATCAGAAGGTTTAATTGAAGACAAAGTTGGGCTTTGATATTTCAACTTTTTGCGTTAGAAATACTTGAACACCATTATATTGTTCGATTAAAAAATATTGATATATATCATTTTCGACTATGCTAATTTCTTCGGCGATTTATCAAATAGCGCACGTAAAGTTTAGAATTGCTTAAACAACGTTCCATACTTTCATATTTATCAAATAACACATTTAATTCTCTTTTTACCTCTCCCGCTAAACAGACCTGCAACACCAGCACTACCACTGTGATGCTGAGAATTTGCAATTCCAGCACCACAGTGGTGGTGTTGGGATTGCAACACTACTGTGGTGCTGAGATTTGAATTTTCAGTACCACGTTCGAGATTTCTACGGTAGTACAGGTCTGTTTGGTGGGAAGGGTAAAAACGGAATTAAGTGCGTTATTTGATAAATATGAAAGTATAGGGTGCTGTTTGAACAACTCTAAACTTCACGTGCGCTGTTTAATAAATTATCGTAATTTCTTCTGGTTCTTCTTGGCGATGCATATCCCTCCATTTCATCGCCCTCCAAGATGAAGAAGGCTTAATCCACGACAAAAATATTAATAAAGAAACATAAATAGAGTCGTACCTATATTCGACGGGCCTGAAGCGAATAATAATAAAAATAGATCTTTTTATTATGATAGATTACTATAAAATTTAATTTATAAATAAAAAATATAATAAATACATAAATAAATCAGAAATAGTATATTACACCAATAAAAAATTAATAAATATTTAAAATTATTATATAAACACTAGTCGTTTAACTTTCATAAACTTTTCTTCCTTTTCTTTGTCTCTTGGATATTTGAATTATTAAAAACAAAAATAAAATACCACTTCATAAAATAAAATAAATTCAATTTTGTCTCTTGCTAATATATTTTTGCATTTTTTTGTAAACAAAAAAAAAGAATAGTTTATATATATAAAACAATATTAATCCTTAAATATTGTATTGTAAAATAATAATAACTTTATGATAATAAAAAAAACAATTTAAAATTAATCATGATAATTTGCTCGGTATAATATCTATAAAATCATTTTTCAAGTGCCCTTTAAAATTAAATCTACTTATAAATTATGTCATTGACTTTCGATTTCTCTCTTACACTTCATTGAAATCAAACAAATCACTCGGTCAATTTTTTTTATTAAATAACTAATGTTCTACAAATTCTAAAATTAAATTTGGCTATCAAAGAAATTTATTTATCAGTAAAAAGATGATACGGATGAAGTATTCTACTTAAAATTAAGAAAGTTAATGTACAGATTCTTAGGAATTAGATTAAGAATATTGATTTTATTTGTCAACAAATATTGAATTACTTAAATACAAAATATATTTTTAAGAATTAAGATTAAGAATAACATAACTAATAAAGTCATATTTCTTCTGTAAAATAAATTATCGTGCAAGATTAACTCCACCTCAAATTCTTAATGATCAATTTAATATGAAATGAGACGACGACGATGCTAGCAATCGCGGTCTGATCGTACAACGATAAACAATGTCGGTGACGGTGATGATACTAGCAATGACGACAATGATAAAAAATTGATAGGGAGATGGATTAGAATTTAATAAAAATTTTAGGATTAAATATAGAGGAGAAAATTAAAGAGGTCGACGGAAGAAGATATTGCAAAGTACGAAGGGAGAGGAAGAAGTCAGTCCATACATTTTAATTTTTTTTGATAATATTATAAAAAACTCTCACAATATTTTAAAAATTATGATTATGCTCTTTAAAATATTTTTTCCATAAAAAGCGAAAGTTTTTTAATCGGTTGTGAAAGTGAATAGGTCTACTATGCACTTTAATTATTTTTTATAATATTATAAAAAACTCTATAATATTTTAAAAATTACGATTAAATCTTAAAAAAATAAAATTCTATGGCCTCTTTCTAAGTCGGGCCCTGAGGCAATTATCTCTTTAGCCTCTTGGAAGTTACGACCCTTACATAAATGATATCAAATTATTTATTAGCCAATATTATTTTGTTTATAGTGTGTTTTATACTATCTATTCAAACACATGCTTATAACAATTGATTATTGATCCATGTGAAACTAATACAGCTCTTGTGTCTTAGTATATGTCTCTTCATTCAACGAGTGTAATATCTTCTCTCCTTTGTGTTGAAATGTACATTTGATATTATTCATGTTAATGAATGAAGAATCCATTATAAAGATTTACTTTCTTAAATCTTACTCTAAATTTATTTTGTTTGTTAAGCATTTGCAAAATGATTTCTGCTCAATTTTATACATACTCAACATCTATTGAATAGATTCAAATGGTAAATAACTTACTAATCATTTTAAAACTTCTCGTAATGAAGATATTATAACTGACACTTTTATTTTTTTAAGAAAATGTAAGCAACTTCTTCTATTTCTCTACGTTGCTCTTCTAAAAATATTTTTTGAGAGAGATTATTCTAACCACTATTCATCTAATCAAAAGATGTGACATCTGGGCCCAGCGTGGTCGGCTCTTCTGGTGTAGCATGAGTTCAAATGTGCTCTGATCGTCTGTCATCCTGATTTACCCTCGTTGACCGATGGAGACTCTAATCGAAGACCGTGGGATAGGGCCGGTCAGCCATCAAGACTAGTAAGGAAGAGAAATCGTACATGATATATAATATAAATAATAATAAAAAAAAAGATGTGACATCTGAATTCTCACAGGGATGGCGTGGTGGCTAAGACATGACGATGCTTATAGATACGACGTGGATTGATTCTAAAGAAGTTCTAAAACTCTTTTCTGAATTCAAATGACCCATACGTGTCTTGACCACCATGTCAAAGCTCATAGGACCCTCCGTGATTTATCTCCCTCACAATGGTTATGCAATAGATCGGTGGAGGTCGTTAGATTGGCGGTTCCAACTTTTTGTATAAAAGATGTGACATATATATTCCAAAGCTACGATGCAATAGTAGGATATTCATCTCGACTCTCAAATACTCATGATTCGATCCTCAACTATAGTGCATTTGTAAAATTTTCCTCCAAAGAAAGTGAAAATCAAGGACACTATAGCTGTTGAGGCTACCCACACGAGTATTTTCTGATTTATCTTTGGTGGTCGACTGGTTGATGGAACATATCTTGCTTAGAAATTACTTAGCGCCCCGTTATAATCTATGAGGCAAGGTCGACCATCTCCAAGATTAGTCTGGTCAAATTAGTCGGGCCGAAAATTTGGATACCTGATACTAGTAAAAAAAATGTGACATTTGCTACCCCAAGAGCTATAGTGCAATGGTAGGACGTCCAACTTAGCTCTCAAATACCCATGATTCGATCCCTAACTATGGCTCATTTATAGAATTTTCTTCCAAATGGAATGATAAACCAAGGACGCTATAGCTGCTGAGGCTGCCCAGACGATCACTTTCTGATTTATCTTGATGGTCGATGGAGCATATCTCGTATAGGGGTTATTTAGCTCCCCATTGGAGATCTGTTGGACAAGATTGACCATCCCAGGATTAGTCGGGTTGAAGGCCTGAATATCTAGTGCTAGTCAAATAAAAAATAAGATGTGACATCTACAACTCCTATGGTTACAGTGCAACAGTAGAACTTTCAATTCGACTTTCAGATATCTACGATTCGATTCTCATCCATGATATATTTATAGGATTTTCCTTCAAATGAGTGACAAACCAAGAACGCTGTAACTGCTGAGGCTGTCTATATGAGCACTTTCTGTTATACTCTGGTGATCAATGAAAAACTTCTGTAAGACAGGGTCGATTATCTCCGGAATTAATTAGGCCTAAGATTTAGATACCTTATGCTAGTAAAAAAAAAAAAAAGTCCAGACATCTAGGTGTAATAGGACGGTCATGTAATTTTTAAAATATCTTCAATTCAATCTACAATTGTAATATATTTATAGAGATTTTCTTTCAAATTATGTGATAATCGTATAACACTTTGGGTGGAGCAAATCGACCTCAGAATTAATCAAATTGAAAGTCAGAATATCTAAAAAATGATACCTCTACTATATGTGCATCAATTGGACACCCATGCTATATTTTTTTATATATCTTCGAATTAATTTCCAAGATGCATTATACAATTCTTTTTAGAATGAGATGGTAAACTCTAGAATATCAAATTATTGGACTATCTAAGCGTTTTTCAATTTAGTCAGAAAACTTTTATGTTTTCAATTTAGTCAGAAAAGTTTTATGAGATTAGATTGATCACCCTATAATTAATAGGTGTTTGATACATGAAGTTAACTAAAAAAAGTGTTATTACTCCCATACAATCTTCTAAGCATTCTCAGTTGATTTCTAACTACGAGAGATTTTTTTTTGAATTGAATAAAAAATTCTATAATGCTAGCCTGTTAGATCTAGCTAGCACTTTCGAATTTATTTTTAATCTGTTATCTCGTAATTAATCGAGTTAAATATCTACTGCTAACTTAAAAAAAAAAAAAAAAATTAAAATACTGTGTTAAAGGACCAGAGGAAACAAGTAACAGGTAGAGGATCGAAATTCTAATCTACACAGCTAAAAATAAGACAGCACCGGCATTGTTTTTATTAGGATTAGAAAGAACGCTGCTCCCAATTCAATCTTTAAGGCCTACAAGTAAACTTGATTTGCAAACAAAATATAAGCGAGCATCTGCAGGTTAGGAGAAAATTTTATATTTTTCTTTTTTAAAAAATAAAAAATATTTTTTTTTATTTTTTAAAAAAATATTCTTTTACTTTTTGAAAAATATCATTTCTCATATTTTCTTATTTTCTTAAAAAATTAAAATGAAAAATAAAAAATTTTCTACGGGTCAAACATTACTTAAATTTCCAAGATTGTGACTCAAATAATTTATGAATTCATCATTTTAATAAACTTAAATAGATTAATCCATGTAAATTATAAATCTAGATGAATTGAATCAGATGGACTAGAATTGACTCACAAACTAAAAAATATCAAAAGATAAAAAAATGTGAAAACAAAATTATATAAATTTTTTTAATCAAAACTCTAATAATAATAATAAGATAAATTCTTCTATCATATATAGATCTTAAAAAATAAAAAAGTTAAAAAACAAAAAATCTTTATAAATACTTTAATATTTTTTACTCTTATATTTTAATTATTTTATATTCATTTGTCATTAATATTCTAATTAAGATAGAAAAAAAATAATTCAAAGAATAATTAACTCTCAATTAAATCTCTAAAGAAATCAAAATTTGAATTTATATATTATTAAATTTTAAATATTTTAGAACATTAAATAAAAATATCAATATTTAATTTTGCTCTAATAAATTTATCAATTGATAATTAAATCTCAATTATAAAATTTTTTATAATCTTTATGTATTTATCGTCTCAAATCTTTAACACTTCAATAATTTTAAATTTTTTTTATTTTTTTAGAACTCTAGTCCAATCTTGAATTGGATTGAAAATTGTTTAATATGCCAGGATGACTAAGAGCAGTAAAGAATGAACTTCCTTGATTTGCTTCAATCTGCTCTAGAGATGATTCCGAGGAATAAGAACATCAAAATTTAAATCCCAAATAAAATAAATTCATTCTGAATATATATAAACTTCTATAAATGATACTCCAAACTCACCGATAGATAAATTAAAAAAGGAAGACCTTCTGCATTCAAATTAATCACACGCCCTTTGACCCACACAAAATGTTCAAATCCATCAAACTAAAGACCCAAATCTCAATTAATTTGTTGATGCAAAAAAAAAGAAAAGAAAAAAGAAAAAAGAAAAAGTGTTTTGGGTCTTTAGGATTTCGGATTTCAGTTCAATTTTCATATCTATGTCGAACCATTTGAATTAATTAGGTCGTACCATAAACTGTAAAACCCTGTTTTGAGATGAAATAACCTTTCAACTGAACATAAATAAAAATTGGACTCATAAATGCTAAATAAATTAGCTGGATATCAAGTGAAATAAAATCGTTTGAATCCAACAATCCAGTCACTTCATGTTACTGCCTCAGATCGTCCTAGTTCTCAAATATTTCAACATAAAACAAGCGCTATAGCTTGCTTTCAGCCATGGAAATATTCATCATTGGCAACAGAGGCGGCTGATTGATTCCAATTTCCAAGAGAAGACAGATCAAACAGAAGATTTGAAAACTAAAAAAGTAAATTAGCTGAAAATATGTGTCAGATCGATTATTGACAGCACCATACGAAATTATCAGACAGGGATAACTGTATTTTACGTATATTCTCATCATCCACAAGATAGAACAAACAAACTACTGAAATTGATAAAGAAAAAAAAAATGTGAAGCTCAGCAAATCGAAGAACAAAACCAAAAGGAAAAAAAAAAACACGAATATAAAAGAAACAGAACAACCGTGGGAAAACTATCAGCTCTTCCTATTCAATTACAAGAAAGCATCATCGCAACCATTCCAATTGGATGGGCGCATCCTTTCTAAAGACTTGCACATCATTTAGAATCCCCGACGTGAGCTAATGAATCAAATAGAAGATGCAAGATCAAAGGAACCAAAACATTGAAAGAAGGAGAAGGAGAAGAAGAAGAAGAAGGAAGAAAAGAGGTCGGAGGTTGACCAGGGTAGCGGCGTGGATATAAAAAGGCAGGGGGGAGAATTAGGGTTTCACATAGACGCCCGATCGGGCCTGTTTGTTCTACTTAGCAATGGGCTGTGCTTAGCCTGGCCCATAAGATCCGATCGGCCAGCCTACGACCGTGCGAGGCCTAGCACATAGTTATGGTTCAGGTCGGGTTCAATCTGGACTCAGCCTGTAGTCTAATCTAATTCATAGCCACATTGAAAAAAAAAATGAAAGTTCTATGAAATTTAATAATTATATATTAATGACAAAAAATAATCATTTTACATACATTTGATCTTCATATTAATATAATTTTAGATAAACATGTTTAAAACCAATAGTGAGGTTCCCAAAAAAGATGTGAGGTTCCCAAAAAGGGTCTTGCAATTTTATTCTTTTTTTTTTACAAAAAGTTATCTACGGTACTAGAATCTATAATATCTAAATCACAAGACAATAATTTTATTATTACGTCAAGACTTCCCTTTTATATTAACTTATATGCTTATTATTAATTTTTTTATGAAAATATTTATCCTAAAATTTTAAGAATTAATTCTTTCAAAATTTCAATGAATATATAATATATAATTATTGAATGTGATAAAAGTTAAATCTTCATTTTTAGACAAAATTTTATTGACTCGATCGTTTTGTCACCAATCGATGGGATTACGGATTACCATCACCTTTTCTCTTTTAACTCCATATTTGCAAAAGACATTTTGACACTTTATTTTTATTCCAAGTTGATCAAGAATCTTTATATATAAATATTACCAAATTTTATTTCACAATAAGCTTCATCTCGCGATCTCATCATCCATCCATTTGTTTTTCTTTCTTTTTTCGCTTATGTTAGAGCGATGCACAAATGTTGAATTATGCCATAGCAAATCCCGGCCCCCATTAGTTCACATTGCATCTGATTGTTCACATATTGTCATCTCTATCATCTAATCTAAAAGTGTGGATTATTTTGAAATGTTTATATAAACACTAGGATTTAAAACTAGCATGTGATATTTAGAAAGGATCATATGCTTTTGATTTCACTCCGATCCTACTTAATTGGTGGTATATTTCTTCGATCTTCACTTACTTCACCTACACATTTAAGAAAAAGCTTCTTGTTGCTACTAAACGAGTCCTTAATTAGCACTTGGGTTCTATATTTAAAAGAGAACAATCATCATGGGAGATGAAGGATTACGAACTTTCCATCACAAGTAAATTACAATGTATATCGTTGGCCATTTAGAACATTTCAGTTATCCAGATGAAATATTTCATTGGATTATGCCTCATCTTAATTTATAAGGAGATCACTGCTTAGCTTGGTCACCTATATATGCTCTTTGTTGGCTAATGTTTGATTATCTTCATATGCATCCAACCATTGACATCACATGCCTGGATTACAGGTAAGGAACACCAGCACTGTGAATCCAACTGGTCAACGTGCTGGCTAGAATCTTATTCTTGGCCAATTGCCTATCCTTTGAAGAAATTATTTAAAGTTTCTTTCAGTATTTTATTTTGTTTTATTGTACTTTTGTCCTTGGCAGTTGTGGCAGCTGACTTATCTTCTTGTCTACTTCTAGCACCATAAGCTTTCTGAAATTTTTATATTCATTCCTGGCGTAGTAAGAGGATGCAGTTGTTTTTTCTTTCCTTCTGATTCCCGATTTTACTGCTCTAGGTAATTAGTAGCACTGTATCGGTAATCTTTGTTTATATATGTTCTTTTTTCTTCAATTTTATCGTCGTTTTACCTTTATAAATAAGATCAATATCACTTGAGACATCAAATACATGCATGTTTTCCTCCACCATGGAATCAATTCCAGAAACTCCGGCATGCAACTTAATTACTGTTGTTCTTGCTGAAGCTCTTATTGTGGCTCAGCAAGAAGAAAATGAGCCCAAATTAAGAAGCAATATTAATAATGTCAACTAATCATTTGGACAGAACGAGCTTACACAATTTGGAAGCGATCATGTTGGACAGAAGATTGATTAATCTTATCCCAAAAATTATAAGAAAAGCCACTCTAATTACTCTTTAATGAAATGATAACTAATCTTATCGTTTAAATTAAGAAAGTTTATGATCCATGGTCGTGTTACTTTCATCTTTTTGTCTTTGACCACTCTTAATTATTTGCATACTAATTAATTTCTTATCTTAGGCACCAAGGGACAAATCCCTGCCCACAAATTTGGCATCCTTCATTAATTAGGTTAATGAACCTGAAGGTGATGCCTATCATAACAATTACGATACTGTTTCTTTTTTGCTATGTCAATGACAGAGATGTAAGCTCTTGTTCATGATGTTCTACGCTTATGGAGGTGGAGTTCATGTCATGAAATTCTTGGTATATATCTCTAACTTCTCTGCACCTTCGATCAGTTCTTTGATGCAATTCCTGTATTTATGGAATACTTAAACTATCAAAATTATAGCAATTTTTTTTTGTCAGGAAGATTATAATAATGTAACGTCTAAAAGGTTTGTGTAAAATAATTTGTCTCACCAAACCAATGGTCTGATCCTCGTCAATGCCTTGCTGGAAAGTTCTTCTTAAACTAAAAACAATATTGTGTAGAACATGACCACCATTCAAGTACCCTCTCATCTTATCACATCGTTAATTGGTTAAAAACTAGTAGCTTAACACAGCATTATTATCCTAATTGAGAGGAAGACAACCTAATAACAATGTGTTTAAGAAAATTATCCTGTTTAAAATAAGGAAAAATATATTGGAGAAAAAGGTTAGGAATGTGTGTTAAAAAAATATGGAAAGACTCCTGGAAAACTGGAATCCATTTCGTTCCTCTTCGACATAAATGAGAAGCAGCGAGCAACGAAAGTATCGATCGGCGTCAATGGCGATGAATGCTAGTTACTGCTTCCAGAAAGGAAGTAATAATAGCAGTAGTTCCTCCGCCGCTGCCGCTGCCGCTACCGCTACCATGATCAATTTCGACGACGGTAAAGCGGAGCGCTTTCGACCTTCTCAACACGGCCTCGACCTTGGCCTCCCGTTGAATCGCCGGAGTCAGTGGACGGAGGGGCCCGCCTCCCGGCAGGAGAAGCTGTTCAGAGGCGTGCGGCAGCGGCAGTGGGGGAAGTGGGTGGCGGAGATCCGGCTGCCGCGGCGGCGGACCAGGGTGTGGCTCGGCACCTTCGACAGCGCTGAGGACGCCGCCATCGCGTACGACATCGCCGCCTACAAGCTGCGCGGCGACGCCGCGCGCCTCAACTTCCCGCACGCGAAGCAGCAGCAGCACCGGAGGCCGCTGCACCACGCGGCCATTACGGCGCTGGTGGAAGCAAAGCTCGCCACCGGCGACTCCGCCGCGCCGTCGCCTGTGAAGAAACAGAAGACGGCGGTGGGCGATGAGAACCAGGCGTCGGTCGCCGTCGCGGGGAAGGAAGCGAAGTGGGATGACGCAAGCGGAGTGATGTTGAGCAGAATGCCTTCCCTCGACATGGACATGATTTGGAATTCTCTTCCTCTCATAACGGCGGCGGCGGTAGAGGCGAATCTCGATTGATTGCATTCTAGATATTCTTGTGGCATAGCTTCTTTGATTCAAATGTGTTCTTGAGTTGATTTGGTATTGCAAAAATAGTCCGAATCCGGTGTGGCAGAATTTATATGTTCTTGGCATACAGTAAATTTCCATGATATTCTAAAACAATTTACCTATTTATTACGCATGCATATCTTTCTATTTTCCGTAATTTAACGGCCCCTCACTCCTCCAGAATTCAAGAGGAAGTAAATTACGAGAGGACTATATCCGTGGACGCGATTGGTAAGACAATGAGTAGTCATATGAGTCCGGGATAGAATTTTAGACCACCTCCAGAATCAACCATTATCCATTGTGCAAATTTACCCATTGACTTATCAACACATTACACCCGTGGGGGCATCTTTCTATTTTCCTGAAGGTACATTGGGTTGCTTGGTGACTTTAGCTCGTATGATGCAAGAGTATCACTTCTATAGTTTTGATATATGAACCATGCTTAAAATTAGAAATCAATTGTGATTTGATTTACATATTAAGTGTGCATGCTTAATAGGAAAGTCATAATAGGGTGTATTGATCGAATACTAGACAGAAGTCTTGACGGATCAGAAGGATCGAATATTAGACAAGAAGTCCAGATGGGTCGTGTGAACTAGACATCTGGCAAAAGACCAGTTGGAGATCAGAAGGATAGGACAACTGACACGAAGACTAGTTGTGTCAAGAAGACTAGACACCTAGCATGAAGATCTGGTGGGTCAAATCAGATGTCAAGCATGGTAAGTCCAGTTTGGTCAGTAAGACCGAAAAACTGATAAGTAAGCTTTCGAGTGGAGAGGTTAGACCGAGTCTTTGTTTGAGGATAAGGTAGGTGTCAATTTGATGAAGGGTCCGAGTTAAACTCAGAGGTTGAGATTGGGCAATATTACTACTGTCAATTTATTTTATACTCTACTTGTGCTAACTTTGTGTTGTATGCCTCTAAGTGACTGGAGATGGTCCAAGCGCCTCAGACCCAGTCGACTGGATTAGGTCCAGACGATTGGGATGTCGAATTGGCAAGGTGGGCTATCAATCGACTGGAGATCGTGTGACCGAGATAACAAGTATTTCAGTCGACTGGACTAGGTCCAGGCGACTGGGATAAAAAAAATCTGAAACAACAGCGAAGCGGATCAAATTGACCTGGAGTCGACTGGACTAGATCCAACCGCTTGGGAAGGCCAGAATTTCATATCGACAGACTGATATGAAGTCGACTGGGAGGTGGTTCAAGCACCTGAAGAAGGTTTTTAAAAGAAATGGAGAGTCAACTCCGAGAATCACTTTCCACCTCTTGTCCAAGTATTTCTCCTGTGTTTGTTGACCATAAAATCCTCTACACTCCAACACTTCGGGCTCCATCTTCAACTATTCAAGTGTCGACATATTTATTTTTTTGTACTTACATTTCGCTTCTTGTATTTGAATTCCAGAGGGAAGGTAGTGTATTACATTTCCCTCTCATCTTTTGTAAAAGTGAAATCCTCCGAGATCGAAAGTTTTCGATTCAGAGGGATCTTTAGTGATTTGCCCAGCCAAGTGACCTTGGAGAGTGATGAGCCTTGGAATAGCAATCCGATTAGGATCGTGAACCAAGAAAATTCTCGAGTTCTTTATCTTACATTTCCGATGTATTGACTCTTGATTTAAAAAATAAAAGAAAGGTTTTAAAAAGAAGATTTTAATAAACGAGATTCACCCCTCTCTCTCGTTCATCACAATCTTATAATTGGTATTAGAGCAGGGGCGCTCCGAGTTTGATGCAACCACCAAAGAGAGAAATAGAAAAATTTTCTTTAGTTTTATTATACTTGTCTTAGTTTATTTCTTGCATTAGTTTATATTTTTTTTGCAAATCGTTAGTATATTTAAAATGTCGCATCTAGAGGTTATAGTATTGTTCGCCCTCCTCTATTTAATGGAGAGGACTTTAGCTATTGGAAGAGGTGAATGGAGGGTTTCTAATTAAAAACCGATCTAGATGTTTGGTTTATCACTAGGAAAGGTTTCATTGCTTCGATCGATGACGAGAGAGAGTTGTTAGATTTGGAGAAATGAATCATAGAAATAAGGAGAAAAACTCAAGTTGATTACCAGACATTGAACACCTTGCAATGTAGACATACTAAAGAAGAGCTTAATAGAGTCGAACCATTTGAAAATGAAAAAAAAAGTTATGGGAAAAGTTAATAGATTTGTATGAAAGATTTAGTGACACAAAAATAGCAAAAAGGGATATGCTTTTAAACACATTTTTTAATTGTAAAATATTAGACAGTGAAAATACTAGTCAATTATATACTAGGGATCAAAGATATTTTAAATGGTTTTCATCTCATAGGTCACCAAGTAGAAAACCATGATATAATCCAGTATTCACTTAAGGCTTTTCCCCTGAACACTTTATGAACATCGATAGTCGATGCTTATAAAGTATTTAGGGATATTTCCTTAATTAGATTAGATGAATGCTTTTGTGAAATTGAATTGCACGAACAAGCTAACTCGGGTCAAATCAAGAATGGTGCAACATTAATTGCAGGTTCAAGTAAAACCAAAGAAGGAAAGAAATCCAAGCCAACACATGAGTCCGAAGACAAATTGGAATTAGAATCAAACGGAGAAGAGGAGATGATAAATTTGATAAGGAAATTGTTCAACAAGAAGAAAAAATTTACAAAAAGGGATGCTAAAAAGGTGGTGGAGAACCAGTCGGTTTGATCGAGATCCGAAGTCACATGCTACAAATGCAATGGAAAAGGTCACTACAAGTTTGAGTGTGCCAATCTAAAAAAGGAAGAGAAGCCAAATAAGGAGAAGAAAAAGAAGACACTAAAAGCGACTTGGGACGAGTCATCATCAGAAGAATCGAACTCAGAAAAACTAAAGAAAAGCTTCTTAGCATTCATGGCAGTCGATGAGTCCGAAGCCAAGTCGAGTTCTGAGTCTGAGTTTGACACAAGCCATCGATCTGCATCCGTTTCCGAAGATTCAAACAAGGTAACATCTCCCTTAGAAGATAAGATGTACAAAATAATGACATGCTTAGGTAAGAAACTAGCTAAATTAGAAAATCGAGTTGAGTTGCTTCTTAAGGAAATACAAGTACTTAAAAAGCAAGTTAATACAAAGACTTTGACTTGCCTAACTCAAGATAGAGACTTAACTCAAGTTGCAAAGCTTGAAGAAGAGAACTCTACCTTGAAAAGACAAGTAGGAGATCTTATTGGATCGTTAGAAAGGTTTACTTTAAGCTCCAAGTATACTTGGGTCTCAACGAGTAGTGTACAACACATCCAGACTCGGATACAAGGTTGAAACAACCAATAAGTCATATATGTCCTTACTTGGCCGAAATGCTAAGAGTAATGTCCAAACATGAGTCCCTAAGTCTTGTTTAGTTAATCAAGTTGGACCAAACCAATTTTGGATCCCCAAGGATCAAATTGACTTTGTGAACAAGACCCAACTAAGCTATAACTTAAGGGGAGCCAATAACTTGTATGTTTCTTTAATTAGATAAGTAACTTGATGCTTATCTTTTTACCTGCTTAATTTAGAATGAACTAGATAGGAAAGGAAATAGTTTAAACTTGAACAATATAGTATTAAAGTGAAGTAAACTGATAGTAAATTAGGGAAACTCTTCGAGATGTATATTTAGGCTGGATGTAGTGCATCCTACTTGGTGTACTGAGTTGAGTGGAACTAACTGAAGCTAATTCACTAAGTCTTAAACTAGTTAGACTAAAGCTTAGTTCGAAGTTAATCAAACACTTGGTTCTTACATCAACTTTGTCTTAGGAAATGGTACACCTGATATCCAAGAAGGTCTTTACCTCGCCACTACCTGGAAATTGATTTAGGAAGCATCTATTTGACTAGTATAAAAACTGAAATTTGAATCTAACACAAGTTTAAATAATTTTAATATTCATTAAATTTAATCAAGTCAAAATGAAAAACTCATATCACAAAACGAATAAGATTAGTGTGTATTGAAAACCTAGAATGGTGAGATGACTAAGGATAATTTGACCTATAATTTCTTGAAAGAAAAGTCTAAGATAATTTGTTTTAAAACTTTTATACCTATTATTTTCAAAATAAGCTAAAATAATTCTTGAAAACCTCATCTTAAGTTTTTATGACACTTAAAAGAAAATTTTGAAATTTGTGTGATCCAAGCGCCTGAACGTCCTTCAAATGACTGGACTAGGTCAGTTGTCTCAAGAACGAGGAAATTTATTACAACGATAAAAATCACGATTCCAGTCGACTGGACCAGACCCAGTCAATTGGGATGCACCCACAATTATGAGATAAGACCAACACAGTTGACTCCCGGATATTCCGTAATAAATGGTAAAAGTCATATAAGGCGATTGGACCAGGTCTAGGTGCCTCTAATCCAGGAGCTTGGACCAAGTCCAGGTGCCACAATTCCCTTTATAAAACAAGAGCTGGAGCACAACCCAAGTCGCCTCAATCCCTTTCTTCCCTCTGCAAAACCCTCTTTTTCGACTATCAAACGTGTATAGGACATCAATTCTTATATAAATTCATCTACGATACCTAGGTAACACCTCTAATCATTTCTTTTTCTATTAAAATTATTATTATTAATATTTGTAATTTAATTAGGGTTAAGAGAAGAACACATGAGGCTGAGACATCCTTTGGTCCTAGTTTGGATATTAGGTTCCCTACATAGAGTCATAAGCTAGATTAGGTTTCATAGTACTATGTATGCTCCTATGCCCACTAGGTATTTGAGTAGGTCATTTTTTTCTCTAGATCATGCATACATAGTGTAGAGGTTATACATTTTTATGGGTAGTTTATTGTATGAGTTTAGTTACCATAGATCTGTGTTGAATTTTACAATAACTTCATTAAGATAGATGATCTCACCTACTCGACTAGAGAACGAGGTAGAGATATTATTCTTACCCCATTCATATTGAGAAATCACTTATAGGACTCATGCACTCATCATGCCCTAGTGTATGCTTTCCACCTAGGTAATTACCTTTTGGTGATCCCTACTCATACATTACTTTAGATAGGATGCATTCTACTTTTTTTTGGAGAGGAGAGGACTTCATCTGTGAGTCAATTCAGTTCCACTAGACTTAGGGTATAGGACTATGTTCTATATAGAGTCATAGTGAACTATGTTCTACCACTTAGTCACAGGGGTGTTGCTATAATGCATCATTTTCACTCTACACATTCATCCATAGATTAAATATAGACATAAGTTTACACATATTTCATTCCATTATCAATCATTCTATGTCATTACCAGTGGCAAGGTTCATATGTTATACTGCCACATTTTGACACCATTATTGGCTGCATTAGAGTTTGGCATTACCTCAGATAATGTCAAACAACTTATAGAGTACAACATGATAGATCATAGACAGTTTGCATTAGCTAAGATAGACTTAGATGAAAATAATGCCTTACCTGGAGGAGAGATGGACCCTAGCCTCACCCTGAGCCCCAACTTGAGCAGTAGCCTGAGTCTCAGCTAGATAGGAGTGAGGAGATGACGAGCTTTGACATACTAGGACTGTCACCATATCCTGCACTTCCTTCACCTCCAACATCTCCTACAGTAGAGAATAGATTATCCAGGTTAGAGGAAGTTATTCATCTTCAAGAGGAGAAGCAACAAACAAGTCATTTAGAGGTGATGCAGATGCAGAGGGATCAACATAGAGAGATGATGGAGATGCTTTGAGCCTGGGGCATAAGCCATCCACATTCACCTCTCTCTTCATCTGATTAGGATATTTGTAGTTAGAACTTTGTTTTGTGTATTTTAATTTGACAGATTTAATTAAGAAATATTCATCTATGATTTTAATCGACAACTAGATTTATGTTTGGTAGAATAGACTTAATTATTGCTTCCATAATTGCTCTTATTTTTAAAACCTATTTTGCTATTAAAAGTATTATTATTTCTTAAGAAAATTAAAAAATGAGCTAGCCTAGGCCAAACTTAGACTTCATGAACCTATAGATCTAGGTAAGCCTTTGCATCTCACAAATATCTAAGATTAACTATTTGTGTATTGAGCCACGAAGATGGATGTGAGATATTAGGATTGCACCCCAAGTTTCAGATATAGACTCAGTGCATCGACATAAATAGAAAGAGATTTAAAACAAAATTGATCACTTCAGTGACTAACTCTTACCAAAACTTGATGATATATCATTTGAGTTTTTTGAAAACAAAAGTTAGACATTTATTTAAGGAAATTATTTTAGATGTTTATTTTCATTATATTATTTTAATTGTCCATTCAAAAATAGAGATTCAAGTTTGGATATTATTTTTTTAATTTGTATTTGTATGCATGAATTCTAAGAAACTTGGAGGGAGAGAATATTCATTAAAATCCGAAGTTTGAAATTTTTTTAAGGGGGAGTTTTGAAATTTGAAAATTTTATATTTCTTTAAGGGATAGTTTCCAAAGTTTGAAAAATTTATCCTTTAAGGGAGAGTTTCAAACAAATTGAAAATATTTTAACTTTAAAAATATATTGTGTTTAAGAGGAGAGAGTACTTATTCAAAAAAGTGAAAGCATTAAAGCTTCGGAATATTTTATCAAATTTAAAGTTTTGAAAATAAGTTTCAAAATAATTGAATTTGTTTCGAGTATTTACTTTACTCTTTTTAGAACTTATTTGATGGTTTGTCAAACACTTAAATATTTTAAAAAATTTGAGCATACAAAAATTTGAAACCCTTATACTTTAAATTTTTCATGATGTAGAACTTTGCCGTATTAATCTATGTATTATTTTGGGGGAGTAGATTTTATGCTTTGAAAGATAATTTCCATAGCAAATATTTTGAAATCTTGGACATAATTTCAAAGCACTTAGATTCAAATCTTGAAAAATATTACTTTACAACTTGGCATATATAAGTTTTCTTATACTATTTTGATGTATGTCAAAGAGGGAGAGGATGTGTTTACAGTTATAACTAAGTTATTGTGTGAACTAAGTTTGAAGAGATGAGGAAGAATGTGTTGCATGTTAACAACATGTCATTTTTTATGGTTAAAATTTTTGGTATATCTATGCTTAACTTTAAACGATTGTCATACATCACACGGGAGAGATTGTTGATGCATCATCACTCCTATGTTTTGATGTATGAGCAAGGTTTAAAGTTAGGAATCAATTATGATCTGATTTATGTGTTAAGTATGCAGACTTAATAAGAAAGTCCTAGCTAGTAGGTCGTGTTGACCGAATACTAGACAGAAGTCTTGACAGATCAGGAGGATCGGACACTAGACAGAAAGTTAAGATGGGTCGTGTGAACCGAACATCTAGCAGAATACCAATTGGGTCAGGAGGACCAGACAACTAATAGGAAGACTAACTGGGTCAGAGAAATCAGACAACTAGTATGAAGACCTGATGGATTAGATCAGACGTCAAGCATAGTAAGTCTAGTTGGATCAGCAAGATCAGACAATTGGCAGCTAAGCTCTCAAGTACTGGAGAGGTTAAATTGAGTCTTCACTTGAGGACAAAGTAGGCGTCGATCCGACGGAGGGTCCGAGTTGGATTCAGAGGTCGAGATCAAACAATATTACTATTGCCAATTCATTTTATACTCTACTTGTACTAACTTTGTGGTGCAGGTCTCCAGACGATTGGACAGGGTCCAGGCAACTTAGACCCAGTCGACTGGACCAAGTCCAGGCGACTGGAATGCCGAGTTGGCAAGGCGAGCTATCGATCGACTGAAGATTGTGCGATCGAGATGGCTGGTATTCCAGTCGATTGGATTGGGTTCAAGTGACCGGGATAGGAAAATTTCGAAACAACAGCGGAGAGGATTAAACTGATCTAGAGTCGACTGGACTAAGTCCAGGTGCCTGGAGAATGTTTATAAAAGAAATGGAGAGCCAGCTCTAAGAATCACTTTCTACCTCTTGTCCAAGTGCTGCTCTGATCATATGTTTGCTGACCGCAAGATCCTCGACACGTCGATACTCCGACACTCTGACACTTCGAGCTCCATCTTCAACCATTCAGGTGTTGGTATATTTATTTTTGTGTAATTACATTTCGCTTATTGTATTTGAATTCTAGTGGGAAAATAGTGTATTGTCTTTCCCTCTCATCTTTGTAAAAGCGAAACCCTCCGATATCGGAAGTTTTCGATTCGGAGAGATCTTTAGTGATTTGTCCGACGAGGTGACTCTTGGAGAGTTATGGATTTTGGAGTAGCAATCCGATTAGGATTGTGAACTAAGTAAATTCTTAAGTTCTTTATCTTACAATTCCACTGCATTTACTCTTGATTTAAAAAATAAAACAAAGATTTTAAAAATTAAAGAAGATTTTAATAAATGAGATTCCCCATTCCCTCTCTCATTCATCGCGATCCTACACAACCTTCTCTACTCTACTCGGATCTCGAACATCAAAAGAAATCTAATCTTCACTGAATTAATTAATTAATGAACCTCATGTTATTGATGGTGTTATTAGTATAAATTTAAGGATCAAATGTGGTTTTGCTAAGGCTGGAGAGTGAATAGATAATGCCCTTTTCTTTTAGATTTTATTTTACTTGCCTTTATTTTTTTAAATAAAATTATACTGAATGACTACTAATACTATTTGTCTGATATGATGAAATGTATAAATGCTCTAGTAGTGGTTAATTAGTGACATCGACATTAGAGCAGCTAGCGAAAAAACATAAACACACAAATGATTCTTTAAACTAATTAGTATATATGTTAAACAATGATAATAACAATCATAATTGTCCAACTGTCATTGCTAATCAATCCTTGACTCTTAATATGCCTTCTTTATTCCAAGTGTTCCAATTCTTTCTTAACAGCTTGGGAGTAATTAGTGTACGATAACAACTATCAATAAATTTAACCATTTCCTAATGCAGTTCCGATTACTCCAAGTCTTGCACTAATCCTATGAACTGGCGAAATAATCCCTGCTCCATATGTCTCTCGTCAATTTAGCAAAGATTTTATCCGGTGCAGCTGTTTTCCTTCCCTCTTTATATCATTTTGTTCTCGATCATTTCTTGAGATGGTTAATTAATTAATTGATCTGAGATATCGATGGAGAGGCAGCTAAGCATCGACGAGAAGCCCAAGAGGAGCCTGATTCTGAAGGCGCTCGACCGCTGCCGTTCGCTTACTCACCGGAGAAACCCTCCTCCGGACACGGCCTCCGACATCAAGCAGACGTGGCGGCCGCCCAAGTCGTCGCAGGCGGCGACGGCACCCCGGCCGGGGCGGTTCACGGTCCACGTCGGGCCGAGCAAGGAGCGGTTCATCATCAAGATGGAGTGCATCGGGCACCCGCTGTTCCAGGCGCTGTTGGACCAGGCGGAGCTTGCGTTCAGCTTTGCCAGCCCCGGACCGCTCCAGCTCCCTTGCGACGTCGATCTTTTCCGCAAGGTCATGTGCGAGATGGAACAGGAGATGACGGCGGTGACCGCGTGCGGCACGGGGTTCGGCAAGCGCTATAGCGCCGGGTCGCGTCACCAGCTTCTTAGCCCGTCTAGGCTTATTGTCGCCGGCGGTGTCTAGTCGCCGGTGATGCCTACTGTTGTAGGCGATCATTATATCCTTTCAATTTCTGTGCAAATAAAGACTGAAATTTGAAAGGGTGTTCAATGTGAATGTAATGTATAAAAAAAATTCTTACCATCAAGTAAATACATCAAAATATAAAAGTACTAAATTGATAACGATCGATAATGATAAAGATATAAAAATACAAACATACTAATAAAATATTATTTATGAATACTTGAATTACTAATATTAGGTCTGGACCTAAAATAAGAGGAGACAATTATGTTCTATGAGTGTTCTGTTGGTGCAATCGGTCTAGGTCACGATTGACCAGGACTCGAGTTTGACTCGAGTGATGTTTTGATGTTTCGACAAAAACATATGACAATGTAATTATCATGGGAAAGTCCAAGTGGAACACTTGACATTTGGTAAAGTCCAAGTCTTGAGTACTTGACATGAAAAGTCCAAGTGAGACACTTGACACATGAAAAGTCCAAGCATGGATCTTGACAATGTAAAAGTCCAAGCATGGGTCTTGGCAATGTAAAAGTCCAACATGGGTTGGCAAGGAAAGTCCAAGTGGAACACTTGGCATTTGGTAAAGTCCAAGTCTTGAGTACTTGGCATGAAAAGTCCAAGTGGGACACTTGACACATGAAAAGTCCAAGCATGAGTCTTGGCAATGTAAAAGTCCAAGCATGGGTCTTGGCAATGTAAAAGTCCAACATAGGTTGGCAAGGAAAGTCCAAGCATGGTCTTGGCGTAAAAAGTCCAACATGGGTTGGCAAGGAAAGTCCAAGCATGGTCTTGACATGGAAAGTCCAACATGGGTTGGCAAGGGAAAGTCCAAGCTTGAGTCTTGGCATTTGAGAAGTCCAAGGGCTTGATATTGGCAGCGTAAAGTCCAAGCGGAGTCTTGGCGGCGTAAGTCCAATGTGCCTTGGCGGTGTAGACACTGTTAGCATGACATAGCCGAGGGAAGCACCTGGAGGCTAGCGCGATGGATGAACAAGTCATGGATGACTTGGAGGGATCCGAGAGGCGTGAGGCTGATGGAGGTGGCTAGAAGGCTTAGGTCTAGGCTAAGGGTGGTCTAGCAAATATGGGGGCACCATACTTGGGTTAAAACCTCATCTTTGAGGTTGGCAGTCGACTGACATTATGGCCGGTTCGACTGCCGTGAGTCGACTTGAGTTCGACTGCCGTTTAAGAGCCGCTCTGGCGGTCGCGCTCATGGAGCGATCGATGATGTCACGGCCGATCGCGCCGGAAGTCGACGATCGCTAGTTCACCGTGAGCAGAATGCTCAGAGCGATCGCGCCGATCGCCAAGAGATCCGTTGGAGTTTTTCCAGCGTGGATCGAGCCGTTGTCTCACGACAACAGTGGCATCAGTCGACTGGTGACTTATGGCAGTCGACTGATGGGCGGAAATCTAGGTCGCGCGCAAGGATAAAAGGAGCTCGACGGGAGGGTTTTTGCAACCGATTTTCTTGGACGTTTTGAAGCGATTTGCTGCTGCAAATCAGGACTTTCAAGTGCTAGTCCAAGGCAATCAACAAGCAAGCTTCTAAAGAGTTTTTGTAAAGTGTTCTTTACTTCTCTTGTTGTATTTCTTCTTATATTTGCTTGTTGTATTTAGATTATTGTTGTAATCTTATTGTAAGAGGTTTCTCCACCTCCGACTTGTGTCGAGAAGGAGTATTTGTGATTAGTGAGTGCGTGTGCATCACTAGGGCTTTTTAGAGCTCGATCCGTGGAGTAGGAACCGTTCGGTTCCGAACCACGTTATATCGTGCGTGTTGTGATTGTATCTTGTGTTTGTATTTGTTATTGTTTATTCCGCTACGTACTAACAAGATTGTAGACAAGCAACGCGAACGATTTCCATCTTCCTACGAATTCAACGCTATTCACCCCCCTCTAGCGGCGTCAAATCCCCAACAAGTGGTATCAAAGCCCGGGGCTCTTCTACGGACTAACCGCCGGGAGCTTAGACAAAAAGCTAGAGGGTGAAGATGGAAGGGCAATTAGGATGGGACATCAACACACCGGTCCCTTATTCATTCTATGGACGAGAAGGTTTCAATTCTTGGAAGACGAGAATTGAAGAGTTTTTGATGATGAGAGACCTTGAGGAATGGTCCGCCTTGATGGAAGGATTTGAATATCCTAAGGGACCAAAGGGAGAATGTCTCAAGAAGAAGAAATGGAGTGAAGAACAACTACGACAATTTAAGAAAAATAAGAAGGTAATCAAATTTATATTTGATTTAATTCCTAATGACATCTTGTGTAGCCTAGGTGACTATGGGGATTGTAAAGACGCCAAAGAGGTATGGAACATATTGGCAAAATTCCATGAAGAGCCTCATTCAATCCAAGAAGACAAGGAGGATGAAGAGGAAAGCTCATCTTCAAGTGAGAGTGAGGAATCGGAAGTTGAGATGGAGTCAACTTCCGAATCGGAGAAAGAAGAAGTAGAAGAGATGGAAGAAGCATCTACTTCTAGGATTGAGGAGGAGAGTGTTAGTAATATATGAGAGATGTCCTAAGGCAATCGCCTTATGTATGAACCATTTATATGATAAATGAAGATTCACTATTTGAGTATACATGTTTAATGTATTTGATTGGATCTTAAACTCATTTACTGAATGTCCACGATACGATTCACAACATGAGAGAATTTGTGATTGGATCACAACTAGTGAGTATCTCTACATGTGTAATTGTGATGTATCGGAATTATCCCTAGTCGATGAATTGATGGATTTGGACACCATCAATTCTGTCGAGACTAGCACGAGGTATACTCCTTGGTGTATCCAAGCAGCTAATTCTCACTGGCTGGAGACATTGTGATGTCCGGAGTTAATCGTGGATGCTAGTTATGGTAACTAGTTTATTGGAGTGACCAGCCGTAAGACTTCATATGGTTCTCTGCATATATAGATATGTCAATGAAGTTCTTACTGTGGCTTAAGTGCGATGTTCCTTTGACTTGCGGTATTCAAGTCATCTTGATCATGGAGACTTATGCTTTGACATCTTAAGCAAACATCTCTGAGGAGATGTGGACCCGGGATGATTGGGTATAAGTCGAAGTGATCGAAGGTGTTTGAATAGCCTATAAAGGATTCACCACTTCTTGCGAGGAGATGTATACCCATGGCCTCTCGTCGGATTGTTACTAAAGTCTTTGGCCAAAGCATTACATGTTTAGAGTAAGGTACTCTTCGATACATGTGGAGTAACTAGAATCCGTAGGACGAGGAAATGATACTTGGCTAGGTGTGACGTAGTCACCTAGTGGGGACCGACACTATAGACCATGTCCCAACCAAGTGGGTATAAGATGAGTGAAGGGAATGGGGCACGATTCATTCGAAGCCATCAAGGGTTTCGTAAATAGTTCGGATCAACCGTTGATCTTTTGGTTAATTGGGGATCATGATGTACTACTAGGTGCCACTCATGATCGTTCTATAATTAATGGTTAATTATAGACGGCCAACATAAACCGAGAACCTATTTGGTCACACGACAACGAGTGTAATCCAAAGGATTTAAAACGAGCTTGAGAATGGGATTCTCAGACCGAGAGAAACTATGTTTGGTTGGACCAAACATAAAGCGAGCATGAAATTGTTTCAGTCGCAATGGAAGCGTGGATGGGCCGTGTCTTATGAAGACATAATGGATGGACCAAAATGGTTTGATTCTAATCCAATGGATGAGAATAAACCAAAGGGTTTGGTTTATATTAAACGAATGAACCAAAGGTTGGTTCGGTTCATTTTAACTTAAAATAAACCATCATGGTTTGGTTTATTTTAACTTATCTTAATGGAGCGGGTTAACGGGCTTTATGGATATGATCCATTAACCATTAAGAGAATTAGTTCTCTATAAAAGAGGGCTTACGCTAACCCTAGTGTCGCCCAACCAACCTCTTTGTGCCCGTTGTCAACTTGTTGCCGGGCGCCCAAGCTTCAGCCGCTATCCTCCGGCGACCCTCGGTGATCTCCTATAGGTTTGGCATCAAGGTGAGCCTTTTCTTTCCTTGGTTGGCCGGCGCCTATATCTCTCCACCAAGCTGTCCAGTTTTCTGGACAGCTTCTCCTCGTTGGAGCTCGCTTTGACGACGGTTAGTGCTCCGACAGCGCTAACTTACCGGGATTTGATCTCCGTAATCCTCTGAGGTGGGGACGAAGGATCTGGCCAAACGGTTGACGAATACCTCTCCGGAGAAGCGAAGTTTTGAGAACTCGCTTTAGGATCCGAATTTGGATTCGATTGTGATCATCTCTCGATCACGTCGTCTTCAACACGAGGCTAGTAACCCGCACGAAGACGGCTCGTGACTTAGCGAAGTCATCCCGAGGAGCTCGGCGTGATACGGATAGAGACGATTCTTACGAGGATCGTTCCGTTGATGCGTTCTTCCGCTACACGCCATCTGAAAGGTATAACGTAGATAATTTCTTTTATTGCAAATTTTAATTTACGGTTATGTCTACACTTGTTGTAATATGCATGCGTGTGTTGTGTGTGTTGTAATAAATATAGATTTATTATTTTTAATTGCTTCATTTGTGCTCATGTTTACGAAACATGATCGAACACACACGCTGCGGTTTAAAACCCAACAAAGGGTATCAGAGCCCATGTTGTGTTTCGACATAATCGTAAAATGGTTTTGCGATAGTCATAATGTATTTCTGGAAATTTTCTAATTTTGGAAATTTAGAAGTATTTATGGAAATTTTTCAATTTTGGAAAGTCTAGAAGTATTTATGGAAATCTTCCACTTTTGGAAAGGAAGTATTTATGGAAATTGATATTTTCCATAAATAAAATATTTGATTAGATTCTGAAAATTTGTTTCCTAATTTAATCATGATTTGATTTGGGAAATCAAATCTTAAAATATTTTATTTCCATAAGTAGTTTTAATGATTTAGGAAATTGGTTTCCTAAATAGATTTTCCTTAATCAAATAATTCCATGAATAAAATATGTGATTAGATTTGAAAATTT
The DNA here is from genome assembly GCA_025175895.1 of Wurfbainia villosa. NCBI lineage: Eukaryota > Viridiplantae > Streptophyta > Magnoliopsida > Zingiberales > Zingiberaceae > Wurfbainia > Wurfbainia villosa. Next base: position 5,793,438 of record JAKLTH010000193.1, on the reverse strand, counting down.
GTTTCCTAATTTAATTATGATTTGATTTGGAGAATCAAATCTTAAACATATTTTATTTCCATAAATAGTTATGACATATAAGGAAATTATATACATGACATAATTGTATGTCATGTAATTGCATTAGATGCATAACATTATGCCATGCGTGTCGTGACATGTAGATGTATGCCATGTATGCCATGCCATGTAGATAATAGTTATTTGCATGCAAAGAGGATGAGACATAAAACCCTTAATCAATATTAAAGCCTACACCTTCCATTAATATGGTTAGAACCGAGTTCCGCTTTCTTGTTTGGGTTGTTGGACTCTCCAAGCCCTACTCAACTCAACATGTTCAAACCATGGAATAGTTTAATAGAAATATGGTAAGAGTCGAGGTCAATCGTTAGCTTTGGTTGTTGGACTCTCTCCAAGCTGGCTAATTGGTTGAATGCGCCTAAACCATATTAAAACTATGTCCCGATTAATGGGTTGGCTTTAACCTGGAGCATCGGCTTGTTGGACTCTCTCCAAGGTCGATGTAAAGGGAGGTTGGGTGCTATGCATATGATGCATACTTGTTAATGTGTTAACAACCCGATGTATGTGTGAACATTCAATTAGTTGATAGCACATTGTGATAGTTGCATATACGTGATATGCAATCGGTATAGATGATACCTACCATCGTAGTTATGAATGGATTATTGGACTCTCTCCAATGTTGTTCATAACTATTATGTATATCAGCCCATTCTGAGATGGACCTACAATCTCCCGAAGTTATTTTGGGGTTTTTGAAATTCGAAAAATGAATGGGATTTATAAATGTATATTGATGCATTTTAAAATCATTTTCTCATATATGCTCGTTTTGTATTTCTAGGTCAATAAATTGATCATGACGTCTTTGAATTTGCGCACTATTTTGGATTCGAACAAACTGACTGGGCCTAACTTCCTGGACTGGCTTAGAAACCTGAGAATTGTTCTCAAGGCGGAAAAGCTTGCATATGTCCTTGAAGAGCCTCTTCCTGACCGTCCTAAGGATGATGCAACTCCAGCATCAAATGTTGGTCTATCGAAATGTGGCGCATTCTCGAGCCGGGCGAGTTGCATCATGCTAGCGGCGATGGTACCTGAGCTGCAAAAGCAGCATGAGCATATGGATGCTAACACTATGGTCTTCCATCTTCATGAGTTGTTCGATGAGCAAGCGAGATCCGAAAGGTTCGAGGTCTCTAGGCTCCTCTTCACCACTAAGATGCAAGAAGGTTCTGCCCAGAGTGCGCTTTGTGCTAAAGATGAACGGGTACATCGAGCGGCTAGCTACCCTCGGTTTGTGATGGATCATGAGTTAAGTATTGACTTAATTCTGCATTGTTTGCCCAAGAGTTTCTCGCAATTTGTGATGAACTATCGGATGAACAAATTGGAATCCACCATTCCCGAGCTCCTCAATATGTCAAGACCGTGGGAGCCTTCGTGAAGCATGAGGAGAAGGCGTTCATAGTTGATTCTCAAAGAAAGGTTCTAAGAGGAAGGCAAAAGAAGAAGAAAGGAAAGAAAAAGGCAAAGAAGGCGGAACCATAAAGGGCACTTGCCATCATGTGGGCAAGGAAGGCCATCGCGAAGAAACTGCAAGATTTATCTTGAGTCCATGAAGAAGAAGAAGGCATCCGATGCCCCATCCTCTTCGGTATCTTCGTTATTGATTGTCATTCTATTTCCTTAGACACTTGGGTATTAATCGGGTGTAGCTCACATATATGTAATGACATACAGGGCTAAGGAATAGAAGAAGACTTGTCGAGGGGAGTCAAATTCATGAGTTGGCAATGGAGCAAAGGTCGCTGCTCGCCATTGGAACTTATTTGCTAAAGCTCCCTAGTGGACTAGTCTTGAATCGACAATTGCTATTATGTTCCTTCTCTAATAAAGAACATTGTTTCTATTTCGCTTAAATAGAAATGGTTTCCATTTAACGCTTAGTAACAATTGTTGTTATATAACTTTAAATGGCGACTTTATGGAATCGAACTTTAAGTAATGACATTTATACGTTGGACGTATTCAAAGGACATTTTCAATATCGGGCGAGCAACACGCTGCTCGAAAGGATAATCACATAGACTTATATGTGGCATTGTCGTCTTGGCCATATAAGCAAGAAACGCATGTCCGAATTACACCGATGTGGAATTCGGAATCGCTTGAATTGGATTCATACGATACATGTAATCATGCTTAAAAGGCAAGATGACTAAGTTACCTTTTACTGGAAAAGGTGAACGAGTGGGAGAGTTACTAGGTCTAATACATACTGATGTATGTGGACCTATGTCAACTCAAGCATTAGGAGGCTATAGCTACTTTATTACCTTCACCGATGATCACTCACGGTTTGGGTATGTGTTCTTGATGAAACACAAGTCTGAAGCCTTTGAAAGGTTCAAAGAATTCAGAAATGAAGTAGAGAAACAACATGACAAAAGTATTAAAATACTTCGATCGGATCGAGGTGGTGAATACTTAAGTCAAGAGTTTCTTGATTATCTAAGAGACAATGACATATTGTCTCAATGGACTCCGCCTATACACCACAAAGATAATGGTGTATCTCGAGAGGCGAGGACCTTGTTGGACATGGTCGTCAATGATGAATCATGCGACTCTTCCCAAGTCCTTTGGGGTTGACTTCGCATACATTTACTTGTTAAATGTAATGCCTACCAAGGTAGTCTCAACTACTCCATATGAGATATGGAATGGTAAGAAACCTCATGTATCTTACTTGAAGATATGGGGTTGTCTCGCTTATGTGAAGCTGATCAGACGTATAAATTGGATGCTAAGTCCGATAAATGTCTATTTATTGATACCCTAAGGAAACAAGGGGTTACTAATTCTATCATCCCGTGGAACAAAAGGTGTTTGTTTCAAGGCATGTGTTTCTAGAGAAAGAGTTTCTCTTGCAAGAAAACAAGTGGGAGTGTCGCCGAGCTTGAGGAGGCTCGAGAGACTCAAATAGACATTGATGAGATAATTGGTGAAGCACAACACCGGACAACTCATAGTGATGAGCAATCGGTCGACCTATTGTAACACCACATCTTCATAGATCCGTAGAACACGCAATATTCCCGAGAGATATGGATTTCGAAGTGAATCGAACGACGGTTACTCATTGATGATGAGGAGCCTACCAGCTTATGAAGAAGTGCCGATAAGTTCAGAAGGGATAAGTGGCTTGGTGCCATGAAGTCGAAATGGATTCCATGTATGAAAACCAAGTTCGAACTTGGTTGACCACCAAGGCATAAAGCCTATAGGGTGCAAGTGGGTTTTCAAGAAGAAAACCATGGATGGTAATGTGATTACCTATAAGGCTAGATTGGTGGCGAAAGGATATCGCCAAAAAACAAGGTGTTGATTATGACGAAACCTATTCGCGTAGCTATGCTTAAATCCATTCGGATGCTCCCGCCATAGCGGCTCATTATGATTATGAGATATGATAGATGGATGTGAAAATAGCTTTCCTTAATGGAAACTCGCCGAGGACGGTATATGATACACCGAGGGTTTCACATCGGCTGATAAAACCAAGGTATGCAAATTGCGAGATCCATTTATGGATCAAGCAAGCATCCAGAGTCGAATATCCGCTTTGATGAGACGATCAAAAGTTTGATTTCACAAAATCCGCATTTAACCTTGTGTGTACAAGAAGGTTAGTGGGAGGCAAATGTGTTCCTAGTATTGTATGTCGATGACATATTACTTATAGGAAACGATGTGTCAATCTTACACCGCTAAGGTTTGGTTATCCAAGACATTCTCCATGAAAGACTGGGAGAAGCAACCTACATCCTGGGATTAAGATCTATAGAGATAGATCAAACGGTTGCTTGGTCTTTCGCAGTACATATATAAGACCGAAAAGCAAAGAGGTTTAGCATGTCGAATCCAAGAAAGGTTATCGCCCATCGTGCATGGGGTACACCTTCAAGTCTATGTGTCCGCGCACGTAAGACGAGAGGATTTGCATGAGTAAGATTCCCTATGCATCCGCAATAGGATCTATCATGTATGCTATGTTATGTACGAGGCCCGATGTATCGTATGCTCGAGTGTCACGAGCAGATACCACCGATCCAGAATGGATCATTGGTGGGTTAAGACGCATCCTAAGTACTTGAGAAGAACTAAGGATGTGTTCCTAATATATGGAGAAGGGGACATGGTGATACGCGGTATACTGATGCCGCCTTCCAGACAGCAAGGATGATTCCTGTGTCTCACCGATAATGTTCACCTTGAATGGGGGCGCAAAGTGAGTTGGAAAAGTTCCAAACAAGAGATCAGAGGATTCTACCACCGAGGCAGTAATATATTGCAGGGCAAGCAGAAAGGAAGCGGTTTGGATCAAGAAGTTCGCTCATGAACTTGGTGTGATTCCGCCATTGTCAAGCAATACCGGCCCATCATGATAACAATGGAGCAATTGACAAAGAAAGAGCCAAGGTCTCATCAATGATCCAAACAAGTGCTTCGCCGCTATCATCTTATCAGATAGATCATCAGTAGGAACGAAATACAAATCGAGAAAATTCCCACTGAAAGGAACTTAGCGGATCCTTTGAATAAGGCATTACCTCAAAGTAAGTTTGAGGGTCATGTTAGAGGTTATGGTATTGGATACCGTAGCGATTGGCATTAGGCCAAGTGGGAGTCTGTTAGTAATATATGAGAGATGTCCTAAGGCAATCGCCTTATGTATGAACCATTTATATGATAAATGAAGATTCACTATTTGAGTATACATGTTTAATGTATTTGATTGGATCTTAAACTCATTTCTTGAATGTCACGATACGATTCACGGCATGAGAGAATTTGTGATTGGATCACAACTAGTGAGTATCTCTACATGTGTAATTGTGATGTATCGGAATTATCCTAGTCGATGAATTGATGGATTTGGACACCATCGATTCCGAGACTAACAGTATACTCCTTGGTGTATCCAGCAGCGGATTCTCAGCTTGTGGAGACATTGTGATGTCGGAGTTAATCGTGGATGCTAGTTATGGTAACTAGTTCATTGGAGTGACCGGTAGTAAGACTTCATATGGTTCTCTGCATATATAGATATGTCAATGAAGTTCTTCTGTGGCTTAAGTCGATGTTCCTTTGACTTGCGGTATTCAAGTCATCTTGATCATGGAGACTTATGCTTTGACATCTTAAGCAAACATCTCTAAGGAGATGTGGACCCGGATGATTGATTGGGTATAAGTCAGTGATCGAAGGTGTTTGAATAGCCTATAAAGATTCACCACTCCTTGCGAGGAGATGTATACCCATGGCCTCGTCGGATTGTTACTAAAGTCTTTGGCCAAAGCATTACATGTTTAGAGTAAGGTACTCTTGATACATGTGGAGTAACTAGAATCCGTAGGGCGAGAAATGATACTTGGGCTAGGTGTGGCGTAGTCGACCTAGTGAGGGGCCCGACACAATAGACCATGTCCTGAACCAAGTGGGTATAAGATGAGTGAAGGGAATGGGGCACGATTCATTCGAGCTACTGAAGGGTTTCAGAAATAGTTCTGGATCAACCGTTGATCTTTTCGGTTAATTGGGGATCATGATGTACTACTAGGTGCCACTCATGATCGTTCTATAATTAATGGTTAATTATAGACGGCCAACAAAAACCGAGAACCTATTTGGTCACACGCGCAACGAGTGTAATCCAAAGGATTTAAAACGAGCTTGAGAATGAGATTCTCCGACCAAGAGAAACTATGTTTGGTTGGACCAAACATAAAGCGAGCATGAAATTGTTTCAGTCGCAATGGAAGCGTGGATGGGCCGTGTCTTATGAAGACATAATGGATGGACCAAAATGGTTTGGTTCTAATCCAATGGATGAGAATAAACCAAAGAGTTTGGTTTATATTAAACGAATGAACCAAAGGTTGGTTCGGTTCGTTTTAACTTAAAATAAACCATCATGGTTTGGTTTATTTTAACTTATCTTAATGGAGCGGGTTAACGGGCTTTATGGATATGATCCATTAACCATTAAGAGAATTAGTTCTCTATAAAAGAGGGCTTAATGGATAATTAAGCCCTAATCAAAACCCTAGCCCTTGGAGTTGCCGCCCACCCATTGAAGGAGGTTTTCGGCGCCAACCCTAGTGTGCCGCCGCCCAACCTCTTGTGCCGCGTCCAGTTGCAGCGTCAAGCTTTGAACCTCCGGCGACCCTCACGGTGATCTCCTATAGGTTTGGCATCAAGGTGAGCCTTTCTTTCCCTTGGTTGCCGGCGCTATATCCTCCACCAAGCTGTCCAGTTTTCTGGACAGCTTCTCCTCTCGTTGCCGGAGCCGCTTTGACGACGGTTAGTGCCCGACAGCGGCTAACTTACCGGGATTTGATCTCCGTAATCCTCTGAGGTGGAGGACGGGCGATTCGCCAAACGGTTGACGAATACCTCTCGGAGAAGCGAAGTTTTGAGAACTCGCTTTAGGATCCGAATTTGGATTCGGATCGTGATCATCTCTCGATCACGCCGTCCTTCAACACGAGGCTAGTAACCCGCACGAAGACGGAAGCTCGTGACTTAGCGAAGTCATCCCGAGGAGCTCGGCGTGGATACGGATAGAGACGATTCTTACGAGGATCGCTCCGGTTGATGCCGTTCGCTACACGCCATACTGAAAGGTATAACGTAGATAATTTCTTTATTGCAAATTTTAATTTACGGTTATGTCTACACTTGTTGTAATATGCATGCGTGTTGTGTGTGTTGTAATAAATATAGATTTATTATTTTAATTGCTTCACTGTGCTCATGTTTACTTAAACATGATCGAACACACACGCCATGGTGTAAACCCAACAAGGGTATCAGAGCCCAGTTGTGTTTCGACATAATCGTAAAAATGGTTTTGCGATAGTCATAATGTATTTCTGGAAATTTTCTACTTTTGGAAATTTAGAAGTATTTATGGAAATTTTTCAATTGTGGAAAGTCTAGAAGTATTTATGGAAATCTTCCACTTTTGGAAAGTTGGAAGTATTTATGGAAATTGATATTTTCCATAAATAAAATATTTGATTAGATTTTGGAAATTTGTTTCCTAATTTAATCATGATTTGATTTGGGAAATCAAATCTTAAAATATTTTATTTCCATAAGTAGTTTTAATGATTTAGGAAATTGGTTTCCTAAATAGATTTTCTTTAATCAAATAATTCCATGAATAAAATATGTGATTAGATTTGGAAATTTGTTTCCTAATTTAATTATGATTTGATTTGGAGAATCAAATCTTAAACATATTTTATTTCCATAAATAGTTATGATATATAAGGAAATTATATACATGACATAATTGTATGCCATGTAATTGCATTAGATGCATAACATTATGCCATGCGTGTCGTGACATGTAGATGTATGCTATGTATGCCATGCCATTTAGATAATAGTTATTTGCATGCAAAGAGGATGAGACATAAAAACCCTTAAACAATATTAAAGCCTACACCTTCCATTAATATGGTTAGAACCAGAGTTCCATTTCTTGTTTGGGTTGTTGGACTCTCTCCAAGCCCTACCAACTCAATATGTTCAAACCATGGAATAGTTTAATACTAATATGGTAAGAGTCAGAGGTCAATCGTTAGCTTTGGTTGTTGGACTCTCTCCAAGCTGGGCTAATTGGTTGAATGCGCTCTAACCATATTAAAACTATTTCCCGATTAATGGGTTGACTTTAACCTGGAGCATCGGCTTGTTGGACTCTCTCCAAGGTCGATGTAAAGGGAGGTGAAGTTGGGTGCTATGCATATGATGCATACTTGTTAATGTGTTAACAACCCGATGTATGTGTGAACATTCAATTAGTTGATAGCACATTGTGATAGTTGCATATACGTGATATGCAATCGGTATAGTTGATACCTACCGTCGTAGTTATGAATGGCTTGTTGGACTCTCTCCAAGGTTGTTCATAACTATGATGGATATCAGCCCATTCGGAGATGGACCTACGATCTCCCGAAGTGATTTTGGGGTTTTTGAAATTCAAAAAAATGAATGGGATTTATAAATGTATATTGATGCATTTTAAAATCATTTTCTCATATATGCTCGTTTTGTATTTCTAGGTCAATAAATTGATCATGACGTCTTTGAATTTGCGCACTATTTTGGATTCGAACAAACTGACCGGGCCTAACTTCGGATCGCTTAGAAACTCGAGAATTGTTCTCAAGGCGGAAAAGCTTGCATATGTCCTTGAAGAGCCTCTTCCTCGATCGGCCCTAAGGACGATGCAACCTGCATCAAATGTTGGTCTATCAAACATGTGGCGATTCGAAATGGGCGAGTTGCATCATGCTAGCGGCGATGGTACCTGAGCTGCAGAAGCAGCATGAGCATATTGATGCTAACACTATGGTCTTCCATCTTCATGAGTTGTTCGATGAGCAAGCGAGATCCGAAAGGTTCGAGGTCTCTAGGCTCCTCTTCACCACGAAGATGCAAGAAGGTCTGCCTCAGAGTGCTTTGTGCTAAAGATGAACGGGTACATCGAGCGGCTAGCTACCCTCGGTTTTGTGATGGATCATGAGTTAAGTATTGACTTAATGCATTGTTTGCCCAAGAGTTTCGCAATTTGTGATGAACTATCGGATGAACAAATTGGAATCCACCATTCCCGAGCTCCTCAATATGTCAAGACTGTGGAGCCTTCAGAAGCATGAGGAGAAGGCGGTTCATGAAGTTGATTCTCAAAGAAAGGTTCTAAGAGGAAGGCAAAAGAATGTAAGAAAGGAAAGAAAAAGGCAAAGAAGGCGAACCAAATAAAAGGGCACTTGCCATCACTGTGGCAAGGAAGGCCACCGCGAAGAAACTGCAAGATTTATCTTGAGTCCATGAAGAAGAAGAAGGCATCCGATGCCCCATCCTCTTCGTATCTTCAAGTATTGATTGTCATTCTATTTCCTTAGACACTTGGGTATTGATACGGGTGTAGCTCATATATGTAATGACATACAGGGCTAAGGAATAGAAGAAGACTTGTCGAGGGGAGTCAAATTTCATGAGTTGGCAATGGAGCAAAGGTTGCCGCTGGCCGCCATCGGAACTTATTTGTCAAGCTCCCTAGTGGACTAGTCTTGAACTGACAATTGCTATTATGTTCCTTCTCTAATAAAGAACATTGTTTCTATTTCCTCGCTTAAATAGAAATGGTTTCCATTTAACGCTTAGTAACAATTGTTGTTATATAACTTTGAATGGCGATTTTATGGAATCGAACTTGAGTAATGACATTTATACGCTGGACGATCCAAAGGACATTTTCAATATCGGCGAGCAACACGCTGCTTCGAAAGGATAATCAAATAGACTCTATATGTGGCATTGTCGCCTTGGCCATATAAAGCAAGAAACGCATGTCCTAATTACACCGATGTGAATTCGAATCGCTTGAATTGGATTCATACGATACATGCGAATCATGCTTAAAAGGCAAGATGACTAAGTTACCTTTTACTGGAAAAGGTGAACGAGTGGGAGAGTTACTAGGTCTAGTACATACTGATGTATGTGGACCTATGTCAACTCAAGCTTTAGGAGGCTATAGAATGCATTACCTACTTCACTGATGATCACTACCACTAGATTCGCCACGGTCCGCTTCGGCCGGTCCGGTCGATAAAATATCGACTCGACTTTAAGCCCGGGCCGTGGCGATTAGGTCGTCGAACTGCTTGCCCGGTCCGTCCGGTCCGTCCGGGTCCGGTCCGGTCCGTCCGGTCCGGTCCGTCCGGGTTCCGGTCCGGTCCATAAATAAAAAATAAAAAATGATGTAAATAATTAAAATAAAAAAATTCACAATTAAACTTATAAAAACTCTATCAAATATTTCATTATCTCAATACAAAATATATTACATCTTAGACTTAAATAAAAAATCTATTACAATAAAAAAATCAAATACATTTCATGTATTCGTATTTCCTCCCGTGTATTAGGATGTTCCTTCTGCTTGCCTTGATCTTCTTCGTCACTTTTAATATGTTGGGTTCGACTTGCGACTTTTGACCAATCATTGAGTAAACATTGCGCCAAATTTTCCCTTAAACTAGAACGTCTCTCGTCCAATGTATTTCCTCCGATACTAAAAAGCTTGTTCCTTTCGCTTGAATGGACAAGCTAGAATTTCTTTTGCCATTATAGATAAGATTGGAAATAATTGAGTTCTTTGACCACCATTTTAGAATGTCGGCTTTCTTCATCCGCATCACTAAAATCAAAAGAAGTGGTCAATAATTCTCAAGTTCGAACTTGAGGATCCTCGTGGACGTTAGTCCGTGCCTTAATAAAAATTGTGCTTTAGTGAGTTTAGAAGTAATAATACTAGTTGTAGTGGATTGATGTGTTTCATGTCCAATAATTTGTTCACCATATTTAATGTTATATTCATTATAAATATCATGTAAATGTGTTTTAATATTAAACAAAATCAAAGGAATATTAGGAGCAGTTTCGGTAATAGGACTTAAAGATTCATAATATAATGCTAACATATCTTGCAAACCATCTAATTTAAGTCTAGGATCTAAAACAAAAGCACATAAAAATATTTCAGGAATGTTTAAGAAATATTTTTCCCATTTTTCTTTCATTACATAAATACATTGAGATAAATAAGTATCATTTGATTGAATATGTTCATTAAAAATACATGCAATATTACAACAATGTGTTAAAACTAAATGTGAAGTTGGATAATAAACACATGATAATTGGTCACTAGCATCACTAAAAACTTTTAGAATTTCACAAATACTAGTGCATATATTCCATTGATTTGAAAACAAATAAATATCACGTGATTGAACATGTTGATGAAAAAACATACATAATAAATCTTTATATTCAAAAGTAGATAACAACAATTTATAAGTAGAATTCCAACGAGTTGGAACGTCACGTGCAAACCGTTTAGGCTTCATGCCATTTATTTTACAAAATTTTCTCCATTCTTTCATTACTTGAGGATGTGTCCATAAATAATGAATTGCACTCCTAATTGGTTGAATATGTGATCCTAAATTTTTAAGTCCATCTTGAACACACAAATTTAAAATGTGACATGTACACCTAATATGAAAAAATCTTCCACCTATTGATGGTTTACATATATCAATAAGTTCACTAATACTAGAGGTATTTGCACTAGCATTATCAAAAGAAATTGAAAAAACTTTAGAAGTTAGACCATATTCTTCTAAAATAATAAAAATAAGTTGTGAAATATTTTGTGTCATGTGTGTTTCGTTAAAACATCTATATGCTAGCAATCTTTTTTGAATGTCCCAATTATTATCAATCCAATGACAAGTAATACCCATATATGAACAACTTTGCCAATGATCACTCCAAATATCGGAACACAAAGAAACTTTACTGTTTAAACTAGAAAATTCTTTAATCAATTCTTGTTTTTGTTCTAGGACTAATTTTAAAAGTGTACGTTTTAGAGTATTTCTTGGGATACGTTTAATAGAAGGATTTGCACTTGTAGAAAGCCAATTTTCAAAAGATAATTTATCACTAAAACTAAAAGAAAGTTGTTCAATTGCACAAAATTTAGCAGTTTCTTCTCTAAATTTAGTTTCGTCAAATTTAAAGAGTTTAGATTCGTTACCCCAACCCGATTGAGAAGAGAATGTCGGAATTTGAGTTTGAGAACGATCAATACCAATTTCCACCGGATGATTTCTCTCCACGTGTCGAGTAAGGGTTCCGTAACCTCCTCCTTGTTGAAATTTGTAACATTTCGAACAATATTTGCATTTTGCTTGCATATCACCGGAAGGGAGCGTTACTTTTTCGAAATGTTTGGTGAAGATATCGGATGCGGGGCGAGGCACTCGAGTTGGTCTTGTAACCGTAGAACCCACCATCGTACTGGATGTATTGCTCCTACTTTCTTGACTTTGATGATGATGACGTATTTGAAATTCATCATCGGAAATATCAAGATCGTAGTCGGCGCCGATATCGAATGGAGGTGAATTGCCGCTTGCTCGAACTCGAACTCGGGCGGTGGTAGCATTATGCTCTTTCCCTTTCTGGCACCGGCCGCACCCTTACGACTTGATCCGGCTCCAGACATTTGTAAAAATATGACTTGAGAGTTGAGACTTGAAAGCGGAATGAGAATTAGAGAAGAGAAGTTGTGATTTGTGAAAAAATGAAAGAGAATGGAGGTGTATTTATAGGAAAAAAAAAACTTAAAAAAAAAAAAATTTCCAATTAGTACGTTCAGTCAATTTGAGTTACTAACGCCACGAAATCGTGGCCGTTGATCATCAACGGCCACGAAATCGTGGGTCACGGTTCTTTTCTTGCGACCACGGTCGACAGTGCTCAACACGCACACGCCGCCGTGTCGTGATGACAACACGCCCGAGAAACACGCCACGCGCGGCGTGTACACGCCATCGAGTCGCTATTTTCCGTTCGGTTTTTGACCGGACCGCCTAATAGGCGGTCGGTGTCCGGTCAAACCGTTGACGCGTTGACCAGGTTCGGACCTTAGTCTACTCACGGTTGTATTTGTTATTGTTTATTCCGCTACGTACTAACAAGATTGTAGACAAGCAACGCGAACGATTTCCATCTTCCTACGAATTCAACGCTATTCACCCCCCTCTAGCGGCGTCAAATCCCCAACAAGTGGTATTAGAGCCCGGGGCTCTTCTACGGACTAACCGCCGGGAGCTTAGACAAAAAGCTAGAGGGTGAAGATGGAAGGGCAATTAGGATGGGACATCAACACACCGGTCCCTTATTCATTCTATGGACGAGAAGGTTTCAATTCTTGGAAGCGAATTGAAGAGTTTTTGATGATGAGAGACCTTGAGGAATGGTCCGCCTTGATGGAAGGATTTGAATATCCTAAGGGACCAAAGGGAGAATGTCTCAAGAAGAAGAAATGGAGTGAAGAACAACTACGACAATTTAAGAAAAATAAGAAGGTAATCAAATTTATATTTGATTTAATTCCTAATGACATCTTGTGTAGCCTAGGTGACTATGGGGATTGTAAAGACGCTAAAGAGGTATGAAACATATTGGCAAAATTCCATGAAGAGCCTCATTCAATCCAAGAAGACAAGGAGGATGAAGAGGAGAGCTCATCTTCAAGTGAGAGTGAGGAATCGGAAGTTGAGATGGAGTCAACTTCCGAATCGGAGAAAGAAGAAGTAGAAGAGATGGAAGAAGCATCTACTTCTAGGATTGAGGAGGAGAGACCATCCTCTACACCGGAGCAACCTCAAGAAGAGCCTTCAACATCCGATCAAGATGAGGAAGCTCAAAATTTAACTCCGGCACCTACCACCACCCTAGGTAACTCAAACACTTTATCTTCCAATAAAAATCATATTATGTGTTTTGAGTGTAGGGAATTTGGGCACTATAAGAGCAAGTGCCCAAAGAAGGTTAGGAAAGCTCCACCGACACCAAAGGCCAAGGATGCCGGTCCCTCAAGTCAAAAGAGCAAGGAGTATATTATATACTTCAAGTGCAACTCAAAGGGACATTATCGGAGTCAATGTCCAAGGGGAAAGAAGAAAGGGCAAGAAGGAGCAACACAAGTAGGGGGAGCCTCCAAGGCAAACCCTAAGGTAAAATTTATTAATGCACCTTCAATTTCTAGGGATAAGAAGCATGCTAGGAATAATTTTAATAGTCTTGCTATTGTGCATGAAAAGCATGCTAGAAATAATAGATATATTTGCCTAGGAGCTAAGAGTGTTCACTTAGGAAATAAGAAGAAATTTGGGACTAATGTCCCTAAAAATATATTACCTAAGGAAAGCATTAAGAAAATAGGAGAACATCTAGGCCTTAACCCTAAATGGACTAGGCATATGCCTAGGAAGAACCATGCCCATGGTCTAAATCAAAATTCTAAAATTGGACAATTAGAATTAGAGAACCAAGCTTTGAGGTCAAGGCTTGAAAAACTTGAAAAGATCCTTAAGGTTATGCAAAATCAAATGCAAGGGTCAATTAGTCAAACTTCTAGATCCAAAAGTCAAAGTCAACACCTAGGACCTAAGAGTCAAAAGTCAACCAAGGGCAAGCAAGGTTTGGGTCACAAACCTAAGCCTAAGGTGGCTTACCATAGTGTTCCATTTGATTATGGAACACAAACTAGGTCTAGGAAGACCAAGGTCCATAGGAAGTCATCCTAGAGTTGACCAAGGGTGTGCCTAGTGGCTAGGGTTTCTAGGAAACCTAGGGTGGCCACTAAGAAGGTTGCAAGGGGAGTTACCCCTAGAGTCAACCTAGGTAAGACCCAAATGACCAAGGCTAACAAGCCTAGGAGGGTCATTAGGAAGGTATCTAGGGAGGTTATCCCTAAGGAATACCTAATTAACCCTAGGAGCTCACATCGGTTTTGGGTTCCTAAGAGCGTGATTGATTCACGCTAGATGGGTTAGGGTGTGCCAACCTTAAATGGATGAGTAGTTAACTCAACCATGGCAAAGATGTCACTTTAGGTTATTTTCAAGGTTATGGATACCTTGGAAATAGATTTGAATTATAATCCTAAAAGTTTTAGGATGTGCTAATATTACTTGAGAAGTTTGATAAAATGATCAAAATTGGCACAATTTAGGTTTAGAGGTTAGTGTGCCATTTTGGGTTTTTGGCACACTTGGGAGAAAAATAGAAATATGACAAAATATATCTAATTATATCAAATGGCAATCAATATTAAAATTTGGGTATTACTATACCTATATATTTTATATGCCATGCCTTGATTGCCATATGCCATGTCATGACATCATGCCTAGTTCTATGATTTTATATGTCATGTTCATGTTTAGGATTAAGGTTTTAAATGTCATGTGTTTTTAGATTTCATATTATGCCATGACATCATGATTATGAGCATGTGTTTATCTATATCATCTCTAATGCCATAATCACTCATGCATTTAAGATAATTTGATTGAAATTGATTTAAGGACAATGACATGACTTGGAGTCCCATTTATAAGGGAATCAAGTAGGGTTGCCTTAGAAAAATGCATGAAACCCTAGATTAAATAAACCAAAACCCACATCTCACATCCAATTGACATGTATGTGTATTTATACACCTTAGATACATGTGAGATGCTAGGATATGAGTTGAGTTCAAGGTGCATAGTTTTTGCATCTAGATGAACTAAAACTCATCTTGTTTCATTTGTGGATCATAGGGAGAGCATGTGTACAAGTCATGTACATAGAGCCCAAGGAATATAATCCAAAATAAGGTTTTGAAAACATTTTAAAATCATTTTGAAAAACCTTGGTGAAGTCTATCTTTTGATAGCAATCACCATTGATGAAGTTGATACAAAATAGGGCCAAAACATTGAAAATTTCAATGATTTTGAGTTTTGTATCAAACTCACTATTTTATGGATAAAATAATTTTCAAATATTTTTCACCCATTGTGTGTGTCATAAGTGTTATACGTATGAATTTTCACGATTTTTTGAATTACGTATAATTATTTATGAATTTTCAAAATTCATTTCGATAGTCAAAATCGAGATTTATATCGATCGCGCGGTGGCAATGATCGATGTGAGTGGCAATGACCGACATCGTCGAGTCGATCGCTGTGTCTCGATTTCGGGTTAACAAGGTTTGTTTAGCCCGTGTTCACTATGAAAAAGGTTCCTAATCACTCTAACCCTAGGATATGCTTTAGGAAGCATTATAAAGGGTGAAAATCCATTGGATATGGATTAGAGTTGTTAGGTCAAAGTATCAAATTTAGGGTGAGTGAAAGTTCTATGTTGAACTTAGAACCTTAATTTTGATGGTTTAGAGTTCCTATTGGCATAGGGGCTTCCCAAGGACATTGTTGGTGCAATGGTCAAGGGGGAGCAAGCCTTTAGGGGGAGTTATCCATCTTGGGATGATGGATGTATTTTTTTCTCCTTGGAGAGGAGAAGTTATTGGGAGAGTATCATCAATTGGGAAAATTGATGGGTTTTTGATACCCAATTTGGAAATTGGGAGAGATTATAGGATTGCCTCTCTTGAGTGATATGTGACTTATCACTAGGAAGATGGTAGGCATCCTAGATATTTTTAGATCAAGGGGGAGATTGTAAGATCTCATTGGGACATGAGACATTGACCTCCTTGGAGAGATAACCTTTTTGATGTTAGTCAAAAAGGGGGAGAATGTTTGGGGGAGAACATTTGGAGAGTGTTTACCAATTTGGGATAATTGGTAAGGGATTTGAGTTAGTGGTCTAACTCAAATGATTTGTTTGGTTTTTGTCAAACATCAAAAAGGGGGAGATTGTTGGTGCAATCGGCCCAGGTCACGACACCGTGACCAGACTCGAGTTTGACTCGAGTGATGTTTTGATGTTTCGACAAAAACATATGACAATGTAATTGTCATGGGAAAGTCCAAGTGGAACACTTGGCATTTGGTAAAGTCCAAGTCTTGAGTACTTGGCATGAAAAGTCCAAGTGGGACACTTGGCACATGAAAAGTCCAAGCATGGGTCTTGGCAATGTAAAAGTCCAAGCATGGGTCTTGGCAATGTAAAAGTCCAACATGGGTTGGCAAGGAAAGTCCAAGTGGAACACTTGGCATTTGGTAAAGTCCAAGTCTTGAGTACTTGACATGAAAAGTCCAAGTGGGACACTTGGCACATGAAAAGTCCAAGCATGGGTCTTGGCAATGTAAAAGTCCAACATGGGTTGGCAAGGAAAGTCCAAGCATGGTCTTGGCATGAAAAGTCCAACATGGGTTGGCAAGGAAAGTCCAAGCATGGTCTTGGCATGGAAAGTCCAACATGGGTTGGCAAGGGAAAGTCCAAGCTTGAGTCTTGGCATTTGAGAAGTCCAAGGGCTTGATATTGGCAGCGTAAAATCCAAGCGGGAGTCTTGGCAGCATAAGACCAATGGTTGGCAGCGTAAAGTCCAAGCGGAGTCTTGGCGGCCTAAGTCCAATGTGCCTTGGCGGTGTAGATACTGTTAGCATGACATAGCCGAGGGAAGCACCTGGAGGCTAGCGCGATGGATGAACAAGTCATGGATGACTTGGAGGGATCCGAGAGGCGTGAGGCTAATGGAGGTGGCTAGAAGGCTTAGGTCTAGGCTAAGGGTGATCTAGCAAGTATGGGGGCACCATACTTGGGTTAAAACCTCATCTTTGAGGTTGACAGTCGACTGGCATTATGGTCGGTTCGACTGCTGTGAGTCGACTTGAGTTCGACTGCCGTTTAAGAGCCGAATCGCAGCGGCAATGACGCTCAAGCAATCGATCGAGCTGACCGATCGCTAAGGGATCGGCAATGATCGCTAGTTCACCGCGAGCATGTATCGCTCGTGAGCCGATCGGGCCGATTACGCGCGCCGATCGCAATGTTGGCACGATCGCCAAGAGATCCGTTGGAGTTTTTCCAGCGTGGATCGAGCCGTTGTCTCACGACAACAGTGGCATCAGTCGACTGGTGACTTATGGCAGTCGACTGATGGGCGGAAATCCAGGTCGCACGCAAGGATAAAAGGAGCTCGACGGGAGGGTTTTTGCAACCAATTTTCTTGGACGTTTTGAAGCGATTTGCTGCTGCAAATCAGGGCTTTCAAGTGCTAGTCCAAGGCAATCAACAAGCAAGCTTCTAAAGAGTTTTTGTAAAGTGTTCTTTACTTCTCTTGTTGTATTTCTTCTTATATTTGCTTGTTGTATTTAGATTATTGTTGTAATCTTATTGTAAGAGGTTTCTCCACCTCCGACTTATGTCGAGAAGGAGTATTTGTGATTAGTGAGTGTGTGTGCATCACTAGGGCTCTTTAGAGCTCGATCCGTGGAGTAGGAACCGTTCGGTTCCGAACCACGTTATATCGTGCGTGTTGTGATTGTATCTTGTGTTTGTATTTGTTATTGTTTATTCCGCTGCGTACTAACAAGATTGTAGACAAGCAACGCGAACGATTTCCATCTTCCTACGAATTCAACGCTATTCACCCCCCCTCTAGCGGCGTCAAATCCCCAACATGTTCATCTGTTGAAAATATTATAAAATTTGTTCATGTTCAATTGTGACAAAAATTTCCTTCTCGATGTATACTACCAAACTGTCATTCATCCACTCATCTCCCATCTTATTATGCAAATCAGTCTTGATAATTTTTATCGCAGAAAAAACTCTTTCAATCGAGGCAGTTGCAACTAGTAAAATCAACGCTAACTCGATAAGCCAATATACCAATGGAAAAACTACATTCTTACCAGTTTCAGTCATCCTTTTAGCAAGACTTTCCAAATCTTCAATCATAGAAAATTCATCTCGTACATTTACAATGTAAGTCTCAAGTTGGTCTTCAAATATTGCACGGTCAGTCATTGAAAAATCTTCTGGATAAAGTTTAGCAAGACGAAGTAGCTTGCCAATGTCAAATTGAGAAAAAAAAAGTCCTTTATTGTCACAATATATAATTCGATCGATGTATTTTCTGGAACTGTCATATTTATCTCTAAAAAATGATTATTTATCTCTTGAATTGTCATATCAAGAATCTAAATTTCTAACAATAAAAAAAAGTTAATTAAAAAAATCAAAATTTAAATTGCAATAAAACATTTAGAAATAATACCTCACAAAAAAATTTCAACACGATAGTGATGAAAATTTATAATCATTTGCCCATTACGTCTGCACAAGTTCTCATATTTTCTTCCATATTTGGTATTAGAATCATATGGTTACTATAAAATATGTTGACTACATTTAAAAGATTCTCCCATCCTTCATCTCTGAATTTTTATATCCGAACTTTCATTGTCTTGATCAAATTGATAGCCAGTACAATGTTTTGATCCTTTTGTTGTAAGACAAGTGAAACTCATTTGTGATTCCCAACAAAGATTTCATCAAATGCATCACAAACACAAATTCATAACTCTCCATCTTATCAATCAAACTGGTGGATATACCGCTATTGTCATCATTAGTACCATCATCATGCACATTTTCAAGCACGTGTAAAATGGAAGCCCATGTAGACATCAAACGAACAATAATCATATAATGTGAATCCCAACGAGTATCCCTTGGTTGTTTTAAACTTGTTTCTTGATTTTTTGCCTTTGCCACTAACAATATCTCCTCTCTCCAAACATTCTAAATGTCTATCATGTTCAAGTTATCTAAACTTGTCCTTTCTTTTATATGAAGTACCAGTTATATTCACAATCATAGTAACATATTGGAAAAAATCACTCACAATTTAATTACTTTTAATAACTACAACAACTAGTTGAAATTGGTGAGAAAAATAATGAACATATTTTGCAGATGAATTTTCCTTTAATATGAGAAGCTTCAATCCATTATACTCACCTCGCATATTTGAAGCCCCATCGTACCCTTGACCTCTCAATCTTAATAATGACAACTTATATTTTACAAACAATTCATCAATAGCCTTCTTCAAAGAAATAGCAGATGTGTCTGATGCATGCACAATAGCAAGAAATCTTTCAATAACATGTCCACATTTGTTAACATATCTTAAAACAACTCCCATTTGCTTTTTTATTGAAATATCTCGACACTCATCAACCATAAAAGAAAATATATTATCTCCTATATCATTGAGAATGACATTTGTGACTTCAGCAACACAAGCATGTGTTAAATCCTTTTGAACTGTTAGAGACTTCATTTGATTGTTTCCAAGGGCATTATCATTCATTGTCTTGGTAATCTTGTAATTTCTTTAGGTATACCGCTCAATCAATTCAAGAAAGTTGCTTTTATTTGAGGAATTCGATGACTCATTATGTCCATGGAAAGGCAAACCTTGTTTCAAAAGAAAGCAGTAACATTTAAAATTGTTGTTAATCGGGTGTGATACACAACCTCCATTCCACGCCTCTGTGCTTATAGGAAATGTGACACACTTTGTCTTTGATTTTGAAAAGCTTCAAGTTGTATTCTTGCATCATTGTGAGCACTAGCCACACCACCAATATGCATATTAAATATTTCCATTGCTTTTCTCAAATTATTTATTCCTGAATTAGTAAATGCCTTATCTCCAACTCAACATCCTTTATGAGAATTTTTAAACAGATAATACCAAAAATAAAATGCTGCATCTTTTGATATGCTATACTCTAACCATGAAATTTTTTTAAACCAAACAACTTGAAAACACTACAAAAGAATAAGAAATTTGCAACGAATTTTAAACAAAAATTTGGTACAAAATATTTTTGCAACGAAATTTTTTCATTGCAAATAAGTCACTGTAAAAGTTTGAGACAAAAAAAATAAATTCGTTGTAATTTTGCGATGAATAATTATTTCGTTGCAAAATTTATTGCAAATTAGCGACAAAATTTGCAACAAACAAACACTTGTCATAGATATTTGCGACGAAAATAAATTTTCATCGTCAATAGTTGGAACAAAATTATTTTTCATTGTAAATATTTGTGATTAAAATATTTTTCATTGCAAATATTGACAACGAAAAATAATTTTGTCACAAATATTGGCGACGAAAAAATATTTTCGTCGCCAAACTAGCAATGAAATATAATTTCATCGTAAAATCCCATAAATATGCAGTGCTGATACAGTGCACCAGTCGACTGATGTGGCACACCAGTTGACTGATTATCTAGAATTTGACGATGGAAAATTTTTTCGTCATAGTCTTTATGATAAAATAATATTTTTGTCGCCCTAATATACTTCCCAAATAATAACCTGTAGAAAAAAGACAGTTTATTAATATATCAAATATATAAAATTAAAAATAAGACAGTAAATAAAAAAATAATTGATACTGAATAAAAGTTACCCATACTCAAATATTGAAGTCCTCATTGTCATTTTCATCCTCGTCATATGTCTCTTAAATATCATTATCATTCTCCTCATCCTCATTCTCATCCTCATCATGCATCTCAAAATTAAATTCTCCATCTTTATTAATTTCACTTGTATCAACGTCTATCACAACGCTGCTAGGATCTTGTAACGTTGAAATATTATATTCTTCGATTTGAAGTGTATTGTCAACTTCATCTTGTTGATATGCTATGTCTTTCCAACGTTTCTCAATTTTTTTTCCTTTTGTTTTACAAACAACACACCAATCAATTTTGTCATGTTTCAAACTAGGATATGAAGCATAAAATACTTGAATCGCTTGTTGTGTCAACACAAATGTTCATATCTCTTATACAATTTCTTATGATTTATTTCAACTGAATTAAACAGTGGATGCATCTTCATGCCTTTGATGACAAAGTCAAACCAATGACACATAAATAAAATAACTCGCAAATCTGAGCTACGTACTCTACCTCTAAAATTTTATCCAGCAAATCATAAAAATTATTTCTTACACCTTTATCATTAGATGACTTAACACAAACCCAACTATTCATTGTAGTATTTCCTATTCAATATTATTGAGTATGAAAATTATATCAGTTTATGAAATAGCCGATCAAGTTTTCACCATTACTTCTAGGCACCATGATATAGCAATTCTTGCTCAATGTGAGCTTGATTATCATGAACCTAAAGACATATGTGTTACAAGTCAAGATTTAACCAATTAATTATTACAAGCTACTTATATTTTTTTTTGAATCATGGTGCAAATTCTTCATCGCAGAAACGATCAAACTTGTGCATCGGAAGCTCAGAATATAAGTTTTGGAAAAGCCTACCATAAAAATAATTATAACACGAACAATAATTTACAATATGAGAAATACATAATATAACATATATATACTAACTCGAAATATGACGTTACTTCTGAAAAATTCAGTAAAATATATATGTGGATTGCTCACCATTCTTGACCAGTTAAGTATCTATGTGTACAAGATCCACTCGGTCGACTAAGATTGTTAAAAATTGAGGACTTCAAATTTGGGTCAATAGGGCTTCCTTCATAATATGTGCATTAGCAATAGAAGCCTCAACACGTGACTTATTTTTCACTTTTTTTCTTCAAATAATAGAGGAATCTAATAGTAATAAAATAAAATGTATTAGAAAATAATATATACTAAAATTAGTGCACCAACAAAGTATAAAAAAAATGAAAAGTTCACCTTTCAAATGGATACATCCATCGAAATTAAACAAGACCTCCAACTTTGGTCTCATATGACAAGTGAACCAAAAGATGTTTCACTGAATCAAAAAATGATGGTGGAAATACTCTTTCTAAATTGCATAAAATGATTAGAATATCTCTCTCTACTGTCTCTATGTGTGAATGACTCAACACTGTTGAACGAATATTATAAAGGAAAATGCTCAACTTTGTAATGACATCCCATACAAAATTTGTTAATATTTTCTTAAAAGCAATAGGAATTAGTCTTTCCATGAATATATGACAGTCATAACTTTTTAAACCAATCAATTTACATCCCTTCAAATCCACGAATCTTCCAAGATTAGAGATCACATAACCACCAGAAAATCTCAATGATTTCAATCATTCATAAACAATCCATCTCTGATCCTTATTCAATATATAAACTATTTTTGGCTTTGATCCCCTACTATTTTCATCGACATCAAGAGTGGATTACAGATGAGGCACATATTATTTCTTGCATTCAGATTGTCTTTTATTTTTTCCAGTAATATCCATCATTATATTCATCAAATTATCAAAAATATTTTTCTCAATATGCATTACATTGAGATTATGATGAATCAAATTGCTCTGCAAAAATATATTCTGTTTAGTCAATTTATGGGTACTTCCATAGTCATATGTTGTAACATTTAGCTCTCCAATAACTAATAGAAAGTTAAGCACTCTATGTTATATATATTCCTTTTAAATTTATGATTTGGTGATAAAAATTATCTATGATAATCAAAATAACTCGCATTCTTTCTATGTTTCAATCTGAATGTATTTGATCTCTCCATACATATTGGACATTCTAAAATTCCAGCGGTACTCCATCCTGACAATATACCATAAGTTGGAAAATCATTTATGGTACAAAGAAGTGCAACTTTCATTATAAACATTTGATTAGTATGAATATCATATGTAGAAACACCCTCATCCCATAGTTGTTTCAACTCTGCAATCAGTGGTTGCATGTAAATATCAATTAACTTCTTTGCATTTTACGGGTCAGGAACAATCGATGTTAAAAACATATACGGTGTTTTCATACATATATCGGGTGAAAGATTATATGGAATTAAGATAATTGGCCAATAAGAATAAGTTCTTCCTGATTTATCAAATGGAGCAAATCCATCAACACAAAGAATTAACATAATATTTCGAGTCTCATTTGTAAACTCAGGGTATGTTCTATTAAAAATTTTCTATGCCTCTGCGTCTAATGGATGACATATTAGTCATTCCTTTGTTTCATGATTTGCATGTCAAATCATATGTTCAGCAGTGACCTTTGATATATAAAGCTTTTGCAATCTAGGAGTTAATAACAAATAGAACATTTATCTATATGATTTAAGTTGCTTATTAAACCCGATCTCACGGTACTTTTGTATCTACATTGATTACAAAATTTATAAATCTCTGCATCTGTATTATCTCCTCAATATAACATATAACCATCTCTGCAAACATCAATTCTTTCTACCGGAAGACCTAATTCTTTCATACTGTAAAAATCATTGGGCATTATCTAATCACGTGGAAATACTTCTCCAATAACTTGAACAAAATAATTAAAACAATCTTCAGATACATTATACATAGCTTTAACGTTCAACAATCATGCGGTTATAGATAATTTAGTGTGATTGTCACACCCAAACTATATGAGTTCATCTGCAGCTCTTAACACTTCTTGAACTTGAAGATATGATTCATTATTTACATTTTCATTAACACATGTTACTCCTACATCATCCAACGTTCAGTTTGGTAATCAAATTATGATCCACTACATCAACTATCATCCTCTGATATGGATTAAATTGACCATAATATCTTTGATCCCTACTAATTGGCATTTGTATATTTTGTCCAACCTCTTCATTGGGTATGAACGGTTTACCATGACATATTCAATTATAATAATTGAGAGTAAAACCAAATCTACAAAGATGTTCTCGAATTTTATCGTATTGAAAAAATTTACCATTATAATATTTTTTGCACGGACACCTTAACTTTTCTCATCCAAAAACTCAACATTACTATGAGAAAAATTTAAAAATTGTTTCAGACCAATAATAAATTCATCGATAAAACCAAATCGTTTTTTTTTTCGCCGTATCTTACATTCTCCCCCACTTAATAAAATTTGGTCCCCCAAATTTCGTACTTAAATGTAAGAACCAACTCAAGAGATTTCTTGAATTACTACATGCCTCAAATGAACAAATGAGGATATCGAGCTCGGATAGTATCTTCCAGCTCTCATGTAGCCTCCTCTGCAGTAGGATATTGTCATCCAAGAGCCTGATGGTTTTCGCCCCACTACTATCGCTCCTCGTACCAAGAATCCACACGGAATCTTCTCTTAAGTCGCATTAACCGAGGTAGATTTGGAACCTCTTCAAAGCATGATCAAGAAGCAACATGTATTTCCATAGATAAAAAAATAGGAAATACATTGTGAATACCCGCAAGTGTCGAGAGGTAAAGCCAACCGATAAGCTACACCTCCATAATCCACTACACAAGGTCCAATAAATCCTCCAAAGTCTAAATGATACACTCATCGCTCATCCGCTTCAGGATGAAACGCTGCACTAAGTCAAGCTCGTGGCCCATACTATGGTGTAGACTCTACCAAAATCGGTAATTCTCTATCCGATATAGTACTCAAAAGTACCCCACGCAATCCGATAATCTTCCGACAATACAACTCACGGATGATCCAACGAGTACATTCTACGATACGAAGGAAAGGTGAGCCGATTGTTTAGTCGATCCACAATCACTCAAATCACATCACGCCTTTATACGGTCTAAGCAATATCATAATGCAATCAATAGTGATATGCCCTACTTCCATTCCAAATTGGATTTTCCGAGCAATCTATGGTTTCTAATGTTCACCTCACCACTGGTATAGTATATATCCAAAGAACAAAGTCTCATGATTCTCTCATACCATTCCACCAAGATAAGATTTCAACTCATATCTACATACATCCCAATACCACCGGATGTATATAAATCCCAAATAATGTGTCTCAGAGTAACTCTTCCTTAAACACCGCAACTCCGAACCCACTATCCTTATCGTAGATGGGAATTATTTTCTCAAAAGAGAAATCCATCAACCATTCAAGATACACTCCACTACACACACTGTAAGTGCATGGAAGACTATAGCGATCAAATCTCTAAAATTACAATTATTCGCATTCCAAAGAATCTCTATACTAGCTACCCAAGAGTTAGTTAAAATCCCATGAGCATTCGCCCATATATCCATAAATCCGCATAATAACTACTAAAGTCATGTCATATACGCATGTATCATCTCGTAGTTTCTTAACTCATATAGGCATAAGATATGCCTCATTCAATCCGCAGATCGAATCATTCCGATCCTCAAACGACATCCGCTGCATCATCCTTTTATCCACTCTGGAAGGATTAACTAATACTCGTGTAAAAGTTAACCGCCATCTATATCTTGTAAACTGGTTTCACCAGCTTCCGACTAAATGATTTACAACATCCACTTTGTCAAACAAGTCCATGGTATAGTAATGTCAAGCATTCTATCCACATCAACGGAATTAACCAAAACATACAAGGAAACCACCATCTACGGTGGTCGAGTGCGAACTCAACTACCACAATCAACAAAGCAAGTTACGCAACTCCAACAATCACAATCGATCCAATCGTAGATACACGATTCTCAAATCCATAGACGACTAAATCATTAATTAGTCTAACAACTTAAATCAAAATCCATACAATTCATACCAAGTATGAAATTGTCGCTCCACACACCGCATCCCTTTACTCTACGCGATGATATATATTAATCATCACAACGATTGATAATTGTATGACACCATGTCACTACAATATCAATCCTCTAATCGTAAACCAACCTTAGAGTATACGTGTCGTCCTTCACGATCTAAATAGATCATTTATCTTCAACGAGGATATTTACTTTCAACAATCATCGATTCCATCATCGCATATAATCGATGCATAATCTCAAATGTCCATCTCTCTTAAAAAGAGTTCGATATTCTCAAGGAGAAATACCGATAGATAAATATCCTCCAACATCTCCTATAATCGCAACTCACGTTATTCCAATTCTTTATAGTGTTTAACAACACCGATACCAACAAAATATCACTTATGTGATCTTCGATACGGGACTATTTTTCGCAATCATTTCGATCGCCTACTCCACTTGCCTAAGCAACGGCAAGGCTAGGAGTTCATCCGAAACTACATCCGATTGCTCTCGGATTATACGCACATCTGAGAGACATCATTATACTATAATCTCAACAACTTGACCATCCGTAAGGATATGTCTACAGTAAAGATATGTCTATCCGAGTCTAAGGGCATCCCTTGACTTCTTAATTGTTGATCCTCATCTCACCTGACGTTAGAGATACCATCGACCCACGAGTCGATGTAAAGGACCCTTCTAATCCAACTGAGAATGTTCTAGACACAGATACCTGTAACTACAAGCATCTCTCAATATATTAATCCAGAGGGTAAAACTAGAGTAATACCCTGAACGATCAAATATCTGTTGATCCGATCCAAAAGGCTCCACACAGGTCTCGGCCTTTCTCCGAAGAGAAAAGATCAGATTCAACATCACGATAAAGCTTGCGATTCTCGAAGGATTTAATGATCTTCGGGATTTTTCCTAGATCATTCCATCCCATCACTAAATCCTAGAGTTGCAATCAGAGAATATAAAATCGAGATACGACCATTGTCGATACTCTCTCCTCTATACAAATCAACTCACATCCGAGGTAACTGTTGTCTGAGTCTTCTAAGATGTCTTCACGATGTCGCTTCTGTCGATCTCTCAAGGGGAGTATCAAGGAACTCCAACCACGCCTGAGGTAGTAGGTCACTGCTGACGAAATAACCCAATCTTCGGTGTCGATCTCTGCTGTCGAGACGGTGTATCATCTTCCCGGAATATCCTGGATAGTCTTCAACTAAATCTTCAAAGTACACTTCCTCCACTGTACTAGTTGCTCAACAATAGCAACAGTTGAACTACTCCAACAGATAACTGCTTCACGGTGTTCGTGATCCGTGACCGCAGACGCATATAATCACTTCGAGTCTTTGTTCGAATCACGATAACACCAAGAACCTCCCCGATGATCGTGGTTATCGAAAAAACTCTCCAAAAGTAGCTCGTGGCCTATGACTCCGATCTTGCTCCTTTATCCAAATGGAGACTTCGACTCTATTAAGTTGACCTGCAATATTTGCTTATCGGTCTCCAACTCTTAAACCATTGTACGGAGTCATTTCTAAACTCCTGTCTCAATCCAACGTCTTCAGTCAGGATCTGATAGAATATCCCGGCATCCTAATCCAACTATAAGTCAATAACTCTCGGTGGCTTAAATCATTCATTCATCTTCTTGAGCTATTAGGTGGTCGTAACTTCTGCAAGTCTCACGACTCTGCACAGTACACTATTTCTAACCGATCACCCTTTCTTGAAGCTCAAGAATTCCATACAATGCGTCACTAAAAGTGACACCGGGAAATACTCTCTTTTAACATCACTAAACCATGATCAAGTGATGTTTTATTTCCCGAAGATTATTTTCTGCATTTATCACCAAATACCGGCTTGATCCCGATACTGGTATGCAAACAACTCTTCTTTCTCGATATAACATGAGTTAAGTACTCAAAAATACTCTCAAAGTTATACAACTCAGTACTAACAACTCAGGGATAAAATCCCTATGAAACACCGTAACCTAGCCTTCCGCTATCTGCATCACAAGTCTGTTCATTACCCACAGGTAATGATCTGACTAGTGTAGACAATATAGAAAATAATAATTCGATTGTCTCTATTATTCATCCCGTAAAGGAGTACATATATACAAAAGGTTTCTTGTCTTGCAAGAAATAATATTATAGTATATTCCAGATTACCTAAATTAGAATATACAACTTCTATAATTAGATTATACAGCTAGCTTTCTATACTCCCCCTCAAGTTGGTGCATAGATGTCTATCATGCTCAACTTGTCAACTGAGCTATCGAACAATTTTCGAGATACCCCCTTAGTGAGGATATCAGCTAATTGTTCCTTTGAAGTTATGAATGGAAACTGAATAATTTTCCCATCAAGTTTTTCTTTAATAAAGTGACGATCAACCTCCACATGCTTTGTTCGATCATGTTGAACTGGATTATGTGCAATTTGAATAGCAGCTGTATTATCACAATGTAGATCCATAGGCCTTTGAAGCTTAAACCCCAATTCCCTTAGGACATTACGGATCCATAACATTTCACATACTCCATGAGCCATACCTCGAAATTCAGCTTCTGCACTTGATCTGGCAACAACTTTTTGTTTTTTACTACGCCAAGTTACCAGATTCCCGCCCATAAAGATGAAGTACCCTGATGTAGAGCGTCTATCAGTTTTATCACCGGCCCAATCTGCATCTGTGTATCCAACCACTTCTAGTGTATCTTTTTTTCCAAATAATAATCCTTTACCAGGTGTCATCTTCAGATATTTTAAGATGCGAAAGACTGCATCCATATGCTCTTCACTAGGACAATGCATAAACTGACTAACAACACTTACAGCAGAAGCTATCCGCCTAGTATGAAAGATAAATTAACCTTACTACAAGACGTTGTTACCTCCATTTATCAGTATGGACTTGATCATGAAAAATAGCAAGTCCATGATTCATCTCAATGGGCGTATCTATTGGTTTTATTCAACATCCCGCCAACGAGCAAATCAAGAACATACTTCCTTTGTGAAAGTGAAATCCCTTCATTTGACCTTGCCACTTCAATGCCCAGAAAATACTTCAATTGTCCTAGATCTGTCATTTCAAATTCCTTCGACAGATATTTTCGCAAATCATTTATTTCTTTTGGATCATCTCCTGTAATGATCATGTCATCAACATACACAATTAGAATTGTAACCTTACCATCCTTATGTTTTGATAAACAAGGTATGGTCTGAATTACTTTGTTTGTATCCAAAACTCTCATGGACTTCAAAATCTTCCAAACCAAGCTCAAGAATCGCTTTAGGCCATACAAAGACTTCTTCAATTTACACACTTTACCAACATCTCTTGGGTTATTCTTCATGCCAGGGGGTATATCCATGTACACCTCTTCCTCCAAGTTTCCATTGAGAAATGCATTCTTCACATCAAGCTGGTGTAAAGGCCAATCTCTATTTGCTGCAAGTGAAATTAAAATTCGGACAGTATTGATTTTTGCTACAGGTGCGAAAGTCTCCTCATAATCAATTCCATGGCGTTGTGTATATCCTTTGGCAACCAATCTTGCCTTGTATCTATCAATAGTTCCATCCGCATTAAGCTTCACATTAAACACCCAACGACATCCTACAATCTTTTTTCCAACCGGCTTGTCTACTACCTCCCATGTAACATTTTTCTGAAGAGCCTCCAATTCTTCATTCATTGTTGTTGCCCATTTGGGATCCTTCAATGCGTCCTGCACATTACTAGGAATAGATACAGTAGATAATTGATTAATAACAAGTGCATGTGACTCAGAAAGCCTATGGTGAGATATGAAGTTCGCTATAGGGTATTTGGCTTGGGCTTTGATGTCTGGTTCATATTGCCTTTTAGGAACTCCCTTAGTAACCCTTTGTGATTTCCTCGGTTCT
Organism: Wurfbainia villosa; assembly: GCA_025175895.1. Taxonomy (NCBI): domain Eukaryota; kingdom Viridiplantae; phylum Streptophyta; class Magnoliopsida; order Zingiberales; family Zingiberaceae; genus Wurfbainia; species Wurfbainia villosa. Next base: position 5,763,440 of record JAKLTH010000193.1, on the reverse strand, counting down.
ACACTTTCTAACCTAGAAGACTCATTAGAGGTTAAAGGTACCTGAGGTGGATCATTACAGTGAGATCTTGATTATTGATGTAGAAGGGGAAATGTCATCTTGATTATTTGTTTCTATCTCATGAGGAAATTGCTCATCAGGAACCAAGTGGTTGATTGTCTGTCCATTTTCCGCTGCTACGGGAACCCCAAATTGTTCTTCCAAGTTTTCCAATTCTTCAAAGATTTCAATATTAGTAATAGGGTGAGGATTCCCTTCACTACCACTCTCCCCCTGAAGGGAAGACTGGGAAACTCCCTTTGAGTAATATGGCTCAGATTCATGGAATGAGACATCAAGAGAGATATGCATTCTGTTAGTGAGTGGGTCATAACATCTATACCCTTTTTGGAATTCTGCATAACCAACAAAAATACATTTCGTCGCACGAGGATCAAGCTTGCTTCGTTGTGGTGTTGGTATGTGGACATAAGCAGTACACCCAAACACACGAGGCTCTAAATTCGGCATAGACGAGATGGACAAAAAAGTATGAAGCTTCTGATGAGGATTCTTGAACTCAATTACTCGCGAGGGAGTACGGTTAATAACATATGCCGCCGATTTCACTGCTTCACCCCAATAGAATCGAGGTACATTCATACCAAACAAAGAAGCACGAACAACTTCTAACAACTGTCTGTTCTTCCGTTCCGCTAAACCATTCTGTTGAGGAGTATTAGAATTGGAGGTTTGATGACGAATTCCATTTGACCGACAGAACTCACACATAAGGCTATTTACAAACTCGCCACCATTGTCGGTTTGGAAAACTCTGATGGATTGTTGGTACTGTGTCGCCACCATTTTGCAAAAATCAGAAAATATTCCAAATACATCACTCTTACGTTTCAATAAGGACACCCAGGTCATGCGAGTGCAATCATCAATAAAAGTTACAAAATACCGAGCTCCAGAAAATGAAGGAATTTTTGCAGGACCCCAAACATCGGAGTGAATTTTCATAAAAGGAGTAGGACATCTATTAATACTTGGTGCATAAGAAATACGATGACTTTTGGCCAGTTCGCAAATGTCGCAATGGAATTCTGAAGCATTAACGACTGAAAACAAATGAGGTTGTAACTTCTTGGATAACTAAAAGACAAATGTCCTAAAGCAGCGATGCCATAACCACACCACTTCCTTTGCATTCTCGACCCTTATGACTTGATTTGCTTGTCCCAAAAAATGCTTGCAATTCTCTCCCTTCTCTGTGAGATTTAAGTAGTACAATTTCCCCCTTCTAACACCATAACCAAGAATCTGCCGAGTTAGAATGTCCTGAAACACACAAAAACATGGATAGAATGTCACAGTACATGCAAGTGTTCGAATGATTTGATAGACAGACAATAGGTTATAAGATAGTGATGGAACTACTAAGACGGACTCAAGAGTTAGGGTATCAGATAACACAATTGAACCTTCTCCGCTAACTAGAGTTGGAGTACCATCAGCAGTAGAGACAGAATTTTGTGGGGAGACTCTAAGATTTTTCACAAGGTTAGGGTCATTTGTCATATGATCAGATGCACCTGAATCAATTATCCATGTACTATTCAAAATAATTGTATCATTCATACCTGATTGTGCTATATTAGCCGAAGCACTATCACAATGTTCATTCTCAGTAGTAGCAATGGCAGCCTTGCTTATATTCTTTCGTGGCTTCTTGGTGAAGTCCCACCAATCAGGATAACCAATCACTTCATAACATCTCTCCTTGCTATGGCCTAGTTCTCCACAAAAATTACACTTCTTATTTGCATATGGATTTGATTTACCTATAGGACGACGAGGAGGACTAGAAAAACTTGGAGGAGTAACTTTTCTACTATGAATAGCCAAAACAGAAGATTCAGTAGGTACATAATGTCCCATAGCTTGTTTCTCGATTGCACCTTGCGGATGTAAGCATAACTCGCTCCAAGGAGAATTTAGGTTCCTTGCGTAGGATCTCTCCACGACTGATCATATTCTCAATCTAGTCCGCTCAAAAACATATGAACACGCAATCGCGACATCATTGAAGTTTCATGGACAACAGCTGCAACATCATCATTCTGAGAAGTCATCCTTTGATCAATCTCTTGGAACATAGCCACCAATTCGTTGTAGTAAGTCGGAATAGGTCGACCATCCTGCTTTGCTTCAAAACACTTCTTGTTTAATTCAAAGATTCGAGTTTCGTCAGAGTCATCATAAAAAGTTTTCTCCACAGCTTCCCAAATATTTTTTGCAGTAGAAAGACGAATATATCGGTTCATAAGAGAGGTCTCCATTTAATCAATAAGCGACTTTTACCCTTTCATTATCATGGCCCAAACTACATATTCAGGAGCATTCATAAGGGGTTCAGATTTTGCACCTGTTAAATAACCTATCTTTCCTCGTGCTCCAATACGCATCCGCATGAGGGGAGCCCATATCGTGTAGTTGAATTCATTCAACAGAATTGTTTTAGGAAACACAGAGTTATCATAGTGGTGATGAATGACTTGTGATTGTTTATCATCAATCACAGATCCGTCCATTGAGATCGATAAATTCAGCGGTGAAAAAAAATGAATTCAACGGCCTACGCAAGTAATTAATACCTCCAAATGCAAGGTGTATGGATGTTTTCAACGTCTTCACAGGAAGCCGCCTTGCTCTGATACCATGTAGACAATATAGAAAATAATAATTCGATTGTCTCTATTATTCATCCCGTAAAGGAGTACATATATACAAAAGGTTTCTTGTCTTGCAAGAAATAATATTATAGTATATTCCAGATTACCTAAATTAGAATATACAACTTCTATAATTAGATTATACAGCTAGCTTTCTATAACTAGTACCGTTAATGAAAATCTCTAAGGCTGAAATCTCTGATTTCAACCAGAAATGTGATGACTTGACCCATGTTTTTTCGACTCGGTATCAGTCGGCTCTCAAAGGTAAATCACCTTTTAGACACGGGTTCAATACCCACAGACTCAATAGGTCGTTCCCATGGTCAACTTATACCACGGTTACGAATAATAACCAACATACTACAGGTTATTCCCTGGTATAAGCATTAAAAGCATAGTCAACATAACCGGGAGTATAAACCCTAAAGGTCACTCCGGTTGGTCGCCTCGATGGACGACCCCTACTACAAGGCTGCACAGGTGTCATAACTCTATTGTATACACCTACTGATCCAGTTTAAATAAATATCTACTAAACCATAAGTTTTCAAGAATTCTTACCTCGTGCTGCTTGGAGCCCAGGCCGCTGTCCATCTCATCTCAAAAACCAAAATCGAATAAAACGACTCCCGAGAATCCAAGACTCGACACAAAAACAACATTATATGGCATTGCAGAACCTTGGGCTCTGATACCAATAAAATTGTCACGCCCCGAGAGCATGCCGAGTCGAAAATCAAACGGACGACACCTCCCCTGTACGTGGCAACATTTCGGGTTAATACAAGGCCCGTAGCCCACAACAACAACAATATATATAACAAATAATAGCAGCGGAAATAAAGAGCGCATACCCACACATACATAACAAAAATATACAGGTGTACACCACACGGACAAGTCCTGATCAAACCGTAAATAAAACAATGACATCACGACAAGTCCATAACAAAAATAAGGGTCCATGACATAGGACCAAAATCCATAACTCATAAACAAGTCCAAGCCATAAGAGAGAAAAACAAAATGAACTCCTCGGGAGACTCAGAAAAATGGAGATGGGATGGATCGGTCGGCGCAGCTCCAAGTCGTCACGAAGTCGTCTACCTGTTACCTGGGCGACAGAAAAACCCAGGGTCGGAGGTGGTGAGTAAAACTCAGCAGGTAATCAGAGAAAACATGTAAATATATGTATCAATATTACATGTCATTCAACAGTTTAATCTACTCGTACAACAAGTATACATCAGCATAACTATAGATATGCATGCATATACTAAATAAACTGAACATCAACGATGCTGACATACCTGGCAGTCAGCTACTCTATCCTGATCCAATCTGGCATATAATCACATCATAGGGTATAACAGTATAGTACTAACACAATATCCTAACCTGAGTCAAGGGTATCACTGTGAATATCCGATAGGTATACAAATATCAACCTACTACCATACAGGAATATGCAATAGCATGTATGAATATATACAAACAAATGCAACGATAGGCATACAAATGCATCATCAAAGTGAGTATACATATAGACTGTATCTGTATGTATACTAATCACCATCATCCATATATATATATATATACAAGCAGTTATGTATATATATATAATCATATGCAAAACACCGTATGATACGGCAATGCAACATGCATGGTCATGCCTGCTCACCCCTACTCGCTACCACGACCCCAGTGTGGCCTAGGTGGCACGACATGACAACTATCCCGACTCCAGCCGCCACCACTCTCGAGTGACCGAATTGGGTAGTATGATCGAGTAGCATATGAGCGTAAGTAGCTCGCTACGCAACGGGGTCCCCGCTGGCCACTCCGTGACCGACACCGATGAGCGGTCAGTGCCACGCTCCAGACAACCACGCAACTCCAACAACCATCGTCAATAATGGTAGAGTGCGGCACAACAAATGTTATGCCCTCACACCAGTTACTCCTCTGGAAGTAACCTGGGAGGCAGGATGACTGACGACTCTCTCAACCCCAAGGGGAGACGATGTCGTCAGTATACATGCAATGACATGAGGGTACTGTCTCACATACAGAACATCTACCCTAGACTCTCTGTTCAACAAAGAGTCACACCCAATTGATCAGTACACTCTCTACCCTGTAGAGAGTCATACTCATCTGATCCTGACAAGCTAGGACCATCGGTCCATAGCGACACACTGTCCACGACTCACCTGACTATTTACACAACCCGTGGTTGGTAAATAAATATGCAACATATAGGTATGGAACGAGTCCTACATTTAGGGTCATACTTATCTACAGAGGACCTTTTTACCAAATTTATAATTTAGGTCATCCTCCGTACTCTAACATCTACACCCTACTAAACAGTTAGACCTACTTACATCACATCTGTAACTTCTAGATCATGCTAGGGAATATGTGTTATCAATAATCGAGCACACATATATATCAACGGTAAGTTCAAGCATACGATAAACAGAGCATGATCAAGGTAATATGGACACCTAAGGTTCATATCTATGTCTAAATCTGAAAATCATTACATCTACCCGACCAGTAGGAAATTACCTACCTGTTATGAAGACTGTGTCGATAGTCTTCACGTCCATGAACCTATCTTGAATTAAGGTCCCAACTGTAAAATACAAATAACCATTTGCCATTATACATACTAGGAATATGAATCTAAGCCAATCTTAGTCCATTTTGTAAATCACATATATACTGTAAGTAGAATTTCCCTACAGTATCAAATTAAATCAATTCGCATAGAAATCTCAATCTAAACTTACCTAACATTGCTTCAATTGCCCACAGCCAATCCGGAAGAAGAAATCCATTGTCCTAAGCACCCAACTTCTTGATTCACATTTGAAAATATGATATGGACAATTCAACTGGGTTGAAGACAACAACCCATCTCTACCTGTAATTGCAAGATGTATTATAGGTATCATCAATCCAATTTAAACCGTACCTTCAATCCTTCACAATTCCGATCCTACGGTGAATCTGCACATGAAATCTACCATTGATCTTCCCCCGTAACCACCTGTAACCACACAATACATCAGTTTCCCTTTCCCTTCAAATTCTGAAACCTTAGTCCAAGAACAGCTAAATGGGATGAAGGTTTTTACCTGAATATGGAGGAGGAGAAACTAACATACACGGTAACCAAATTGGATTGAAGGATCTGTCTGACTGCCACTACACCAAATCAAAGCTTATCTTCCCTAGCTTCCTTCTAATCGATCGATCCACAGATCCGAGTATTGAAGCACAGTGACTGTGGGTCACCAATCGCAATACAGGGCAAGTGATCAACAAGGCAAAACCACCGGGGGGAAGCTAGCTGCCGATGAAGTTGGCTAGCCACCAGATCTAGCAGTGGCGACTGGGCTGCTCGGGGTGGCTGCACACGATCGTGGTGAAGACTTCAACATCGTTAGAACCCTCAGAAATTACAGATTCACCGGTTCCACTTTTGGAAATCGGACTGAACTATTGATCAGTGGCTAATCGACGTGTTGTTGTCGGGATCGGAGGATGACAGCGGCAGATCAAGCAGGCGGCGAGCGTGTACGGGAAGAGCAAATCCGATCGCGTGGCGGTGGCGACAGCGACAAAATTCGGTGGCGACGTCTGGCCGCATGACGGCGACGACAGGGACCACGGTTCGGTGGCGTGCACAGCAAGCGGCTCGAGGAGGCAACCCTAGGCGACGGCGGCGAGCACAGGAAGGAGATCGACGGAGATCGGCAACGATCAGCGACGCGAAGATGCAGCGGCGATAGTAGGGTTGGAGCGGTGAAACAATGAACCGAGAGGGAGGGCTTGGCGGCGGCGCGGAGGCCCTAGGGCAACGGCAGTCGATCCCTCGCGATGGTGGCGTGCGCTCGTCGGAGGAGGTCTGCGGTGAGCGGCACCGAGCGACACGCGTTATCGGCATCGCGATCGCGATCCGAGCGATCCGACGCCAACGAAGAGAAGCAAAGGAGGAGAAAGAATCGTCGGTGGAAGAGAGGGTTAGGAGAAGAATCGCGACTGTGGAGATTTGGGAAGAAATGCGCAGAAACGCTCGGGTGAAGATTTTCGGCGACAATGAAGGCTGGACGGCGCAGAATTTGTGCGGTGTTATGTTAACGGATCGGGTTGAGAATGGGTAGGGTTTAAATCCAATAAGCCATTAACCCTAGAATCAATTAAATCTAGGTTATATTAAACTATTAAAATTTCTTAAGCTAGGTTAGATGTAATTAACTCCTAGCCATAAATTTTTTTTTTTTTCGTCGTATCTTACATTCTCCCCCACTTAATAAAATTTGGTCCCCCAAATTTCGTACTTAAATGTAAGAACCAACTCAAGAGATTTCTTGAATTACTACATGCCTCAAATGAACAAATGAGGATATCGAGCTCGGATAGTATCTTCCAGCTCTCATGTAGCCTCCTCTGCAGTAGGATATTGTCATCCAACCTTTACGAGTCGGATGGTCTTGTTCCGCTATTGTCGCTCCTTGCGACCCAGGATCCACCCTGGAATCTTCTCTTAAGTCGCATTAGACTGAGGTAGAATTCGGAACATCTTTCAGAGCATGATCAACATGCGACATGTATTTCCTCAGTATAAAAATAGGAAATACGTTGTGAGCACCCGCAAGTGTCGGAGGTAAAGCCAACCGATAAGCTACACCTCCATAATCCACGACACCTGATCTGAATAAATCCTCCAAAGTCTAAATGATACACTCAGACTGTTCATCTGTTTGTGGATGAAACGTTGCACTAAGTCGAAGCTCTGTGCCCATACTATGGTGTAGACTCTACCAAAAATCGCAAGGTAAAACGTGGGTCTCTATCAGATATAGTACTCAAAAGTACCCCACACAATCCGATAATCTTCCGATAATACAACTCTGCCGGATGATCCAACGAGTACATTCTACGCATACGCAAAAGGTGAGCTGACTTGTTTAGTCGATCCACACTCACTCAAATCGTATCATGTCCTTTACGGGTCCTAAGCAATCCCGTAATGCAATCAATAGTGCTATGCTACCACTTCCATTCCGAAATTGGATTTTCCTGGAGCAATCTAGCGGGTTTCTAATGTTCAACCCTCACCTGCTGGTATAGTATATATCCAGCAACAAAGTTTGCGGTATCTCTCTTCATACCATTCCACCAGTATAAACGTCTCATATCTCGGTACATCCCAATACCACCAGGATGTATAGTAAATCCCAAATAATGTGTCTCCTGTAGCAACTCTTCCTTAAACACTGCAACTCCGGAACCCACAATCCTTATCAGAGATGGGGAATTATTTTCTCAAAAGAGAAATCCATCAACCATTCAAGATCCCCTCTACCACACACTCTGTAAGTGCATGGAAGACTATAGCGATCAAATCTCGCAAATTACAATTATTCGCGTTCCAGCAACTTCATACTAGCTACCCAGTAGTTAGTTAAAATCCCATCAGCATTCCTGCTCCATATATCCATAAATCCAGACAATAACTGCTAAAGTCATGTCATGTATATGACAGACTATCTCGTAGTTTCTTAACTGTCATAGGCATAAGATATGCCTCATTCATCTGCATCGGAATCATTCTGATCCCTGAAACGACACATCTGCGTACATCATCCTTTTATCCACTCTGGAAGGATTAACTAATACTCGTGTAAAAGTTAACCGCCATCTAGATCTTGTAAACTGGTTTCACCAGCTTCCGACTAAATGATTTACAACATCCCCTTTGTCAAACAAGTCCATGGTATAGTAATGTCAAGCATTCTATCCACATCAACGGAATTAACCAAAACATACAAGGCAAACCACCATCTACGGTGGTCAAGTGCGCGACTCCAACTACCACAATCAACAGTGGCCAGGTTACGCAACTCCAACAATCACAAACTGATCCAATCGTGTACAGGATACACGATTCTCAAATTCATAGACGACTAATTCGTTAATTAGTCTAACAACTTAAATCAAAATCCATACAATTCATACCAAGTATGAAATTGTCGTCTCCACACACCTGCATCCCTTTTACTCTACGCTAATGATATATATTAATCATCACAACGACCTTGATAATTGTATGACACCATGTCACTACAATATCAATCCTCTAGTCGTAAACCAACCTTAGAGTATACACAGGTGTCCTTTGCTGATCTAAACAGCTCATTTATCCTCAACGTAGGATATTTACTTTCAACAATCATCGCATTCCATCATCGACAATCGATGCATAATCTCAAATGTCCATCTCTCTTTCGACAAAGAATTCTGGATCTTCACAAGGAGAAATACTGGGATAGATAAATATCCCCTCCAACATCTCCTATAATCGCAACTTACGTTATTCCAATTCTTTTATAGTGTTTAACAACACTGATACCAACAAAAATATCACTCGTTATGTGATCTTCGATACCGGACTATTTCCGCAATCATTTCGATCGCCTACTCCACTTGCCTAAGCAACGACAAGGCTAGGAGTTCATCCGAAACTACATCCGATTGCTCTCGGATTATACGCACATCTGAGAGATATCATTATACTATAATCTCAACAACTTGACCATCCGTAAGGATATGTCTACAGTAAAGATATGTCTATCCGAGTCTAAGGGCATCCCTTGACTTCTTAATTGTTGATCCTCATCTCACCTGACGGTAGAGATACCATCGACCCACGAGTCGATGTAAAGGACCCTTCTAATCCAACTGAGAATGTTCTAGACACAGATACCTGTAACTACAAGCATCTCTCAATATATTAATCCAGAGGGTAAAACTAGAGTAATACCCTGAACGATCAAATATCTGTTGATCCGATCCAAAAGGCTCCCCACAGGTCTCGGCCTTTCTCCGAAGAGAAAAGATCAGATTCAACAGTCCGCGACAAAGCGGTCGCATTCCTGCGACGAATGCTTCGGGGATTTTTCCCTAGATCATTCCATCCCATCACTAAATCCCAGGAGTTGCAACTGTAGAATATAAAATCGATACGACCATTGTCGTATACTCTCTCCTCTGTACAAATCAACTCACATCTGGAGGTAACTGTTGTTGTCTGCTGAATCTTCTAAGATGTCTTCTGCTGATGCTGCTTCTATGCTGATCTCTGCTGAAGGGGAGTATCAAGGAACTCCAACCACGCCTGAGGTAGTAGGTCGCTGCTGACGAAATAACCCAATCTTCGGTGTCGATCTCTGCTGTCGAGACGGTGTATCATCTTCCCGGAATATCCTGGATAGTCTTCAACTAAATCTTCAAAGTACACTTCCTCCACTGTACTAGTTGCTCAACAATAGCAACAGTTGAAGTGCTCCAACGGATAATCTGGCTTCGCGTGTCTTCGTGATCTGCACTGCATGCATATAATCACTTCGGAGTCTTTGTTCTGATATCGCTGATAACACCAGGCAGTTCTGACGCTCTGCGTGGGTCTTCTATGATCGAAAAAAACTCTCCACTGGTAGCTCGTGGCCTATAACTCCGATCTTGCTCCTTTTATCCAACAGTCGGAGACTTCTGACTCTATTAAGTTGACCTGCAATATTTGCTTATCGGTCTCTAACTCTTAAACCATTGTACGGAGTCATTTCTAAACTCCTGTCTCAATCCAACGTCTTCAGTCAGGATCTGATAGAATATCCCGGCATCCTAATCCAACTATAAGTCAATAACTCTCGGTGGCTTAAATCATTCATTCATCTTCTTGAGCTATTAGGTGGTCGTAACTTCTGCAAGTCTCACGACTCTGCACAGTACACTATTTCTAACCGATCACCCTTTCTTGAAGCTCAAGAATTCCATACAATGCGTCACTAAAAGTGACACCGGGAAATACTCTCTTTCAACATCACTAAACCATGATCAAGTGATGTTTTATTTCCCGAAGATTATTTTCTGCATTTATCACCAAATACCGGCTTGATCCCGATACTGGTATGCAAACAACTCTTCTTTCTTGGTATAACATGAGTTAAGTACTCAAAAATACTCTCAAAGTTATACAACTCAGTACTAACAACTCAGGGATAAAATCCCTATGAAACACTGTAACCTAGCCTTTCCGCATATATCACAAAGTGTTCATTACCCATGGTAATGATCGACTAGTAGATTAATGAAAATCTCTAAGGCTGAAATCTCTGATTTCAACCAGAAATGTGATGACTTGACCCATGTTTTTCCGACTCGGTATCAGTCGGCTCTCAAAGGTAAATCACCTTTTAGACACGGGTTCAAGACCCACAGACTCAACAGGTCGTTCCCATGGTCAACTTATACCACGGTTACGAATAATAACCAACATACTACAGGTTATTCCTTGGTATAAGCATTAAAAGCATAGTCAACATAACCGGGAGTATAAACCCTAAAGGTCACTCCGGTTGGTCGCCTCGGTGGACGACCCCTACTACAAGGCTGCACAGGTGTCATAACTCTATCAGATACACCTCGATCCTTTAAATAAATATCTACTAAACCATAAGTTTTCAAGAATTCTTACCTCGTGCTGCTTGGAGCCCAGGCCGCTGTCCATCTCATCTCAAAAACCAAAATCGAATAAAACGACTCCCGAGAATCCAAGACTCGACACAAAAACAACATTATATGGCATCGCAGAACCTTGGGCTCTGATACCAATAAAATTGTCACGCCCCGAGAGCATGCTGAGCCGAAAATCAAACGGACGACACCTCCCCTGTACGTGGCAACATTTCGGGTTAATACAAGGCCCGTAGGCCCACAACAACAACAATATATATAACAAATAATAGCAGCGGAAATAAAGAGCGCATACCCACACATACATAACAAAAATATACAGGTGTACACTACCTGACAAGTCCACAGTCAAAACCGTAAATAAAACAATGACATCACGACAAGTCCATAACAAAAACAAGGGTCCATGACATAGGACCAAAATCCATAACTCATAAACAAGTCCAAGCCATAAGAGAGAAAAACAAAATGAACTCCTCGAGAGACTCAGAAAAATGGAGATGGGATGGATCGGTCGTAGTGACTCAGTAAATCACCAAGTCTCTACATTACAGCGGCGAGAAAAACCCGTGGGAGGTGGTGAGTAAAACTCAGCAGGTAATTAGAGAAAACATGTAAATATATGTATCAATATTACATGTCATTCAACAGTTTAATCTACTCGTACAACAAGTATACATCAGCATAACTATAGATATGCATGCATATACTAAATAAACTGAACATCAACGATGCTGACATACCTGGCAGTCAGCTACTCTATCCTGATCCAATCTGGGCATATAATCACATCATATGGTATAACAGTATAGTACTAACACAATATCCTAACCTGAGTCAAGGGTATCACTGTGAATATCCGATAGGTATACAAATATCAACCTACTACCATACAGGAATATGCAATAGCATGTATGAATATGTACTAACAAATGCAACAGGCATAGTACATACAAATGCATCATCAAAGTGAGTATACATATAGATATTCTGTATGTATACTAATCACCATCATCCATATATATATATATATACAAGCAGTTATGTATATATATATAATCATATGCAAAACACCGTATGATACGACAATGCAACATGCATGGTCATGCCTGCTCACCCCTACTGCTACCACGACCCCAGTGTGGCCTAGGTGGCACGACATGACAACTATCCCGACTCCAGCCGCCACCACTCTCGAGTGACCGAATTGGGTAGTATGATCGAGTAGCATATGAGCGTAAGTAGCTCGCTACATAACGGGGTCCCTACTGGCCACTCCGTGACACGCCAATGAGCGGTCGAGTGCCACGCACCGGATAATCGCGCACGAACTCCAACAACCATCGTCGATAATGGTAGAGTGCGGCAACAAATGCTATGCCCTCACACGATTACTCCTCTGGAAGTAACACGAGGAGGCGATGATTTGACGACTCTCTCTCAACCCCAAGGGAGACGATGTCGTCGATACATGCAATGACATGAGGTCTTGTCTCACATCTGAACATCTACCCTAGACTCTCTGTTCAACAAAGAGTCACACCCATTGATCGATGACACTCTACCCTGTAGAGAGTCATACTCATCGATCCTCGACAAGCTAGGACCATCGGTCCGTAGCGACACACACGACTATTTACACAACCCGTGGTTGGTAAATAAATATGCAACATATAGGTATGGAAGCAGGTCCTACATTTAGGGTCATACTTATCTCTGAGAGGACCTTTTACCAAATTTATAATTTAGGTCATCCTCCCGTACTCTAACATCTACACCCTACTAAACAGCTTAGACCTACTTACATCACATACAGAACTTCTAGATCATGCTAGGGAATATGTGTTATCAATAATCGAGCACACATATATATCAACGGTAAGTTCAAGCATACGATAAACAGAGCATGATCAAGGTAATATGAACACCTAAGGTTCATATCTATGTCTAAATCTGAAAATCATTACATCTACCCGACCAGTAGGAAATTACCTACCATTATGAAGATCAGTTCGATAGTCTTCACGCCCATGAACCTATCTTGAATTAAGGTCCCAACTCAGAAATACAAATAACCATTTGCCATTATACATACTAGGAATATGAATCTAAGCCAATCTTAGTCCATTTTGTAAATCACATATATACTGTAAGTAGAATTTCCCTACAGTATCAAATTAAATCAATTCGCATAGAAATCTCAATCTAAACTTACCTAACATTGCTTCAATTGCCCACAGCCAATCCGGAAGAAGAAATCCATTGTCCTAAGCACCCAACTTCTTGATTCACATTTGAAAAATATGATATGGACAATTCAACTGGGTTGAAGACAACAACCCATCTCTACCTGTAATTGCAAGATGTATTATAGGTATCATCAATCCAATTTAAACCTTACCTTCAATCCTTCACAATTCCGATCCTATGGTGAATCTGCACATGAAATCTACCATTGATCTTCCCCCGTAACCACCTGTAACCACACAATACATCAGTTTCCCTTTCCCTTCAAATTCTGAAACCTTAGTCCAAGAACAGCTAAATGGGATGAAGGTTTTACCGAATATGGAGGAGGAGAAACTAACATACACGTAACCAAATTGGATTGAAGGATCCGTCCATCGCCACTACACACCAAATCAAAGCTTATCTTCCCTAGCTTCCTTCTAATCGATCGATCCACGATCCGAGTATTGAAGCAGCGATGATCGTGGGTCACCAATCGCAATACAGGCAAGTGATCAACAAGGCAAAACCACCGGAAGCTAGTCACCGATGAAGTTGGCTAGCCACCGGATCTAGCGATGGCGGGAAGACTTCAACATCGTTAGAACCCTCAGAAATTACAGATTCACCGGTTCCACCTTTGGAAATCGGACTGAACTATTGATCAGTGGCTAATCGACGTGTTGTTGTCGGGATCGGAGGATGACAGCGGCAGATCAAGCAGGCGGCGAGCGTGTACGGGAAGAGCAACCGAATCCGTCAGCGTGGCGGTGGCGGCAATGACAAAATTCGGTGGCGGCGTCGGCCGCATGACGGCGGCAACGAGGACCACGGTTCGGTGGCGTGCACAGCAAGCGGCTCGAGGAGGCAACCCTAGGCGACGGCGGCGAGCACAGGAAGGAGATCGACGGAGATCGGCAACGATCAGCGACGCGAAGATGCAGCGGCGACAGTAGGGTTGGAGCGGCGAAACAATGAACCGAGAGGGAGGGCTTGGCGGCGGCGCGGAGGCCCTAGGGCAGCGGCAGTCGATCCCTCGCGACGGTGGCGTGCGCTCGTGCGAAAAGGAGGTGTGACGGTAGCGGCACACGAGCGACAAGCAGCGTTGTCGGCATCGCGATCGAGCGATCCGACAGGCTGACGACGCCGACGAAGAGAAGCAAAGGAGGAGAAAGAATCGCCGGTGGAAGAGAGGGGAAGGAGAAGAATCGCGACTGTGGAGATTTGGGAAGAAATGCGCGGAAACGCTCGGGTGAAGATTTTCTGACAATGAAATTTACGGTTGGTCACGAATTTGTTGTTATGTTAGGAGAATGGGTAGGGTTTAAATCCAATAAGCCATTAACCCTAGAATCAATTAAATCTAGGTTATATTAAACTATTAAAATTTCTTAAGCTAGGTTAGATGTAATTAACTCCTAGCCATAAATTTTTTTTTTCGCCGTATCTTACATTTCGTTGCAAAATTTATGAAGAATTTATTTTTCGTTGTAAAAATTGTGACGAATTGAATTTTTATCGCAAAGTTTCAGTGATTTTAGTTTTTGTCGCATATTTGATGACGAAAGTTATATTCGTCACAAATTTTGTGACAGATATAGTGACAAAAAAATTTTTGTTGCAAAATCTGTGATGAATTCATAGTTTGTTGCTAATTTTACGATAAAATATTTTTTATTGCAGATGTCATTGTTGACTTGCGATAATTTAATATTTCGTCACAAATTTCGTTCTAGATTTGCAACGAATTAATTTCGTCGCTAAATTAAAAAAATTTTGTAGTGAAACTTTTATGCTCTTTACCAAATTGTCTACAAGGATAACTATGACCAATTAGTTGATAAGGTCCTCTACTCAAATATTCTCTTCGAATTTGATCTCTAATAGAAACATCAAATTCATTACTCATGTCAATTCATCAAAATTGATCTTCGAATTTATTTTTTCTTACTATTTTCTTCCATAGAACTTTTAGAAGGCTCAACAATTTATTTTAAAAATTTCTCCATTACTCATGTCAATTCATCAAAATTATTAAATAAGAACAAATTCATTTTGACAATATTAATATAATTATACAAATAAATAATCATAAATTCATTATTCAAAAAATCACGAAACAATTCAAAGATTCATTTGCATAAAACATCATTCTTTAACAAATTATGAAAATCACAAAAGATTTAAACTTTGTAACTATTAAAAAATAGACAAAAAATCATAAGAAACTCATAAATTCACAAATCAAAAGAAAGAAATATTGACTTTCAAACTTCAATGGTGATGTGACAGATTGGCTGAGACGCAGAGTGACAGTGACAAGAAATAGTCTAGGGAGGAGACAGACACGCAATGACGATCGACGAAGGAGGTTGGGCGCAGACTCATGGCACAATGACAGGCAGTGAATGAGGCGGACAGTTTTTTCTGCTTCAACTTCCTTTTTAATTCCTATGCTTAGGTTTTACAATTTATTTTTTTGTTTGGGGCTTGGTGGGTGGATTTAATTAAATTAGGCAACATGCAACAACAATCAACAATTAATTTCTTTCTTTGCAATTTTTTTTATGTTTACTCTAAACATAAAAAAAAATTACAAAGAAAACCTTGGTCTTCTTCTTCAGCACACTGCACAACGGTTGTCGACTTCACTCTTCAACCTTCTTTTTCGATGCAACACGCGTACGCACAACAACTGCTGACAAGGGCACGGGGGCTAGTGGTTGACGACCAACAGGGGAGAGGAGGTGCAAAGCCTACCCACCTATTGTAAAATACTATCTTTACCTCATGGAAGAAGGAGAAGCATCTGTACACCCTCACACCCCCTTCTCTCCGCCGCTGCATATATATTTGATAAATCAAATTAGAAACATTGAGTTTGTCCATTTATTTTTATTTAAATATATGCAGATTAGCAATAAATATTGAAGGCTAGTCAAACTTAATGTCTTTAATTAAATGCATCACTTGTATTTATTATTATTTAATTAGTATGATTATAAAAAGTATTTACAATAGACAGTTCAATAGTTCATCATTTTAAAATTTGTCTCTCTATTTGGAGAAAAATCTCGACAAATACATTATAATTAAAGATAGAATCAAAGATATTTGAAAGATTATATGGGCACTCTATCAATACACCATAATTTCAAGCACATTACTATTATTATTATTATTGCAAAGATAAAAAAGATTAATACATATGTTTTATCAAATATTATTGAGATGATTAAAGTGGAGAGCAACGTAAGTATTTTTAATAATTATAATTAAGATATCTTTAAAATTATAACTATATAAAATAATAATTAGACTTAATGCATATAGAATTAAATGTTGAATTATGATGTGAATATATACAACAAAAAATAATAGTTGTAAATATGAGAATTGTTAAAATTGCATACATACATTCTAATGGATAGAAAAAATCATAAGAATATTAGGAAAAATTAGAGAATCGAATATATTGAGAGAAAAAATTCGGAAAGAGATGCATTTAAAAATATATGAATATATATTTAGATAGTCAATACATATTCTATCAAGTAATGTAAAACAATGATAAATATATATATTAATTAAGGAAAAAATATAATTAAAAAAACTTAATTAATCCTGATAAAATAAAATAAAATTTATTTAAATATAAATAATGATATGATAAAAAATTAGAGTGGCTCTCCAAATATATAAATAATGATATTAAAAATATATGAAGGAGCGGCTCTCCAAATGGAGAGATGCTCCCATCCCCTTAATAAAAAAAAAAGCTCCTCTCATTATGGAAGGGTGCAGTTCTTTTTTGACATGTCATCTATATTGGGAGTTCAAGGAGTATCCATTATTAAACAAGTTTATTAAATTTGAGCTTTAGTCGAGTTGAATAAGAGTTATAAATCAACTCTTATAAATTTTAGTCGTTTATATAATTCAACTTATTGATCCAATGAATAAAATCAAATGGGAAAAGTTTTTGTATAAATTTTGATTTTATTTTTTCAAAACATTTTAAATATTAAGAAGTTAATTATATTTTAAATTTATATATTTCCTCGCATATATATTAAACCATTTGCACATTTTGCCATCAATCCAAGCTTTAAATTAAAGTATGAAAAAAATACGCGAAAAAGTCCAAATTAATAATATTATTTAAATTTGACCAGTAAAGTTTACTTAAATAGCTTAAATTTTAGAAATACTTAAAAATTCTAAAAAAATATATGGAATTTGGAGAACAAATGCATTATGCTATCTTCTATCTAGAAAAAACATGATATCATAGAAAATATGATGTATTTTAATACAAAATCAATTTATAATAAGATTTCAAATATATCATGCATCTATAATTACCTTGCACTCAGTTATACATGCACAATTGCCACCCAAAATGATTCTAAATTAGAAATAATTTCTCCGAATGATTAAATTATAATTTTGTCCAACATTTGAAGTTTTAAGTGTAATTTTGTAGATGCCAACTATGTACCAATAATAAGTCTTCCCTTTAATTAAAAGATGTCTAAAAAACTATTTCACATGAGCATACATACTATTTATCATCATTTTAGCCTAGAATTTGAAATGTTTAAAAATAATAATTATGCATTTATCAAACTAAGTGTTGAGTGATTATTTAGTGTAAATAGTTAACCCTAACTTATTCAACTACAATTATACAAATAAATTAGGTATTTAAAATAGTTGGTACGTTGAGCGATTGTAATAATTTCATAATTGATGAAACTTGAAACTTAACTTTGGTTGAAACTTGACATTGGTATTAACTTCAAAGCTTGTTACAAGAATGAGAAGAATGATGAAACTTAGCTTTCGTATGAACTTCAAAGATTGTTTAAGAAAAATTAAAGGGGAATACATGAACATTTTTCTTAAGCATGAAAATAATTATCCATAGGAGTTTTATAGTGCTACATCCTTTATTATTTTTGTTTTCTTGCATAATGACTAGCTTTGTCTTGATTATTGATTTGTTGATGCCTTGACTTTTAACACTCTCTCTCAAGTTAGGTGCGTATAAGTCAATGACACCTAACTTGTCAAGGATGTTTCTCATGTGTTGAGAAATGGTAACCTTGGTAAAGATATCTACTAGTTGATCTTATCCATTGATATGATGAGCGATGATGATCTTTTTGTCAATCTTCTCCCTAATGAAGTGACAATCTACTTCAATGTGCTTGGTTCTTTCATGAAATACTGGATTTGTTGCAATGTGAATGGTTGATTGATTGTCACAGTATTATCTGATTGGGGAATTGATAGGGAAATCCAGTTCTTCAACTAAGGCTTTTAACCATATAAGCTCATCAGTGGCTGTCGCCATTGCTTTGTATTCTACCTCAGCACTGGATCTTGACACAACAAATTATTTTTTGTTTTTCCAAGATACCAAAATTCCTCCTACGAACATACAATATCCTGTTGTCAATCTTCTCTCTTTGTGATCTTCTGCCCAATCTGTATCACAGTATCCCACGATTTCTGTATTATGGTTATTCCTCATCCAGATTCCTTTTCCTGGTGTCCCTTTCAAATAGTAGAGGATTCTCTCTGCTGCCTTCCAATGGCTTTCCTTTGGTGTGTTCATGTTTTGGCTAATTTGATTTACTGCAAATGAAATATCTGGACGAGTAATTATTAGGTAAATCAATTTACTTACTAACCTTTGGTATTGCTAAATGTCCTCCCAGGGATTGTCGTCATCATTTCTTTTCTTAGATGTGAAGTAGGGGCTACCAGTGGGTTTTGCTCCAAGTTTTCCAGTTTCCTGTAAGAGATCAAGTGTATACTTCCTTTGGGATAGGATTAGTCCATTAGGAGAGTGGGCTAGTTCTATACCTAGAAAATACTTTAGTTTTCCTAAATTCTTTATTTCGAATTTAGAATTGAGAAAGGACTTAACTTGTTGTATTAGATTTTCATCATTTCCTCTAATAATGAGATAATCTACATATATAAGAATGATGATAGTTTTATTATTTTCTATCTTGACAAATAATGAAAAATCACTACTATATTTTGTAAACTTATAGCTTAAGAGAGCTGAGCTAATTAGTTTAGCATACCATGCCCTTGGAGATTGTTTAAGGTCATATATGACCTTGTTCAGTTTGCATACATTCCCCTCATATCCATTTCGAATTCCTTCTGGAATCTCCATATAGACCTCTTCTTCCAACTCTCCCTATAGAAAAGCATTGACAACATCCATTTGATAAAGTGGTCAATCCATATTTATTGCGAGTGTAAGTAAGACTCGGATGGTATTCATCTTGGCCACGGGTGCAAATGTCTCCTTATAATCAATTCCATAAATTTGAGTGTATCCTTTGGCAACCAGTCTGGCTTTATGTCGGTCAATGGAACCATCACTTCAGTGTTTAATCTTGTATACCCATTTGCATTTCACAGGTTTCTTTCCTTTAGGAAAATTGATGATCTCCCAGGTGTCATTCTTTCCAAGGCATTGATTTCTTCTTCCATTGCCCTTTGCCAAGATTGTTATCCTTTTGCTTCCTCATATGTTCTAGGTTCATGTGCTTTATCTATGCCACTCAAGAATGCTTGATGACTTCGTGAGACATTTTTAGTGGTATAATAATCAGAGATAGGATGACATAGCATGCCAGAGTGATAGTATATTCTACAATTAATCCATTCAGATGCATGATACCTTATTCTTGTTGACCTCCTTAGCAGTGGAGAGGAGGGTAGATGTGTAGTTTCTCTTGATCCTCTATTATTAGTTAATTGAAACGGATCTTAATTCACTCCCCCTTGTTCTAGGCTTTCCTCAGTTTCTTCAGTATCGGAATTAGTTCCTTCTTGTGAGCTTTATGGAACCTCTAAGTTACTATTTTGAGGTGGATCCTGCCTTTTTTTTTCAAGAAATAGAGGATAACTGTCAATTGAGTTTCTTTCCTTTATTATATCTTCTTCCTTTGTTTCCGAAAAAAAAACTCATTTTCGACAAATATCACATCCTTTGATGTGTATATCTTGTTAGTAGCAGGATCAAAGCATTTATATCCCTTTTCTAAGGTGGCATAGCCAAGAAAAATACATTTTCTTCCTTTATCATCTAATTTAGTTATAAACCGCAATGGAATGAATACATAGCATGTACACCAAAAAATTTTTAGATGAGAGATGTTAGGCCTTTTATTGTATAAGAGTTCTATTGGAGACTTTTCTCCTAAGTTTTATGTTGGCATTAGATTTATGAGATGAGCCGACGTGCTAATAGCTTCACACCAGAATATTTTGAGAATATTTGCATGATTTAAGTGTGTTCTTACTGTTTCTAATAGATGTCTATTTTTCCTTTCGACTGTCCCATTTTGTTGAGGGGTATAAGGACAAGAGGTTTGATGAATAATTCCCCTTTTTTTTTACGTATTTCCTCATTTTATTACTTGTGTATTCTCCACCATTATCGGATCTAAGGATCTTAATATTGTCATTGTATTACCTTGAGATGTAGTTGTTATAGGTTTTAAAAGCCTCGAACACTTGAGATTTGTTGGTGATCATGCAGACTCAAGTGTACCTAGTTTTATGATCAATGAATGTAACAAAATATTTATAACATTTTTTAGACAAAATTGGAGAGGTCCATACATCAGAGTGAACTAGATCAAAGGGTTTTTCATATGTAGTGGTAGAACAGGAATAATTTCCTTTTGTTTCTTTTCCGAGAATACATGGTTCACAAATACCATTATCTAAATTGACTATAGGGAAGAAATATTTTAGGACATGACTACTAGGGTGACCTAGTCAGGCATGCCAAAGTTGAGAGTCCTCTTGGCTTGCTTTAAATACTTGATAGTCATGATCCAAGACATAAAGGTTATTCCTTTTATATCCCCTGTCAATCAAAAGATTTATCTTGACTGTTGGTGCAATCGGCCCAGGTCACGATTGACCAGACTCGAGTTTGACTCGAGTGATGTTTTGATGTTTGACAAAGGGATTTGACAAAGTGTTGACATTGATGTTTGACATTGATGTCGGTTAATATGTTTTGGAGAGATTGTTTATACAATCGACCCAGGTTATAATTGACCAGACTCGAGTTTGACTCGAGGGAGACTTTGATGGTTGACTAGGGTTGACCATGTGTTTATGGGAAAGTCCAAGTGGGACACTTAGCATTTGGGAAAGTCCAAGTCTTGAGTACTTGGCATGGGAAGTCCAAGCATGGGTCTTGGCAAATGAGAAGTCCAAGCATGGGTCTTGGCAAATGGAAAGTCCAAGCATGGTCTTGGCATGGAAAGTCCAACATGGGTTGGCAAGGGAAAGTCCAAGCTTGAGTCTTGGCATTTGAGAAGTTCAAGGGTTTGATATTGGCAGCGTAAAGTCCAAGCGGGTGTCTTGGCAGCATAAGTCCAATGGTTGGCGGCGTAAAGTCCAAGCGGAGTCTTGGCGGCGTAAGTCCAATGTGCCTTGGCGGTGTAGACACCGTTAGCATGACATAGCCGAGGGAAGCACCTGGAGGCTAGCGCGATAGATGAACAAGTCATGGATGACTTGGAGGGATCCGAGAGGCGTGAGGCTGATGGAGGTGGCTAGAAGGCTTAGGTCTAGGCTAAGGGTGGTCTAGCAAGTATGGGGGCACCATACTTGGGTTAAAACCTCATTCTTGAGGTTGGCAGTCGACTGGCATTATGGCCGGTTCGACTGCCGTGAGTCGATTTGAGTTCGACCGCCCGGCCTTGAGGTCTGAAAATGCCGCGCGATCGCTAAGGGATGGCGATCGACAATGAGTGTCGAGCAACGCCCGAGCCGATCCGGGCGTCGATCGACGTTAGCGATCGGCCGCCAATGTTGTCGATCGATTGCCAAGAGATCCGCTGGAGTTTTTCCAACATGGATCGATCCGCTGTCTCACGACAATGATGACATCACGATCGGGACTTATGGCGATCGGATAGGCGAAATCCAGCCGACGCAGTTAAAAGGAGTCGCTCGTGGGAGGATTACAAAAGCGATTTCTTGGGCGTTTTTGAGGCGATTCTCACGCAAATCAGGGTCTTCAACCACGATTCAAGCGATCAACAAGCAAGCGATCTAAAGAGTTTTTGTAAAGTGTTCTTTACTTCTCTTGTTGTATTTCCTATTATATTTGCTTGTTGTATTTAGATTATTGTTGTAATCTTATTGTAAGAGGTTTCTCCACCTCCGACTTGTGTCGAGAAGGAGTTATTTGATAGTGGTGTGTGTTTGGCATCGCTAGGGCTCGTTTGAGCCCGATCCGTGGAGTAGGAACCGTTCCCAACCACGTTATATCATCGTGTTCGTGTGTGATTGTATTTCGTGTATTGCTTTTATTATTATTATTCCGCTGCGCTAACACGAATTGTAGACAAGCACGCGAACGATTTCCATCTACGTACGGGACACACGCTATTCACCCCCCCCTCTAGCGGGCGTCAAATCTCCAACAAGTGGTATCAGAGCCTGGTGGCTCTTCAACGGATTAACAACCGGGAGCAAAACGCTAGAGGGTAAAAGATGGAAGTCCAAGATCAATTAGGATGGGATATCAACACACCGGTCCCTTATTCATTCTATGGACGAGAAGGTTTCAATTCTTGGAAGGCGAGAATTGAAGAGTTTTTGATGATGAGAGACCTTGAGGAATGGTCTCTATTAATTGAAGGATTTGAGTATCCCAGAGGATCAAAAGGTGGCTTCCTCAAGAAAAAGAGATGAAGTGAAGATCAACTCCAAAGATTCGAGAAAAATAAGAAGGTAATCAAATTTATTTTTGATTTAATTCCAAATGAATTCTTGTGTAGCCTAGGTGAATGCATGGATGCTAAAGAGCTATGGAGCGATTTGGCAAAGCTCCATGAAAGCCCATCAATGGTCCAAGAGGAAGAGACCGAAGAGGCTAATGCATCATCCTCACAAGGAAGTGAGGACTTGGAGGTTGAGAGATCATCAACATCCAAAGAGGAAGAGGAAGTAGAATCGGAAGTTGATAGGGAGTCAATTTCCGGGTTGGTGGAGGAAGTGGAAGAAGCATCCACTTCTAGAATTGAGGAGGAGAGACCATCCTCAACACCGGAGCAATACCAAGAAGCTTCAACATCCGGTCAAGATGAAGAAGCCCAAAATTCAACTCCGGCACCTATCACGGATCTAGGTAACTCGAGCATTTCAAATAATGATAAAATTCATATTATCTCCTTTGAGTGTAGGGAGCAAGGACATTACAAGAGTAAGTGTCCTAAACGGGTTAAGAAGACTCCACCCGTGCCAAAAATCAAGGAAGTCGGTGCCCAAAGTCAAAGAAGCAAAGAGCACATCATTTGTTTCAAGTGCCATCAAAAGGGGCACTATAGGAGTTAATGCCCAAAGGGGGAGAAGAAGGGGAAAAATGGAGCTTCACATGTAGGGGGAGCTAAGGCTAACCCTAAGGTATATTTTAGTAATGCTTTTTCTAATTCCTATAGTCAAAAGCATGCTAGGAATAATTTTAATAGTCTTGCTATTTATCATAAAGAGCATGCTAGAAGTAAGGAATTTTGCTTAGGAGCCAAGAGGGTAAACTTTTCAAGAAAGGAGAAATTTGGGACTAATGTCCCTAAAAATATCTTACCTAGAGAATCAATTAAGAAAATAGGGGATCACCTAGGTCTTAACCCTAAATGGACTAGGCATATGCCTAGAAAGTCTCATGCCCATGATCTAAATCAAAATTCTAAACTCGGGCAATTAGAATTAGAGAACCAAGCCTTGAGGTCAAGGCTTGAGAAATTGGAGAAGACCCTTAAAATTATACAAAATCAATTTAAAGGGTCAAATGATCAAAAGTCAAGGTCCAAAAGTCAAAGTCAACACCAAGGACCTAAGAGTCAAAAGTCAACCAAGGGCAAGCAAGGTTTGGGTCACAAACCTAAGCCTAAGGTAGCTTATCATAGTGTTCCATTAGATTATGGAACACTAACTAGGTCTAGGAAGACCAAGGTCAATAGGGAAGTCATCTCTAGAGTTGACCAAAGGGTGTGCCTAGTGGCTAGGGTTTCTAAGAAACCTAGGGTGGCCACTAAGAAGGTTGCAAGGGGAGTCACCCCTAGAGTCAACCTAGGTAAGACCCAAATGACCAAGGCTAACAAGCCTAGGAGGGTCATTAGGAAGGTATCTAGGGAGGTTATTCCTAAGGAATACCTAATTAACCCTAGGAGCTCAAATCGGTTTTGGGTTCCTAAGAGCGTGATTGATCCACGCTAGATGGGTTAGGGTGTGCCAACCTTGATTGGATGGGTAGTTAACTCAACCATGGTAAAGGTGGCACTCTTAGAATATTTTCAAGGTTATGGATACCTTGGAAATAGGGTTGGATTTTAATCCTAAAAGGATTTTAGGATGTGCCAATATTAATTATGAAGTTTGATAAAATGATCAAATTGGCACAATTAGGGTTTAGAGATTAGTGTGCCATTTTGGGTTTTTGGCACACTTGGGAGAAAAATAAAAATGTGGCAAAATGCAATTAATTATATCAAATGACAATTAATATTAAAATTTAGGTATTATTATACCTATATATTTTATATGCCATGATTTGTTTGCCATATGCCATGACATGACATCATGTTTACTTTTATCATTTAAATGTCATGATCATGCTTAGAATTAAGTTTTAAATATCATGTGTTTTTAGATTTTATCATATGTCATGACATCATGATCATTGACCATGATTTATTTTGCTATCATTATGCCATGATCATTTTTATGCATCTAATTTGATTAAAATTGATTTAAGGACTATGACATGACTTGGAGTCTCATTTATAAGGGAATCAAATAGAGTTGTCTTAGAAAAATGCATGAAACCCTAGTTTAGGGAGAACAAAACCCACATCTAATTTTATTGGTGGATCATTGGGAAAGCTTGTGTACAAGTCATGTACTTAGAGCCCAAGGAATATGATCCAAAATAAGGTTTTGAAATCATTTTAAAATCAATTTAGAAAACCTTGGTGAAGTCTATCTTTTGATAGCAATCACCATTGATGAAGTTGATACAAAATAGGGCCAAAACATTGAAAATTTCAATGGTTTTGAGTTTTGTATCAAACTCACTATTTTATGGGTAAAATATTTTTCAAATATTTTTCACCCATTGTTTTGGTCATAAGTATTATACGTATCAAATTTCATGATTTTTCGATATACGTATAATTAGTTATGATTTTCTTAAATTAGATTCTGATAGTTGAATTTCGGAAAATTCAGCTACGATCGCGCCATTGGTGGCAATGATCGATGATATATCTTGATCGTCGATGGATGGCGATTCTGATTTCTATCGGTTGATTGCCGCCAGTCTAATTTCGGGTTAACAAGGTTGTTTAGCCCATTTTCAGCCATGGTAAAGGTCTCTAACCACTCATAACCCTAGGATATGCTTTGGGAAGCATTATGAAGGGTGAAAATTCATTGGATATAGATTTGGAGAGGTGTTAGGTCAAAGTATCAATTTGAGGTGGTGGAAAGTTCAATGTTGAATTTCCAACCTTAATGGTTTAGAGTTTCTATTGGCTTAGGGACTCCCCAAGGACATTGTTGGTGCAATGGTCAAGGGGGAGCAAGCCTTTAGGAGGAAGTATCCATCTTGGGATGATGGATGTGTTTTTCTCCTTGAAAAGGAGAAGTTATTGGGAAAGTATCATCAATTGGGAAAATTGATGATTTTTGATACCCAATTTGGAAATTGGGAGAGTGAATAGGATTGCCTCTCTTGAGTGATATGAGACTTATCACTAGGAAGATGGTAGGCATCCTAGATATTTTTAAATCAAGGGGGAGATTGTAAGATCTCATTGGGACATGAGACATTGACCTCCTTGGAGAGATAACCTTTTTGATGTTAGTCAAAAAGGGGGAGAATGTTTGGGAGAACATTTGGTTTACATTTTCACTTGAATGTTTGGGGGAGAACATTTGGTGAGTATTTACCAATTTGGGATAATTGGTAAGGGATTTGAGTTAGTGTTCTAACTCATGATTTGATTTGGTTTTTGTCAAACATCAAAAAGGGGGAGATTGTTGGTGCAATCGGCCCAGGTCACGATTGACCAGACTCGAGTTTAACTCGAGTGATGTTTTGATGTTTGACAAAGGGATTTGACAAAGTGTTGACATTGATGTTTGACATTGATGTCGGTTAATATGTTTTGGAGAGATTGTTTATACAATCGACCCAGGTTATAATTGACCAGACTCGAGTTTGACTCGAGGGAGACTTTGATGGTTGACTAGGGTTGACCATGTGTTTATGGGAAAGTCCAAGTCATGGGTACTTGGAATGGAAAGTCCAAGTGGGACACTTGGCATTTGGGAAAGTCCAAGTCTTGAGTACTTGGCATGGGAAGTCCAAGCATGGGTCTTGGCAAATGAGAAGTCCAAGCATGGGTCTTGACAAATGGAAAGTCCAAGCATGGTCTTGGCATGGAAAGTCCAACATGGGTTGGCAAGGGAAAGTCCAAGCTTGAGTCTTGGCATTTGAGAAGTCCAAGGGTTTGATATTGGCGAAAGTCCAAGGGCAAAGATAAGTCCAATGGTTGGCGGCGTAAAGTCCAAGCGGAGTCTTGGCGGCGTAAGTCCAATGTGTCTTGGCGGTGTAGACACCGTTAGCATGACATAGCCGAGGGAAGCACCTGGAGGCTAGCGCGATGGATGAACAAGTCATGGATGACTTGGAGGGATCCGAGAGGCGTGAGGCTGATGGAGGTGGCTAGAAGGCTTAGGTCTAGGCTAAGGGTGGTCTAGCAAGTATGGGGGCACCATACTTGGATTAAAGCATTATGGCTTTGAAAATGCCTGCGATCGCATTGAGGATGGCGATCGGCCCGACGGTCAGTGTCGAGCACGCGAGCGCTCCGTAGTCGATCAGCGGTCGATTACGGGCGTTAGCGATCGGCCGACTGCCAATGTTGTCAGTCGACTGCCAAGAGATCCGTTGGAGTTTTTCCAGCGTGGATCGATCCGTTGTCTCACGACAACAGTGACATCAGTCGACTGGGGACTTATGGCAGTCGACTGATAGGCGGAAATCCAACCCGACGCAGGTTAAAAGGAGTTGTTCGTGGGAGGATTACAAAAAGCGATTTCTTGGACGTTTTTGAGGCGATTTGCTGCTGCAAATCAGGGTCTTCAACCACGATTCAAGCGATCAACAAGCAAGCGATCTAAAGAGTTTTTGTAAAGTGTTCTTTACTTCTCTTGTTGTATTTCCTATTATATTTGCTTGTTGTATTTAGATTATTGTTGTAATCTTATTGTAAGAGGTTTCTCCACCTCCGACTTGTGTCGAGAAGGAGTTATTTGATAGTGGTGTGTGTTTGGCATCGCTAGGGCTAGTTTGAGCCCGATCCGTGGAGTAGGAACCGTTACGGTTCCGAACCACGTTATATCATCGTGTTCGTGTGTGATTGTATTTCGTGTATTGCTTTTATTATTATTATTCCGCTGCGCTAACACGAATTATAGACAAGCACGCGAACGATTTCCATCTACGTACGGGTCACACGCTATTCACCCCCCCCCTCTAGCGGGTGTCAAATCCCCAACATTGACGTCCTGAAATAACACATTATCAGAAAAAAAAAATAACCTTATAATCATGTTCCTTAGTTACTTTACTAATTCGGACATCAAATTGGAAGTAAAATTTGGAATATAGAGAGCATCGGTCGCTTTTCTTAATAGATCAATTTTTCCTATTTGATTTACTGTTATGTTTTGACCGTTAGCTACCTTAACTGTCTTATATTTTTCCAAGTTTCTAAACTTTAGAACTTTATTTTTATCTTTTATCATATGATAATCACATCCTGAATCAATAATCCAATGTTTAGTATCTAGAGTGGAGTTTAAGCATATACATGTTGTAGAGATTTGTTTATGTTCTTCCATAGAAGTTTGTGCTTTTAATGTTTG
The DNA here is from genome assembly GCA_025175895.1 of Wurfbainia villosa. Lineage (NCBI taxonomy): Eukaryota > Viridiplantae > Streptophyta > Magnoliopsida > Zingiberales > Zingiberaceae > Wurfbainia > Wurfbainia villosa. The sequence goes on along the minus strand of JAKLTH010000193.1, from coordinate 5,734,947 downwards.
CATGGGTTCCTTCTTTTGAAATGCCTTTGGTCTTAAATGAGGATGAAGAAACCAACATCCTTTGTATGCCCATTCTTCTTGCAATTGGGACATACCTCTTCTTTTGGATGAACTTCATTAATCTTGAACCCATAAGCTTCTATTTTTTTTTTGAAGTTTCTTCAATATTCAAGCTTGACTCGATTCTTTGGATGATTTGAAAAACTTCATGATACGCTGGGAGATTTTGCATTTGTAGGATTTCTTATCTCATAATTGAGAATGGGTCTCCGAGAGTCATAAGAAGACTAAAGACCTTGTCTTCATTTTGCCGCTTTATTATTACTGTTAAATCAGTGGTTGATGGTCAAAGAACCTTAAGCTCACTCCATAAGTTATCAAATTCTCCAAAGAGTTGCGGGAGAGTCTTGTCCTCTTTCCTCATATATGCTAGCTATTTGTCTTCTTATTTCAAAGATTCTTCCAAAGTTGTTAGTTTGCCCATACACTGGTGAGAGATGATCCAAGGCTTTAACACTTGGAGAGCAAACAACCATACTTTTGTGAGCTTCATCTAAAGAAAGGAGGAGATGAACAAAGACTTGATTATCTTCTTCTTTCATTCTTTGAAGATGGATTAGACTCGTTAGGAGGATCCTGGAGAATCTGGTCTTCAAGGTTATAGCTACTCGGGATCCTCTTAATAAATCCGGACCATTGAACATAGTTGGAGGAATTAAGAAGGAGAGAGGAAAAGAGTTGAGGAGGAAGTGAGCTCAGCTGCGGAAGAGCTAGACCTTGCTCGTCTAATACCATGATGAAACTTGAAACTTAACTATGGTTGAAACTTGACTTTGATATTAACTTCAAAGCTTGTTACAAGAAGAAGAATGATGAAACTTATCTTCGATATGAACTTCAAAGCTTGTTTAAGAAGAAGGAGAATACATAAACATTTTTCTTAAGCATGAAAATAATCATCCATAGAAGTTTTACAGTGTTACATCCTTTTAATGTCCATTGAAGGCTTTTGTGAGGTTAAAGACTTGTTTTATGATGTATTTAATGAGTCTTCTTGCATTGATTACTCATGTCCTTTTGCATTGATTATTTTTGTTTTTTTGCATGTTATTGATTAGTTGATGCATGACTTTTAACAATAATTATAGTATATATCAAGCATACAGGCCAAGATTTCAAGTTATTACACTGAAATATTCCCATATTTTTTAGGTCGACCTCCTAACCTTGTCCTTAATTAATCCATGTTATTAATTGGCATTCAAACTCCTCCTTTCAATTTAGGTTATCATTCTATATAACCATAATTAACACTAATAATATAAAAAAATATTTCTATTATTTCCTTTTCTCAGTTCTCTTGAAAGACCACTGATCATGACCCATACAGATATATGATATATAATAACTCAAATATATGGATATCCATAATTATTAAGCGTGAAAACCACTTGCGCATCTATATCTCCACCAGTTCTTGGAATCTCTCCATTGCTGAGCTCGGGAGACCTAGCAGGACGTTGATGCTCTTCCTCTCCTTGCCATGCGCTAGGAACAAGCTCACCTCCTTCTCTGGCAGCGCCACCGGGCCGGACTGAATCGGCTTGCCCCACCCGAAGTCCGTGGTGTGGAACGACAGACGGGACCAGGTGGTGATCAGCAGCGTCGCCGTCAGCGAAGGCCGCGCCCTGGTCGCCTCGAAGTAGTCCATGGCCGACCGCATGTACTCGTCCGTCACCATCCTCACCGCGCTCTGCACCAGTCCCACCGCGAAGGCCAGCGGCCGTTCCAGGAGCTCCCCTGCCGTGCACAGCGCGTTGGTGAGCACGATGCCGTTGCCGAAGTAGCCCTTTGGCAGCGGCGGCTCGAAGCGCGGACGCCCGTCGACCGCGAAGAGCAGCTTGGTCCGCTGGCCTGCGCGCAGCCCCAGCGCCTGCGTGCGCGCGCGCCACACGAGGCCCGCCAGTGCCTCGAAGGTCGTGCACTTGGCCGGCGCGCCGGCGCCTTCCGTCGCCAGCCGCTTCACCGCCTCCAGCTTGTCGGGGTCGAAGCAGAACGAGCGGTACATCATCTCCTCCTTCTGGTACAGCGCCGTCGACTCCGAGATGTCCTCGATCTCCGCGAACTCATGGTGAGGGAAGCCGATCACCGGCGGGTCGCGCGACCGCAGAACCGTGCGGTCGACGAACGGCGGCACCGACAGCGGCAGGCCGCGCGCCGTCTCGCCCCACGAGTTCACGAACTCCATCGCGCCGAGGCCGTCGAACATGCAGTGGTTCATCGACAACCCCAAGACGAATCCCCCGCAAGTAAACGTCGTTACCTGAATACAATATCATCATCAAACAATAGAATTAATCGATTACGATCACCAATCAAAAGCAAGATCATACCTGAGCAACCAATGGAGGTATCTCCAATATGTTCTTGGCACCGGGAACGTTATAAACGAGCTTCCCCAGCGTGGCCGGGTTCGGCTTCCCGATGTCTCCGATGTCTTCCATCTCGCAGTCGGCTTCAGCCTCGACGAACACCGCGCCCTCGCCCGTGCAGTCTACAATCAGCTTCCCCTCGGCGCTGACGGTGAGGCGACCGGCGAGTGGGTAGTAGTGCACGAGCACCTTGGCCAGAGCCTCCTTGATCACCCTCGCCGCGGTGCCATTCCCCTTCTCCCCAGCCTTGAAACAGTAAATAGTCTGCACTATGACCGCAATGTTCTGATCCAGGTTGGTGAGGAAGTAGAGACCCTTCTCTGTCTCCTCCGCCGCCGCCGGCACCACCAGAGTTGCTGCCCGCTGCTTCACGTTCAGCTCAGCCTTCTCTCTCAGCTCGGCAACCTGATCAAACGCAGAGAAGAACTGTAAACATATTGTAATTATTCAACCTAAACGAGTTGAGATTGCAGTACCGTACCATTTCGATAACTGAAGAACACGAAGAAGACTGTCGTCGATATGCAAGAACTAGAGAGGATGCTTGTTGTAGGTTAGCAAATGGAGATATTTATATATAGAAGGGAAGCCATATGCCGCTCGCCTGTTTAACCGAACTGATTTAAGAAATGGAATTCAAAGATGAGAAGGCCTGCGGTAGCTGCTGGTTGTTGGGGGTTGGAGGATGTTCGAATCTAACGGGCTGTGTTTCGGTGCCATGGTTGGGGTTGGCCACTGCCATGGAACCAAACGCATGCAGCTATACTGAGTTGGTTATAACGGCCAGTGTGGTTGGCCTCCTAATCAACACGTAGCAGTACGTGGGTCGTTACCGTTTGACTATGAGCTAGTAAGGAGGAGCAATTTAATTATCTAATTGAGAAAGGAAATTATTGAATAAGAAAGGCATGCAGAGAATCAATTATATGTCAAATGTTTTTTAGGTCATGGTTGATGCATGGTTCGGTGAGCAAACCAAATTAAAGGAAAATACATCGATCGAAGTATATATTGTGTATCTTGTATGCAACGTCATAGTGGACTATTGGAAAAATTATTACAATTATATATATTCTAAGAAGGGAGAAAAAATCTTTCGGTCATTTTTTAGCAAAATATGTCACAAAAGGACCATGGCATGCTAAAACCTTTATAGACGCTCAAATATATATTAAAGACCAGGCCAACTAATAAAACACTTAAAAGGAATTAATTGAATCCTGAATGGTGGGATGAATGATTTAGAAGATAATTTTTGAATGTGTTTAAATTGTACTTCAATTTAATGATACACGAATTAATTATTGGAGAAGATCATCGACTCTTTTAATTTAACTATAATATGTTTTGTGAAAAGTTTCATTATTTGAAAACACAATCTTAGAGGTAAAATAATAAAATTGGATTATATATTGCGGAGCGAGACGTATTTTCTAACACAAAAAATAAATAAATAAAGAATGAGTGTCTAATTCATACGTACCGTATCTAATGATTCTTGTTGTGTTTTATGTTTCTAGATATTTAGTGCAACATAATATCCATTATAAATTTGATGAATGATTTAAATTGTGTTGTATTGCTCACCACTTTGGTTTGATAAAGATCAAGCCATGAGGATGGGAATTCAACTAGGTGAGCTTAGAGAAAGGGATCTACATATTCTCTGCCCGCCAATTTAATAGAAAAGAATCTACATGTTACCAATATATAGGGTCTCAATAGTCGCTTTCCTCGATTCCTAATAGTAATATTGATTCGGCGGAAACACGCTGCCTCATTTGAAATTGTTGATAGAGTTTTTTTTTTTATAATATAGTTGAATTTGCACAGATTAATTAACATGTATCAAAAAATTCATTGGGAGTTATTCAAATGAATTCCCAAAGACTTAATATTTAGCAATAGTGAAGTCTCGATAGATTAAAATTGATCAGATGTAATTTTGTATAATAAAGGAATTGTAAACAAGTAAGGAGGATGAAATGTTTGACAATGACGAAGTTTTGACTGGTTAAGGTTAACCAAATGTTAAGTAAGTAGAGTTTTAGCAGGTAAAGAATGACCAAATACTTAGCAGGAGAAGTTCTGATAAATTATTATTAATTGGATACTAAATAAAGTGACGTTTCAGTCTTAGAAAGACTTAAATATAAATATCAATTGACTATTATTGAGTAACAATTAACTTATGAACCATAGACCTAGAGATCATCAGAGGTTTGAAGAAATTAATTTGTAGGAGTTTAGGAGGTGAGCAATTGACTAGTGGATATTAACAATCAACTAATTAATTAGTTGAGTAATGCACCTAACTGATATTATTATTCAAGTGAATAGAGAGTTTGAAATTAGTTGTACAACTTAACTGATCTCATCAGTTGAGTGCTAGTGATTAGTAGTTAATTGATGTCATTTTTCGAGTGAATAAAAGATTTAGCAATCAACTATAAAAGTCAATTGTTTAGGCAACAATCTATTGATATTGATATAGTCAAAAAATAACTTGAAAAGAACCGTTTTGAAGATGTAATATTTGGATCTATAGTAGATCAATCGACTAATAGACACTCGCAATCGATTGTTAAGTGGAAATTAGCCCTAACTTGAAGCCTATAAATGAGAACTTCGTGAAGGGTTTTGAAGTTACATCTTAAAGACTTTAAAGGGGAAGTGTTGTTGTATTCTAATAACAACAACATCAAATCTTATCCTACTAGGAAGATATCATGCTATTGTATTCCAAACATTCAAAAAACAAAGCAACTAAATAATAAACAAACAAGATTCATTGTTGTAAAGTGGTTCATTTGCATTGTTTTATTCTCTATTGTATCTTTATATTTGTTTGTATTTCTCATAAAAAATAGATGTCATAAGAGATTTCTCCATCTTTAAAAGTATCTTAGAAGGAGAAAGGATAGTAAAATATCGTTAGGACTAAATTGTAAAGTAAAAAATCGAAAGATTCCAAACCGTATAAATTGATTTACTATACTTGTATTATTTTATATTTTATATTTTCGTTGTATTTTTAACTCTTGTAGACTAGTACCATAATATTCTTTTAATTCAAAATTTAGCGTGTCCATAGTGATCATCATCCATATCAAACCACCAACAACATTTATATATGGTAGTAAAAGATCTCACCCCAGAGGCTCCCGCTAGCCAACTAGACGATCAATATGAAGTAGATTAATCATTGTATCGTTGCCTTTATAGTAGCAATCTATCTCCTACTAGCCATAAGGATATATATGCTACCTCTAGCACTACCTAGCACAGTGAATCATAAGTTATTATTTTCCAAATTAAATCAATGACATCATTTTTATTTGCCACATATCACAACACAATCATATATAAGCCATCGATCCTATCGGTATCAACGCATTATTTATATCCATTGCATAGCACAATCCAAACATCTTTTTATCATTAATTTTGGATACATTCTGGCCTATTCGTAATCTAGCTCAGTGCAACTATAAGTCATCGTCATTTCAATTGATACAGTGTCATTGATATCCTTTCCATCCAAATACAGAGCACTCCATTAATTTTTTTTTTTCCAAATAGATGCCATAATTTTTAGAAGAGCTTTGATTTTTAAATACGAGGTATTATAAGAAATCATCAATGTTAATCTTTGATTATTTGGAAATCATGTTGCACTTTAAAAATTAATTCACAGTTAATACAAATTCTTTCGGATACATGAAAATGTATAAACTTATTTTACTTAGCATATCAAGAAGCGAATAATTATTAAAATATTTAATTTTAAAAATATAATTTGATTTGTAAATTAACTTGTTCTTACCATAATACACGATTGATTTGTTAATGAGTTTGTATTTTCAAAACCAAGAATTTTAGCTATATATATATATATATACATACATATATATATATATATATATATATATATATATAGGAAAATGAAACGCTGTGTAACGATACGTCATGTGCCCGTGAGCTCCACGCGACACCGACGTCGTTGCTGCCGTTGTCCGGCCACCGCCGGCCGTTGGATCGGGCACGATCGACGCCCGACTCGTCGACTATCCGACGGGGCTCGGATTCCGATCGATTAGCGGTCGGAATCCGGCGCAAATCGACCGGAAACGACCGAAACTCGCGGTTGGCAGTGACGCGACAACTGTCGATCGTGATCGAGTCGGATTCCGACCGAATTATAGTCGGAATCCATCGTCGAACGGACCGGCGTCGACTGTCGGTCTGTCTAGTATAATCGATTGGCCGGATTCGACCGTCGGCCGACCGAATCGCAGTCGAAATCGGTCGCCAGAATCAGGCGACCGATTTCGGCCGCGATCAGGCAGGATTCCGACCGAATTGTGGTCGGAATCTGGCGTCAGACGGACCGGCGTCGGCTGTCGATCCGTCCGGTATACTCAGCCGGCCAGATTCGGCCGTCGGCCTACCGAATCGCAGCCGAAATCGATCGCCAGAATTAGGCGGCCAATTTCGACCGCGATCGGACCTGATTCCGGTTGAATTACGGTCGGAATCTGGCATCGGACGGACTGGTGTCGGCTGCCGGCCCGTCCGGTATACTCGATCGGCTGCGATTCGGTCGTCGACCGACCGAATCGCAGTCGAAATCGACCGCCCGAGGCGACCGAATCGCGGCCGGCCGAGTATACCGGACGGATCGACAGTCGACGCCGGTCCGTCCGGTGCCAGATTCCGATCGCAATTCGGCCGGAGTCCGACTCGATCGCGGCCGACAGTGGCTGCGCCACTACCGACCGCGTGTTTCGGTCGTTTTCGATCGGTTTGCGTCGGATTCCAACCGCTAACCGACCAGAATTCGAGCCCCGTCAGACCGCCGACGAGTCGAGCGTCGATCGTGCCCGGTCCGGCGATGGCCGGACGGTGCGGCGGTAACGACGGCAGCGGCGTCGATGTCACGTGGAGCGCACGGGTGCACAGGGTAAGATACGTAGCGTAACTTCTCTCTCTCTCTCTCTATATTGTTGGTGCAATCGGCCCTGGTCACGATTGACCAGGACTCGAGTTTGACTCGAGTGATGTTTTGATGTTTCGACAAAAATATATGACAATGTAATTGTCATGGGAAAGTCCAAGTCTTAAGTACTTGACATGAGAAGTCCAAGTAGGACACTTGGCATTTGGGAAAGTCCAAGTCATGGGTACTTGGCATGAAAAGTCCAAGCATGGGTCTTGGCAATGTAAAAGTCCAACATGGGTTGGCAAGGGAAAGTCCAAGCTTGAGTCTTGGCTTTTGAGAAGTCCAACATGGGTTGGCAAGGGAAAAGTCCAAGCTTGAGTCTTGGCATTTGAGAAGTCCAACATGGGTTGGCAAGGGAAAGTCCAAGCTTGAGTCTTGGCATGAGAAGTTCAAGGGGTTTGATATTGGCTACGTAAAGTCCAAGCGGAGTCTTGGCGGCGTAAGTCCAATGTGTCTTGGCGGTGTAGACACCGTTAGCATGACATAGCCGAGGGAAGCACCTGGAGGCTAGCGCGATGGATGAACAAATCATGGATGACTTGGAGGGATCCGAGAGGCGTGAGGCTAATGGAGGTGACTAGAAGACTTAGGTCTAGGCTAAGGGTGGTCTAGCAAGTATGGGGGCATCATACTTGGGTTAAAACCTCATTTTTTGAGGTTGGTAGTCGACTGGCATTATGGCCGGTTCGACTGCCGTGAGTTGACTTGAGTTCGACTGCCAGTTTAGAGCTGGAAATGCTTTGGCAGTCGACTAATCATTGGAGCTTGATCGGTGATGTCGGCACGATCGCTACCGAGGATGGCGATCATCTAGCTGAATGTCGAGCACAGGCGCCGTAAGCGGCCGCCACGATCGACTACAGTCTTGTGATCGCTAAGAGTCCCGTTGGAACTTGTCCGACGTGGATTGAGCCGTTGTCTCACGACAACAGTGGCATCAGTCGACTGGGGACTTATGGCAGTCGACTGATAGGCGGAAATCCAGCCTGATGCAGGTCAAAAAGAGGAGCTCGTGGAGGATTTCATAATCAGTTCTTGGGGAGCTTTCTTGAGGCGATTTGAAGGCGATTTGCAGGTGCATTTCAGGGCCCTTCAACCTCATCCAAGCAACCAACAAGCAAAGCGCTCAAACCCTAGTTTTGTAAAGTGTTCTTTACATTTCCTTTGTATTTGTTTGTATTTCTTTCATTTATTGTTGTAAACATTTGTACGAGGTTTCTCCGCCTCCGACTTGTTGTCGAGAAGGAGTTTATTGATTAGTGATTGCATTGGCGTCGCTAGAGCTCGTTAGAGCTCGATCCGTGGAGTAGGAACCGTGCGGTTCCGAACCACGTTATATCTTTGTGTTATTGTGGTTGTGATTGTGTTTCGTTATTGTTATTATATATATATTCCGCTGTGCTAACGAAACTTGTAGACACGAACACGCGATCGAATTCCATCATCGTACGACAACGCGCTATTCAACCCCCTCTAGCGGCGTCAAATTTCCAACAAGTGGTATCAGAGCCTGGGGCTCTTCTACGGACTAACCGCCGGGAGCTAAGACAAAAGATGCTAGAGGGTAAAAGATGGAAGTCCAAGATCAATTGGGATGGGATATCAACACCCCAATTCCGTATGCCTTCTATGGACGAGAAGGTTTCAATTCTTAGAAGGCGAGAATTGAAGATTTTTTGATGATGAGAGACCTTGAGGAGTGGTCCGCGTTGATGGAAGGATTTGAATATCCTAAGGGACCAAAGGGAGGGTTTCTCAAGAAGAAGAAGTGGAGTGAGGAGCAACTCCAACAATTCGATAAAAATAAGAAGGTAATCAAATTCATTTTTGATTTAATTCCTAATGACCTCTTGTGTAGCCTAGGTGACTATGTGGATGCCAAGGAGTTATGGAGCAATTTGGCCAAGCTCCATGAAAGTCTATCATCGGTCCAAGAAGAAGGACCATCACCCTCTCAAGCTCAAGAAGAAACATCCAAAGAGCTAGAGGACTCGGAGGCTGATAGGGAATCAACATCCGAATCTGAAGAGGTAGAAGCGGTGGAAGAAGTGGAGGAGGCATCCACCTCTAGGATTGAGGGGGAGAGACCATCCACACCAGAGCCAGAACCAATTCAAGAAGAAGTCTCAACCTCTGGGAGGAATGAAGAATCCACTCCGGCACCTACCACTGAACTAGGTAACTCAAACATATCAAGTAATAATAAAATGCATATAATATGTTTTGAGTGTAGGGAGCAAGGACACTACAAGAGTAAGTGTCCTAAAAGGATTAAGAAAGCTCCTCTGGCGTCCAAAAGTCAACAAAAGTCGAAGGATGTCGGTTCCCCAAGTCAAAAGAGCAAGGAGCATGTTATATGCTTCAAGTGCAATTCAAAAGGACATTACCGGAGTCAATGTCCTAGGGGGAGCAAAAAGACCCAAGAAGGAGCTACACATGTAGGGGGAGCTAAGGCTAACCCTAAGGTATATTTTAGTAATGCTCTTTCTAATTCTTATAGTTAAAAGCATGCTAGGAATAATTTCAATAGTCTTGCTATTTATCATAAAGAGCATGCTAGAAGTAAGGAATTGTGTTTAGGAGCTAAGAGAGTCCATGTAGAAAATAAGGAAAAATTTGGGACTAATGTCCCTAGAAAAACCTTACCTAAGGAATCTATTAGGAAAATACAAGAACAATTAGGTTTTAACCCTAAATGGACTAGGCATATGCCTAGGAAGTCCAATGCCCAAGATTTAAATCAAAATTTTAAAATTGGGCAATTAGAATTAGAGAATCAAGTCTTGAGGTCAAGACTTGAAAAACTTGAAAAGACCCTAAATAAGATACAAAATCAATTTAAAGGGTATAGTGGTCAAAATCAAGGGTCCAAAAGTCAAAGTCAACACCTAGAACCTAAGAGTCAAAAGTCAACCAAGGGCAAGCAAGGTTTGGGTCACAAACCTAAGCCTAAAGTGGCTTATCATAGTGTTCCATTTGACTATGGAACACAAATTTGGTCTAGGAAGACCAAGGTCAATAGGGAAGTCATACCTAGAGTTGACCAAAGAGTGTGCCTAGTGGCTAGGGTTTCTAGGAAACCTAGGGTGGCCACTAAGAAGGTTGCAAGGGGAGTCACCCCTAGAGTCAACCTAGGTAAGACCCAAATGACCAAGGCTAACAAGCCTAGGAGGGTCATTAGGAAGGTATCTAGGGAGGTTATCCCTAAGGAATACTTAATTAACCCTAGGAGCTCAAATAGATTTTGGGTTCCTAAGAGCGTGATTGATTCACGCTAGATGGGGTTAGGGTGTGTCAACCTTGATTGGATGGGTAGTTAACTCAACCATGGCAAAGGTGGCATTTTAGGTTATTTTCAAGGTTATGGTTACCTTGGAAATACATTTGAGCTTTAATCCTAAAAGATTTTAGGATGTGCCAATATTATTTGAAAAGTTTGATAAAATGATCAAATTGACACAATTTAGGTTTAGAGGTTAGTGTGTCATTTTGGGTTTTTGGCACACTAGGGAGATTAATGATAATATGGCAAAATATAATTAATTATATCAAATGGCAATTAATATTAAAATTTAGGTATACTTTTATCTATACTTTTTACTTGCCATGATTTGTTCGTCATATGCCATGACATGACATCATGTTTATGTTCTATCATTTATATGTCATGAGTATGCTTAGGGATTAAGGATAAATGTCATGTGTTTTTATATTTCATATTATGCCATGACATCATGATCATTGGCTATGCTTAAGTATTGCTTTCTTTATGCCATGATCATTTCATGCATTTAATTGATTAAAATTGAACTAAGGACAATGACATGACTTGGAGTCCCATTTATAAGGGAATTAAATAGGGTTGTCTAGAAAAATGTATGAAACTCTAGTATTAGGAAGAACAAAATCCACATCTCACATCCAATTGACATGTATGTGTATTTATACACCTTAGATACATGTGAGATGCTAGGATATGAGTTGAGTTCAAGGTGCATAGTTTTTGCATCTAGATGAACTAAAACTCATCTTGTTTCATTTATGGATCATTGGGAAAGCTTGTGTACAAGTCATATACATAGAGCCCAAGGAATATGATCCAAAATAGGGTTTTTGAAAATATTTTAAAATCATTTTGAAAAACCTTGGTGAAGTCTATCTTTTGATAGCAATCATCATTGATGAGATTGATACAAAGTGAGCTTAAACTTTAAAGTTTTTAGTCACTTTTGGATTTTGTATCAATTTCAGTATTTTATGGGTAAAATAATTTTCAAATATTTTTCACCCATTGTAATGACTATAAGTAATATACATATCAAATTTCGTTATTTTTCGATATACGTAGAATTACTTATGTTTTTCCAAATCTCGATTCTGATAGCTGAAATTCGGAAATTTCAGCTATCGATCCGCCTCTTGGTGGCTGATAGTATGGGTGTGATCGACTCATTCTTTATCGGAGTCGATTGCCAGGTCTGATTTTGAGAAAACAAGGTTGTTTATCCCGTATTCAACCATTATAAAGGTCTCTAATCACTCCTAATCCTAGGATATACTTTGGGAAGCATTATAAAGGGTGAAAATCCATTGGATATGGATTAGGAGAAGTGTTAGGTCAAAGTATCAAATTTAGGGTATGAAAAGTTCAAGTTTGAACTTTTAACCTTAATTTTCATGGTTTAGAGTTTCTATTGGCTTAGAGACTTCCCAAGGACATTGTTGGTGCAATGGTCAAGGGGGAGCAAGCCTTTAGAGGGAGTTATCCATCTTGGGATGATGGATGTGTTTCTCTTCTTGAAGGGGGAGACGTTATTGGGAGAGTATCATCAATTGGGAAAATTGATGGGATTTTGAGAGACCCAATTTGGAAATTGGGAGAGAGTATAGGATTGCCTCTCTTGAGTGATATGAGACTTATCACTAGGAAGATGGTAGACATCCTAGGTATTCGTGGATCAAGAGGAAGATTGTAAGATCTCATTGGGACATGAGACATTGACCTCCTTAGAGAGAAGACCTTTTTGATGTTAGTCAAAAAGGGGGAGAATGTTTGGGGGAGAACATTTGGAGAATGTTTAAGATTACCAATTTGGGATAATTGGTAAAAGATTTGAGTTAGTGTTCTAACTCAATGATTTGTTTGGTTTTTGTCAAACATAAAAAAGGGGGAGATTGTTGGTGCAATCGGCCCAGGTCACGATTGACCAGGACTCGAGTTTGAGTCGAGTGATGTTTTGATATTTCGACAAAAACATATGACAATGTAATTGTCATGGGAAAGTCTAAGTCTTAAGTACTTGACATGGGAAGTCCAAGTAGGACACTTGGCATTTGGGAAAGTCCAAGTCATGGGTACTTGGCATGGAAAGTCCAAGCATGGGTCTTGGCAATGTAAAAGTCCAACATGGGTTGGCAAGGGAAAGTCCAAGCTTGAGTCTTGGCATTTGAGAAGTCCAACATGGGATGGCAAGGGAAAAGTCCAAGCTTGAGTCTTGGCATTTGAGAAGTCCAACATGGGTTGGCAAGGGAAAGTCCAAGCTTGAGTCTTGGCATGAGAAGTCCAAGGGGTTTTGTTAAATACTGGAAAATTTAAAATATTAAATTAAATGGCCAAAGAGATAAGGAAAATAATCCTGGAAATTTTTCGGAATTTTTAGGAATTTTTCTGGATTTAAATGGGGCTTGTACGAGATTTTTACGGGGATAAAATAAACAGACTTTTAAAGGACCTGTTTGGATTAGTTAATAGGATTAGTAAACTTAGGTTTTAATTTCCCTGTCTTTCCCCCCCCCCCCTCCCCGCGTCGGTTTCTCTCTCGCGAACCCATCTTCTTAGCCGGCAGTTCTCTCGCGCAAGCCCTCTTCCGCGCACTCTCCTCTCTCGCGTTTCCCTCTCCTCCGGCGCCGCCACAATCAGCCTCGCCACGGTCGGCGTTTTCCCTTCTCTGCAAGCGACGACCGACCGTCGCTCGTCGGTGCCTGCGGACGAGCCACCGCAACGACCTAGGGTCAGCGGCGCCGGCAAATGCTTGCCTTCCGCCCTTCTCGCCTCGGACCGTCGCGAGACGACACGGTTCTTGTTTGACACACGGCCGCACAGACCCTCGCCAGGCACCCTCCGCTACGATGGTGAGCAGTAGCTCTGTCCCTTCGTCGGCTTCATCGCGTGGGCTCAGCCAGGAGCACAACGACTCCTTTCTAGTCGCTCAGGAGGTCGCTGCCGGCGTCCTCGACCTTGGAGCTAGGTATCGGCAGCGGTTTCACGCGGGCGGATTAGGAGCGGCCCTGGCCGGTATTCGCCGGAGCAAGTGAATTAGGGCGTGACGAGAAATTTCGGTGAACAGGGCAGCATTGGGAAATCCCTACCGATGGAGTGCAGGGCGGGTAAGCTTGTTCTATTCCCTCTTCTATAACTGTAAATTGATAATTTAGGTTGTGATCTGTGATGAGTGGATGAAGCTAGTTCGGCTGTGGAGGAATGAAGAGGGTAGTGATGGCTGTGATTTGGGGTTTTGACAAGTGGAGAGGGTTGTGAGGTTTTATTGGGTGTCGATGTGGCTGTAAATACAGTTAGTGTGGCTGTGAGTTTGATTGGTCGGTTTGGATTGATTCGGGTGTTGATCGGTTGATTTGTATGATATTTGGAGGATATGAGATTTGGGTTTAATTGGGATATAAAGGAAATCGATTTATTTATTCGATTTGTCGGTGAATTGTATTTTTGTGCTTGACTATAGTTATGTTATATAGAGTTTGATCACGAGGCGAGTTCGATCGTGACGATTTGGTTATTCTTGCGGATATATATACAGGCGGGTATTTTGACTTAACTTTTAGATTAAGTCAAATTGATATGCTAGTAGGATAGCTTACAATAACTTTTTCATGTTGATATGCCTGGTATACTTTTGGTGCCTACTAGATACATGCATGTGATAGGATATGATTATATTTCCCTGTTTGATTTGGATCATAGTATATGGATTTGGGATATGTACATATTGGTTGTACATATCATTCGGATAGGTATTTTGAGTAGGATTTACATGCTTTAGTATCATGCACCATTTTCGCATGATACGGGTTCCATTATTGTTGAGCCCGCATAGTTACATGGCTCGCATACACACCGCCACTCATGGGTTAGTGGTACATCGGGAGGTGTGTGCGATTGCTCTGTCGACTCAGTCGTCCGCCGTGGGTAGCGATGACGAGGCGCGTGTGTGGCGGGCGAGGATCCTCCTCACAGTCTATGACACCGGAGATGAGAGCTTAGCTCCCCACTATGTTTGGGGCGGAGGATAGGTGTACTCGACAAAGATCCTCGTCCCACTCGGCCACTCAGAGAAGCGATGATGGCGAGTGCAGCTTGTCATAGCCCTACCCACTCGGCTTCACCATTGCGTGTGAGTGGTATTGGCGTCGGGGTGACCATGTCATTGTACGGCATGCATTTTGCACGGATTGCATTTGTATTGTGTTTCTTTGCATTATTGTATTGATGCCTTGGATGTGCATATGATTGTCATGCATACAAGATACATGTTTATATATGGTCGAGACTCTATTACTTCTAGTCGAGCACATGCTCCTATATCGAGTAGGAGATTCAGTAATCTGATCATTTTGTATTTCTTGCTTGCATACCCTATTTATGTGAGACTGTACTGGCATGATATTTTTATTGTTAGCTATACCTTACTATGCATATCTACTATACCCGCAGAGTTCTTTGAACTCACCCGTTGATTTATATCTATTTCGGGATGAAGTATCGGGAGAGTGCATTGCGGACTAAATCGTAAATATTTTAATTTGGATATTTGCTTTATGGTTTGGATATTTTGGTTAGAGGACATGTATAGGTTTGGAGATTGATTTTGTATTTGGATTTTTGGTGTTATGGACCTTATTGGATTTTGGTTCGATTGGATTTTGGTGAGTATTCTGTCGGATGGCGAAGGGTAAGTTGATTTATGGTAGTTGTTATCGTTATTTTTGGTTGATGGCCTGAGGCCAAATTATATAACTGCGTGTGAGTTTGGATTCCGTTCGTGTTTACCGATGTATAGTGGCCGTGTAGGCCTTGTATGTAATTGAGATTGTCACCCGTACAGGGGAGATGCTGTCGGATTTTCGTCTGGCGGGGTCTCCTTCGGGGCGTGACAATTTATTTGGTATCGGCGCTAGGTTTTGAGTTCCTAGGGTTTTGGATTTTTGAGTTCGCCATGTATTGGCGAGGTTTTGCGAGCAATTTGGAAAATTTTGGATTGATATGGATTTAGATGATTTTTATATTTGAATTCGAGGATTTATACGAGGTCAATATATGGGGATTTGGCGTAACCTCTCCTGCGGCAAAATAGGTATGATGAAAATTTTATATATTTTTACTTCTAGTAACATCTGTTCTAGTAGCATCTGTAATAATTTAACAGATATGAGACGAGGTGGGTGTGCACCTGCACCGAGACATGGTGCAGGGTAACCACGCAAGAGGACAGTGAGATCTCTGGTTATGGAGTTGTTTGACTCATGTGCAGACTCGTAGTATGGGTCGCCCACCAAGGTGACCGGAGTTCTAGTAGTGTTTATACTCGAGTTAGATTTGGCTATGTGTTTAGTGGATAACAGAAATAACATTTAGTGTATTAGTCACTATTCATAATCGTAGATGGAGTTGACCTGCTCAGCCGTGAGTCTTGGACCGCGTGAAAAAGATGCATTGCCTTTTTGAGAGTTGACTGATACCGAGTCAGAAAAGCAAGGGTCAAGTCGTCACATTGGTTGTGGAAATCAAGGACTACAGTGTTAGAGATTTTCACTGATTATACTAGGCAGATTATTACTCTGTGGGGTAATGGACAAAGAATGTATACTATTGTTGATACAGTCCTTGGAGGTTTAAGTTACGAAGTTCCATAGGGATTTTGATCCTTGAGCGGCTTGAGCCTTAGATTGATAACATTGAAGGTACTGATAAGTACCTAACTGGTATTTATATAGGAGTGGAGATAGTTTCTTACTATTGCAATGATCAAGTTGTTACTTGGTGGAATATGTAGAAGAAATTTATTTGGGGAAATAACCCATTACGGGATCATGGGTTCAGGATGTTTTCGAGAGACGGTATTTCTCCAGGTTATTTTGTATGACTCATTGTTGAGGAATTCTTGCTTAAGTTGAGTGATCAATTGATAATGGAGTTTCACTATAGAGTTTAATAGACTGAGTTTACCCTCCACTTAATGGTTTAAGATAGTGATTGAGTTGCCTTGATCACCCCCAATTTATTTGCTTACATTTGGATTAGGATAGTTGGATTTTTCCATCAGATCCTATCGGGAGGCATTAGGGTGAGTCATATTTATAAAAATAACTGCAACAAGTGTCTCAAGAGAATAGTGTAGTCAATCTAGTGATAATAACCTACACTTTGGATAAGGTAGCAGTAGAAGTCGTGAACATGCTCTTCTAACTAAAGTCACGTGACATTATTTCGCTCATGTTGATGCTTGATATTGATCAGGTTGTTGCTAGAGGTGGTAATTTGATGTTGATAATGAAAGTTTACAATCTCTTGAGTGATTGAGGGTTTAGTTGGAATTTTAGTTTATTTTGGTAGGTGATCAAGGCTCTGTTTTGAGAATGAAGGATTTATGAAACACTTCAATTTCATGGAAAACAGAATATGGATTTAAGTTTTCTCCTCGGATATATGTCGCTATCGTAAGTGGTTTGTACACTTGTGGAGATATGAGGTTGGGTTGTATGGTTCTTGAAGAAAAGGAGAGGAAGAGGTGTATACACCTAGATTCATCTGATTATCGAATTCTTTTCTAGATCGTGAAATAGGGAATCCATTAAGAGCAGAAGTGGGATGAGTTTACATCTTTACTCGAAAGGAGTTGTAGATGGTTGAAGGATTGATCATTGAGGTTGGTATCAGATGATTGAAGAATTGATCATTGAGGTTGGTATCAGATGATTGAAGGATTGATCATTGAGGTATTACTATAGTTTACCTTACTTGATGATATATTGAGAGATACATGTGTTTACAGATATCATGGTTAAAACATGCAGATAGGATTAAAAGGATTTTTATATTTGGATTATGTGGATTAATAGTGTTTCCAATCGATAGGTGAGATGTTGAGATGATTACCGTGATGATTATCAGGGGGTATGAAAATGATTTTGGATGTTTATAGGTTGATTGATGGACATGTTATATTATGGTGAGAGAGTTGACTTAATTGTTTTATAGTTGACTTGGTTATGATGTGAATATCCGGATATTAACTTGGAGGTTATGCTTGTGACATGATGGTATAAGAAGGTCTCTCGGATGCCCGTGATAATTCGAGAGTAATCGGATGTAGTGTTGGAGGAACTTCGCTTGAATAGCAAGTAGAGTAGGCGATCGGAGGGATTTCGAAAATAGTTTCGATATCGAAGATCCCCTACTGTGAGATAATTTATTTGGTACTGAGGTAATGTTATTTTTACGAGCTAATATTTTTACTTATGGTGCGTTGGCTGAGGGCTAGTGTAAAGCGCACAAGGTTGTTAAAGCTCGTGATGTACTCAAGGCAATGTCATTCAATTGCACGTAATCCAATCGAGTTGCTTAGATACCGTCATCGATCGGTCTTTCAGAATTGACAAGGTTGATGATGCCAAGAGATATTTGTTAGAATGACGATTTTTCAGGGGATAATTTAGTTGATATCAGTGTTGCTTAACACTATGGGAATTGGAAGAATCTAAGTTCCAATTAAAGAAGGTATTTGATGGGATATTTGTTGTCCCAGTATTTTATTTCTTGAGAAGCTCTGGAACTCGTTGTTCAATGAGAGATGAACTTTTGAGGTTGTACATCGATTATCGATGATGGAATGCGGTAGTGGTAGAAGGAAAAGAATATCCTTCATGGTGGATTGAGGATCTAATTAGATCAGCTTTAGGACACCTGTGTATACTCTAGGATTGATTTATGATTGGTGTGTTGATATTGTAGTGACAGGGTGTCATACAATTATCAAAGTCGTAGGGATGATTGATATATCATCAGTCTAGAGTAAAGAGGATGCAGGTGTATAGTGGTGACAATTTCATACTTGGTATGAATTGTACGAGGTTTGTTTATCTTGTTTGACTTAGTCTCTGTGGATTTAGGAAATCGTGTATTTTGGACACGATTGGATCATTTATGATGGTGGCTTGAGTTGAGCACTTTCGGCCACCTATGATGATGGTTTTCGTATGGATTTGATTATTACCATAGATATGGATAGGATGCTCTAGCGGTATTACTGATTGGTGATGAAATTTACTTGGTCTGAAGCTTGTGAAACTAGTTTCAGGGCTCGGACGATGGTTGACTTTTACACCAGAGTTGTTTGATCATTCTCGGGTGGAAGGAAGGGTATTGTATGCGGATGCAATGTTTCAGAGAAGGGAGCGTTTCTGATTTAGTTGATTGAGACGTATCTCATGGTTACGTCAAATGAGGAAATACGAGATTTTTTGTCATATATATATATGACTTGGACGTAGTAGGTGTTGTTATGTTTTTTTGTAGAGGTGAGGAGCAGATTTGCTAATGAGGTTTTAGCTAGCTCGTGTAGTTGCATTTGAATTTACGAAGAGTTACTATTGATTCAGGAACAAGTGATAGATTCCTGTTGTGATGATAGAGAGCATCTACCATAGAGTTGTACTTTTGCTCTACCGGTTCGGAATTAGTGATATTGGAATTTGTATGTAGTAGGTGGCTAGATAGCTACGACATCTTCGCTATGAGTCGATGGTCGTAGCATGTCATTTGCGTAAGTAGTGCCTTTTGTATTACCTCGAGAGCCACGAGGCTTTATCATGATATTTTGATAAGTATTGAAGATTGCAATAGGTTCTATATGTTGCAGATGTATCGGATTGTATTCGGAAAATAGTAAGTATTGAAACGTTCTCCGTGGAGGAACGACATGCGAAATATAGTTGATTTGGAAGTTTGGAAAAGGCGGTATATAAATAATCAGCAAGGTTCTGTACCAAGAGAGAAGTGGAGCCTAGTATGATGGATGTTGGGAGATTATATGGAATTCGGAAAGGACTTAGTATGATTAGCTAAGTCCGCCATTTTCATTCGATCCATACGATGAGTTTGTTAGATCATTTGGATAGGTTATATTATGGCGATTTCGGTTCATGGAGGATCTTTGAGTATCGTATGTGATAGCGATTGATTTACCTTGGATTATGGATAGTCTTTAATGTGTCACGGATATAGAGATCCACTCAGTACGATTAGGTACTTGTTATAGGTGGGCGAAATGAAGATACTATTCATATTTTGGAAGGGTGCTAGAAGCAAGTGTGATTTGATGTTAAGGGATATCAAGAACCCACTTAGTCACTTGAGGTGTGACTTGTCTCGGATGCTTGAGATGGTTGTTGGGACATCTCGTACTAATATCTGAGTAGGAAATTTGGGGACCAAATTTTTATTAGTGGGAGAATGTTAAATCTGGAAAATTTAAAATATTAAATTAAAAGAGATAAGGAAAATAATCCTGGAAATTTTGAATTTTTAGGAATTTTTCTGGATTTAAATGGGGCTTATGCAGAGATTTTTACGGGATAAAATAAGCAGACTTTTAAAGGACTGTTTGGATTAGTTAATAGGATTAGTAAACTTAGGTCAACCCATCTTTCTCTTCCGCGCACTACAATCAGCCTCTTCTAGACGAGCCACCAAATGCTTGCCTTCCGCCTTCTCGCCTCTGACCGCCGCGAGACGACACCGGGTTCTTTTGACAGCGCAGACAACCTCTCACTTCCGACACCTCCGCCACGATGGTGAGCAAGAGCTCGCCCTTCGTCGGCTTCATCGCTGTGGCTCACCAGAGCACAACGACTTTTCTAGTCGCCAGAGGTCGCCGCCGCCCTCGACCTTGGAGCCAGGTATCGGCAGCCGGTTTCACGCGGCGGATTAGGAGCGCCCGCCGTATTCGCGAGCAAGTGAATTAGGCAGCAGAGAAATTTCTGTGAACACAAAGATTGGGAAATCCCTACCGATGGGAGTGCATGTAAGCTTGTTCTATTCCTCTTCTATAATCGTAAATTGATAATTTAGGTTGTGATCTGTGATGAGTGGATGAAGCTAGTCTGTGGAGGAATGAAGAGGGTAGTGATGGTCGTGATTTGGGGTTTTGACAAGTGGAGAGGGTTGTGAGGTTTTATTGGGTGTCGATGTGGTAAAATACAGCTTAGTGTGGCCGTGAGTTTGATTGGTCGGTTTGGATTGATCTGTGTGTCGACCTGCAGCAATACGCAACTGGAACGAAGTGAGATTTGGGTTTAATTGGGATATAAAGGAAATCGATTTATTTATTCGATTTATCGGTGAATTGTATTTTTGTGCTTGACTATAGTTATGCTATATGGAGTTTGATCCGGCGAGTTCCGATGTGACGATTTGGTTATTCTTGCGGATATATATACTAGCGTATTTTGACTTAACTTTTAGATTAAGTCAAATTGATATACGCTAGTAGGATAGCTTACAATAACTTTTTCATGTTGATATGCAGTATACTTTTGGTGCCTACTAGATACATGCATGTGATAGGATATGATTATATTTCCTGTTTGATTTGGATCATAGTATGTGGATTAGGGATATGTACATATTGGTTGTACATATCATGGATAGGTATTTTGAGTAGGATTTACATGCTTTAGTATCATGCACCATTTTCGCATGATTGCATGCTAGGTGACGAGGTTCCATTATTGTTGAGCCCGCTAGTTTGTTACATGGCTGCATACACCGCCACTCATGGGTTAGTGGTACATCGGGAGGGTGTGTGATTGCTCTCGACAGTTCACCAACCGCTCATGGGTAGCGATGAGGCGTGCGTGGTAGCGGCGGATCCCTCCTCCGCTATGACAGGAGATGAGAGCTTAGCTCCCCACTATGTTTGGGGCGGGAGGATAGGTGTACTCCGCGACAAAGATCCTGTCCACTCTCCACTCAGAGCAAGCGATGGCGAGTGCACAGCTTGTCATAGCCCTACCCACTCGGCCACCATTATGTGTGAGGCGTAGCGTCGGGGTGACCATGTCATTGGCACGGCATGCATTTTGCACGGATTGCATTTTGTATATGTTTGCCGCATTATTGTATTGATGCCGATGTGCATATGATTGTCATGCATACAAGATACATGTTTATATATGGTCAGGACTCTATTACTTCTCGTCAGGCACATGCTCCTATATCAGGGTAGGAGATTCAGGTAAGTACAGTCATTTTGTATTTATTGCTTGCATACCCTATTTATGTGAGATCAGATCTTGACATGATATTTTTATTGTTAGCTATACCTTACTATGCATATCTACTATACCGCATGAGTTCTTTGAACTCACCCGCTGATTTATATCTATTTCGAGGATGAAAGGCATCGAGAGTGGACCCCTAAATATTTTAATTTGGATATTTGCTTTATGGTTTGGATATTTTGGTTAGAGGACATGTATAGGTTTGGAGATTGATTTTGTATTTGGATTTTTGGTGTCCGTATGGACCTTATTCGGATTTTGGTTTGATTGGATTTTGGTGAGTATTCTGTCCGTATGGCGTAAGGGGTTGATATATGGTAGACTGCTTATCGATTATTTTGGTTGATGGCCCGAGGCCAAATTATATAATCGCATGTGAGTTTGGATTGGCCGTGTTGGACCGATGTATAGTGGCCGTGTAGGCCTTGTATAAAATTGATATTGTCACCCGCATGAGAGATCTTTGTCGGATTTTAAAGCGGGTCTCCTTCGGGGCGTGACAGGTTTGATATTGGCTGCGTAAAGTCCAAGCGGAGTCCTTGGCGGTGTAGACACCGTTAGCATGACATAGCCGAGGGAAGCACCTGGAGGCTAGCGCGATGGATGAACAAGTCATGGATGACTTGGAGGGATCCGAGAGGCGTGAGGCTAATGGAGGTGGCTAGAAGGCTTAGGTCTAGGCTAAGGGTGGTCTAGCAAGTATGGGGGCACCATACTTGGGTTAAAACCTCATTTTTTGAGGTTGGCAGTCGACTGACATTATGGTCGGTTCGACTACCGTGAGTCGACTTGAGTTCGACTGCCAGTTTAGAGCTGGAAATGCTCTGGCAGTCGACTGCTCATGATGTTGACGGCGATCATTGCCGATCGCCAAGGGATGGCAATCATCGCTAGTTACAGATCGAGCACAACGCCGTAGCCTCTTGGCGGTCGACTACGGTCTGCCGGATCATCAAGAGTCCCGTTGGAACTTGTCCGACGTGGATTGAGCCGTTGTCTCACGACAACAGTGGCATCACCGACCGGGACTTATGGCGGTCGGATGATGGCGGAAATCCACGTCTGGTCAGAGGAGCTCATGGAGGATTTCATAATCAGTTCTTAGGGGAGCTTTCTTGAGGCGATTTGCAGGTGCATTTCAGGGCCCTTCAATCTCATCCAAGCAACCAACAAGCAAAGCGCTCAAACCCTAGTTTTGTAAAGTGTTCTTTACATTTCCTTTGTATTTGTTTGTATTTCTTTCATTTATTATTGTAAATATTTGTACGAGGTTTCTCCGCCTCCGACTTGTTGTCGAGAAGGAGTTTATTGATTAGTGATTGCATTGGCGTCGCTAGAGCTCGTTAGAGCTCGATCCGTGGAGTAGGAACCGTGCGGTTCCGAACCACGTTATATCTTTGTGTTATTGTGGTTGTGATTGTGTTTCGTTATTGTTATTATATATATATTCCGCTGTGCTAACGAAACTTGTAGACACGAACACGCGATCGAATTCCATCATCGTACGACAACGCGCTATTCACCCCCCTCTAGCGGCATGAAATTCCCAACACACACACACACACACACACACACACACACACACACACACACATATATATATATATATATATATATATAATTGATCTCCTGCGCGATCAATTTCTCCGCGCTCGTGCGCTCCTCGTCGACTCTGCGTCACTGTCGCCGTCGCCGTCCGGCCACTACCGACCGCCAAACCAGACGCGATCGACGCGCCACTCGCCGATGGTCCGATGGGGAGAGTTTCCCGGTCGGAATCCGACGCTAGTCGGCCGAAAATCACCAAAGATCGCGCGTGCAGCGCATGTCCATCGCGATCGCGATCGGGCCAGATTCGGCCGAATCCGGTGCCGGACGGACCGACAGTCGACGCCGATCTATCCGGTATAATCGACCGGTAGAATCGCGGCCGAAATCCGATGGCGGAAGGACCGGCAGCCGACGCCGATCCTTCCGCCGCCGGATTCCGACCGCAATTCGGCTGGAATCCGGCCCGATCGCGGTCGAAATCGGTCGCCCGATTCTAGCGGCTGATTTCGGCCACGATTCGACCGGATTCTGGCCGAATGGCGGCCGACCGATTAGACTGGTCCGTCCGACGTCGGCTGTCGGTCCGTCCGGCGTCGGATTCCGACCACAATTCGGCCGGAATCTGGCCCGATCGCGGCCGACAATGGGCACGCCACTGCCGGCCGCGATCTTTGGTGATTTCCGGCCGGTTAGCACCGGATTCCGGCCGCTAACTGGCCGGTAAACTCCCCCCGCCGGATCGCCGGCGAGTGGCGTGTCGATCGCGCCCGGTCCGACGGTCGGTGGTGGTCGGACAGTGCGGCGGCGACGGCAGCAACGCGCATGGCTCGCACTGTGCTCGCGGTTGATCGGACGACTGAGAGCACATCGCGCACGGGAGTACAGGGATCAATCGCGCAGACGATCAAAACTCTCTCTATATATATAATAAGCGAGTTTCCCTAATTACTTTTATTTTAAAAAAAAAATTTGTATCGATATAAACGTACTAAAAAGCAAACAAAATGAATGCTCTTAATTAATTACTTACTGATTATGAATGGTTTAAATCGACAGCAGAACTCTGCGTACGTCTTTGCCAAAGAGAGAACGTAGCCGTACGATCTTAGCTCATGATTAACAAATTAATTAGAACAGGCGCATAGGATCTTCCAATCAAGTTGTATATATTTATATATCTCAATGCAACGTATTCGACGGCACGCAGAAGTCATCATCGAGTCGTTTGTATCCTACTGTAGCACAGAACAGATCAGAGCATAAGAGCGAAGCATCAGCTGATGCAAATTCCCTATAAATAGTTCCGAGGCTCATTGCCTTCGCATATCATCAGCAAACTAATCAGTTACTTGTCAAAGCATTTGGAAATTGAGCAGATAGCTGATGGGTATTCCGGCCGCCGGCAACATGAAACAGTGCTGCTTCTTCTTGGCGGCATTGTTAGCTCTAATGATAAGCAGCAGCTGCAGCACTCGGGCTCGCAAGCTGAGTCCAGAGATGTCAATGGCAGAGAGACATGAGCAGTGGATGGCACAGCATGGGCGCGTGTACCAGGACGAAGCAGAGAAGCAGCGCCGGTTCCAGATCTTCAAGTCCAACGTCGAGCGCATCGAGTCGTTCAACGCCGCAGGGAGGCACAAGTACTTGCTTGGCGTAAACCAGTTCGCCGATATGACTAACGAGGAATTCAGGACCTCGCGCACCGGCTTCAAGAATATCAAGGCTCCGGCGAAGGCAATCGGGAACAGAGGATTCAGGTACGAGGCCATCTCTGCCACGCCGGCGAGCATGGACTGGAGGGCGAAAGGCGCAGTCACTCCCGTCAAAGATCAGGGGCAATGTGGTATATATTTATATACTAATTTGAAAGAACGACTTGGTCAGTTAATCGATCATATACCTAAATAAATGTATGTATTGGACGAACAAAACAGGGTGTTGTTGGGCGTTCTCCGCGGTGGCTGCAATGGAGGGGATCACCAAGCTCTCCACCGGCAAATTGATCTCGCTCTCCGAGCAAGAGCTGGTGGACTGCGACGTCCACGGCGAGGACCAGGGCTGCAACGGCGGCCTCATGGACGAAGCGTTCAAGTTCATCATAAAAAACGGCGGCCTCACCGGCGAAGCCAAATACCCCTACCAGGCCAGCGACGGCACCTGCAGCAAACAGAAATCTTCCCCCGCTGCCGCCGCCATTAGGGGTTACGAGGACGTGCCGGCCAACGACGAGCAGGCGCTGCGCAAGGCCGTGGCCCACCAGCCGGTGTCGGTGGCGATAGAGGCCAGCGGGTTCGCCTTCCAGTTCTACAAGAGCGGCGTCTTCACGGGCGACTGCGGCACGAATCTGGATCACGGGGTGACCGCGGTGGGATACGGCGCGACGAGCGACGGCACCAAGTACTGGCTCATCAAGAACTCTTGGGGCGCTAGCTGGGGGGAGAAGGGATATATAATGATGGAGCGAGATGTGGATGCCAAGGAAGGTCTCTGTGGTATCGCCATGGAGCCTTCCTACCCAACCGCATGACCTCAACCTACCTCGCTGCGCGCATGCATCCATATTCACTTCTCGATGCCTGCCTTATCCTGCTAGCTATACTCAGTTATTGTCTATGTTTCCGTACGTATGTGTACATGCGTATATAGTGGTCGTCTCTAATCTTGTTTACTATAAGCAACGAGATATCCGAGCTAGAGACAGGTGTGTTAGTGTATATGCCTGTATATAGGTGTGCATAGTCCTCAGTCTTGCTCATAGTTTGTGAATTTGCTCATGTAGTAAGATTTGGACATACATGTGTGTTTTCTAATCCGAAAGGTTAATTTTATATTTATATAAATATAAGTGGTAGTGTGCATATTCGTCTTCAATCTATTGCTAATTAATATATAGTTTGTGGATGTATATATATACTCATGCATCTGCATCAACGTGCATGTATGCTGTAGAGGGATTCTCTAACCAAAAGACTTCGCATAATAGATATACTACTGTCTGTCGCAAATTTGTTTATAGGTTTTAATTAGTAAATTTCTAGTATAATTATGCCCTTGAATTTTTGAAAATTCTCAAAATCTAGAATTAATTAAACCGATTAGGCTAAACTTAATTATGTTTTCAACCTCTACTTTGTTTTCCTAACAAAACATATATTTTAAGGTAAAATCAACTCAGTCTCTCAGCCCCTTCTCCCTGAATTTGTTTTATAATCGAACAGATTAGCTATATAAAACTTAATTATGTTTCATATCTCTACTTTGTTATCCTAACAAGGTTTTTTTTATGGTACGGATATGTGCATCGAGTATGCAATGACTTGTTAAAGAGCTAGCTTATATATGGAACTTGAACAGTTTGCTGGATTAATGGTTGACTTGATGTTATCAAGTAATTTGATGACTTGGAGGTATATATGTAACAAAGTGAACTCGGAGGTGAATGATGAAAGATAATATGAGACTTTTGAATTGGATAAAAAATTCTTCCTGAATTAGATTTTAGAACAAAGAACATGGACCTATGGAGATCTAGGACAAGCGTCTTAATTTGGGCAAGAGATTGAAGACTTACAGGCAAAAAAGGTTGAAGAACAGGAAGGATATGTGAGCTATAATAGATTACGTGTGTATTATAATCTCTGAGTTATTCATTTTTGGGCAATATTATATTATCAAGGGATGACGAAAGTAAATTATATAGGTAGAGATTAATTGCCTAGTTTACTTGTAGGGAATCTTCAACCATGGGACAATATATAGGTTCTTGGTTATAGTCGATCGTAATCCTTGATCTCAAGTTTTGTGTTGGTTTATATAAAGGTGTGAGTTGTATGTATAGAGTTGGGATCATCGAGTAGATTCAGTAGTGTGGAGGTAAATCTTAGTCAATTATATTGAAAGGTTTTGTTGACTCTGAAAACTCTTATTCAAAAAGTAAAATATTTTTATTTGAGCTTCAACTAGTTAGACTTGAGATTCAATTAATCAAACTGAGTTCTAGTCAATTGGATATATATTTATTCTAATCGACTAAACTTTCAATCGTTGATTTGCAATGACTATTTCAATTAGTTTAATTGATTGGATCATATTTTTAGTTAATTGATTGAAAAACTAGCCATTATCTAGCCATTGGAGACTGTTTTATATATGCCTTGAGACAATTTTGTTCAAAAATAGTACACGAAATTGTGAGTGATATTTAGTTGATAAAGCGCGAGAGCAAAATAACATTGAAGGGCTTACAAAGGCTTTATCTAAGACTTCTTGGTAATTCTGCTCTATTTTGTTAATATTCGTAAAAGAAATATTTGTTAGCTAACTTTAAGGCATGTGTTAGAATATAAGTTATACATAAGTTAAATTGTTTACCAAAAATATCCAAAAAAAAAAAAAAAAAAACTGGTTAAACCCGACAACTTATCACCACCGGCCATTGCATTAATAAAATCAACATGCATGTTCCAGCTAGGTCACCATTAAGTTAATCGAGTAACACGGGAGCACAAATATGTCCCTTATCTCTAGTATCTAAATGTGTTCTTGGTGTTCCCACGGGATAGTACAATGGTAAGATAGAGTATTGCTTGCAGAATGAGCAAGATTCGATGTCGGATGAGAGATCTAAAATCTCCTCTGATTTCAGATGGACCCTTCCCTGTCTTATCACCGTGTCAAAAAAATTTCTCTCTCCTCATGATTTACCTCTCTCGCCAGTGCTCTGAGACGGATGACAGAGGGCTACTAGTTAGATAAATTCTCAACTTTTATAGAAATGTGTTCTTGGTTGATATTTCCTTTGGTGGTAAATTTATCATTCGCTACGTTTGCGGGGGGAAGACCCTTGGTATTTTCCAAAGCATTTTAACTTTGATAAACATTTAGCCAAAGTATCTAATAGCAATAGGTTGCTTATAATAGGCAATGTTAAAGTAAAATAATAGTCTCCACGAGATGGTGCAGTGGTAAGGTAGGATGTTATTTACAGAATGGACAGGGTTCGATTCCGGATGAAGAATCTAAAATCTTCCTGGCTTCAGATGGATCCCTCCCTGTCTTGCCACCATATCAAGAGACCTTATTCCTCGTGATTTACCTTCTTTTCGTCAGTGTCTTAAGACAGATGACAGAGGACTATTAATTAAACAGATTCTTAACTTTTACCGTTAAAGTAAAATAATAATAATTATGCTTCCAGAGGTCATCTTAGTTCATTTCTACTCTCATTTGACATTTCACGTATCATATTGGTCACCAAATAGGTCATGGACTTATGACTCTGTACTATTAAATAGATCACGTCAATCACAAATCAAATCATTGAGGCCCAAAGAACACATTTCTAATATTGCTTCCAATAGAATATTAATTGGTCCTTAAGTAATATTGAACAAAGTAGTTAATTATCATATACTAGTAAAATAAGTAATATTTAAGTATAAATACAATTTTATAAGTTTAAGACTCTTGGTTATCAATTTTTTTTTTATAGCACATTGGTCGTCAAATAATTTTGGCTATAAATACTAGATGAGTACGTTTATCATCCTTATTTCAATAAGTATAAAGATCAAGAAATAGAACACAATAGCCCCCCTTGCTATGGTACAAGGATAGGATACTCATGCCCCCACGGAAAGGGTCTAGTGGCTAGCGTATATAGACGTTATATCATAGGACAACGGATTAATCTCTCACAAATGTGAAGGTGTCGTCCCTCTATATGCTAGTTACTAGTCTCAAGGGTCAAAGGTCTACTGTGATTTACCTCTCTTACGATGGTCCGGAGGTGGACTGATAGGGGCCGCTAAATTGGCGGATTCCAACCTTTGTATCAAAGGATAGGATACCCATAGCCTTCGTGGGAAGGGCCTAGTGGCTAGCGCATGCAGACGTTGCATCATAGGACAACGGGTCAATCCCTCGCAAATGCAAGGGTGTCGTCCCTCCATGCGCTAGTTACTATTCTCAAAGGCCAAAAACCTACCATGATTTACCTTCCTTACGATGGTCTGGGGGTGGACTGGTAGGGGCCGCTAAGTTGGCGGATTCCAACCTTTTGCATCAAAGGATAGGATACCCATCAACGGGTCAACCTCTCGCAAATGCAAGGGTGTCGTCCCTCCATGCGCTAGTTACTAGTCTCAAGGGTCAAATAGTTACTGTGATTTACCTCCCTTACGATGGTACGAGGGTGGACTGGTAGGGGCCGCTAGGTTGGCGGATTCTAACCTTTTGCATCAAAGGATAGGATACCCATGTGATAGTTAAAGTATGACGGAGCTTACGGATAAGAAAAGGATCGATTCCGAAGGAGGTTTAAAACTCTTTTCTAGATTCATATGATCCTACGTGTCTTGGCCACCACGTTAAGACTCATAGGGCCCCCGCAATTTACCTCCCTCACAATGACTATGGGATAGACCGGTGGGGATCACTAGGTTGATGGTTCCAATCTTTGCAGAATGATAGGATACCCATCGCCCCAGGTGCACGGTGCAACGATAAAAATGGAGAGACATCTCATATGAGAATGCAATTTGATCATCTGCTACGACATCATTCGACGACGAATTTAAGAAAAATTCATTTGGACGATTCTAGGGCCCAAGAGTTTGTCCAATGGACAGAGTATGACTTCGATGTTGGACTGTCATTCAGGGATGGTGTGACTGCGGAGTCCGGATTGAACCGTGAAAAAATTACAAGTGCTTTTCTAATTTACCTTTAGTAGCTGATGGAGGTCATTTGAGCTCTGATCTTATCCGGTTTAACTATTGGCGAGATGTCTCGAAAGTCTGTGGGACAAGACCGATTACTCTCAGAAGTTAATCAGACCGAAGATTTGGATACCTTGGTGCCAATATAAAAGAAGAGATATCCATCAATCTTTGGGGTAGAATTGCCCCAAGGAACAAAGGTCAATTCCCGATAGTTGTAAAGTTTTTCGAGATGTCTATCCTCCCATTGTACTAGTTCTTGATTGATAAAAATATCCCTCATGATTTATCTCTATTCATTTAGCTGTGGGATCGACGATAAAAGATGTCTAAGATGAGTATATCATATTTTTGCCCCAAAGACAAGATGCCCATCAATCTCCTAGACATCTTAGGTTTGATGGTAGAAATTTTTCTTTAAATAAAATGACAAATATTAGAATGTTGCCATCAATAAAATTTCTTTATGGAACTAAATCAACTATCCCTAAAATTAATTAGGTCTCTAATGTCAATACAAAAAAATAGGGCCCCATAATTTTATCCCAAATGGTAGAAGCTAACTAAAAAATTGGATTTATAAAACAAGTTTCTTTTTTAAAAATATATGTTAAATTAGAAATAAATTTTAAAATCAGGTGCTGTAATTTGCCATGTTTATTTAAAAAAAAAAACTTTCATAAGAAATTATTACCTTGCAGTGTGCATCGCTCTTTTATCGCCAGTTGCCTTGTTCGTATCTTCGCAAGGGGTTCAAGCAGGTCAAAACCCTCGCCTCCTTCTCCATCAATGGCGGCGTCTTTGACCTCCATCGTGAGTCGATCTCTCTATTCTTCTATCTTATTGTCTCAGTCTCATTTCGTTACATCTTAGCTTTCTATCTTGTAGGCGAAAGTATTCATAAATGTTACCGGTGTTCCGAACATCGCTGCCAGACATCCTCTTCTGAGACCTTTGAATGCTTTCGTGGGTCCGAAATCCTGGCTGCGGCCGCGAATTTTATCTGCTTCCTCGTTGCCTTTGGCGCTCGTTTCCTCAAGAAGAACCCACTGCATCACGTCGCCTCGCGCGGAGCTGAAGGTTTGACGATTTCGATTTTCGATCGATTAAGGCTTTTCTGTCGTTGATTCATTAGATATTGATTTGATGAATGCCTTTTTCCGTGTTATTTTGTGTTATGGGGATGGGATTTTAGGTAGCTGAGTTGCAGTCCAAGGTCACTAACAAAGTTTATTTTGACATAAGCATTGGCAACCCTGTGGAACAGAACGTGGGGAAAATTGTCATAGGACTGTACGGAGATGATGTCCCCCAGACAGCTGAAAATTTTCGTGCTCTTTGCACAGGTCATTTTATCCTCTATTTTTTTAATTAATTTATTTTTTCTTGGAACAAAAATGTTGAGAGTGTTGGAATACAATCAAACTTATATATTGATAAGACATGGAAAAAATCATATGTTTATAAGATGAAAAAATATCTTCATTGGTATGAGACCTTTTAAGTATAACCCAAAAACAAAATTACGAGGGTTTAGGCCCAAAGTGGAAAATATCATACTATTGTTGAGATATATGAATCCCTTATACACTAATAATTGGTATCAGAGTCATAATCCATGTCAAGTCATGCACCTCAAACGAAGGAAGTGAGGCTTCTATGTCCGGATCAAGAGAACCAGACACCAGGCAAGAAGTCCAGTTGGGTCAGAAGGACTAGACAACTGGCAGGAAGTTAAGCTGGGTCAGGAGGACCAGACAATTGACATGAAGACCTAGTGGGTTGAGGATCGGACATTAAGCAGAGGAAATCCTTTGAGGACGGATAGACTTGAGGGGAAGCCAAATGTGATCCTTCGTTTGAGAGGGGAATTGTTGGGAGTATTGAGAATACAATCAAAGTTCTATATTGGTAAGATATGGAAAAGATCATGTGCTTGTAAGATGAAAAGATATCTCCATTAGTATGAGGTCTTTTGGGTAAAGCCAAAAACAAAACAATGAGGGTTTAGACCCAAAGTGGATAATAACATACCATTGGAGAAATATATGAATCTTATAGGCACCAACAAAAAAGTCCTTTTTGGTTTCTTGGGATTCTTGACATTTTTGTGCTTTGATCAGGAGAGAAGGGCTTTGGATATAAGGGATCTTTATTTCATCGCGTGATCAAGGATTTCATGATTCAAGGTGGAGACTTTGAGAAGGGAAATGTAAGTTCTCTGGTTTGTCTACATGTTTTGTATTTGAATGCGTAAATAAGTCAAACTACTTCCAATCATTGTAAGAAGCTTGAGGAATGCACATACACACAATAAACCTGAAATGAATGACCTTTTAAAAGTAGGAGTGTACGACCATGAGTGCTGAAGTGCTACAATATGGTTGACCAAGAAAGTGTAGCACTTTTACCCACTCTTTCTGTATGGCATACTAAGAATGAATTTAAATCTTCCATATAAAGCAGATCTTAACATAAATACAAAATATCCAGGGATTTGGTAAAAGAAAACTGTTAAAGTTAAATAAAGTTGACATCTTCTTCGTGCATCCTGTAGTGTTAATAGATAAATGCCCTACATTGAACTGAAATTTAAGTCTCCATGGTGCATTGGTAGCCTATGTATCACCATAACACAAGATGAATATTATAGCATTGATAGCAACTGATGCAATCATGCTAATTTATGAAATCCCCTCAATTATAGCTCTGTATCTCCATGTTCAAGTGTCATGCCAATGCCAGATAACTTTTTTTTTTATTTTTTAATCTTGGAGGCATATTAGTGCCAATTGATTGCGATGTGAAATTTCAAATTGTAATTGGTTTTTAGTAGTATTCTATTTCATAGTTGATATCTTTATGGTAGGAGTTTGACAGTGGTAATTTATTTTACCACGAGTTTTTATTTCATTTTAGTCCTCCATATGATTTATTGTACTTCATATAATTGAGATCTTGAACACCTAGCGGGGTTAACATTGTTGTTATTAGAAATTGTATTTGTTCAGTAAAGGTCATATTATATTGATCAAAACCATCTTCAAGCTTAGCTAACCGATGTAAAAATATTATAAAAATGATCCATTCATGCATCTATCTTAACATGTGTAGGCCTCCATTGATTATTGCTTTCAGGAAAGTTACTTGAACCTCCTCTTAATGTGAGTGTGCATATTATTCATAGATTTTAAAATGCACAAACTATAATATCTTATAAAATCATTGGATGCCTCTTTCTAGATTCTATGAATCTAAGCTTGTCTTTCCAATTGATTGAGTGTAGTATATATAGGTTGAGTTCATATTTTTTACTCCTAACATCTATATCTCTCATGTATTCAATGGAAGTTGGGGTATTTCCTCTTATCACCATGAACAAAATATTTCGTCAAGAAATGATGCAACAAATTAGGGTATAGTAGTGAAATTAGAGTATTCCCTCTTTCATAAAAATGGTAGTCCGATGCATGAAGCTCCTGCCATGCGGGGTCCTAAGGAAGGATCAATTGTACGCAACCTTTCCTTGCTTTGCAAGAGGTTGTTTTCAAGATTCGAACCCATGACCTCTAGGTTACAAAGCAGCAACTTTACCATTGTGCCAAGGCTTCCCTTCGATATTTCCTCTTTCATATTGGCGGCAAATCTTGCTTCCATAGTGTTGGTACTTATGTTTCCCTCAACAACACAATTGACTCAAATGGATCAAATAGTTGATGCTCATACGGTGATAGCCTCTCATGGAAGTGTTCAAAGAGATTTGGTTCATTAGAAATGATTTTTGGAGATAGATGATGCCTGGATTATTGAGAATGAATTTTGACACATTGTTCCAAGCTACCTGAGGCGATGGAGCAACAACCGCTTGACTCATCTTGTATAGAAGCGCCTCCACGTCCCACTTATATCCAATGCCATTGAGCTTGATTTTTCCTCATCAAACACATCCCCACTCGAATAGGTTGATTTCCTGGTTTAGTCTAATTGAATTTGTAAATCGCCTTGATTTGTAAATTGGTTGGGATTTTAAATTCTAATTGTATTTTCGTACTTTCTATTTTCGGATTGAATTTTGGCACTATTCTATTTTTGGATCGATATGTTAATTTTTAGGTGGAAGTTTAATGGTGGTAATTTTTTTTTTAAGTTTATAATTTGTTCTTCCTAGTTTAGTTAGGATCAAGTATATAAAAAATGCTTGCGTATATGTAATTGTCAAGTTTGAAATAAAAATTTCACTTTTTTTATGTGATTTTCCTATAGGGAGATTTGTCTTTTGTTCATTCTAAGTCACCTATGCTTAAATGATAGCTATTGGCTGTATTCGTGACTTTTTAGCAACCTCCTAATTTAAGAAATCTTCTTAATTAAAACCACACATCTTGATATGAAATGCTTATGCTAAATTAGCACATTATCTCGGAGGCTCAGTATATGCCAAATGACTGCATCTTGGCATGCTTATGATTTTCTCAAGGAACACCTAACATGTTACTACTGAACTTGGTAATCTTTTTAGTTAACTTGACTATAGGATTTTTTTTAATTTAAATTGTGAGTTGTCTTGTGCTTGAAGAGGAGCATTAGCTTTGGTGGGAATGGATTTGGATGGAATATCAGTTTTAGGTGCATTCATTTGTCGGTCACAACTTGCACATGCTGTTAAAATCAACTTTAAATCTGTTAAAGCATTAGTACCACTTAAAGAAAATGTTTGCCTGAAAGGCTAAGATAAAAGCTTGCTTTTGGTATTTGGTATGTTGATTCCTTTTTTGACTGGGACATGTGACGAAAATACAATTGAGGGATGCCAGAAAGTATTCAGGATAGTAGGTTTCTTTTCTCAGTTTCACTGTTTTGATAAATTGATGTAATTTAAGGATTATGAATAAGCCAATTATTTCTTCAGTGTTTGCTTCCATCGTGTTCTATAAATAGTCACAGGCCAGTGTGTTCTGTTATCTTTACATATGAAGGTGCTTGTACTGTGACAGAGTTCTAGAAGATTACAAGAGGATAAATATTATGATAAATATTTTATTATTTTTCTTCATTGCATTCTTTAAAAGTTTTGTTTGACTACAAAATCAATTTTTGATTGTAGTCATGTCTGGGAAATGTATTATGAGGGATTTGGTGAATGTGCAAAAGGAAAAAAAAAAAAAAACTTGACCAGATTATTGATTTGTTTAATTTCAGGGCACTGGTGGTAAAAGTATTTATGGCCTTACATTTAGAGATGAGAACTTCAAGTGTAAGTTAAACTTTGACAGCCATTAATTGTAACTATTATTATTATACCTATAAGGGATGGTTATTTACTCTGAAATTTCCAGTGGCTCATCTGGGTCCCGGAGTGGTTAGTATGGCAAATGCAGGGCCTAACACTAACGGAAGTCAGTTCTTCATTTGCAAAGTCAAGGTAAATTATGCTTGAAATTCGTTCCTGAAATCTGTTCTAGTATTTAGCGAGGATGCATCTCTCCACTAGCAAATATTTCACTTGACAAATAGTATATAATTGTATTTTTGGTAATTTCATAAAGACAGTATCTGCCAACACAAAGTAGCCGATTTCAGTTGTTTTCATTCTCAACTAAATATTTGTAATTCCATGTAGATGGTTGCTTAGTTTTGGACATGGCAACTGGAAAATTTCCACATGAAGTACTACAAAGCTGTATCTTATTCAGCTACATTCACACATTTCCTATGCAGTTTTGTTCTTAAGCTAGAACTTAATAGGCTTCTATTGTTTACCTAATAATCCATATGTGGTTACTTGTTTGCTAGTTGCTAGATACATGAGTAAGTTGAGTTGAATTGCTTAGATTCCATCTGTTTGGGAAAATATTTTCCAGGAGCTGGTTGGGCGCTTGACTTGTTGCCTGACTGGCCCTACTTTTGCTCGAGCGGCTCACTCAATGAGTTGGACTACAGAAAGAGAAAATATTTTCACCTTTATGTGCTAAGAATATTTTCTAATTTATTTCAGTAACACATTCAAACAGCAGAAGATATTTTTTTTATATACAAAATAGAAAATGTTTTTCACAACCAAGCAAGAGCTTGAGGCTATATGGAGGGAGGACTTCGTCCTTTTATTTGGAAACTTGAATAGGTTTGACTACATGGTCAACTAAATTTCAGTATTGACGGAGCTGAAACACTGTCACTTTTATAGTTATGCTCATTCAAACTTCATTCCCAGCTTCAATTGGTGGGAAATAGATAACTTTCTTGCCAAGGGAGTTGTATTCATATCTTTCTTTTCAATCCATTGCAATGTAATACGTCATGGCAAAACCAAGACTGCAATCGCGTGTTCACACAAAAACTGTTTTTATGCAGACACCATGGTTGGACAAGAGGCATGTCGTTTTTGGGCAAGTTCTCGAAGGCATGGATGTGGTGAGGTTGATTGAGTCTCAAGAGATGGATCGTGGAGATCGGCCCAAGAAAAGTGTTTTCATCAGTGACTGTGGTGAACTACCTGTGGTTTAAACCTTCTGACTTGGAATAATCTCATCTGGCACTGGTCATTCGCCTTTTTGTTTTTTAATCTTAAATTGCATTCTGGCTTGCCCCGCTGTGTCAGGTCCTCAGTGTTGTCTGGATGTATCGAAATAGCATTTCGCAGGCTGTAATTTGATCTAAAGGAATTAACAAATAATTAGAAACGTTTTCATTACAAAAAGAGATGCTCGAGACCAAATGGGAAAATTGGAAATACTCCATTTTGAGCTGGGAGGGTTCCTGATCACTGCTCAGTTTTTGAACTGGAAGCTATTTTCATCAATCTTTTATGTATGTTGTTGTTTTAAGTTTATAAAATGTTTTTTTTTAACATCTAAAGCTTTTAGATGAGTAATCAAATATGTACTATTTGTCCTTCGTAGGCTTATCGTTGTGCCATGTCTCGGCCAGGCATGGCTCAAAGCTGCTGGGTTGGGCTTCAGTCAAACTGAGCTTAGCACGACCCAGATTTTATCTAACGTGTGTCAGTTTGGAAACCATCGAGCTTAGGCCTAATTCAAGGTTGGCTTCAGTGGCATTAAGGTTGTGCTTGACGTAACTCAAACTTGACATGTTAGAAAAGAGGGTGCAAATAAGCTGGGACATGCGTTGCACGGATTCATACCGAGTTGACACCCCCCAAACGATAACAAAAGAATTTGTTAAATTTTATTTTATGAATTTTTACTTGGAGTCATGGTCAGATCAACTCAGCCTGAAGCAGAGGCCGGCAAAAATGGTAGAAGTCATGGGGCTACATGCCACTCTCAATCGTGGATATTTTAGCGCACAAGTGGAGCAAGGAGAAAAGCTACGGAGAGACAAAGGAAGCTTCATGCAAGGAGACAACGGAGGCAACTCATAGTGGGGGGTGCAGCCTTAAATGAAGACTTTGACCCCGTTTCATCACTGAATCAACGTTACTTGGCAGGCTTTACTAGATTCTCCCATTTTAAAATCGAATTCCTTCTCGAGTGGGAGCTCCACAACGTTGTTTGCTTGCACACCGTCACAAAAGCCTGTGCACCTAAATGGACTGCTTGCGCTTTAGAAATTGGTGTCCCCTTTCCTAAGGTTGAAGGTGTGTTGCGTGTGGGGGGAGGGGCACTCCTCGCTGCTTGCACGATCAGTTCTCTTTGGAAAATAAAAAAGATCAATAATGGTTTGTGGACGGTTGTTTATTGTTGCAGGTGCATGTCATTCCATCTTTTGCTTGATTGGCTGTAAATCCCTCTTTACTTTAAGCTTTGTGGTCTCTGCTTGCTTTTCTACGCACATGTTTCATTAGCTTTGCAGGGGAAAAGAAATGATCTCGCAAGCAGAGTTAAACCACTCTTTAAGCTTTGAGTCTTTGATACCGTGCATGTTGCATTAGTTTAATGAGATATTTTTGGAGCTGAACCTTCAGTGCAGGCAAAGAAAATAGGAAATGAAAAAGCAAGTCCATGAGCGAATATAAAGAAAATTCAAATTCGAACGAATTGAATAAAGAAAAAAAATAAAGAAACTGAGTGAGAGCTGCATGCAGCGCCAACTAAACCTGACTAATTAATTAGAAGAAAAAACAGAACTTTATTAAGTGACTGAATAAAGTAGATGATAGCAAGGTAGATGTTTAAATAAACTGTAATAACATATTGACTCCGTGACTTGAACAAATATCCAAAGAGTATCCTAAATGTTCAACATTTCATTTTGAATATATATGCGTAACTTATCCTGCTCCGCCGCATGCGCGACAGTTTTTCCAACATCCATTCTTCTCCTATCAATAATATAGTGAATCTCTAAATCCATTGAAGTCATTGCCACTGTTGTTCTCATTAGATTACGATTGAATTTTGATCGAATTATAGCCGATATTCGACTTAATAGCGACTGCTAATATTGCGGCCATTGACATTGCAATCGGGTCGGATTCCGACCGTGATCCGATTATAATTCGATCAAATTTCGATAGTAATCCGATTGGAATTCAATCGTCCCCGCTGATGATGTCGAGTTTGATCTATATCGTCTCTCTCATCGTGATCGATCGCTGTTGTGATCCAGTCGTGACGTTGCGACAATCCGACCGCAATGTTGCCGTCATAATCCGATCGAAATTCGATCGCATGCCAATCGAGATCTGACCATGGTTGCGATCCATGTGACCGAGCGATGAACACCCATAATCCATGAGATGATGAAAATATTATACATTCTCAATTACTATATATATTTTTGATTCGTCCAGACACTTGTTTTGGGCCTCGTATATTAAAATCATGTATATATATTAAATATATATATCACTCCATTCTCCATCTTCCAAAAAATCCACTATTTAGAAAAAGTTGCTTTAAAAGTCTCAAAATTAATAAACAATAAAGTCAAAATTATTGTGATATTATCAAAACTATTTAAAAATCGATTAAAATCGTTTCGAATTTTTGATCTAATAAAAAAAATGAGAAAATACTATTGTAGCAATTTTATTCAAAACTTTTGCAGCTGAAGCAACCAAAATCGGTACAATATGAATTAGTTTTAATTAAAACTATTATAATGTCAAATAGTTGATCAAAATTAATTAGAATACCTTTAAATAAAATTACTTAATGCCAAATTACTTTGTCAGAATAATTTTAGTCAAAATTATTTTAACAATATTAAAATAAAGATATTTTTAAGATATGATCAGTGTCCTTAATTTAATATTTTTTAAAATGAGATATTCCTTTGATGACAATGAAAATAAAAGGTGGCTTAAATAATTTTTTTTTCTAAAATTAAACATATTGAAAGACTTATAAACGGGAGTATTAAGCTATCATTAAGAGCCTATAAAAGCCCTTGCGGTCTGCAACTTGAACCATCCAAAACTCAAGACATGGCTCAGGCTGCAGTAGCTTGCATAATAGCAGTGCTTCTCGCTCTCTCTGCAGGCAATGCAATAGGAATCAGAATCGAGAAGAGAGGCCAAATCAGTGATGCACTGAAGAGTGCCTACAAGCGAGTGCAGTTGGCCTCTGCCACTTTAGCCGCAGGGCAACACGGTGAGATGCAAGATTTGGCTTCGATGAAGAGGCTAGTTCCATCAGGGCCAAACGGAATGGTGGCTAGCCCTGGACTTGTGAAGGTCACAGTTCAAAAACCTACATAAGAGGGTCGCCATTGCCACCGAGGATGAATTGAACAAGAAAAGCAGTGACCGTGCTGTTAGCTAGCTAGCTAGTCTTTGTTCTTGCCTTGAGATGAAGAATGATAGAATCTAGCTCTGTGTAAGTAGTTTTAAATAGTGCGCCTTCTGTCATGATCTATCACTTCCCTGCCTACACTTGTTCATGTTATGAACGAATAGTTAGGATTGTTTAAGCTTTTAGTGATTTTATGGCTCGTTCAACTTACTTCTCAGGAGTTTTTACAGATTATAGAAATAAAGGATTCTGCTTGTCATCGACTTTGGCAGCCTAATCATGATGAACATATACAATTTTTCTTAAATCCATATTTTTTACGTTCATAGAACAGATCAGTCTTGGCACAACTAAATCCTTTTTCTGTTGTGTGTATTCTTTGCAATAGTAAGCATATTACACACCTACCTTGGAAGGAACCATAGTTACGTACGTTCATTGGAAGGGCAGACAATTGGATGCAAGGGCAAACATACGAGTCGCAGATAACTCACTTCCCATCACACTTGTAGCACAACAGACCAATAGCAACACCTAGCTGCTCGCGGCACATAATAAGATCAGGGTGTACATGGTGCTTTGCTATGGTGCTCTGATCCACCCCAAAATTCCTGAACAAACATAAGAAAGTGTCCAATTTGCATTATAGAACTAACTGTAGATATTCAATTGCCATAGATATGAAAAGTTTAAAGCTGAAAGTTGTTCATCTCCTATTTCCAACCATATGGCAATATGTGAATCAATCGACATCATCAAAAATAACATGGCAAAACCTTATACTTAACCCAAACATCACAAAACCTTTGGTTGGTTGACCTGTGCAACACATGGGCTATTAAAAAAAATTGATATTAAAACTCATACAATTATTATACTATAAGACTTTCCTAATCATAAAAAAAAATTCTAATATTTCAATTGATGACAAAATGCATGAGTAAAGTTGAATTGACAAAAAGCATTTAACTAGCAACTATCAGTTCTACTAACCAAATTGATAGATCCTTGTTTCTCCCAACTTCAGAATAAATATATGTATCAAAGCACTATGTTTCACTTCTGCTATAACATGCAATTTTTGTTTTCCATTTAAACAAAATGATATAACAATGTAACATGCTATAACGTGCATATTTTTCTTTTCTTCTATAGTATGTTATAATTAAGATGCATATATACTTTTTCTTTGAATCAAAATCATTAAATCTCACTAAGTTGCATCCACAATTAGAGAAAGATTGGACAGTCCTATCCACACTCGTCTCGCGCTCTTTTCCTCATTGACTAATGTTGCTGCTGCTGCTGCATGCTTCCTATCATCTTTCAATCCTTATCCCTTAGTTTCTCCTCAGATTACTCCAACGACCTTTACTCTTCCGACTTATGGCTGCATGGAATCGACCGCGGCTATGATGAGGACGTAGAACCCAGTACTCAGCTTCAATGTGGTTTCCAGCAGTGAGCAAGTCGCTGATCATGAGCCCCAAGAATCACTCCTTTGATCACCTTTGTCGGTGCATTGTCGCCACTTCATACCTCTGAATTTCAAGGATGAAGCTGCAGATTGAGCAAAGGTGTTGCTATATAGCTCACTCACACTTGCCATCCTGCATTGAGCCTGTAGATAAAGCCTCCTGCAAGGCCAGCAACCTCTTTGCCAGCCTCAAACATTGAGGTGTTGCAATGATGTCTTCTTTCTTGTCACTCTTGGCACAACTGATATGACCACCTTGTTGCAATCTCTTCCTTCTTCAACATTCTTTGGGGTAAAAGATGGTGCTCACAATCTTCATTGTCGATTCTACCGTTAGATAAAAGGAAATAAATCACGAATGATATTTTATCCAATTAAAAATTAGTATGGTGAAAAAATACGCACTTTGAAAAATTTTACAACCTTTGAAAATTAATCTTTGCTCTTTGAAACAATTTGACCGTCTGTGTTCGAGAGGACAACATTCCTAGTTGCATACTCAAGCAATTAAGGAGATCAATAGACTTCTCCATTTAATGTCAATTTCACTATCAAGATGATGGAATGGGAAAAACGTTTAAATGGGCAATGTGCAGATTGGATATGTAGGTTACTGTAATGACAAATAAAAAAAAAAAACCTTGTAAATTATTTTTTTTTCTCAGAGAGCTGATTTCTGATAGCAATTATGAAGGACGCAGAAACACTCCGTACAAATACAGCAACATACCACTGCATTGGTAATTAAAAAAAAGGACACAAATATAATGGGCTACATGGAAATTCCTTAAAAGACAGGAAATTTGTCGAGAGAGAGAGAAGCCAAGGTTTGCATAGACCAGTGTTCTAAAAATCGCTAGACTGAGGAGCGGTCACTCGCCCGCCTAGGCGGCTAGCTAGCGGTAATATTTTAAATATAATAATATATAAAAAAATTAATATATTAGAGACACTCAAAAGTCAAAACTCACTTTATAGCCTCTACATGCATGTAACAACTAACAACAACTCAACAAGTAACAAGAATATAAAAAACGTTTAAGATTGTAAACAATAAAAATTGCAAAATATAAGAATTAAAAATATAATTGTAAACAATATTAAAAATCCATTGCAATAATAATAATAAGAATTGCGGAATTGGACACGCCCATGTCAAATGTGCGACACGCCTAGGCATGGGCGTGTCGCGACATCATCGGCTGACACGCCTGCGTGTTCTCTTGGCACCACGGGCGTATCGCAGCGCCGACACGCCTGCGGTTCTCATTTGGCACGGGCGTCGCACCGGCGGCATGGGCGGTTTGGGCGTCGGTTTGCCATCGCTGAGCGCCGAACTCCGATTAATCACCGATCGCCCGATTAATATCGATTAATCGCCTGGCGCTGATTAAAGCGGCGACGCCGCTATTAATCCGGCGACGAAGCGGCGCCGCTCAGGAAATCGCGGTGACGAAGGCCCACCGCCTAGGCGCCGCCTAATCGGACAAAATCGCCGATTTTTAGAACAGAGGCATAGACTATGTCAAGACGTGCATACCTCAATATGCTCTAGACTTAATCAGTATACTGTTCAAAATTGTCAACTGAGGAATTGAAGAACATTCAGCTCAAAAGAAAGGTAAAATAGACAACAGTTGTGGGAAAAAACTGCCCAGCCCACACTAAACTGAGAGTAAACTCGGCCTGACCTGGAATTTAAGGCCTTAGATTCAGGAAAGGTTTCGGGTAAAGTTTAGGGGAATTGTGTTTTAGGTGGAGCTTGGATATAAAACCAGAAACCCGAAATACCAGAACTGCCTGATATGATTATATAATTACAAAAATCTAATTTTTCTTGATGATGCTTTGTTTCTAACTGTTTTAATAAACATCTACAAACAAAATTGAATAAAAGAGTTGAAAAAATTAAGATAGCTTAATAGATAATAAGCCTCATCAAATATCAAGGTTCGATTATATCCGAAGTCCAACTGCTTAACTCAGGGAAAACTGACCTGATCACCAATTCCACATGAAAAATGGAATTTGTAATTTAAATGCAAGCTAACAACTATAACAACTCAAATAAAGGTGAGGATTTATAGTCAAATTGTACAAAAAGATCAAATTAAAACTGAATTGAAAAATAATTTTATTTAAGCCTACCGAGAGCAAACAGTTTTTATCACATGAATATGTAACTTATAATAACTCAGTATGCTAATTAATTATCATGATTTCTTCTTCTTATTTGTCTTATATTTTCTATTCAATATAAACCATAAATTATAATAAACTTTATTATTATTCTGTCGTTGAATAACTAGTTTTGATTGGTTTTGGGTTAATTTATGTTTATTTTTGAGTAACCAAATCAAGTAGTTTCAGCTCAATTTTGATTTGGCTTTTCCAAACCGAAGGTAATTTTGTTTACTCACTAAATCAATAATGTGACCCCACACCATGTAGGATTCTGTCCAATGGATATTTGAACAGTCAACTATCATTATCCATTAGTCTACTTCTCAATCAACTACGAGATCTTTTGTACCTTTTCTATTTAAATCCAATCGATTGCTCTACTCAACAGTGAACTGTCAATGGTCAATCGACTGATCTAATCTACCAGTCAACTGTTAAAATCACAGTCAATAATTGAGTCACAGTTAACTATTCATCAATCGATTTGATCATAACTCCACATGCTTTAGTTTCCATAATAATATCAAGAAAGATTCTTTAATGCTAAATGACATAAAATTTACAAGATGAGACTTGAGAGGTGTAAAGCTATTCAATACAAACTGCTAAATGCACGGCAAGCAGGTACCGAGGCCAGGCCAAGAATCATTTGAATGACATCTAATTTATGGTCATATCTTTGTTAATAATTTTGCTTCATTGAAATTATGGAATATTTTTCAGAATCACTTTCCTATTTGAGGAATGAAAAAACATTCATAAAAGACGACGGTATCAAAAGATTCTATGAAGAACTAGGAAAACCAACCCTGAAAATCATCTGTTTACCTGGAACACGGCTTCTTTAATTTAGCTCTAAAATATACTGTAATAAATAAAATGCAAAAACTGA
This sequence comes from Wurfbainia villosa, assembly GCA_025175895.1. Classification (NCBI taxonomy): domain Eukaryota; kingdom Viridiplantae; phylum Streptophyta; class Magnoliopsida; order Zingiberales; family Zingiberaceae; genus Wurfbainia; species Wurfbainia villosa. The sequence goes on along the minus strand of JAKLTH010000193.1, from coordinate 5,690,640 downwards.
TAGTAGTCTGGACTTTGCTTCACTAATTTCAATCCATCAACTGTCAAGTATATTCAAATGATCAAGCAAAAATAAAAATAAAAAATAAAACAGCAAATTTCAATGCTGTCAGGTGTACGGAGATATTGAAGAACACCAGAAGAGAGGTGCTATCATACAGCTAAAACTGGAGGATGTGGAGACAGATAAAGGGAAAAAAAAAATGGGAGGTGTGTAGAAGGATAGAACATCAACTACTGTCACTATTGCATATTGCAGCTGAGGAAGAAGATAAAATGCAGCAGAGGAAACTTCAGGGAGAAAACATGAGCCAGGACAGGGAGGGAAAAAATTAAGAGAGAGCGAAAGCTCCTTGGAGATTAGCACTGGTATTCAGTTGCTATGCCGATGATGGACTTTGCTTCAATGATTTCAACCACTATAGGTCTTGTAGACTAAAACACCAGCTTAATACCACATTAATTATTTATACTTCTGCCAGAGAGGGAGGTTTAAGAAGCTTAGTGCAAAGAACATCTATGAGTAGGGAAAGAGAGAAATGTGTTGAGGCATACGAAATCCAAGCGCAAATACAAATTATCATTAGTTGGACCTGCAAACATAAAAGGTCAAATTTTTCTATAGCCTAATCTCTTTGTCCAGAAAATTCTAAAAATGGAGAACATAACTACTGGTGTTTCCCTTTCGATGAGTAAATTTCCTGGAAAATCAAGAAAATATTGATCCCACAAAACAGTGCGAAAGAAAAATGCAATCAAACGGCTAAAAATACTGGAAAATGTATATTTTTTTCTTTAGGCATTAGACGCATTACAGCCAAAATGATAATGACTTAAATGGTTAGTATGAAAAAAAAAACAATAAACAATAGATCTATGAGGATTTTGAATCGTCCTGAGACACTGACTTATTAAGAAAAGCTCCTACATCCCTGCCCCAAAAATCTTTCGTGAGGAACTTGTATGTCTCCCTTTAATTGTGCTGGCTTGCGAAACGTTCACATTTTGTTTGTTAGTCTGTGAGACTTTAACAATTCCTATCATCATCTGTATAGCAACACTACTTGTCAATATCCGTCAACGTAACCAAGTATTATCATAGAGGAGCAGGTTCATCTAAGGATTAACTTCGCCTGAAAATAGTTTAGTTTATCATGGAAGAAATGGTTTATCAAAGATGCAACTTTTCTCTCGTTGTCATTATATGCCAATATAGTCACCTGCTCGACTGGAAAATCTTCAGAAACTCCCAGTACCGAGTAGTAGAAGCAAGGGTACAATTCGCTGGAACTCCTAATTAACACTAAATGGCCTAGGCTGCTAACACATAATTCGGCACAACCTTCAGTGTCTGAGTCGATGCGATTCCAGAACCTTTCTCTTTGCAAAATTACGATCTATACATGGTAGCACAGTAAGAGAACTTAGAACAACTTCCCTTTTGTACCAGCATAGCAATTTTTTTCCTTCCTTTTTTATTCAATTGAATTCTGGGAAAATCATTTCTCTGACTATTCCAACAGTTGTGAAAACTTGCCACAGTTCCTCAATGTTTCCTAGTATGATCATATACTGTATCAATGAGGAGACCCCGACGACAAACAAGCATTTGATCTAGAGTTATATATATATATATATATATATATATATATATATAATCCTACGAAGCGCCAGGCATCCATGGATTTGTAAGGAGAACGCCGAAGCAAAACAAGAGCGCACCGATGCTTGATCGATGCCGACGAAAAGGCTTTCTGGGAACCTCGCAGTGATCTTACCTTTCGCATGCGAAAAAAAAAATTAATTGGATCAAAACTTAAAACAATCATTGTTTTTTATGAATTATCGATTGAATAAAATCACGATGTAAAATTCATATTTTGCTCGGTCCAAACCAGCAGGATCGCGGAGAAAGAGGAAGCGACTAAAAATACAGAGTGAAAATGACACCGGTTCAGAAGAAACGCGTTACTAACGTCGCATCTACTATCTGGGGCAAACAGAGAATTTAATTATACCTGATCTAACTACGTGGCAACACAACCAGGCTCCACGTAGTCGTTAAAGCATGGGAACCAATTACCATACGACGCTCCGCGGACCAACACATCCTCCCGCTTGGGTCGCCTTCTCATTAACTAGGGTTTCCACTATCCAGTTCGAGTCGAAAGCTTGGAGAGCTTGAAAGGGACACAAAGAACAGATCGACCCACTGCAAAGCAAGCAGCTTTCCCCATCCGCGTTTCTCGTTTACCTGCTCTTTTCTCACCTCGGAGCGGCGATGGCGGACTGGGGGCCGGTATTGGTGGCTGTGGTGTTGTTCGTGCTTCTGTCGCCGGGGCTGCTGTTCCAGATCCCGGGGAGGAGCGGACGAGTGGTCGAGTTCGGCAACTTCCACACCAGCGGCGCGTCCATTCTCGTCCACGCCATCATCTATTTCGCCCTCATCACCCTCTTCCTCATCGCCATAGGCGTCCACGTCTACACCGGGTAGGCTCAACCCACCACCGCCATGGCATATAACTGAAGGTGTCTTCTTCTGCATCTATCTATATCAGCAGCTAGATTGTGAGCAGTGCCCGTATTTCTCTGCTCCACTTCTTTTCACTCTGCAAGTTCTATAAGACGATGCTTATTTAGACTGAGAAAAGATCCCCCTTTTTTCCTTTTTTTCTTTTTTTTTAATTTTAGTTTTTCTGCCATAATTTTCACTTCTTGTATGATTAAGCTGGTTTGATATGGAACATCATCGTCGATTCAGAGTCGGAACAAGATTGAGCATGTAGTTATTAAATTCGCCTGTTGCTTTGCCATAAGGAACAATGAATTTGATCGGACTGATATTGAGCAAGTTTCAGTGAAGTGACAACAAAAAGACAGGTGATTTGGTGACCTCCATTGTCCAGTGTGCGTGGTCCTCTCCGAGTCTCTAACGCTCTCCATTTTCGCCCGCACCAACCCTTTACGTTAAAGCTCTGTGTCACGAGGATGGCGTGTCACTTAGAAAGTCATCGTTTTTTATGATTATAGCTATCAAGTAGGGTTAGATCCGTCGGATTGATTCGTCCCGTCAAATAATTTAAACGAGTTGGATTGAAATTTTATCAACTCGTCATTTTAACGAGTCTAAACGAATCGATCCGTGCGGATTGCGAGTTAGATGGGTTGACCCGCGGCGAACTTAGGTTGACTCACGGATTGAAAAATATCAAAAGAAGATAAAATTTATGTAAAATATTTGTTTAAGTTTTTTTATCAATATTCTAATACTAACAAGCTCATAATCATAATTTTCTATCACACATATAATTTGACACAAAGTGTAGGAGAAGTTAAAGAAAATAATAAAAAAATATTTGATTTAAGAACTCTAATAATTTTTTTAGGTATATTTTAATTAGTTTATTATTATTTCAATTTCAATTAATATAAGAAATGATGATATATCAGACAGAGTCAACCAATTACAAATGTCGAAAAATCTCAATTCGATTTTGGAGGAGCTAAAACTTGAATTTATATATTATTAAGATTTGGATATTTTGGAGTGTTGGAAGAATAAAAAATATTAGTATCTAATATTGTCGATTGATAATTGGATGTCAATTACAAGATTTTAGTTGTTTCAAATGTATATTTTTTTTATCATGGTATTTTATCTTATCGGTTATCACCTCAAGTCTTCAACATCTCGATAGTTTTGATTTTTTTTTATTTTTTTGATTTGCAGATTGATCCGTCTAATCCACAATCCGTCTTGGATTGGATTGGGTTGGATTAGAGATTTCTCAATCCGTCAAGATGACGGATCGACTCGTTCCTCTCCGTTAAATGTTAGATTTGCGATGGATTAATCCATTTCGTTATGAATTGATTTGTTTGATAGCTCTATTGACGATGCAAATTGCATGAACTACCGCTGATCTGCCTTCGTGAGAAAATATTCAAAAATATCATCATAAAATATAAATATATTTGAATATAAAAAAAATATGGAATCGTGATTTTATGACGCTCCGAAGGAGATAAATTGGACGGTACTCAAGATCGATTCAGAAATTTTAAAGAAAAGTGATTTTGGTTTAACATAATGAGGTGATATTACATGGATTTTTTAAGTGTTTACATGGATTTTTTTTATTCGGTTCGAATTTGAAAATGAATTTACTGTATAAATGGTGATAAACCATGGTAGAAACTTGAGGCTTTTTCCGTGGTGGTTCAATGACTGCAAAGGCTCATACCGCCGTGCTACTTGAGGTGCAACCGTTGTACCTTTGACAACTCAAGGATGCGCTCTAGGCATGTCGATACCTCCCGCCTCAAGGTGATTGAAGGCACAACCATGAGACAACCCTCAAAATAAATCAAAAATAGCTGCAATTAACAATTTAATATTTTAAAAATTATCATTCAATATAAAAGATTTTTTTTTAAATGCACAATAACTATACTATCATTGCACCATAACTTCGAAAAGTTAGCTGCACCTATGCCTCATAGAGGATGGAGATTAGACATACAAGTGAAATGCATGAGCCTCGATGGAGGACGAAACTATGGAGGTTGAATTCCTGTCAAATTGGAAAAGGGACAAATTCTTATCCGAATCCAACTGTGATACACTCGTGATATCACGATTATGATTCCATCGAAATTTAATTATATCCGAATTAAATTTCGATCATGATCAAAATTCAACCGTACCTAGGATACCGAACAGCGACAGTGACAAACTATTTACTGTTGGAACGCGTGTGTATATACGGAGCAGACTTAACAAACCAAGTTGCTTAATTAATTACTGAACAACGAAAACGTCCTGAGACAGCCACGTTAACTCACTCGTATCAAAATTAAACATGCAACATGATCAGTCTACTTTCTTGCCCTCAGCGCTCTTGCCCTCACCGCCCTGCTCCATCGCCGCCCTCGCCCGCTTGTCTTCCGCCGCCTTCGCGTGGGTCGCCTCCCTCTCCTGGAAGTACTTCTCGAACGCCGCCGGCAGAAACCGCGGGATCAAGAAAGCAAGCAGGTTGACTGAGAAATAGAGAAGATTAGCCATTGCCAGCACCCTCCCGAACCACATCCACGCCGCATCCTAATCAATCCGCAAATTGCAGGATTTAGTTGGAGATTAATACAATTAAACAATGCGATTTCTATATGTGTTTTTGTTGATTTTTTTACGTCGACGGATGCATTGAGCGGCAGCGGTTTGCGGGCCCAGACGACGGAGAGCCAGTCGACGATGATGAAGACCCTGCGGACGGTGTAGAGGAGCACCACCATCGCGCGAACTGGCGGCGAGAAGATCTCCAACCCACTGACGACGTTCTCCGTCAGGATCTGGCAGGAGAGGAGGAAGAGGTGCGGCGTGGCGGCGCGCACGGCGTGTTCGTCGCCCCGCGCGAAGCCCCCGAGCACGTACGCCAGCGGCAGGAACAGCCCCACCGTGGTCCCCGCCACCACGTAGGCGCGGAACGCCCGGCTGCCCCGGAAGAGCTCGCGTCCGCCACCGTCGCCTCCGGAACCGGCAGCAGGGAAGGCGAAGCGGGAGAGGGCGAGGACGTAGAGCGTGGCGAACGCCGGGAAGGCGAGGTCGAGGAGGGGCACAAGACCGCTGGCGGAGAAGACCACGATGAAGGCCACGAGCTGGATTTCGATCACGCGGAGGGAACCCATCGCGCCGCCGACGACAGCCTGTTCCTGACGCTTGCTCGCCACCGCCGGTGTCTTTCCGTCAGCAGACCCGGCGGCGGATTCGCGGTCGGGGCGCTTCCCCACGGCGAGCGAGAGGCCGGACATCGTTGCTCTGTGGAGTGATTAAGCTCCTCTTCCGATGCTCTTCTCGCAGGCGACGATAATCGAGAACGGTCGGTAATGAATCGAATGGCGATTAACAGAGGACTTCAGCTTCTAGTTCTGCACTCCCGCTTTTGCATGGCTCGTTACGGTCGACACGTACACGGTGGAATTTGTGAAAGCGTTTCGACACTTGGCTTGTGGCTACAGAGCGTAGGATGAGGTGGCAAGATGAGCGCTGACCACAACCCACGAAGAATAGAGGGCTAGTTTATCAGGTCCAGTGTCTAAGAACAGCAATAGCTAACGCAGCACTTCAATGACACGTTACTTTATACGTTGATGGAGATGAAGTTCACATTCTCGTTTTTTTTTAAATGTAAATTTAGTCAGGCCAAAATGAATCCATGGGAACACGCTTGCAAACGCACTGCTGCTTACGAAGAATACGATACGATACGACGCGAGTGGATCAAATTGGTAATTTGGTTCTTTGTACCTTCGTTAAACATGAAACTTATGGTACAAATAATTCAAGCATTGATAATAAACTAAGAAAACTTCTCACAGCTTTACTGATAAATACAATGGAATAAAGACATAAGTCTCCTACTGTTACAACGTACTTTCAATAATTGTTCAAATAAAAGAACAAAAGGAGGAGAAAACAAAAAAAGACCCATGCAATTCCCTACTAGCAGATCAATGATCTCAGATAATGGTGCTGTTGAGATGGCACTCATCCTCCATTGCAAGACTTGAGGTAATGGTTTTCCTTTTCGCACACCTTGTCTCGTTAATAATCCAATAATGTCACTTTAAAACTCAAATGATAAATATGTTTTTGTTGCTAAAATTCCAGGTATTGGCTGACAAATTGGGAATTCATTGCTGCTCTATTGTACTAAATGGTTTCTATACCATGAGGCTCGAAAAACATGAGATTCAGAAAACTACCTCTAGCTGCTACCTCAAGTTGGTTTAAATTATTGTGTGTGAGCTACTAAGAGTTTCTTCGTTGTAAACAAGGGTATGATTCTGACATCATCAAAAGAACCAGAGACGTCCAACCAGTAAAGGGTCGCTGACCTTTCCCTTTTCCTGTCTGTTGGTCATATTGCTCCCATAAAAATCCCGTCTTATGGTAATTGCGAGCAATATTGCTGTCCGGACAAAGCAATAAGTGTCGTGAGATAAATAATTCTATCCACAGCAACATATATATATATATATATATATAAGTTATCTGAGTAGCTACCTTATCAAGTTTGATCTTAGATCCTGGTATAGTGTTCCAGCAGTAACTTTGTATGGTCCATCTTCTGCAAAACGATGCATCAAAGCAGCTGGACATCATCACAAACTAATGTATCAAGTCTAGATTTTTATTTCTACCTTGAGAATAATGGTGAAGAGCTGAGAGAATCATGTAGTTCATATTTATCCAAATGGGGCCCCTCCAATAAGGTGGGTCATGTTCTGTGTTCCTTTTCATGTACAGCGAGCTACATAGAGTGAAAAACATCAGCAATTCATTCTCTAAAGCTCAAAGTCAAGCAGCTTTATAGTAAAATGGAATGGATGACCTACGCTACAAACAGCATCACAAAATTACAACATTCTTACATTGTTAGATGCGAACAAAAATTCAAGAAACATGAAACTAGAATACAGAAATCATATTGATCTTAGAAACGAGCAGTGCAGAAAAAAGCCCCATGAAACTTCATGCCTGGGCAATCAGTAACAATAGAATGCCTATCAAAGAATCTAAAACCCTGAGTGTATCCATGCCATTAAATCAGTCACCTTGTTCTAGAAAGTGAACGCAATCCATATTCTGTCCACAAGGTTGAGCGATTAGAAATTAAATAAAGTTGCTTTTCAAGGACCGGTGATTCCTACCCAAGCAAAGAAGAGATGAACTGGTCAGTTGGAACAGGAAAAAGAATACAGCAAAAAAAGAAGCAAAGACAATTGAGGGACAAATGTTTTAAACATGAACAAAGGGGGTATCAAATGACTAACAGGCGGGATGATCCCCATCATGAAAGGGAAAAGGCTGACATAACCAAGGTGTGGAACCAATTTCAAATGAGGCTTCTCCAATGTTTCGCGAATGAGTTCCTTTTGCACAGTGCCCTGATTTTTTTCATGCCACCTCAACCGAACCTACATCACATGGAAAAAATAATATTAGCAAAGAACAACTATTTAGCAATGGCATTGCAGATCAATAAGTAGGAAAACCTAAACCAGCACATGAAGCCTGGTCAGAGCATGTAAAAGAAGCAGCAAGATCACATAGTAGTAATTAGTAACAATCAAGGACAAAGTGAGAGTTTTAGCTATTAAGGACCAAGTCAAGTGACAAAAAAAACAATGGGCTTAGCTTATGTTTACATGCAAGGACATAAGCGACCACTGTTCCTGTTCTGGAAAGCTAGAGGAAAATATTATCAACAAGTTGAAATGTTCAAAGAAAAAAAGTAGCGGAATCAGAAAAAAAAGTACCCTTAGACTAACTAGATATACCAAAATCCACTTGACTTTAAAATTGAAAACAATAGTTAAGAAACTGCATCTGCCCCTCCTCAATCATGATTACCGAGTGACCCAGCATGCTTATGAATTTAGGTGGCTGACACATCATTTTTGTGAGAACTTGGCAAAAAAGGGTTTAGGACATGGGTACAAGAAAATGCAATACTTAAATATACAATTATTAATAGACAATATCAGAATCAAGATATGAAATAAGATTAAATTCCATTATTGATGCTGAATTTAATTAATGCTTGATGTTTTACAATAAAGTTAGCACAAAATTATGGAATCAGGGTAAAGTGTAATTTGGGGTTGATTTGACTTGAATGAGACTCAAACAGGATCTACTATAAGGTGAACCGAACTCAATTTAAGTTGAACCAAATAAATGGTTACTTTAAACTGTGTTTCATAGTTTCAGATCTCATTCCATGTTTGAGAACCAAAATTAGAATCAAGCAGGTATGAAAATGTTTTTTGCTTTACCTATATCGCCTGCTACCAACCAAGTATTGTATTTATCAGGCAATGCACACCTTCTCTTTAGCTTGTATTGAGTCAAGGCAAAAGAGAGTGGTTGAGCCAAGATGTGGGTTCATGACAAAGAGTGCATTGCATTTATGATATGTGGACCTTTAGGCGGTTCGAGCACTTAAATGGCCCAAGCAACTGCATAGGTGGGCCTAACATGTGCATATGCAGGCTGCGCAGATCAATATGCAGACGGCAAAAAACTATTTCAATGTATTTGATAATCGAAAACTTAGTGAGGACATTTGTGGTGGTTTTTTGCAACCATAGAAAATGAATACATGCGATTGTAAAACATAGTTCAAGTTTTTAATATGGTAGTACATAACTAATTTAAGTGTTACTTAAACAATTGTCTTGCAAGTAACAAATAATATACATATTAATATATGCATGTTACTAACAAATATCACATTCTATATTCTTTTATACTATGTTTTTGATATTGTATGATGAGTTTTTCTTTATGTAGAATTATGAATTGGATAGATTAATTACTATACTTTATTAAATATATGTCAACCATTTTTATTAATATAAACATTCTAAAGTATTCTTTAATTTTTGGTCATATATAACCTTGCATACTGTATAAGCACCTTTAAGAGCATTGGTAAAAAAACATAGAGAATAATTTCTCTATTTGATTTCTAGATTGCAATTTTATGATACGAAGAACTATGAACAATAAGACGTTCATATGTGACTAGCTCATAGATGGAGTTGCTGGGAACTAAATAGAAAAAAATTTCCACTTGAAATTTAATATTGAACAACCAAATCGTGCATTTCTTTTCCATTTTAGTTGGCAAACTACCATACTTATCCTTTAATACTGTACCATTTAGTATATACTACAAATTTTTACTTAATATTTTTCTTCATTATTCCCAGTGTCCATCAAGAAACACCCATGATGCAATTGGTTAACAAAAAGTTCATTATGCAATTTGAAATCACCAATGAGAGAGTTCATAGGGAAAACTGTTATACCTTCTCAGTATGATATCCAAAATCATAATAGGCTCCCGAGACATCATCCAAGTGCATCTGTCGATATAGAAACATGATCAAAAAAGTAGATTAAAATGAAAAATCAAAGATAGTGCATTTATTCTTGTTACATAATATAGAAAAGTAAATAGATGATTCAAAGTATAAATAATTATCGGTGATACCTCCCTTATAGTTGAGAAGTGTATCTAAATAATTATTGGGGATACCTCCCTTCTAGTTGAGAAGTGTATATGTAACTAAAATTCACTGAAACATGGAGAGGAGCAAACAACACTTAAAATACATTTGTTGTGAGAACAGAAAAGGCTACCAGAATGACCAACTTAAGCATAGTGATCATCTTCAACAGATCATTAGAAACCTTGAATATCAATTTGTGATAACTATTTACACAAATCTCTTCATGTGCCAGTAGAATTAGCAAGAGCAAAGATATTGCAATTAGAATTCATCATCTAAATTTTGAGATTAATTGATATGTCATACTGAAAGATTAGCACTAAAATTAATTAAAGTGTTTGCAATATTTCTCTCCTTTCAGATATCATATGTACAATTACCTTGATTTACATATCCATGTATATATTCAAACAAAGCTATTTCAGAGTTAACAAATGTGCGAACATTAATTACACAATACAAGATTAAAAATAGTCTTTCGTGAGCATAGTAGACCTGGTCATAAACAAAAGAAAGTCATACCTGATTAAGTTTCTCAAAGTCTGAAATTTGCTTCACCATTGTGTTGTAATCCTGCAAATTTAATCAAAGGTTTATTTTACAATAGATTAATGATATATACATAAATCTAATTCAATACCTCTGTGACATCATTTTCCATTTTGAGAAGTTCTGCAATTGAATGCATGCAATCTGCAGAAAGAAGCATCCAGCATCTTAGATCTAGGTGACGTTCTTCATCAGTTGGATGGGATGCACGAGGATAATCATCCAATCCAGAAGTCAATGTCTGTAAATTAAAACGTGATGTAAAAAATAATCAAGCTAAAAAAAGCTGAAATACAATTTTTTTTTCTGTTCAGATGTGCTGGCTTATGGGTTATCCTAAAGGCTAACCAGTCTGATATGATAGCAAAGAGCTACCAATTTTAGGCATTATGATCTTCGAGTTACTGAACTAATGAAATGCAGTATTTAGTTTCTGATGAGCAAAGGTATGTTAGAGAACAAGTCGTAAAGTATATTTCTTTAATTAGCTGTCACTTATTCTAATGACGAAATCATTGCCAAAAATGTGATGACAAAAGAACCTGTGAATCATAAATAGGAGTACAGCTTTCTATGACAAGGTTGTCAGGATCGAAACCATACCAAGGAATGTGAAAAGGTTCATATGATAGAAGCATAAGATCGTAAGGTACTACCTCTTTATTAAAATAGTATGGACCTATATTTGGCTTTTATAATTTATTGCGCGCGCACACACACACACATATTAACTTTTAATATATAGCATTAATATAAACATTTTAAGCACACTATCATTATGTTATCATGAAGCACAAATAAAATTATTCAGATAGTAAAATAGATATATAAAAAAATAAAACTTATATAATATAATATAACAATAATTATAAGATGGATGATAATAACAATATTTAAAAAGGTTGTTCTGCTTAGGATTTAGAAAAGAACATTATAAAATTGAAAATTTTCTCAAATGATATAAAACAAACAAAATACTTGCAATAATAAATATTAATTTTTAAAATGTCGAATTGTATTTACATATATTTTGTCTAACCATCTATCTAGTAATGATTGTTGGGAATGAGATCCTATGCAGGAACATTAAGCAAACATAGGATTAGGTTGTAGGTTCGTAAGATCCTGGCCCAATTGACATCCTACTTAGGATCCAAATCGTTTAGGTTAAATAAGATTGGAGGACCAAAAGATCCAAGATCCCAGATGCAACATTGACTATGATGATCTAGAATGTTCCGTAGTTGTTTTTTTTATTCCAAGTGGTTGTTCACAAAAAATTTAAATACGGAAAGTCAAATGATCCTCCAAACCAAGTCTTCATGAATTTCCTCCAAAGGTCCATGACCTTATTCACTATCCAATATTCCCCCAAGTTGAAATCCAGTAGCATTACATATCTAGACAATATGATGTGGTTAAATCCATTTTTAAGTCTCGGAGGAATATGATACATATGCAAGTAAAATGACTGAAGGTTATTCAAGACTGAGAAAGATTATATCAACCACATCTTGTTAAGTTTACTAGGAGTTCAATGTCGCCACGGGTGCGGCGCGTTGGTAAGTCACAGGGACAACTTGCACAATGGCTGGGGGTCGATTCCGGAGGCAAGTCTAAAACCCTGCCTCGGGCTCAGATGGGCACCCTGTGACTTGCCAATCGCACTTATGGGCCGTGCCCGCCCGTGATTTAACCCCTCCCAATTCCTATGCGGCCAGGGCAGGGGCCGCTAGGTGGGCGGTTCCCCTCTTTTGCACAACTAGGACTTCATTTCACTATCCTGATAATATGCCTAAACACCTCACATTTAAAGTGCACTTTTCAATAGTCATAATTATTCATGCCATCAAATAAAAATGTTAATTGTACCATAGAATGGGAAAACACAATTCAATCTCTTTATGAATTAATCACTGCTCTTGTTTATTTATTTTTATAAGCAAAAAACACTGCATTGTCAGATATGATATCATGCCAAAATTGTCTTTTTGCATGTGGCAATCATTTGAATAAGGTAGGGTATTGGCCTTACTGAAACTTGAATGGTGCAATCTCTAGGTGAAGCCACATATATCAAAAGGTAGTGCAGGCAATCCTTCATTATATAGATATACAATCCTTCGTATAGTAGGTAATCTATTAGATATCACATACTTCGTGCCATATCATGTAAGAAGCTACCAGTATATTGTGATTCTATAGAATTTGGGGAAAGTAATATTCATATTGCTTTATAAGATAACCACTATGAGGTATATATTGGGCTAATGGCAGAATCATAAACCTAAAATACCAAAGTGGGACTAAATCGACCACGCCAATAAACCTATCAATACTAATGAACTTACTAGTTTTAACACTCTCCTCAAGATAAACCATACTATATCAAGAAGAGATAAAAGATAGAAAGGATGAAATGAAACAAGAATAGAGAGAAACCATAGGAACTAATTTATAAAGTCGTTTTCTTCATAAATTGGTGTACATCTGCATGCAATAGACTAAGAGAAAGAAAAACACTCAAGGATCTGGAGAAAAATGGATCGCACAGCTCAACCCTTTGCTACACATTTTCTTAACTCATGAGAATATGACATTTTCTTTAGTCAGGTCTTTATTGACTTTTAGGTAGCCCATATACAGCACCCAAATAGGATAGAATACCCTGGTGCTCAATGAAAGAATCAAAGGAGAAAATTATTGTGTGCCAAGTGCTTTAGAAATTTTAAAGGAGAAAAGCATGGTGTGCTAACTGCTAAGTGAGTGCCTTCACTTTATTGATTTTGAGAACCTGTGATGATGATGATGAAGATAAGGCAGAGCAAGAGCTTAAAATGAATTTGAGCAAAGTAAGCAGGAGACAATTGAAAATTTTCAAGTTAACTTATACTTGAAGAACTAGGATGATAGCTTAGAGGCAAATGCTTAAGGACTCCCAAACATGATGAGGAAAAGAAGAATAGAGGTTCAATTTTCACAGTTAGAAAGAGGAAGTGATAAATTTGTTGCAGATATAGGTAAAAATCAAGGAGTAAGCATCACAAGATAGACAGATCAGATCATCAAAGCAAGAGACTTTCCTGTCAGATCCATGAAAGAAACCCAACAGTGCATTTAGCAGTCTAAACTTGATAAGTGGGATAATGAAGCAAAACCCATCTGATCTGATTAAGACTCAGATGATCAGGACATGATTGCAGGAGTCAGTGATCCCTTGATGGTATCATCCTGCGACTACAATTCAAAAGCAAAGAGAGGATGCCTCTGTGACTGTAGCAGAGGAGAAGTTGCAGCATGTAGGAGCACATAAGATCATGGTTGAAGGTTCACCAAGAAGAGAGGATCACATGAACCCTTCCCTGTTACACGGAGGCTCACAGACAGGGATTGCTCACAGATGAAGTTGACTAGGAGCACATGAAATATTCTCTGCTTCTTGAGATAATCATTATAAGGTATATAAGGACTAATGACGCAATCCTAAACCTAAAATATCAACATGGAACTACACTCACTACACTAATAAACTCAGCATCTTTAACTGATTCAATATCAAATTTCTAGGAATTGGAGGGGATATCATGATCTACAAACTTTTCCACTGTTTTTTTAATGTAAAAACAATGCTTATGCCAATAAGAATTTGACCATAATTGCACCCACAGGTGTGTTGCAGTGGTAAAGCACCCAACGGAACAAGCAAAAAGAACCAGAATTCGAATTCTATTAAGGACGAATATTCTGGAGGTTGACCTTTAAGTGTGCATAAACTGTGCTCTAAATTTACCCAGTAGACAAAAAAGAGGGAAAGACCATCTACCTCCAGGATTAGTCAAGCGAAGCCTAGACTCTTGGCTTACTAAAAAAAAAAAGAATTTGATCAGAATTCCATGCTATGACAACTATGGTCATATAAATCCAGATGTATATATCAATAATAATCAAAGGTAGACACTATATCTTAATTCTTCCATGAAGCCATTTTTAGTCCAATTTAACAGTATTATTTAATCGGAAGTAGCTTTTCTATCAGTATACTATAGAATTTCTTATATTAGGATTTGGCATTCATTGCTGGAACTCAATTTTTATATCAGTATATTATATGGATTCTTTAATGGGTAATAATGCATGAGCAAGTCTGGTTGAGACATGTTCGAATGAAGAAGCAAGGAAACAAACCTTTGGGTTTAATTCTTTAGTTGTTGCATTATCTCTCCCATGCCAGTAAAACGTGTTTTCATCTTTTCCTGTGAACCATTTAATTAAGACAACAATATGTCATGCAAAAGCCCCAAAATCACATAAAGCATGCATTCCAAATGGGTGAAATATATTAAAATTAAGCAAAATGCACTGAACATCATTGAGGAGCTCCTCTTCTATTTATTAAAGTAGTTAAAGCAAGACAGATAATTGAGTAGAAGAAGTGTTACTAAATTTTAGATGGAGAGCTAAAAAGCCAACAAATCTCATAAGCACTTTCACTCACGTATATGTGAAGTGCAAATTCCCTGAGAATTCTATGGACTAATCTACATTTTGCATAAGCAAATACAATATCAACCGACTAATGTGGAGCAAGAACACACAAAAAGTTATGTATGCATGCACAGTTGCACACTAAATACTTCAAATGAGAATGTTTACACTTTGTCATACAAAAGCAATATACACAGTCCAGATATGCACATACACCAGTAAACCCGCTACATAATCCTAGTGTCTAGCTGCACAGCTCATCATGCTAAATCATCTCGTCGAACATCCTTGAATGAGACGTGGCAATATATTAAAAATAGGCAGCCACTAAACATAGAAGTTACTAACACAGATTCTAAACACTTTGCAAGAAGATGAAACAAGTGCTCAAGAATTAATTAAAAAAACACTAAATATGATGCATATATATATATTCAACATTGAACTTTTAAGAAACTGATTGCCTATATTAGTTCATCATATATGAAAGAATAATCCAAGGTTTAAAATCTCGATCCGTTTCAAGATTTCGATCCGCAACTCGAACGATACGGTTTTAATATTGTATCAGATTGTGCCAATAAGTTTTGATAATTTTTAAATATAAAATATATAAATTAAAAATAAACATTTTAACTTGAATATTAAAAAATTTAAAAATTTAAAAAAGAAAAAAATAAAGAAAAGAAAAAAAAGCTATCAAAAAATTAATTATAATAAGTAAAATTAATTTAATTAATTTTGATTGTATATGATTATAAAATAAAATTTAATAATAATAAAATTATTATTCATGATATATAAATAAATAAAATAAATTTACAAAATATTTTTAGATTAATGGGATAATTTTATTAAATTTTGATTGATTTTATTTATTTTATCTAAACTATAGCTAGGAGTTGATTGAAATTATTATCCTAACTTTTAATTAAAATTTCACCGTGCGTTTGCAACTTCATAGTTCACGGAGGCCGCCTGCGGCCACGTGGAAGCCCGCGGCCATTGGTATCGCCCACACTGATGTCGGACGACGGATAGAATAGAAAATTTTGTCTATGTTGTCAGACGCTGATCGAGATTTAAACCCATGGAATAACCACATTGCAACCAAACAAGTAAACCTATTGCAAATGGTACAGAGAAAATTAGCCATCACCAAGTGGAAATTAAGGAGTGACCCATCAATGTCGAAGGTTAAGGAACTCATCGCCTAAATTAATTCCATCATATATATTTTTAATGTTGAATTCTTAAGGAACTCATCGTCTATATTAGTTCCATCATACAAGAAAAAAGAAATCAAATTGCAAATAGCATAAAGAAAATCAGTTGTCTTCAAGTGGAAATTTATCAGTGACCCAACAATTTTATATTGAAAAAACTAATAGTTTGATCCCAATATTTAACTATGAGTCGGTAGCTATAAACTTAGAAACAAGTAGAACTCTTCAGCAGCTACGGTCTTTATGTCCATGATTACAACTTAAAAGTTTGATCAGCACTTGGTGATACCATTTTTTTTAGAATCAGAATGCTACACATGAGAACAGAAAAAGGTTTTATATGCAGTTTTCTCAAAATAAAAACTCACCAGATTGTGTACTATTGAACCATTGGAACCATGCATTCAAGCGGACATAAGCTCTATTGAGGAAATCAGTGATCTCATCTGTTTCTTGAGCTGAAAATTTACTTGTCCTTATGCCATTTAGTAAGTCTGTTGGAAGATTATTTGCAATCAAACACCCATGTATAAATGTTTTTACAGAAAGAACAATTTTCACTAACACGGATTGATTTTTCCTTTCAAACCAGGCAAATAACCACATCTGCAGAAGCAATTCTCATTGACATATACAATTCCCCCAGTTAAAGTTACACGCTTCAAATTACCTTTTTATACACACACACTGTATGCATATCCACAGCAAACAGCCATAATGCTTCAATCAAATCATACCAAATATGTATATATATAAGAGAAAAGGGCGTTGAACCAACTATAACTACCTAAGAAAATAGAATAACAAATGAAACTGAAACTTCTGTAGAATAGTTATGAATTGCAACAGCAATATAGAGGATGATTCAGTCACCCCATCATACCATATATATTTTAAAAAAAAATTAAGGCAACCAAAACACTATTTATTTTAACATCATGGAAAACTCGAAGACTCACCCTTCTATCATCTAAAGAGCAATAGATTCTTTGTCCACTGTAGTTTGCTTATTTGGTGATAACTATACCCTAAAATTCTGCTTAAACAAATGTGTTACCAACACTTGGCAGCATCCGTCTCTAGCCCACAATTTCAGTTCGTCTTAACTCCTAATGAGTTCAAATTGTATGGAAGAAACTAAATTCTAAGTTACAACAAAACAGTCACAATTTCTGGAACTTCTCCAGAAACTATGCCTCCAGAGCAAGGATCGAGTGGCATTTCCACTGTTAAACCTAGTAACTTCTGCTTGGAGTAGAAACTGGAAGCTTTCTGCAGCAACAACATCTTTGCCCAAAAAATAAAAAACTTCCATAAATTTGTGGAGAACATCAGCAATGATCACTTGTAAATTGAATGAAAAAAGTCTCATTTACACCTTTCCTCCTCTTGCAACAAGAAAACATTGGGTTTTCTCCATTGGATCCCATGGTGACATTGCTTCCCCTGATGATAGCTCTCAACTCCTCAAGGGCCCCTTGCTGGAGCACAAGGCCCTTGTTGGCACTGCCACCATCAAGCATGTCATCATCACCCTTGCCAACACCCAAAGCAAGTCAGTCAATCATCATGCACTTCCTCTCCCTGCTGCCTAGCCCTGCCCAGCACTGCCTCTCCTCTCAGCAGCTCATCCTCTTTCATGCCTCCTCTGAACACTCATCAACTCCACCCTCGCCGTCAATCTTAGTGTCCACCTTGTCCATGTTGACACTGGCAGCAAGACAAGGAGGTAGTTGACACCATAATGGATCTCTTAGCCTCCTCCATTGAACCCACCTCCTCTCTGCCACTCAGCCTCAAGCAATTAATTCGAATCAATTTTTGGCACTGTGCTGCAGAATGTGATAGTGTCATCACTTTGTGCTTGAAATCCTTGGTGGGTCAGTGCCAGAAGATTACTTGACTTCAAGCAAAGTCATTTAGGTCTTTTCGCATAGTTAAACTCCCTGGTCCCATCAGCACAAATGAGAAGGTGTTTGACTTTATTTTCATTACACATTCTGTTTTTTCCATAACAATGCCAGACACTAATCACAACAAAACAAAAGGTACAGTTAACAAGAAAATTACCAAGAGAAAACTGAATGACTTGTCAGCATGGTGAGAAAGAATTGTTGACCTTGATTAGGGCAATATGGCTAGGTAGCATAGAGCCAATAAAAAATTGACCATTTTCACAGCAATATCTCTGATAAATAAGAACAATTTAACCCAAGGTACAGGTGAAAATGGCATGTCAATTGCAAGTGCCACACCCACAAGAAAAGCAGAGACACAAGAGAGAATGATGGAAGAATAATTACAGAAGAGAAATTTCCATGTCACTGTCATTACGTGTTACTAAAAGCCACAACCCTTGTCATCTTAGCAATGAGAGTATGAAGAGGATATGGCAGAAGGATGACAGTGCAAGAAACTTTATTAGAGATGACAAAAGAATGATCTAGTTTCTTGGCTGGACATATGATGATAGCCTGCAACAGATATAAATAGCAGACTTTGAAGAATGATCATCATCATCATCATGTAATACCACATGTTTGAAAAGGACGTGAAAAACTATTAAAGGGAAAAGTTATTGGTTGACAAGAGTTAAGACCATGTACAGTAATGACTTTAATAATCATCATACTGGAAATTTATACCATAGTCAAATAAGTATCAGATATTCATACAAGCAATTCAGAAACAAACATAAAATATTCCTGCATCCTTTACTCAGGTTTAGCATACCTCTGAATAAATTTATTCTTCATACAATATATAAGCAATGTATTTACAAAACAATATGCTAATTTATCATGCAATGCAAGCAAAACATGAATCTCACGAGCACTTTGAATTGACCATGCTTAGTATATTTCAGGAATAGTTCCATTTATGGAGCTCCAAAAAGATGATGAAGTCTGAGACAGCAAGCTGTGATTGTATTTATTAGAAGATGAAAATTCCATGAGTAGATCTTTATTTCAGTATCTGTTTTGAAACTTAGCCATTTTTTAAGTTGGTCAAAATCTTGATATGTGAATGAATATTGTGAACTTTGGCTAACATACATGCCTCCACAAGCAAGGACTGCAAATTGTTGGCAATTTAACCATTAACACAATTTTATCAGCACACAGCATAAATTCAAAAACAACACATTTTCCAATCAGTAGGTAGGCAATATATATATATATATATATATATATATATATATATATATATATATATATATATATATATATATATATATATAGGTAAAGCTACTGCACCTCTTACAACAAGAAATAAAGTTGGTGGATTCCCATTTGTTGAATATTGAAGAACAAATTCCTCAGGTACTTTACTGCAGAAATTGAGCAAGTTTCATGTGAATAAATTTGTCCACGATCTCATACAAATTGAGATTAAATTACCTCAATGCTTCAGCACCTAAAATCTGCTCACGAGGAATCCATCCATCAGCATTAATGAGATCCAACCAATGCCCAATAATGTCCATGGATAAATCAGCATCCCAACGCCTATTAACATTGATACATATTTCAAGAAAAATGCGGCAGATCAGAAAATGAAACTAATTCCAGATGCTAGAAATTTATTCAGTAGAAATTTAACAGCTGAGCTGCTGCCTGCTAGACACTGCAAAAATAATCATAGTATATGACAAACCCAATGATCATTTGATGGAAGCCTTCATCCCAGAGAAAACCTCTTGGAAAGAACGATCTACTAGGAACAGCTGTAAAAAGTGCAGCTGGCCAATAAGAAATAAACTTATCTCCATTCTTTTGCTGCCAAAGAGATCAAATATAACATGTTTATTATACTTTCCTCCAAAGGCTAATCATAATAACATAATACAACTTTAGGGATCAAATATAACATGCTTGCACGCTTACTGCTTCATAATTGAAGGTCAATTTCTATCTTGAGCAGATTGATTCGATACAATAAAGCTAACAGAAAATATGACATGTTTATAATATAGAAGTACTTTCACGTGAACAGCAGAATCTGATTAGCAAGAATTAATGGTGACTAGTCTATTTAGGATTTAGGAGATAAATGGAAAGAGAGTATACATCTCAGAGTATATGACTCGAATTTTCAAAAGGTAAATAAAGTAAATCAAAAGAGACAATAAAATGGTCAGTTTATATGGAAGAATTAAAAAAAATAAAGTTTTTGATGATTTGACACATTCCCACTGTCTACCACACCTTCTCTAAGTTTGATAATCATAAAATCAATGGATAATAAATAGAAAGAGAGAATGTGCAGCCGGTTAAAAGTTTTTGAAACTTAACAAACCTTATACTTACAGTGTAACCTTCAGGTAAGGCAATCTTTGACTGACCATAGAAGTAGCCAATTCCTCCTAGCATATTTCCTAAGGCTGCCCTACCAACAGCCATCAGTTCAGAATCAACCTGAATCAAGTTAAGAAGTCAAATAGTGTTCCACGTCAATCCATTTTCCATCTTCAATGCTTATGTTTCCATGGAAAATGTGGTGCAAACATAACAAAAGATGTATACTATAAGCAACTCATGCTGTCAAACAATTCTGCCTAGAGTGTCTGCAAAAAGCATGTAAATAGAGGTGCACTTATTGATATTGAAACCTACATTTCTCAGAAGCAAGGTTCAAAGTATCACTCTGTAAGAAGATCTGGATACTTGGATTATCAAAAAATATATATCACTCTGTAATAGAGTTTTAAAGCTTGGCCAAAACAGTAGTATTCCAGTATCATGTCATGCCAGATCTCAGCACGCTATGAAATGCTCAAAACATGTCAAAATGATGTCAAGCTGATTTCATTCCTTTAATTCCCTTCACTTTGCTTGGTTATTTTCAAAAATACTAATATAGAAAAAAGCGAGACTTTGAAGAAACAATTTATAAAAAAAGGTATAATTAAAACATCTAAGACAGATTTGCCAAGCATATTTCAGTTTTCTCAGTTTGGATTTTCCCTAAAAGATGCATCATACTTTCTTTTTGCCCAAATCACACACTTTTCGTCACCCCATAGTCCAAAAATATCCCATGGTTTGACAAACAAAAATCTCTTTTTCTACTCTAATTATTTCAAGGGCAAAAAATTGTTGAAGAAAATGATATAGCAGTGAATTTGTAAGAGTGAGATGTAGACCAAAGCAAAAATTATTTTAAAATGGACCATAAAAGAATTTTTCCTAAGTCTTAAATGACCAAAATTTGTGCCATTTTAGCAAAAAACATCTAGACTTCCTAGGAGTTTTGGAAGAATTGTTTACATGCTTTAAGTTGATAAAACTCTTTCATGGCCTAATCATAGAATTTTGACTAAAAAATCATACAAAAAACTTCTTAATTGCCTCTGAGTGTTTGGATACTTTTCATGTTGAAAACAGATTGAGTTGGCAATTATCAATTTTGATAAAATAAGTCATTTTGATCAAAAATAAACTTTTTCAATTTAGAAAGTGACTGTTTCCAACCTCAAAACAGTTATTTGAGATTCCTAGGAAGCCTTAGATATTATTTTCTGGCAAAAAGCATATGATTTGGGCCATCATATGCCAAAATTACCTTGATGATCTGTCTCGAATCAACAACACCTAAACAGTTTACTTGACACTCCTAAGGAGCTTTTGGTATATTTTATAGTCAAAATTGCATGATTTGGGACACTGATTTTTTTTTTTTTCAAAAACTCCTCAATAATCCATTTTAAATCAAAAAAGAATAGGTACACCTCTCGTTCATATGAATCCACTGGTTTATTTTTTTTTTTCAAAAATAAGCAAGTTTTGACAGTTAAAATGGCTGGAAGAAAAAGAGAATTATTTGGTTTGTAGTGCTTAAGGTATTTTAGATATGTTGAGAGAGGTATGTGATTTGGATAAAACAATTAATGGTGTGCCCTTTGAGAAAAACCCGAACTCAAACCCAAATCCACCCTTAAAAAAAATTGCCAACATATGAAGCAATGGCATACCTTAGTGATATATTTATTATTGTTGAAAAAAAAATTGTCAACCTGATTTTATCATATGATATCAAATATATATAAAATCATTATAATAATTTTGTATTTTCTTTTTCATATGATACAGATATATATATATATATATATATATGTATACTAATATTTATTTTAAAAAATATGTAAATTTGTATCGATTAAATCTAATTGAATAAATAGTTAAATTAACTATAAGATATGTAGTACAACACTTAAATTTTACTATGGGAGTTAATCAATTGACTATAAAGTATATACTAAATAGTAATTAACTAATGTTATAATTATATATTAATTAAGTGTGAAGTATATAAGTGTAATTAATTCAGAATTAACCACAGATATTTTATATATATATATATAACCTTTTAGCCGTTTTTATGCCATATAACTTTTATAACACATGACCAAACTAGTCCCTAAACACAAATTGAGTCCCTTCCCTACCCATGCAAAGCCCCGCTCTCCTTGCCAATGATTTCTTTTTGTTGTACTTAGACACTGCTTCCTCTTCCTTTGGGTGTGTATCCTCCTCTACTCTGCTGATTTCTCTCATATGACCATGGGGAGTCTCTATCTATTGATCAGTACCAACTAAGAAAATACAAATCCACCCACTATTAGGCAGTATTCTCCATCAGCACAAACAACAACAGAAAACCCATTTCAGCCATGTTGAACAGTACGAAACAAAAGTTCAATCCAAACTAAAAAAAAAAAAATCAATTTACGAATTAATTCATTCATAAATATGTAATATGAATCCCATAGACACCATCCCAAGCAATGTCAAAGGCATCTGACATGATTGAGTTATAACACCTTTACAAGCAATGTCAAAGGCATCCAATAGGATTGAGCTATAAATATACAGAGTGGATCGAGTCAAACTCAATATTAACCAAGTTCAATATTTTGCATTCAAGCTTACTTTTAAAAAAGTTACCAAGCAAATTGAGCTCACACTTAAAAACTGTCCTTAAAAGTTTGTTAAAACTTGACCCAATAAATGAAACAATATGCCATACCTATTCAGAACCTTAATTGTCATAAACTCATATTTCATGTTTACAAATAAGTCATAAATTAAACCATTAACAAGGTTATCTTTCTTAAAATAAAATTTTCATGATATAGTTGTCAATATTCCCATTCACTTTAAACCTTATATAAAATCCCTTTGAATTGAGTCACTTAACATTTTTTTTTATTTTTTATGCATACTCATTTAATATGTTAGAATGGCATTTGAATACAAAGAAAAATGACAAACAAAACAAAACAAAATGCAAAGTGAATAAAGAATATGAGAAAGCAAAAATGAAAATAAATAACTAAGATTCCAATAAGGGAATTTTTGGTATAACATCATTAACCTGAGTTTAGTTTAAAATAATAAAATTTAAGAGAGAATTATATATTTAGAAGGATAAAAGAACAGTCCGGTGCAGGAAGCTTTCGTCAATACAGGGTCCCAGAAAAGAGTTTATTGTACACAATTTTATCTTGTTTTGCAAGAGGTTATTGTCAGAACTCGAATCCATGATTTCTAAGTCACACAGCAACAACTTTACCGTTGTACCAAAGCTCCCCTTCATTTAGAAGGATATCTATGTTAAATTAATAATAAATTTAACACGAGCTTATTTGTAAGATTTTGTTCATTTATATTCCTATAAACACCCAACTATAAGTGGTCCAAATTAACTTAACAAGATCTTATTTAATACTAACCATAGATGTGCCCACTGCTTGTGTAGCAAACCATCAACATGATTTGGTTATTCTAAAATCAATCTACTGTCACCAACATCACAATGTGAACCCTAACTCTTTCTTCCATGCTAAGGCAGCCTGAAATGAAAGAAAACATTACTCATTTCTTTCCCCATCCTTATATGTCAAGGTAACCCATCAAAAGTACTGGGAAAAAAATAGGGAAGAAAGAGAAATTGAAAACTAAATAGGATAAACCACTCAGTTAAATCTCCACCGCCTTTTGCCTTGAAAAGTTCTCAAAGCTTCAATTGTTAACACGTTCCTTATTCAAGCACGAATTATATATTTACTGCTTTAAACTTCGACACAATAGATCACTAATCTAAACTTTACAAAGTAGCAAAGAATCAATTTAATCATAAAGTACGCACAAAGGTGCTGTCCAGGTAATTTTTTACTTTTGTATAAGGAAATTCAAGCTCGACATCACCAAACATTGAAATATGCAAGTAATAATACTTTTACAGTGAAATGACAGGGGGAAGAAGGAACAATCAGGGAAATCTGGCAAATCAAGAAAGGACTACCATATACAGTTTTAAATGTCTTGGCTATGCCATTTATAGTGAGAGATAGATGAAGATACTGTCAATCAAATAAAGAGTGGTCAGTTGAATTGGTGAGAAACATCTAGAATCTTACGTGTTCATTGTGTGCCCTTTAGGTTAAATTTTTTTTTTGTAAAATTAAAACAAGGTTTTTAATTTCGTGTCATGCTAGTCGGCACAAGTGGAATTGACTGTTCCGCCCGCCAACCAGGACCTGAACACTATTGATATTGTCGTAACCCCTAAGCAAGGCCGATGTGAGAGCGAAGGCTGCTACGAAAATTGCACAGCCTTGGCACGGGGGGCAGAGGTCGTCTCGCCCCCGTGCGAGGTTGCGCGACCTCCGCGGGGGTGTGCGACCTCTACAAGGGCACGGAGGCCATCGTGACCACCACACGAGCTCCAAGGGAGCATAGAGGCCATCACCCCACCATGTTGTAGCGACCTCCGCGAGGGCGTAGAGGCTATCGTGACCTCCGTAGGGCCGTAAAGGCCTCCTCAACTCGGCGACCTCCACAGGGGTGTGATAGCTACCGCGGTTGGCTTATTTTTAAAAAAATAACGGTTATTTTTTTTATTTTTAAATGGTATTTTCTTTTCCCTATTAAATTTTTTGCTCTTAATTTTTTTTCCTCCTTTATCAAATAGTTTTTTTCTTCCTTATTAATTTTCCTCTTTAACTCCGCCCATGATAAGTTAACCTTGTCGTGACCGGTCCCAAGACCGGATAAAAGAGGAAGGTTGCGTTAGATTGTCAGTCAGCGTTAAACTAAGGCAAATGTTCAATGAATTGATCAATCAAACTATTAATTTTCCTCTTCATTTATTATTTTTTCCCCATCAAACTAAACAAACAAACAAACAAAAATACCTTTTAAGGTAAATAAAAGAAAAACAAAACCTCTTTAAAAATGATTATTCTTTTCCTTTCTTAAATAAAAAAATTAAATATAATAGAATTTCTAACTTTATAAAATGTGTTACTACTAATAAACAAATTAGATTTAATTTTAATCTGATCAAAATATATCTAAATTAAATTGATTTTTACTCGATAAGCATCAAACATTTCATGAGATAATATCAAAACTTAAACTCAGCATTCAATATCTAAATTATAACTTAATAATAAGTATCTATAACAATTAAAAAATATTTTTAATTAATATATTTTATATTTAAAAAAGTACCAAAATCATATCGGTAATGTACGATATGATAAACCTTGAATTAAAGTATCATCAGCCACTTATGGTATTACTAAAAAGGATAATATAACAAATACTGCTGGGGAACAATTATGCGCAATTAAACTTATATAAAATTTCTACTTTCAGTTTGCAGATTTCATTAGACAAAACAAGGTCATTGAAAATTGAAAAAGAAAAAACAAATACTTAACATATCATTCACCTCTATTAAATTTAAATATGTCAAAGAAATCAATGTTGAATATTTGTTTTATTTGTCCTTTCAACCTTCAAATTTTATTTTCTTAAAAATAACAAAAAAAATAGAAAAATTTCCAAACCCAACAATGAGGGACAGAGGAAGACAAAAGAAAACTCTAATTAGCATAATCAAAAAATAATTAAAATTGATTTAAGAGCTTAGTTGTAATTACTGATATAAGCTTTCATAGACATCAATGGAAGAATAGAGTTAATGAAATTGACCAAAATAGTTGATATTGACAAAACATGTATCTGTTTTTTTTCTTGTTAATGAAAATCTGTACTTCAAAGCATATAATACATATAAATAATTATAGTGACGCCAAAGGATAAAAGAAACTTTACTAATGTGATCTCAAGTATGTTGCACTCAAACAGAATACATATACCAAAATATTGGGAAATGGTAAGTGAAAGGAATCTAAAATGGAGAATCAATATGATCTAAAGTGCATTGCAAACGAACAACAAACGTATATGTCAAAATATTGTGGAATGGTAAGTAATCTGAAAGGAAGCTAAAATGGGTAATCAGCTACACAAAATTGTGTAGAAAGAAAAAAGGTTCAAACGAATATACCTTATCTTTCAGTTTAAAATATCTAAGATACTTTTCTTCAAATTCTTTTTGTTTCTCATCGAGTCGAGTAGACAATATGTCTCCTGATGGAAAGAATTAACAAGAACTTCATTTAAAGAAAAGGACATTGGTGGGAAAACTGCAGCATAAAGTAGAAGTTGCCTGTTGCTAAATTATAAAAAGAAACATACAAAAATAATAATAGACAACAGAAAAGCTCTTGCACTGAAAATCCATTGTTGTTGGCGACAAATGGATATAACATATTCCATTTTCATACTATAACCTTTCTCAATTTTAAGGGACAGTCTCAAGAAAAAGTTCTTGGTTCGTTTTGCTGACATTAAGGAATAGGACAGGAAAATGATTTTAAAAAGGTTCACTTTGACTCCAATAACTCATCAAGATGTTATGTGATTTACATACTGTTCTTTAAATCTATTGATATCAAGTCCTGGTGATAACTATGGTCAACAGAATATGGTTGGAACAGATGAGAATGTGCTACCAGGAATGTTAAATTTTTCTCCTTTTTTCTGAGGGGAGGTGGGACAATCATACCTGTAAGACTATGGAGCCGTTGATCTACCAATGAGTCTTTCATATTAGTTCCAGATACAAAAGCGATATCTAGTTCAGCAGGAACACCAGTTGAAATCTGGAAGGAAATTCAATAAGTTTTCAAAGAAAACAATAACCAAATAACTAAAATCATGAGGAAGATTTTCTATAGATTATAAAGAATAATCACTCAACAAACATAGCACAAACTTTCTTTTTGAGTCGGCAATTCATCTATCAGTGGCTAGATAAGACTACAATATCAACAATATCCAGAGAGAATATATCCACTAGATAGATTAAACAGTGAAATTACTCAAGTAGGAAGCACCAAAAGAAGACATGAGGATACTGAGGCCAGATAAAGAAGCCACAAATAAGATCTATAATAGTAGTCCAACACCCATTATGAACAAGGTGATTATTAGTAAATACATGCAGCCCAAGTCTTATAAAAGGGTAGCTCGGTGCACGAAGCCCTCGTCACAGGATCCCAATGAAGGGTCTATTGTACACAGTCTTATCCTGCTTTGTAAAAAACTATTTCCGAGACTTGAACATGTAACCTCTAGGTCACACGGCAACAACTTTACCATTACGCCAAAGCTCTCCTTCAATCCAAGTCTTATGCATTATGATATTTAAGTATTTATAATCGTGATACATGTCTTGTAACAAACATTCACAAGTTTTCTTCAGAACATTTAGAAAGCAAAGGAAAATTATGTACATCATAGTATGCCTGATATCTAACTCCAAAATTTGAGCATCTAACATAGCTTTTCAATATCTAGAAGTTGTGAGCAGAGAAGCACAGATGTCTTTGAATAAAATAAAATAAGACTGAGAAGAATTCACATCTATATCCTAATATGTGTTACAGGAGCAGGTATCTAATATAATCATGTTGCATCATAGACATTAACACTGATCTAAAGCTTAATGTGCATGCTTCAAAATTACAGTTACCTTAGTCATCACAGTCAAAGCATTATCAGTCCTTTTCCAGAATTCCAACAAGAACAACTGAATTTTTCAATATAGACTCTTAACTAATAATACCTGAATAACAACTACATTTGAAGATTCCTCAATTGTGTCAGATAGCTGAAGTTTCCCAGTTCTTGTTGCCTTGAGTACAAGCCAGCAATCAAGAAAAAGTTTTAATAAACATAAATGCAATCTTAGCCTTAAAAAAAGAAGGGAAGGCTGAAGGGAAGAAGATTATCAAACCAGGACATGCCCTCATCTTAATGTACCTTATATCACTGCTAAAAGATTGAAACTTACATGAAATGCGAGAGTACCCTGAACAAGTTCTGTCAAATTGTGCATATGATGAGTTCTGAACCCAGAAAAATGAGTCTCCACACGTCTCTGCAAAGGACGTGCAAAAACCATTAGGTCAGAATAAACTATAAATTGGCAAGAAGAAGCTCTTCACCTAATAGATTTGTATATGTGGTTTAAGTGAAGTGCCTAAACTCTGATGTATCTTTCTACTTGATTAAAAAAAATGAATGACTGCATGTGTACTTGAAAAATCCTTTTTCAAAATAAAAATAAAAGTGAGGTGCCTAAACATTTTTAAATAGCCAAAATTATATTTATCTCTAGCTATTATTAGTTTCAGAGTTAACTTCCAAGACCATGTTTAGAGTACAACTATGGACAAATTGTGTGGAAATGAAACATATTAACACTAGTTAAATTTCGCATTCAATTCATCAACACTAGTTTGACAAACAACATGAATAAGAAAATTCCTTGATTTCACTACTTTTGTACTTAGTTAATCTTAATCCACACAAAACTATAAAATCTTCAATGATTAAATCTCTCACATCCATGAACCATAATCATATTTAGAGGATTCACTCCAATCACAAATGTTTCATATGTATCACCTTTACACGGTACTTACTAGATATTGATGATGAATTCACATTCACCATTAGCAGTGCTTGTAACGTGGTGCAAATGAAATTATTGACCACATTAAAAGAAGTTAGATAGTAGTTATTACTCAGAAAGCAGGAAAGTTTAATCATTTCTAATTCTAGAGCTTTAGCCTATTGCCTTAGTTAGGCTCAACCTTATGCTATTATCTTCCTTTCTGATCCTAAAGCAAACTGTCTGTGCTTCATAAAGTACTTACTCTTTTAATTTAATAATACCACTCTTGAAACATGGACCATGCTGTATACCCCTAAAAAAACAAAGCCGCTTTGCTTCCCTACAAAATGACAGCAATTTGTTGCATATATGTTTAGAAATTTGATAGGTTGATGTGGTCAAAACATACTCGGACATGTTTCCTACCCTTGATGGTCTAATGCATTTGCTAAAGTACAAGAATCAGTTCTGGGTCCAACTTGCTGAACTGAGCTCAATTTGGGGGGCATACGTCCAGCTCAATTGAAATGAGCAATCCAACCATGCTGCATTAGACATGACAGAGATGCTTAGATGGTATCATTTCCTAGCTCATCCAAAGTGTTCTTCCTTCTAAATTCCCCTAGATTGAGCTCATTTCTGAACCGCGCTGATTCCCAGGAGTCTGTGACAAAAAGAACCTGAAGTGGGGATAAGTTGTCACCTCAGGGTCTCTTTCATAGTCACTTGAATTTCATTAAACAAAGTTGGAATCATAGCACTTCTTCCACTTTATTGTAGCTTTGGGTCCCCTGTTATAGGGCCCCTACATTATCACATTGTTAACCATTCCAGAAAATCCTTACTCCGCTTAAACCACTTAGTTATACAAAAAACTTTAGTGTCCACATAGAAGGCCACCAATGGGCTTCACATGCCCAGCGATGCATTGCCCCATCAACTGGTAACTAACACTAGTGGGTAATTTTGTCCATGTTAGATACGCCTTCTTTATGCCATGTGTTTCCCATCTACCAGCAATTAATTGGTGAGAAATTTTGCCCACATTAGTAACCCTTCTTCTCCACCATGTGCTAACCATCCGCTGGTAATTAAAATTGGTAGGCAATTTTGCCAGAATTAGTTGATTGCACAAGGCTGCATAGAATTTTATATCTATATATATATATATATGATGGATTAAATTCATGCATGCAAACAGGTGAAACAAGGTAGGACAGAAAAATTCTATCTCGCACTCCATATATGGTAACACAATCAAGAATTTAATTTTATTAGAAGTTCTCTAAGTCATTAAATTTTATTTCATTTTGCAAGAGTCAATCAAGTTTTATTAGGATAATTACGTTTTTATTAAAAATTATCCAAGTTGTTAATTTTAATAATTTGTTAGAACTTTTAAAAAGTTGTTTTATCACTTTTTGAAAGAGTCAGTCAAGTTTTATTAGAAAAATTAGGGTTTTGATAAAATATCTATTATTTTACAAAGTATAAGTTGTGTCAACAAACTATAAAAAGAGATAAAAATCTCACATAATAGATAATTTTTGGAGTTAATACAATTTGTAATTTCATTTTCTCTAGATGAGAATTGCCAATGTTCCTCCTGATGAAAATCGTATCTTTATCCTTTGTTGTGCTGTGTCATATGGGGTTTTAATTTTTTTGTGTCATGTGTGCCCCATTTGCATTACGAACAAGACAAAGCTGCCTTAATCAGATTGGGGCAGGCAGGTATTTATCGGATAGAACAAATTGTCATCCCTATTCTTGAAGCTTCATGTCATGACCATTTACATGCAGTCATTAAAATTCTATAATAAGAATACTCCACAGAAAGAAAGAAAGGTCACCTTTGAGCCTTTAAGATGTGGGGTACATTGTAGTTGTCAAGCCAGATATTCCCACAAAAAGGAGATTCACATAACACCATTGTCTCTCTTCCTTTTGAGTGGTAATCTAAATTTATGGAAGGCAAGAAGCATATTGTTGTAATCGGATAGAATGGAAAGATGGAATATAGGACCAAAGTTTAAAATCTCAAATCACGTTGGAATTTTGGTCTCTTACTAAGACAAATCTCAGTACCATACCATGTTGTGGTGCAAATAAGACGAGCTTTAAAATCTCAAACCAAATTCTAGTCTCTAATCTAACTGATACAGTTTCATTGTTGTATTGTGTCATATAAATGCAGTTTCTATATATATATATATATATATATATATATATATATATATAATTTAACAATACTCATGTATAAAATTAGATTGGCAAATAGATTGTGATTTCTGATTTCACGTATTGTATCATTCCGTGATTAATTGCAAAATAGCAGTTGTGAACCCTGTCGAACCAATGCCACCCCCTTCGCCACTATACCTTTGTCGAATTGACCTCAGAGAACTCACGAAATCCCCCTCCAACTAACTCCGACTTCTATCTCCTCTATTGATTTCGACTTTCATCACTCATCGGCCCTTTGTCATTGAAGTATGCATAAGGTTAAGATCTTCTCTTCTCGTGACCTCACACCACTTTGGTTCTCATGGAAGGCTCGCAATCATAGAGCATCAAGACGTTCCACATGCCAATCCATGAGCAAAATGAAATGTTTTGCCTATACTGATTGGCACAGAATGAAACTTTGAACCCTATATAATACTTATTTAATTAAATTATTAGTGATAACAAGATTGATTTTAATTAGTATAAGTTGTAATGTTTAATTAACAATTTTATTATAATTAATTTAATTGCTAATAGACGGTTGTTCTTCCATTTATATTTGTTAACTAATTGATCCCTTAGTCCATATATTTAAAAATGTTCACAACCAATTAAATTTTAATTTTTAACTTGAGTAACTTGTAAATTGTATATTTCTTTCATTTTATAATGATTTACACTTATAATCTACTTAATTTAAGCAACTAGAATGTTAATTAATAATGTTTTTGACTTGTCTAAGTTAAGTAATTTTCTAATATTTCAGCAAAGTTTTGAGTTCATCATAATTTTTCTTAATTTTGAGCTCCATAATCATTGGAGATTATAGTATCTACGTATCTAAAAAATTAATAAAAATAGACTCATTTCAAGATGACAATCCAATTATCATTCTGTTCTATTTTCGAATAATTTAGTTAATGATTGAACAATATAATGTTTTCATAAATCATCATTTTAAATGTTTCTTATAATTTATAGTCTAAATTATATAAATTGATATAATTATTATTCTAACCCGATCTCATGAACCCTAGTTTTTCCGTCACTTGCTTACATGATCTCTGTCAACCTCTCCCAACAAGAAGTTAGAACACAAAGAAGAAGCCTCAACAACATTAAATAGTGAATCTTATCCTATTTAAATTTTCCCATCTTAAATTTATTTATTTTTACTTATTAAGTTGAACCAAACCAATATTTCGAATTTTAAACGTTGATTTATGGTTTAGTGGAGTTGTTCGAGTAAACATAGTTATTAGAATCAAGTGGGTTACAAGACTCAATTTGGACTCATTTAGAAAATTTAGGAATGAATCAAGGTCACACCTTGGATACTTTGATTTAGTCGTGTTTGGCTAAGTTAGTGGAATTTTTTGGAGGAAGTTATAGTCTCCTCCCTCTCTCTATCTCCATGTCCTTTTCTTACTTCTCTCCTAATTCTTCCCTTCCTCTACCTGGTGGCACTGTCTAAGTGTCAACACACACATTGTTCGCCCTCAACCAAAGTCGTCTATGAGCATCAGTTCCCCTACCCCTTCTCTCCCCTTTAGTCTCTCTCAATCACTTTCTTCCTCTTGTCTCTATGTTTCCATGCACACCGCTGCTACTGCAGATCTCTTCCCAACCTCACCGATGTTGTAACTACCCCCAGCAACTTGTCATTATTGTAAACATATCGAAGTGCATTTCAATTGGTGGGAAAAACAATAAATTTAGCATGTGTCAATATCAACCGGCATGGCTCAACGTTTAAAACCTTGTATAGGATGATAATCCCAGCTATATATGAGCTCATCTTGGTTTAGTGGTTGACTGAGTTGGGATGTACTCCTAGAAAGTCTCCAAAGTTATAATGTGACAACCAAGTTAACATGCGCATACTAATCTAGTGTTTCACAAGAGATAAGTCATACAAAGATTGTTGTCCATTTATAAGAGAGTACAATGTAATAAAATTAGTTTCATATTTCAATGATCAATTAGCATAATTGTTAATTAAGCCCTTAAGACTTCATAGCAAGTATATCCGAAACAACATAGATGGATTTTCATATTATCTTTAAGGCGGATTGAAAAGTGTTTAGTGCCTAAACGTAAATGCTAGGGGCCTATTTTTTAATAACATATGTTACAGAAATGTAATTTTTTACCAGGGATAATTAAGCCTAATTTTCCCTATTTCAATGTGCAATGGAAGCTGCCTCCACAGGCTCAGCGGAGTTGATACTCGCATGGTTGCTGCTACCAATGAGGCAAGGGTTGATCCCTAGGGTTCGTTCCCTTAGGATTAATTGTCCGCTCATGTAGGAGGCCGCTCTATTACCGTGACTTACCTCCCTTACGATGGTTGTGGGGTCGGCTGGTAGGGGTGCTTGAGGTGAGTGAATCGCCTTTTGCTACCAACGACTTTGTGTCTCAATACAAGTTGAGATTGACTCGAGTGATTATCGTACATTCTTTAGCGACCCAAACAACTAAGTTTTGTCGGGTGAAGCCCATTGCCACTCTTCAATAAAGCCTCACTCATTTTCCTTTCTTTTTACCACCCATACTCCCTCTAATTATTTTGAACTCTCACTTAAGCTATCTATTCTCATTTAACTCTCATGATCTCTGTTCTTAGAGGATTGACATGAGGAAGTTTTCCAGAATAAGTTTTTATTAGAAGAAATTGTTGTCCTTGGCTATGATAATACCTATGATAGGATTAGGCCTACCATTGCAATGCAACTCAAAGTTATTGATGGATATGTGGCATTGGTAGAGAGCTCTCTTATTGATGAGTTACTTCTAGAGAAACTCCCAACAAGATGATATGATGAATGTTGGGCATGAAATATTATGGTTCTTGTTGAAAATGGATTTAAATTAAGTATAAACTTAACATAGTTGTCATTTTTGCACATAAGTGAGGTGTGTGCTATTGGACTAGAGTTACAGGCCCAATCCAAAACTAGGTCTGCACTAGCTGAGTACTGTCCAAAAGACCAAAAGTGGTGTCAAATCAGGACCTATAGTTTTGCTCCTATTGATACAAGATATATTGTAAAAAAAATTAACTTTAACCCTCTTTCCAAGGGTCTTCGATCAAGGTTACATGACTGAAAAAAAATAAAGTCCTCTAGATCAAAGACAAATTGTAAGCACCTTTCTTTGCCTCAACCGATGCAATATCTTTCCATCAAACTTTACCCAGTCCCTTGCCAGTTTAAATAGCACTTAGTAAACGAACTAGTTTCTGAATTTAAGCTCCTAACTAAACTAAACTTATTTCAACTATATATTTAGCAAAAACATTAAAATTGGACAATCTAAAGTAAGCATAGCATGTATACTTATAAAGTAAGTTCAGTTCATTCGCTACAAATATAAGATGAAATGTGACCTATCAAATAAAAGAAGAAAGTAAAATAGTGGATTTAAAACTTCGACATGAGAAGGTATACAATTCCTACACTAGCATCTGAGAATGACCCAAAAAGTGCAGTATGATACCACCATGACAAGTCTTCAAAAATAATGCATCAGGAAATGCTGTTCAGAACCTGCTAAGGTCTATACCTGTGAATCTAAATGTAGTTCCCAGCCTCCAATATCATTGCGTGTTCCAAATGCCAATAGGGTGGCATCACGTGTTTCAAATAGCTGTTTCTTTACATTTAAAGAATTTCCTTCCTCATCAGCAATATAAAAGAAAAGATGTGTAGTTTCTTCGTTACCCTCATTTACAATTGATCTGTAAACAAACCGAATTGGTAATTGGTTATACTACAAAAGATTGAAAGAATCCATAAATCTAAAAAGTATGATAATTAGAGACATAATAAAGTTCAATGTTTGATAAAATTAACTGGAAGAATGACAAAAATTACTTTGTATTCTGTAGATCCAATCTGACAGCCCAATCACCTCCAAAGCCACTTCCTTCCTTCTTCTCCTTTAAGAAACTAGTTTTGAATGACAATCCATGATCGACAATTAATTGACGACCATAGTCCCTACCATTGTGATCTTTCCATCCATATGTGCTTAGATCATCAGAATCTTGGCAAAAATGACGAAGAAAGTACTGACCATTTCGTATGCCAATCCACATTAGTCCAGCAATCAGTGACTGTGGAGTTCTGCAGGCACAGGAGCAGATCACTTACAAACAAATGCTTATAAAAATATTACTTGGCTTGCTTTCTTTAAAGGAATTCTACATGTGAACCATAGAATATATTTAAGAAAACATTCAACTTTAAAAAAATCACAAATTAAGAAAGAAACATTATAAAGATTTGTAGTGTTGAGGGTTCGGTATGAAATTAGCTAGTGCACTGAGGGATTTCACAAAATCCTTAGAAATATTCCAAATTTATTGTTGACATCTCAAAAGAGAGCATAAAATTTTCAATTTACAAAGTAAGTCCAAATGCACAATTACTCAACCCTAATTGTAGTTGTTCCACTCAGGTGCCGAACTATTCAAGAAATATGTTAGCATCTTTGATTGAGTTATTGGGGAACTAACAACGACAAAAAGGAAGTAACCTTGCTCGGATTCCAAGATAGACATGGGGCCGGTATGTGCCCCAGTACAGGCTTTCCTTATGCTCTCCTTGAAACTGCAACCATTCCACATAGTTAAAAATATCATCTTTTTTCCTTTTTTTCAGATGATTAACACTGAACTTAAGACTTAGTTCTCGAAGATGATAACCTAACCTGGAGAAGATCCATCATCTTAGGAGCCTGCAAAGGGGTAACAACCCTCCTCAGCCTTCGCAAAGCCGGAGACTCATGCTGGAACTCCCAATGGCGATTGTAAATCAACAAAAGTACAGAAATCAAAGCCAGGAACCCAAACCCTAACCATAGCAGGGTCTTGAGGCTGACGTCCATTAACCGGATGGGGCCATGATCGCGGCTCCGAACCTTTCTCACCGCATCCACAGGGCGGGAGTCGCGGTCGGATTTTCCGTCACCGGCATCTATAATCGGTGGCCTCCCTCGGTTGCGCGCCGTCCGTCGACTACCTCCACTCATGGCCGTCCCCGTTGACACTCGCTAAGAGTCGATCGATTGTCAGAAGCTGAGATGAACCCGGGATCAATACGAATCCTGAGTTGCTAGAGCATTTTTCCAGAACATTACTTCATATTTAGTATTATCTCAAAATACATCTCAAATTGATTTTATTAACTTTCCCTATGGAGTATGGACATATGTGCATAAAAAAAAAGAATATTAAGGGATGTTTCCATTTGATCAAATTCAATTATTCTTAGATTCATCTTTCATTATTTTTTAGATTTTATTTTATTTTTTAAAAGTTATCACAATATATGCACATTGAATACGTAAAGTTATTTTTTGTTATGTGTTTCCTTTCAATTGTATAATCAATTCAATATAATAAAGTAAGATTGTCGTGAGTACATATTTAGTTCGATTTTTAAATATCGACGATTAAATCTTTAATTTTTTTTTAAAATGAAATAATAAATTAAGGATGCCTTGTAGTTGTTAAAATTATTCACATGATATTCTAATGACGAGTGAAAAATTTGTATGAGATAAAATCGTGAATTAATTGAGTCTGAACCTTGAATATCGATGTGTAGTAAAAAAAAAGCGTGAGATTGAATAGCGGAGGAAATCGAAATAGGTCATCCGAACTAATTCAGCCACCTTGGTTCATCCGATACGATCGAGTTGACTCGCTCGGATTAGTATAAGTTGATCGGGAATGGTAATCGAAGAAATTATTGACTATACAAAACATAACATATTTCAGTTCCCATTGATTTTTGAACTGAAATAAAAATCGAAAAGTAGAACAATTCATAAGCATCTACCACCATTTTAAGCATAACAACGGAACAGGTTAAGCAAACTAGAGCTCATTGACATTGCGGTTCCTCCTGTCTTTGAAACTCAGACTCTGCACCAAGCTTAGCAAGCAACGCTGCTTGGGCTTCATTTTTTTAGCATTCTGATAACTTAAATCTTTATGATCTGGAGAATCAGTGTCATCTTGAAATGGCTTTCCATTAACTTTCAACTCGGGATTGATATCATTTTGTTTGATTTCCAGTTCTTCTAGTTGACTCTCCTGAAGAAGTTCAGAAAGGCTTCTTTTCCCATCAATTAAAGACTCAGAGGTAACTTGAGGAAAACTAGTCGCAGAGAAGATGTTGCCCGGTTGTTTTCTGGAACTGGAAGGGACAAAATCTAAATATGACAGGAAAGTGAAATCCTTAAAATTAGCAAGGAAGTTCGAATAAAAAGAATAATCTGAGACTTATATGTGATCTTACAACCTCCATTGACACTGACAAAATCATCTTCACAATCTGAATCTAACCATGTCTGCGAATCAAAGAAGGCCTCATCTTTTGTACCTAATAAAGATGCAATGAATCGGCATTATGCATTAGAACACATTTCTATTTGTTGGAAGTAGATTAAACGCATTGCCTCTTCCTACTCAACATGGCGGTCCCATAGATGAATCAGAAGGAATTCAAGGAGTCATAAAATAAAGGTAACTTTGAAATTTGATCTACATTGCACATTGCAGAACGAAAAGCTTCCTTGGCTCGCATATTTAAGGAAAAGATCCTTAATATGAGCTTGCTGAGAAAAGTTATACTTTTTAACTCCAAACTAAAACTGAAGAACATGTCGACTGCATGCAAATGCATCCAGATGAACAAGCAAATAAATTAGATTAAAAGAAAAAAGAAAATAGAAAGAAATGCAAGGGTAGTACTATGGCCAGTGCTTCGTCTTCTAGACTCCAATTGCTCGCCATTGACAATTTTATCCTCCTCTGAAGATGCAGCGAAGAACTGCCTTGTCTTGGACACAATTCTCAGCTTCAGTTTCATAAGGGAATCTGAAAACTCAGGGACCAAGAAGGAAAGCACTGACATAAAAGAAGATGCAGTTGCAGGGAAACAAAAGCAAGTGGAGAGGGAGGATTGAAAGAGATAGTGATAAGCAAATTGGCAGAAAGTTTTGTGGTTCAATGGGTCCAACTGGAAGAGAGGAAGAGCGGTAGATGTGGCCTTGCATGTGCTGAGAAAGTGGACTTCTTTGCCAATTGTTTCAGCCACATGTCTTCCCGTCTCCATCGCTGAAATAATTCACGAGATTTGTTTTGCTAGTTGACGATGTTCGTACCTGTTCTGGTTGCATAAATTATTAGTTTTAAAGATCATCTTTTTTTGCGATATATCCATCCAGATTAGGAAGCCTCGCTGCAAATCTGAATTCTGATTATGCTAGATGTTCATTATCTTTCATAAAAGATATGATTATTTAATTTTTCCATTGACCATCGACATCGAAATAAATACAAAGTCTCTTTAAAAATTTAAATTTGAATATTTTCAAGAGCGATCTTAAAAAAAGATTAAACTTATACTGTATAAAAAAGCATTCTACTATTCTATCATCACATCGTGCCTCACAGGCTTCCCATGCAATTTATCTATCTAGAGAACAAAGTATTTGTTTGTAAAATCTTCGCAGGGAGAGAGAGCTAAAAAATGTTAAGAAAAGACAAGCAAAAGGATCCAAAATGCTACCAATTTAGAAGGTAGAAAAATATTCTACCCTCTACGTTCATGAATGATAAATAACAAAATCAACTATATGGAAATGAAGTAAAAAACAAAAACTTAAATACTTAAAATAGCAAGAATATTATCATAAACAATTCATTCATGAATATCTTTATTATTCATCATTTAATATGAAATTGAATTATAATACTCACTCAATCAATCAGACGATAAATAACGAACATATTCACAAATGAATTAAATAGAAAATTATTTCCACAGTGTAGATAAAAAGGAAAAAAAAAAAACTCATAGACACCTAAAAGACAACGGCATATGCAGTGCGACCAAAAAAGCCTTACTAGCTTAACAGGATGCAGCATTATCTGAGACATTTAATTTGTTGATTTGTACAAGACATTGACGAGTGTTAAATCATAAAAGAAGTAATCTGATTTGTTTTTTATTAAAAGGATAAATAAGGCGCGTAAATGTTTGGGTGAATTTATAAATAAATTTGGCAAAAATCACAAGATTAGAATGCTTTTTTTAATAATTAATCAAAAAAGAACATCTACGATTCAGAACTTTGATGATTCAGAAGAAATGGATGCATTTTAATTTTTGCCCAAAAAGCTTTGCTAAATAACAAGAGGTTGTCATTCACAGTCTTCCAAATATCCAAGAGAAAGAGAGCTTCGTTGTTTTTTTAGTACAAAAGTTGTGCTAAAAAATAATATGGAAAAAAGAAACAAAGTTAGCAAAGGAGACGTCATACAAGACGATTTAACTTGCAGTCACCGGGATTCATTCGGACAGGCCTACCACATCCACATCCTGCAACATCAGCTTGGAGAAAGGAGGTATATCATATATGGGTTTCTCTCACATATCATAAGGTGTCATCTTCATGGCTGAATTCCGATTTGAGGAAGTCCTATCCCATAAGCGCGACCAAGAAACCACACTTCATACCCTCAGCTCGGAGAGAGTTGGCTTTGAAAACCATGTTGAATACACCTATCTGTACAAGTGCACACCTTCCTTCCCACTGTCATCCAAAGCCAAACCCTTCATTCGCTTCATGGATAGCGAGAAGTAACCTCTCCTGCAACTGTCC
The DNA here is from genome assembly GCA_025175895.1 of Wurfbainia villosa. Lineage (NCBI taxonomy): Eukaryota > Viridiplantae > Streptophyta > Magnoliopsida > Zingiberales > Zingiberaceae > Wurfbainia > Wurfbainia villosa. Next base: position 5,650,574 of record JAKLTH010000193.1, on the reverse strand, counting down.
TTTTGAGGTGTACTCAGGCAGGTCCAATTGGTTGAAGCTGCACAAATACAATGTACAAAGACTATAAGATACAACCGAATTCACCTGATCAGTAAACCACAAGCGAGAGCAAAACAAGGGAACCAACAATGTCATTCGGAGAAACAAAAATGCAACTCATTAATAATAGCTTGGTGTGTGTGTGTGTGTGTGTGTGTGTATATATATATATATATAAAAGTGGAACCAATCCTGAGCATAGTGGATTCGCTGTCGGTTAATCACTTCTTCCGTCATCTAGAACGGGCGACTAGCTACCCTTGACAACAAACATACATGTAATTGCCTAGTGGTACCAACAAAGAAATTCCATATCAGAATAGAATATAAAGCGGATTATAAATTTATTCATAACTTTGCCATGACTAATCCCAAACCGAGATAAAGAAAAAAGGATTGTATTAGGTTGTGAACCAGTATAAAATATAAACAAATATTATATATAGATCAATCAAATTGTTACACTAATGTTATGTGGTTTCTCGGAAAGAACCCATTGCGGGATTCGATTGCAACATCTTGGCAAATACTATTACATCTCTATAACAACTCGAGTGCAATATTAAATATGCAAGAGTTCTCACACTCTACGTTGAATAAGAACAAACATTGTAGCAATATTAGTTGTTCAGTTGGATAAGAACAAACAATATATCAATATCAATTGTCTTAGATTTGAAACATAGAACGTAGGAACACGCTCACTAGCAAAGCATTTGAGTAAAAGAATTAATATTTCATATTTACAAAAGATAAAATGGATAGGGGAGAAGAAAGATAGAGAACTTGACTTTTAAATTATGGTATATAGGAAAGAATAAAATAAAAAAGGGAGTAAGTATTGTTACAAATGGTTCATTAATAGACAAAATAATAAAAGTAATTAGAAAGAGAAATAAAATTATAAGTCTAGAGATAGCAACAGCTAATGCATTTTTAAAGAAAATAGAAGAGCACCTAATTACAATCAAAAGTGAAAACAATAAGCATTAACTTTCTTATGAAGATTAAGAACGATAGAAAAATATATAAAGATTGTAAAGCCATCTAAAAGAAAACTTAATCATGTCAGTGGCATTAGATATTTGCCTCAAACATAATATTGGTAGAAGGAAAGCGTGTATAACTCATAGGATAAAATGGTGGAAGTTAAAGGATAGAAATAAAATATCTTTAAGAAAAGAATAGGAGTATAAGAATTAGAATAAAGACATTGTAATTTAAATACAATATGAGATAAAACGAAATCAAATTTGAATACGATGGTCGAGAGACTACTCGATGAGTCGAGGATAGGCACCACCAAATAAAGAATTTTGGTGATAGAATGAGGAAGTACAAGAGAAAATGATGGATAAATGATCAGCCTATAAGTTACTATAAGTTTGTAAGAACGTAGTAAATAAAGCCAAAGATAAAAACTTTTGAACATTTGTATTAATCGCTTGATATAAAAGAAGAGAAAAGAGGCGTGTATAAAAATAGTTAAAGCATTTGTATTAATAGCTTGATATAAAAGAAGAGAAAAGAGGCATGTATAAAATAGTTAAAGCAAGAGAGGAAAATAAATGATCTTTCCCAAATAAGATGCATTAAAGATCAAATAGGGCATTGGTGAAAGATGAAAAAATAAAAGAACAATTGAAAAGATATTTTTATCAATTTTTTACTGAAATTTGAGGCAACTAACTTAGCTTAGAAAATTTAAATAGGTTAGAGAAGTATAAAAATTTAAATTTTTATCGAAGAATCCAAATTTTAAAAGTAGAATAGACATTAAATATAATGCAAAATGAAAAAACAGTTAGATTGAATGATATTCTAATAGAAGTATGGAAGTGTCTAGAAGAGTTAGGTATTGAATGATTTACGAAATTATTCATACAATGAAACTTCAGTAAAAAAGGAAAAAAAAAATTAAAGAAAAAAATCAATTTGGATTCATGCATAAAAAGCTAACAATAGAAGTCTTCTTCTCAAACAACTAACAGAAAAGTATCAAGGAAAAAAAAATTACACATCGTATTCAATGACCTCAAAAAAAACTTATGGTAGATTCCAAAAAAAAAATTATACAGAGAATTTTAGAAAAGAAAAATGTTGATATAGCATATGTTAAAATAATTAAAGATATGTATAAAGATGCAACGACAAGAGTGAAAAGTCTAGACGGATTAATCGAAATATTTTCTAAAGATAGGATTACATCGAGAATCAATTCTAAATCCATATCTTTTTACACTAGTCATGGATGTTATAGCACATGCTATTTGCATATGACACTATTTTAATCGATAAGACACATAAAAGAGTAAATAATAAATGTGAATCTTTGCAGAAAAGATTAAAAGTAAAATGTGTGAGACTTAGTATAATAAAGGCAAATATATAGAATTTTTGTTTAGTAATAGACATAATAAGACAATTAAGATACAAGATGACAAATTACCTATAATTAAGAACTTTAAGTATCTAGGTTTGCTTTTGCAAAAGGATGAAAGGTTGATAGATATTTTACATAGAATGCAAGTAGGAGGGCGTTAGGTCTTCTTTGTGATCGTAAGGTACCTCCAATACTTAAAAGGAAAGTTTTATAAAACTATAGTTAAAGTTGTTATGTTATATGAAGTTAAATGTTGGGTTCTGAATCAAATACACAAGAAGATGAGAATTGCAAAAATAAAGATGTTAAGATGAATGTGTGTGCATACGAAGATGGATAAAATAAAAAATAAAAATATTAAAGAAAAAAATAGAAGTATGTCTATCAAGGGAAAACTATGAGAAATGCATTTAAGATAGTATAGATAAATACTTAAGTAATCAATAAATATTGCAATTAGGCAATGTAAGATTATGATAAATACACACATTAACGGAGGAAGAGAGACCAAAGAAGACTTAGTTAGCAACGATAATCATAATAAAATTTATTTAAATATAGATAATAATATAATGGAAAATCAAACCCAATAGCATAGGATTCAAAAGCCGATTCCATTTAGTGGGATAAAAACTTGATTGTCATTGTTGTATTAGTTCTCTACCAACAATATCCTATATTTTATACCAAGTATACCTACATAGAATGATTTAAACTTTGCCTATAACTAAATAAAGACAAAATATGGAGTGGTTTTCTTTCTAAAACAAATCATAAAATACTCAATAGTGTCTCTTTATCCGACCTATTTTCTTTTTTTATAAAAACATGCTATAATGGGAAAAAATAAGATACCAAGTATGAGCTGAAGGCAAATGGTGTGGGCTTCCATATGCCTTGTGAATTTGAAACCGCTGAGAGCCTGAGATTCCTTGAAGAGCACTAAATCCTTCCAGTGGCACCTATTAGAATAAAAGAAATTAGGAAAGAAGAAATAAAGAAGTCAACTAGTTGAGACATGAAAATGTACAAAAGAAACATTAGATGAGTGTTATCTACAGCAATAAACAGCTGTCAAATGCAAACAACCTTAGAAATAAAATGTTAAAGCAATTAAGTGACACACAAAATGAAAATGATGAAGTCATAATCCCTATATCAATGATTGCTTGTTACATATCCTCATCAGCCTGCATTTATTCCCAACTGTACGGGGTAGGCATCCCCCTCAGACCTTCAACTTTGATTGCTTCAATTATTTGGCTAACTGATGGTTTCAGATAGGTGAGAATGTTTACAGATTTAGTATAATTGGGAACAAATTATAACTATAATTTACTCTATTTGACAAATAATTTCTATAATTGGTAACACTCTGATTAATAACCATATAATCTGATTTAGTATGACAAACAATGTTGCAACAAATCATAATCCACACTATCCATGATTTTGTATCGCAAACTCAAAAATACAGATTTCATACAAGGAAACCCAAAGGTAACTTCAACTTGACACGTTAGCATGCATTTAAGAATCTTACTGACTGTCAACCAACTGGAAAAGCAAGATCATTGTCTGCCCTTGGTGTGCAACAAGAAGAAATTCGCGTGTGCCATACAAGTTCATACCAGCCAATAAAGGGGAAGCAATGTGGACATGAAACTGTTGGACAAGTATCATCTAGTGGGACAAACATAATTTGCAGACATGAAACAAACATAATATTATTCCACCAAGAAAGCAACAACTATAGGGATTTGAAGAATATAAGGTATTATTAGCAAGACGCAGCACAAATAAGTTTTGTTCAAACGATCAGAAACCAGACAGAATCCAGTTAACTCTTTTCAGGACTTAGAAGCAAGAGCTCCTAGGATCCATACAATGAAAATGAAAGACTGGGCAAATGGATTCGCTTTCAAGCATGGTATTTTCTTGTTCATCAATTTGTTTTATACAAAATTAGCAGAAATACATAGTTGCATCACTGGATTCAAACAAGGGAATACTAATGCTGCTTATAAGATGGAATCCACCATACAACAAAATATTGGATCCTTTGAGGTCAACTAACACTAGAAACTTCATCAATGTTTCCTATATATTATTCCTACTACTTTAAGAACAATGTTTCATATACAAACAACTATCATTTATCTAGCCAAAGAACCTACCTTTGAGGTGCCAGTTACAAATTGAAGGAATCGGGCCTTGTCCTCTTTGCTGAAGCCCTGAACGACTTCCCAAAACCATTGAATTACAGGGGATGCATTGCTATAGCCAGAATATTCAGTATTTGCTCTCAGGTCATCCACTGTCACAAGTGACACAGAATAGGAATAAGAGAAGTGTATATGAAAAGTACATCTGTGGGAACTTGAAAACACATCAAACATCAACTCACAATCAATATCGGGAAGTCCACTTATTAATAATTCTAATTCCTTATCATTGAAAATAGATATCAGATCCCTGGTTATCAACTCATTAAAACCTTCCATAAATGCATTTATTTGAGGCCTAATTGCAGTCGTTAGCAAATGTTCAGCCACACGATCAACATATTCATGTTTGTTTTCTTCAGTGACCCGAATATTTCTCCCATCAGGAATCAACTCAGAATCAGTTACCTGCAATATAAGCATATAAGAATATGTCAGAAAAATATATTGACCTCTAAAATAAGAAACAAAAATTTATTTAATGAATTACAAGGTTTAGGACTTAAGGGGATACAACTTCAAACATGCAAAAGATGGTCTAAAGTTTCTCTAGTCTCACAGATTTTGTAAAGAACAATAATTCTGACTTGAAAAGTGAAAATTAGCATATAAATGCACCCAATCAACACATCATAAATAGGAAACAGATATGTATAACAAACAGGCATTTAGTGTATTATGCTAGGGCTCCCAGTGCAAGCTTTTCCACCAAGAATGTATAATATAGTAAAAGACCTATGCACAAGAAGATAAGATTTGTACATAAAAGGGAACTAACTACAGTGCAGAAAAATTTAAAAATAAGACATAGAATCAGTTTATAATTATAAGACAAGATCACATACATTGAACTATTTACTATTGCACGTATTTAGGTAAGCATAGGCTACTCCAAGAGTCATAGTCTTCCATGTATTTTAGTTAGTTTCCAAGAAACTTAGTTTCACAACAAACAGGTTATAAGATACCTATACTGTACAAACTTAACATAAAATATAATGGGAGTACATAGGAAAAAAGAATGGCATTCACCTCAGCCTTTTCATATAATATCAGTTTTTCCTCATCAGCATCCATACTGAAAGTAAGATCCAATACCTCACTTATATCATTCTGCAATAAATGAAAGATCAAAATTATGAAAAATAGAAAAATCATGAAACATCAAAAAATGAAGATGTTGATGCAGTAAAAGAACACTGAAATGCACAAGGAACTTCAGGATACCTCAAGCATCCACTTCAGATTTTTATAGTAATCTGGATCAATAGCCTCAATGTCATGATACGTAACCTTTATACCAAGAATGTGTTTGTAAAATGACCTTGTAAAATGCACATCAAGGTGCTGACCGTCAAAAAGTGCTTTACTGACCTGCAAAATTTGACAATGTTAGTGATCACGACAAAAAATACTTGAAATGTGCAATAACCAAATCACTCACCACTCGTCCAACAAACTTAAAATATGAAAGATGTTCCGTCTGGTAAACTGAATTGGGGTTTGGCTGGAATGTTGAATCATTGCCAACAGTTGTGAAAAGAAGAGCACCCTTATCAAAAATTACCCGGGAAAGCAACTGATACCATTCCCTGGTAAGTCCACCAGCATCAATACCTTCTTCACCTTGAAAATGGACAGTTAATTTTCCCTTCAAATCTTGTGGCGAGCGCATTCGCAATTGGTTATATGAGTCCTCCAATATGTATGCTCTTCTCACTGAAATTCTAATAGGACTGTGATGATGATCATGTTGATGCTTTATTTTTGATCGAAAATGAGACCGTTTATTGTCGAAGTCAATGTACCGTGGAATTTTGAGCATGAGAGAAAATGACTTCTCAAGCAAACCAGGATTCTGACGAATGAATGAATTTAACAACTTCCTATGTTTCTCCAGAAACCTAACAAAAACCTGTTTTTCATCGGTGCTTGTACATGGCCCACAAGATGATTTTTGTGCAGTTGGTGTCGTTGCATCTTCAATGTCAGTAGCCGTAGTAGCAAAATCTTGAACAGTTTCATACTGCCCAGGACGCAACTTTTCACATGTCACAAAGAATGACTCAATATATGGCAAGATGTTTTGGGCACCAACAGAAAGCGGTGGTACTAAAACTGTACTTGTTGATGATGCCAAATTTCCTGAAATAGATACCGGCTCTGATAAAGATCCTGAAGAGATCTCAATTTTGCTTATGCAATTGCTCAACTCTAGCCACAAAGGTTCAAGTGCAGAATTTATATCCCATACGTGAGAAAGAGCATTAATATGGTCTTTGTCAGGTAATGAAACTGGGTCCTTCTTTTCGTGCAATGAAGCAATAAGAGAGCTCAAGGCCTGCAGAACTCTCAAGATTGCAGTACCATTAATAGAAGATGAGCTGAGAAGACCTTTCTCAGCATCCTCGTATAAGTTAAGTTCATTAATTGCATGAATACTTAAATTTCGCACTGAATTGACAAGCTCTGTAGTGAATAAATGACAATACGTTGGAGCACAGGCCACCACTTTTTTCAAGACCTCAGCAACAAGATTGTATGCATTATCAGATAATCTGCAGAGGAAAAACACACAAACACCCAAGAAAGAGTAACGCTTCAGAAACAAGTTGAATCATTGAGCAGTAGTCAGGCTTAATTGGCATGGAAAACAAAATCTTTTTGTCTTCATTCATATGGCACAAAATCAAGAAAATATGAGCGTGACATGGCAGGGTAAACCTTTATCTCAAAAGCTAAAATCATGAGAAATGCACAAGGTGACATAAAATAAAATGTTTTTTTAGATTCATTTGGGTGTTTCTTTAGGTTTTAAAAATAAGGTTATTTAGATATTTTTATGAATTTGTTAGTTTTTAGATAACTAAGTTATATTTCTATGAAGAATACATCCCATTGCCTACCTAGAATATCTAGTATTAGATCATATTTCAATTAATAACTATTTTCCTTCTTTCTTTTTTTTTTTTTTTACTAGTACCAAGTATCCAAACCTCAGGCCCGACTAATTTTGAGGACGACCGACTCTGTCCTACGAAAGTTTTCCACCGATCACCAAGGTACAACAGGAAACACTCGCGTGGTCAACTAGTCTCAGCAGCTGCAGCATCCTTGATTTATCATCCCATTTTGAGAAAAATCCTGCAAATACGTGGTGACTAGAGATCGAACCATGGGTACCTAAGAACCGAGTTGGACGCCCTACCGCTGCACTGTAACCTTGGGGGCAACTATTTTCCTCTTTTGATAACTTGAGTTGTTCCTCATGCTACATCAATTGGAACCAGAGCTGAATTCCTAATTCAATCTCTAATTTCTCGATGTGTAAATTCCCAATTCACTACTCCTTTCCCTTCGAGTGCTCAATGCCCCTTGCTGTCTTTGTACGCCAGCAGCAGCACATTACCAACTGCAGCCTTCTTTGCTGTAAGCATCACCAACCACCACCACGACCACCTATGAGCCTTGCACCACCATTGTTCCTGTTCTCTGCATAGCCCTACCAGGTCCATACACCACTGGCGACCTGCAGTGAACCACAACCACCACACCGACCAACCAAGGTCCCCATCAAGGAGATTCCTTCGCTTGAGGTCAAGTCTTGAGTGTACTCTCCCATCTTTGTAGGTGGAATTCCTCTGCTAATGCAGTCCTACTGCATTACACTGCTACCACCTCTCTGCAAGAAGCATTCAATGCCTACAAAGCTCCATACACAAAATGCACCTCATATTGTTCACATCCACAAAGGATGACACGAGGAAATGCACTAGCATTTTCCATACATATAAGGATAGGAATAGAACGTGTAAAATTATTATATAGTGGGAGTTGAATGAGTGTAATCTCCACAGATGCTCTTTCTAAATTTCAACTCACCAGAATCTCTTTCGAACCTTTATAAGGTAATGCAGGTAGGTAAAACTAACCTCTTGGTTACACAAAGACACATGGTCCCTATTGAGATAAGCTCGCACACCAATAAAATTTGGTCTGACCTCCTCCCATACATAGACGTCGTTTTATAAAACCTCCTCGTGACTCACAAGGAAGAGAAAACAATTACATTTTTAAACACAATAGGAAAAATGTGAACTTGTTACAAAACCAGCCTAACCTAGTTGAACCAAGACCTGGGTTTGCCAACCTTTAGTGCAATCTCTTCACCTTCTTACAGTCTCATTATTGATGATAGCCCTAGAAGCCTAGGACCTTATGGTAGGGCTCAATACTTCTCATTAGAAGACCGCCCTAAAATTAAGTAGACCATACCCAAGGAACTGCCACCTTTGTGCACAATTCAACATAAATTAGACCTGTTTTCTGGATCACATTTGTCAATCCTCCCATACTACCATATGAATCTCGGGAATACATTGAACTAAATAACTAGGTCAAAGAACTCCAACAGAGAACAAATTTATTAAAGAAAGCATGAGTCCTTTCATTGCCTATAATGGCGAAATATGATACCTCTTGGAAAGACAACAACATTGAATTTGTTGCAAGACTTCCATGAACCAATCGAAGTCAAAACTACATCAAGACAGACTTTCTAAAACGACACATTGCTTTCCTGCAACAATGCCAATGATGCATCTCATAAAGCTAAATTATTCTTTAAGATTGTTCGATTGCATGGGTTATACACATTGATCGTGATAAAAACAGATGCTAAGTTTGTTAGCTATTTTTGAAAGATCTCATGGAAGTTGTTTGGAATCCAACTAAAATTCTCATTGCATTTCAGTCACAAGTTCAATGCTCGAACTGAAAATCTACTTAGGCATTTTGTTGAGGTATTTTTTAGGAAAAATCCATGATTTAGAATTCTATAATACTTACTGTGGAGTTTACTTATAATAATTATGTAAATCATTCTACAGGTAAAAGTTCATCCACGATGCTCTATGGGTCTAAAGCTCATCGCTCAATCAATTTGGTTCCATTACTAGTTGTTCCCTTATCTACCACCTTCTACACTTTTAAGTCTAACTAATAACTTTTTGGCTCATATCCGAAAGACACATATCAATGTAAGGAGAAAACTAAGGAATACATACCAATGAATTTTATAAGGTTCAAAAAGATCCACACATAAACAAAAAGATTACTGAGTAGTACACTGTCCTTTTTCGCATCCACCCTCAATGATCTCCAAAAAAAATCACCACGAGAATCTTAAACTACAATGGTATTTCTGCATTATGAGAAATATACATCTTACTTAATGTTTATATTGTTGACTTCCCTCCTCTATTAAACATTAGTTCAACTTGGTCTTCCACATATAAAATATGCAAATATAGAAAATGCATGGATCGTAAAAGAACTACAATGCACAACCCTCAATTTTTTTGCTAAGATCGAACAAAAGGCACCAAAGTCATCTTCCATGGATGCACCCTTTATTATCCATTCCACACTTATGAGGCATTGTAAAACTTAACAGATCATCTGGCTCTCTACTTGATAAGTTGATTTCTTCTTGGTGAGGGAAAATGACATACGTTTTCTTCAAAAGGTTGTTCAAATATTTGATTAAATTTTTTAGGTAACCGTGTCATATTTTTACAGAGAATTGCTCTTGTTACCAGCCTATTAAAGGGGATAGGATCCCTTGTATTAGATCCTCTATCAATTAATAGTACTTGTCTTTCAGTAAGTTGAGTTGTTCCTCATGATGCATCACAGGATCTCACAAAACATAATCAGGTCCCAAGAAACTTATTTAGAATTATTGTCACAGAAATGACTATCCACTATAAGCGTAAAGGCAAATAAAAAGGAAAACTGTACCCTTCACGTGCGAGCAAAGAGCAGAGAAGTCGAAGCTCTCCTTCCGGAATGCTCAATAAAACATCACTTATATTGTTTTCGTTGTTTGTACCAGAAGTAGAAGCCTTTTTAGAATCCTCACTTTTCCTTGATTTAATATCCTCTTTAGCAGAAGACACAACAGAATCAGCATTAACTGGTGTGTCTTGCACAATATCAGAAGCAGATTGTAGCTCAGTTGATGCTTCAGGTTTGTTTAACAGGCCAGAGTCAATAACAACCTCAATGAGATTTAACAACTGAAAAACAATGGCTCAGTTAGTCAGTATTTGCAAAACAGGAATAAGACCACTGAAACTTCTATTTAGTAGGTACCTGTTCCAGATGAGAAACACTCCTCATGTACAAAGGTTGATTCAAGAGCCCAATAAGTAACACAATAGCAAAAACTCCTGTTTTAACCTCAGATTTATCTTCCTCCATCAAAACAGCTTTCCCGCGTCCCTTGTCCGATACTTCAGGGATGCCCGTAGGTGAACACGGTAATACAAGATGCAATAGGAGCTTTGATACATTTGGATGATTCTTTGCCAAGTAGGCCAGAGTCTCCAAAATACGGCGAGACACTAACGGAGGCACTCCTGTATATTCAAGAAAGATAGTGATTGTGAAACAGATGATGAATCATGATAATGCTTTTGATTAGCAGATGTAAACAACAGTCATATTTCAAAAAGTTAATTGATCAGAATTTTAAGAAAATCCCCCCAGTTTTGCAGTAGAGGAACATATAACATGTTAACAAGATATAACTGAATCTTTAAGGTCTCAAGACAGGTCATCAAATAAATATACTGCTGCAATTAAAACATTACCACCATAAAATTGAGGACGGGAATATGCGACATAACTCTGACACCCATACAACCTAAACGGGGATTCAGTGTATTCAACTGAAGTGTTTGTGGGTCCCCGTAGATCCAGCATTAGCATATCCATTAAAACTTTAACCAAATAAGTTCTTGTCTCATGATGAGTACATAGATTTAAGAAAAGCCTCTGTAATTGACCTTTATACAAAGGCTGCAAGTAAAACATCAAACTGTCAGCATGTAAAATGTAATAGAAAAACAAGTTAGAAGAAACAAGCAATCACCTGAACTATACGTAACAATCGGATCATTGCTTTTAGATCATTGATACCAACTAGGGGAACACCATCAGTTTCAATTAGTTTTCCAGCTGTAGATCTGCGAGCAGCAGCCTCAACATTTCGGTCCAGAGTAGACCCAATAGCATCTCCATGCCTAGAAGACTCACCACGTCGACTTCTAGAACTTATGCCAAAGAGTCCTCCAGTATGATGACGATGGGCAAACCTTTCACGCAACATATTTGCTTCGGCAACAAGTGCAGGGGTTAGTGTGGCCAACAAAGTATCAGGCGAGGTTAAGAGTACCTAACATGAAGGAAAATGCTTGCAAATATCATGAGAAATAAATTCACAGATATAACTTCATAAAAGATGCTCGAAGATAGAACATCTAACAGTCTGAAACAAAGTTCACCTCTTCTCGAACATCTGAAGGAAGCGTTGCAATTATAGACACAGCATCCATCTCAACTGGTTGGCCTTCTAGTTGTTGTGATTCTTGTTGTCTTTGAGCACGTTGTTGTGCTAAGACCTCCTCCCTAATATCAGGTGGAAGGGCAGCAAGAAATTCAGGATCAATATCTCCATCAGCTTGAGGCTGCTCGTTTGAAGCCTGTGAAACCTGATTCTGCCGTGATGAAAGTACTTCAGCTCGCAATTCCTCAGGAAGAGCCTCCAAAAATGTGGGGTCTATAGCATCTGTATCAACATTGCTTGTTGGTTGTTCCGCCTGAAGTGCATCCCGATCAGTTTCTTCATTCTGATGTGGAATCTCACTGACACTCTCCAGAGATGTATCACGAGCACTAACCGGAATTGAGTTTCCTGATGACCTTCTCAGCCTAGTGGCTGGCTGTAAATCACCCAAAGGAAGTCTATCAACAGGACCTTGTCTGTCTCCATCATCATGTCCATCAACACTCCCAATTTCAACTTCCAAACTACGAAGGCTTTCACCTATTGTCGCACCACTGCCACTGCTTGCTTGGCTCACTGCTTCAACATCTCCGACAACAGCATCAGCTCGTTCATACTGCATCTCCGTCACTTGCTCACATGCACCAGATACTTCAGTGTCTTGAAGAGAATCACCATTGGTGGCTACAATACCAGTATTAGGAGAGACATCTATTGCTGGCGAAGGAATAGCAATATTCTCATTATTCTCAGCACCCCTTGCTTCTATTTCATCTCTAACTTCAGCCTCTGATGTTTGCAACTGGCTTGGTTCATGTTTTCCTTGCAGACTAGTCTGTATATTTTGGTCTTGTGCAGGTGTAGGCTGTCGTAATTGGGAAACAAGCAGTTCTTCAATCCCTTCAGGCACTGCAGGAGCACTAAATGCACCACGCTGATGATTATCATCCAACCACATACTGAAGCGATGTCCATGTCGTCCATTCCTCAGTGTACGGAAGATAGCATCCATTCTGGATGATGTGTTCTCCTGATTTCTTTCTGAGAAAGCTATATCCACTGTATTTTCTGAAAAAGAAATTTCAAAAATGTAAGCCTGAAATGACATTAACACTTCTTGAACTACAAATTTTGACAAATTGGTATCCCATCATAAGAATAAAAGATAATTCACCTGATTGTCTCTGGTGTACTAAATGTCTAAAAGAAGAAAGCTCCTCCAATAAAGGATGTTCAAGATGAAGAGAAGGGTGATCACTGGTTCTTCCAAGAAGATTATAAATGGATGTTGTACGTCCTTGGCGTCTAGAACTAAATATGTCAAGAGGCATTACAGAAAAATTGTCACTACCAAGAACTTCAAAGTGATCGAGCACATTTATTCCACTGATTCCTTCCTCTAAACGGAGTATTACACCATCATCATCTTCATCATCGTCATCCTCTTCTTCCAAGACATCTTCATCGAACTCTTCATCATCGATCTCATGGTCATCATGATCTATATCAGGATGTGAGATTTGATGAACTTCATCCTCCTCCAAATCATTGTTCTCTTCATCCTCATCATCATCATCATCAACTTCCTCCCCTTCATCACCAGACATATCTTCATCCTCATCATCATCACCCATATCATCTTCCACATTTTGTGGTATTTCAAATCTGATTTCCACACTTGGAACACCATTATCCATGCCCGTACCATCTTCAGATACTTCGTGCATGAAATCATCTTCAGCTTCACGTGAAAAAACTCCATTCATTTCACGATCATGGTCCATATCATCCAACACAGAATTGGAATTGCCATAGGTTGGGGCAACACCAGCTGTTTGCCTTGGAACTTCTGTGTGATCAGGTTGGGACATTGTTTCCAAGGCCTCAAACCTATCCCCTTGATCATTAGAGGAACCTAATCGATGATCACTAGAAGCTAGCTTCAGGGGGTTGTCCCCCTTTGCAGTGTTAATGCAGGCAAAATGAACATGTTCTTTTGTCACCAACTCCAGTACTTTAATGATTCCTGTGATGAGCTTCGGTGAATCAGCATGGTCCAAGTCTAGCACTTGAAGTATCTGACTTAATGAGTGAACAAGCCCAAGATCAATAAAAGTAACTGACGCTTCTGCTGAAATATATGAACCAGTTGGTGAACGAGCAGCAAGGATATCATTAAGTAGTTCAACAAAGGCATGAGTGCGTGAATTAGATGCCCTGCAATGACCTGATGAATCAACAAAATCCTTGAACACATTACTTATTTCAGAAAAAATTCTTCTTCGTCCTTCTGTTGAACGAACAGATGATGCCACCAAAAATTGGCTTGCTCTGGTAGCTAACTTTTGCCTCCAATCTCCTTCAGTTTTTTTATCTTTCTTGGAATTTCCTGGGTAAGGAAGAAAATTCAGAAGAATATGATGAAAGATGCCCCCACTGTCACTGCCATTTAAACCCCTTGAAAGAGAACTACCGAGTTCAGCATCTCTTCGAAGTAACACATGAATTGATGAAGCATAAGTGAGAAGTATCTCTGTCAACAGCTTGACAACAAAAACAATTTTTGCAGTAGATACTAAAGCCTCTTGTGAACTAATTTTACCATCTTTAGATGAAACATCAGTGACTTTTTCTTTTCCTTTAGCTGAAATTGAGTCGATATCCATATCTGAAACTAACGAGCTAGCAGGACTTGCATCAGTTTGGTAATTTGTGACTGGAGGGACAAATTTCACTATCAAATCCAAAAGGTATTCAATTACACTTGTAAAGCTCTGTGGAGTTTTGCGATGAGCCTTGGTGTTCTTTGTACAAGGTTCTGATAGCTTACCATGCCCATTTCCAGGAACCATCAATGCCACATCTAACCCAATAGTCTTTAAATCACTGGCAGCTATTTTGTCTTTCTCAACTGTCTTCTCCTTGTCCTTAGCCTTGGACTTTTCCTTCTCACGATCTTTCAACAGCACTACATTAGGTCTGTCACCTAACATTTCAATTCTGCATACAGCTTGTGCAGCTTTCAGAAAAACCACAGGGTCCCTGGAAATAACAATAGACAAATTTTGAACAAAAGTTCTTGGTGATACTCTTGCATTTGAATGTCTGCTTGTTGCTGCAATGAGGGTATGGCGTATTTCTAATTCCATGGCTTGCTGAAGAGTAGTTGGATCTTCCAAAATGTGACGGATAATCACAGCTGCCACGTTACTGTACCCAGGAAATAAGCTGCTTGCAGGCAAACTAAGTAAAACTTGTAAACCTCCAGCCTCAAGAAAACTAACAGCAACTGGATGAACTTTAGTTAACATAGAGCACAGCTGCAGCACCACATGTATTGTCTCACAAGGTAACTGATTCTGAATACATCTGCAGCATATTTCCAGAAGCCTCTTCTGCTCTTCTATGTTCAAAAACCCCATAGTTGACGCTGGAGAAGACTGAAAATTCTTTTCTTTTTGCTCATCAATCACAATTGAATGTTGGGGATTAAGGATATCCTTTTTCATTTGTTCCAGATTAACTATTCCTGGAGACATCTTAGGATCCACCTGCAATAACTGATCAACAGAAAGAAAACATGCAGTTACCCACTTTGGAACTTGAGGTTCTACACCATCTAGAGAGCCAAGATTCCATCGAGAAAGCAGGTCCATGGCAATCTTTACAAGCCCAGCTTGGTAGGCAACTTCTCGTGCCATAACATCATCATGAAGAAGTAGAGCAAGGACATGAAAAAGTGCAGATAACATATTCTCACTTAATGTAGTTGAAGATAGACAAGAATGGTTGATATGATCAATGATGTGAGACAGGACTTTCTGCCGGTGCTGACCGTCATTTTGTGAGCATATCGTAACAAAAAGATCCCTCACAGGAAAGGCTAAAGGTTCATTCGCCTGCAGGAGTTTAATGGATACCGACAGGATTTCATCAACTGGCGGCAATTGGATGACTTCCTCTTCTTCGTCAATGGTATTAGAATTTGCAATTCCATCTACCTTCAACGATGAGTCTGAATTCCCTAGGGACATGGCAACAGCTCTAGCCAGTTCATCATCTTCTTGGGGCTCTTCTGGATGTGAAAATAGCCAATCAGTTGCAATTTCAACACTATTTGTACCCACCTGTCTCAGTGCTTCTTCTGCTCTAGAACGAGAAAAGCCCATCTCTACAATCAATGATATAACTGATTCATCAGGAGGTGGACCAGCTAAATGAGATGCTCCACTGGCACTGGCATTCCTGACTTCAATCCCAATATAAATATGTCGCATAATGGAGATTATTGAAGTAACAAAGTCCAAATTGCATTCAGAAAACTGATGATGAGTCCAGATGGGAAGGATAGCTTTTAAGACCTTGGATTGAAGCAACCTGACAAATGCTTCTGCGTCTGGAGGAAATAAAATGATTCCATTTGTGATTGGCTGCTCAAGCAACTGCTTCGTTGAGGAAGAGAGGATGAAAGAAGATGTGGCTAAATGGTCCAGTAGTGTACCATAGCTAGCTAAAGGCCCATATATCCATGAATTATCTGAGTCTCCTTTGTCTTCTTTATGACATTTATCATCCATTTCCATCGGGGAAGCTGTAGAAACCCTGTTGATTGTAAAGAGCAACTGACTTGTAGCTTCGAAAGTGGTTAAAACTGCCTCAATACCACCATTTCCAAAAAAACATTTTAGCATAATGGGATTGGATGATTCTGGCCTATCTGAAAGAATCCCATTCAGAAAATCAATAACTTTGCCAAGATATCGACATTTTGTTGATACAGAAATCTCACTATCTGAAGAAGAGCTCAAATGCCCACTAAAATTCAAATGTCCTAAAACAATTGAAGAAACTGTGTTACCAACAGATACAATCGAAGGGGAAACATTTATGGGATTGTTCTCCCGCCGTAAAGTGAGAAGCATTGATTTCCCTAGCTCCACAAAGAGATGGTTGATATGATAAACAAGTGACTTCATCATGTCATGGCATAAAGAAAAATAAGATCTCTGCTTGACATCTTCTGTCTTACTGGAAGTGCTGCTATCTGACGAATTTGCAGACTGGGATCGGGAACTGGATGTGGCTCTCAATGTTGAATAACCATCAATACCATGTCTTTGTAAACCAGTGGAAGCACGTCCAAGATCACGATATATGTTAACTAGGTCAGAAATTTGAGATTCTATGCTCCACCCAGGAACTCTTCGTCGTAATAATGGATCAAGATACTGCCTGAAAGTATTAAAGCGCTGCTCTTCAGAATCAATTGTACCAGAGTCTACATGTACCTCATTAGAAGAATCATCATCTCTTTCAGTCTTTAAATCTTCAAGGAGAGCCATGTGCCACAGGACTTCACGGTGGATATGCCCAATGTCCTCTAGAACATCCCTGCTAGAATCTCCAAACTCAGTGAGCAATGCACTAATCCAGCGGTTATCTTTAGAAGCAGTGAGGAAAAGGAGAAATTCAACAACAAAAAGAGACGAGAATGTTCCATTGTCCTGCATAGACTTGGAATCCTGCAAAGACAGGGAAGAAAATGAACTGAATTCATCCAGAGATTTCTTCAAGTGCTCCCTAAGAGAGGATGAAAATGAACGAGCAAGTGGTGCAGAATGATGCTGCGTAAAACCCTTGAATACCACTGTGATGTGCAAAGCAATTGGCATTGCATCAGTTGACTGTGTGATGCTAGGTCGTTGAAGAAGTTTTAACAATGCTTCTACACCCCCCTTCTCTACAAACATTCTGCAAGTTTCAGAATTTTCCATTGTCCGATGAACTAACACCATTATATGAAAGATGCATAACTGCTCAAATTGCTCATCACTAGTTCCTTCTGCAGCCATATCCATAGCACTAACCAAATCATGCCCCTCATTAGCTTTTTCTTCAGAATCAGTTTCCATGGCAGTGTTCTCATCCATATCCACTGTAGTTTCCTTGGATTTATCATTCACTGTAGATGAAATCTTTTTTATAATTTCTATAATTATCTCGACCCCAATACCTCTTAGTGAAGAAACATGACGAAGAAGCTCTTCAACAGCATTTGCCAAAAGAACAACACCATCATTCATTGCAAACAAATATTTCCTTGTCGTGAAAGTCTCAACAAGGAAGCGCAGAGCTGCAGTTTCTTTCACAGCCTCCAATCCTCTGCCATTAAGACAGATAGCACCAAGACCATTAGGAACACAAATGAGAGCCTTTGAAGAAGGAAGAATCCCAGATGTCACTGATGATAAAAAAGAATCTGGGACACCAAATTCGTTCAGAACAGGGAAGCATGTTGGGTCCTTGTGAATGATTTCATTCATAACAGTTACTGCTGCAAAATAAATGTCCCCACCAAACATATTTGCATTGTTAAATATTAGGGACAAAGAAGCAAGCAGGCAGTTATGATGGGAATGATTCCTAGTAGCATTTGCCGGAGAGTATGTAGCAGAACCCAATGCCTTGAGCAAGCATTTGATAAGGTGTTTCTGCAAGTACACATGATCTTCATCAGACTTTAATGTGTCTGTAGAGATCATTATGTCACTAGTACCTTCACCAGAGCCAATGATTCTATAAACTTCAATCTGTAATCTCTGAGCCAAAAGTTCAACACCACCTAAATCTTTAAATAGAGAAACAGCAGGGGTACTATATTCCATTAGCTTTTGCAAGGTTTTAACTGCAGAAGAGACAATATGTATATGTGCCCAATCAGAATCTTGTAAAAGAGGTAGAAGAGGGGGAACAATTCCTGAGCCCCTTACAGCACTGCCAGAACTTGAAGAAGATAAAACATGAAGTAAGAAGAACTGTAGAAGAGCATCAACAAAGACAGTAGTAGAAGGATCATTGGGGTTGCTAAGTGATGTAATAGTTTTCTGAAGCACATTTAGCAGCATCAAGCGATTCCCACTTCCAGATATAATGCTTGAACCACTCAATATTCTTGCTCGTTCATGAGATGATGCATATGCTGCTAACTGAGCTCCTAAAGCAAGCATAGCCAATGCCCTCAAGGTTCCTGGCACAGAATCTTCAGCACGAACAAGCTTGATGAGTTCATTTGTATACTCAGGTTCATTCGCAAAAAAAGAAGTTAGTTCGTCATGAGCATCATTTGACTGCACTAAAACAATGAACGCAAGAATGCTAATCCTGCTATACAGCCTAAACGTTCTGGGGGATCGGAATGAATGTGCATACCTAATTCTTGAAAGCAATGAGAATCTGTGCTCAGTCGGTACATTAAACTCTTCCACACACTGTTTCAAAATGCTCAAATCATCATCCTTCCTCTGATGCATATCTGGCATCTCAATGACACAAATGTTGGATGATTTAACTCCCTCAATGACAGTCTCAGTAGTTAATGAAGCTGTGCCATATTCAAAATGGAGAGTTGAACCCAATCGATGTTGGGTTCCATCACATCTGTCACCAACATCAGAAGGAAATAAGCACAATCCCTCATGCTGATTCCTCTCATTTGCCACTATACATGAATGCAAACCCAAGCCTTCTTCTTTGCTACCCCAGCCTTGTGCTAGAGACAAAAGATAGCTATTCATAGAGTCACAACCAATCAGTTTACCACCCAAATGTATCTTGGATGGATTTATTTTCACCAAAGCAGAAAGAGTCTCCAAGGTAGCTATAAGAATGTCCGGATCTGTGGATGCAAGTAGAAGCTTGAAATGCTGATTCAATAAAATGATTGACACATTAGAAAACAACAACAAAATATAAAATCAATGTAGTAAATACCATTACAATTGAAAAGTATTAGAATGTTATTCAATGGCTAAATAACTTGGATCTTCAGATTCACCTCTAGACCTCCAAACGAACTCTTGTTGTGACAATTTTCCAGAATAACTTGCATGACTCTTAAAATCTGCATAACCGAATGTTTAGGAAAAGGATCTTCCTCCAACAGATTGTCAGATAAGAGAAGGTCTTTTCTGCAAGAAAGATATGTCTTGAAGTATGTATCAAAATGCATAAAAAGTGGCCTCCAATGATGGAAATTTCCCTGAAATCAAATCAAAGACTATGATAGATAAAAAAAAAACTATTTGAAAGAACTTTAAAAAAAAAATACTGCACCTTATTGTACTCCCATCGAAAGCCTGAAAGAGGGATAGCTATATCATGTAATGGGCTATTAATTACCCTATCAATGAAAGCTTTAACCTTAGGTGGCTGCAAATACCAAATAGTAGAATTGATAAGCCAACTGACAGACTTAACATAGAAATAAATCAATAAAAATTAAAAAATCAATCAAAAGAATTAGAGTTCACTTGAATGCAATGTACGAAATACTATTTGAGCAACTCAAGTGCATCAGCTCTTGAAACACTTGCATCTTCACAGACATTCAATAGGGAGTAAAATAAGACTGGCAAATGATATTCTTCTACACTCGTAAAGAAAGGAGACATACAAATAAACACAAGAACAGCATGTGCATAGCCTGCAATTAGTTGTTGTTTCAAAAGCAAAGTCTAATACCTCATACTATATCTCTCCAGAAGTCCATCCCTATTTCATTCCTACAAATGGAATGTGACCATACACACATATACATAATATGCATGATTGCAATATTTCTAAATGTTAAGTATATACTAAACACCCCTAATATAAACCTCAGCTTAGCATCTATTCCAGCAGTAAGCTTAGTACTATATTTATGAAACTGACATGGGAAGCAATTCAACTTGGAAAAAAAAATACAATGACTTGGGTGGATTTCACCTTGTTTATTTTTTAAGCCTAGAGCTTAATAAAGATAAATGTATAAAACAATTTTCAATTACAAACTAGTTGCAGGGTAAGAAGGAATAAGGTCAACAATGACAATTACTTTTCTGATAATGGATTGAAAATAGACAAAGTAGCTTTCTTTGTGGCAACTAACATATAATAATAACAAAGGTATCTTTTCCCAAATAATATACAGAAGCATTCGCAGAGGGAGTACTTCGTGACAGAAACATGGACAACCAAGTCAAAGAACCCTTTCTCAAGCAGTTAATCCATTCACAATGTCATACTCAATTTCTTGCAAAAAGTACAATCTGAAGTACAGAAAAATGGGTAAGTAGCACTACACATTTTGGGCAGAAACCATATCAACATGTTAACAATCCTAGAATAAGTTAATTTTGTCAAACAAAACACAAATTGAATGAAATCTCTACTGTTCTATAGATTTGCTTATTCAACTTATTATTATAATCAGTTTGCACCTTTTCTCGTATAAATCATACATGTTTGTACACCACAGTCTCTCACCAGATTGTTTATATATAACATACATAATACAAATTATTTCTTCATGCAATGTTCACATACTTCCTTTTAACCACCCTACATAATCTAAGAGATCCAGTTCACTATGAGGGAAGGAAACAACTAAGGAAAGAAAGAAGGTAGTGGGAAAAATTAATAAGAACAGGATAAGGAAATAATTCATTGATTTCCTTAGGAGAAAAGAAAGTAGAGTTTCTTAAAAATTTATTTGTTAAAAAACACTACAAACATAAATCAAAAAATAGTTTTTTAAAAAATGAATTCTGGGGGCTCAATTTGAACTCAGTAGACGTGAAGAGCATCTTTTCTGTCCAATCAGAGCAGCAGCAGATTTGGGCAAAACTAAAGAAAAGTATTCACTAGTCATTTTCTTCGCTCTCTATAATTCCACCAAAGGAAGCAGATGAAAGAAATCATCGGGAAATCCTTCTGCCACATTGTTTCTGTCAATGTTTCCTCTCTCATAAGAAACACATTGTGATTGTGAGAAACAGATATATCATAGAAATGATCAATAATGTTCTGAACAAAATTAATCGGGAATACCCAACCCACAAATTGTAGCATCTTCTATAGTACAAATTTAAATGATGCATTACTGTGTTGAAAACATCATCAACAATCAAATCAAATCTCGGAACATGGCATAGTGATCAAGCATTAATAATGTAAGACATAGTTGGCATTTGGAGGTTTACAAATCATCAGCATCATTAAGCTGTGTTAATCATAACCGACTGGCACAGGCTAAATGAATCTCATTCCTCCATCAAAAATCAAAATCTATGCAAGACTATTCGCCACTATTATTCAGTTCTTTTGAATCACATTTAATTACATTAACTAGAGTTTTCCTTTGTCTCATTCTATCCCTTCACATCTTCAACTTCCATCAACTCAACTATTTTTTGACATTTATATAAAGGTATCTATATGGGTGTTGATTGTGGGCTTCAGCTAAAACCATACGGCATCAATCCTTATAGACACCATATAGGTTGCCAAGAATCAGACTGTGTTGACCAAATTTTCAATCAATATAATTTCTATGATCTCCTTTTTTATGGCTTATTTATCTCAAGCTCCTCGACAAGAAGAAATATATTAACATTATAAGCAATTGTTGATATTACATGATAATGACTTGAGAAAATTGCGTTGCTACTCAAATTGACACTTACAATGTAGCCAGAGACATATATTATATAGTTATATTTCCTTCGTTTCCATGTGAGATCGACCAAGTGAGAGAAAAAGAAACTATAAGACATCAAGCATGGGATGGTGGTGATTAGATTGCACAAGCAATAATCACACAGTCAATATTATGCAACAAAAACGAGAGTGAGATATAGTAAGTCAAACTTGCCCTTCCCAACCACAGTTAACTTCATCTAGCTAGAAATAAGTTAACATGAAGGCTTAAAACACGATACAATTGATACATGGTTGGTGTCAGGCAGCACCAGTGAAGCTTACAGTTTCAATTTTGAGTCAATGGCTAGGACAACCATATTACCTTCTCGTGTTTTCTCTTGTTTTATCATCACTTGGGAGCAGGACAAGGACAAGAAAGTTTTATAAGTTACATACATCTAGGAGATGTAGACTATTGCAATCTGCAACAAGGTACAAGAGTAATAAGACTTATTCAAAGCACCTATTGACATTCACCATTACTATTGACTTTGGGTCTCAATGCGAGGAGATTTGTTCTTCTTAATCATTGTCAATTCATGATTGCCATCTCACCCTCACCACTGATTCTAATTTCTCAAGAAACAATATTGCTTTATCTACATCATTCGCTCTAAGAATCTACCCTTCATGACCTCTTTGATTCTATTGTGTAATAGTAGATTTATTTATTTTCTTTCTTTTTCGTATTAAGTTGGATTTAACTTCCAATGAATCTTGTTTATTTAATGAGATAAATTTAATGTCCGAAATCAGATTTTGTTTGTGATGGATTTTCTTTGTTCTTTAAAATCATATAAAATGTGTCATAACATGCGAAGGATAAGAATGTGAAGACACCCCCAAATAATTGGGACCCAAAAAAAAAAATGTTTCCAGGCAATCCCAAATGCCTACACACAGCAATATATATATATATATATATATATATATATATATATATATATATATATATATATATATATATATATATATATATATATATAACATGGGTGAGAAGTAAATTAAATTATTAAAATTACATACTATTGTTAAGTTTGCAATCACAAGTAAACAAATGAGAATTGAAATTGGTATCGGGTGTATGGAGGAGTCGGCCATAATGACAAAGGAATCTACAAAGAATTCGTGGTTCGTGGTAAAATTAGAGTTAATTTTTATTATTAAGTGAACCAGAGATTTTAAAAAATGAATTTCTCCATTGAACCCATTTGACTGCTTAGGCTACCTAGGTAGTACAGCCAGCCCACCTGTCCTCTTTTCAAATTGGACACATAATAGGAGTTGTGCATCCACAAGGTAGAAATGGCCCCTTATGGACACTACTTTGGTGGCCACCTAGACCACCTTTTAAAAACCACAGTTTAGTCTCATGCCGTGTTTGTTTGTTGTTGCTTCCAGCATGTCACAAAGAAGTCGCACGAGCATAATTTCTTGCAAAAAGTTTATAACATATAAATGCAAATCATGCACTTTGCACAGCAACCAGCTGGGAAAAATAAAACTTGAAAATGTCAAAAGGAAAATGTTGTCAGGATCAAAATCTTACCAAGGAAATAAAATGGTTCCATAGGTTTGGATCACAAAACCAGGAAATAAAATCATAACGTCCTATAATTTAATTAAAACAGTATAAGTTGTATTTGATATTTATATTTATTATATATATTAAATTTTAATATATAGTATTATGGTGACCATTTTATACACTCATTCAACTACCATGAAGCATAAATAAATTTATTCAAATAGTAAATATATGAAAAGTATAATACAATAACTTAAAGGACTCTATGTCTAGATAGAAAGTAATAATTTTCCTAAGATGAACGATAATCATTATTATTAGAAAATGATTATTCTGAAAGGTAAAAAGAATCCTATATAATTGGAAAAGGATTATATTAGATAAAAAGAATTATTTGCTATAGAATATGTCAATCTTTAAAATGTCTAATTAAATATAAATTATATTCTATCCATCCAAGGTCATTGGGCTAAGAAGCTACTTAGGAATGGTAAGAAAGCCTACTATTTGAATGCAACATAGTAAAATCCTAGCACAAATAAAATGCTACTTGGGATATAGATTGGATTGTAAGATCATAAGTTCTTAAGGATCACAATCTTGTCTATCATGATAAGAAGCACTACTCTCAACGCCCACCAATAATTGATGCCATGTAAATAAAAATCATGAAATCCATAGTTTGGACAATCAACCACATAGACAACATTTATAACAGCCTAGACTTTTGGGAATAGGACATATGTGGTTCTTTATATATGATTGGCTTCAATATGCAAGACTAAGCAATCTATGATGTAGCATATGTGACCGCATGTGGACATCAAACAAATCAAGAATTGAAGTTCACTCAAACTAATTTTGGTTAAACTAAATCAAATACAAAGCTACCTTCAAGGTTTCAAAAAAAAAAAAGAAGTATATGATAGATCCAACATACAACATATGTGTGATATGCAAAGGTACATGTGATCCATATTAAAATATAAAAGATATATTTTTATAAAATATATAACTAACATACATACAATATATAAGATTTATTAAAGCGTCAAATTCATATTTCAACTATACAATGCAAACTACATTAAATGTATCAGACAATATTAGTCAACAATCAAAAAATAGATCATAGGTACAAGTAGTATATGTTTGATTAATATTTGAAGTCTTAATCACTTACAGCACAAGTGCATTTATGTTAAATAAAGTAGCTTAGGTTTTGGAGTCAATTTGATTCATAAGTGATTCAAAATACACCAAATAATTTTTTAAAAACAAAAATGTGCATCCAAAGTCCAAACTGTATATGCTAAATGCAACAATATATGGTACCTATATGATACATTTTAAAATTGGCCTAATTTGACATATTTGTGTGGGCCCTTCTCGAATAATAAGGCCTTAAATGGATTTTTTTCTCCTCGTAGATTTTTTTTGTAATTGTGAAACATTTTTATAAGATATGTTTTTAGTGTGGTAACCCATAAGTGTTAATTTAAAAACTCCCATTGCATGAGTTCAATCGTATGCATGTTACTCATATGATTCATTCTACATTGTTGATACTATTATAAATTTTTATGTGTTATATACTGATTAAGTGGCTGGAATAGTGTGCTTATTTATACATATATTAAGCATTTTTAGCAATATAAATATTATTTAATGCAGACCATTCATGCATTATGCAGCAGGTCAAGCACAAATTGCCTAAAAACCATGGTATACACAATCCATTGTATACCAAAAAGGTTATTTGGTTAGTGAAGAAATATTTTTATTTATCATAATGTTGAGTCAACGAAATAAGAGAGACCTGAAAATCTATTGATTCACTGAAATGGAAACAGGTAGTTTCCTCTGCAATCAAAGAACAAAAAAATGGCCTTCATTGACTGCATAAAAGTGAAGAATAAACAAGCATTTTAAGAGTGTGAATATAAGAGTGTGAATAATCAAACCATATGCTAAGAAGTCAAAAACAAAATCTCCATAAGGTGTAGGGTAACAAATTAAAGAATATTTGGAATTGAACTAACAACAATTCCTTACATTTGGATCCATGATAAATAACATAGAGTTCTAGATTCTGCGCAGCTTAATGCCAAAAGACATGCACAACAATAGGTCCAAGTACAACCACAATGCAAACATGTTTCCACTGACCAAGATGAAAGACGACTAAAAGGGCTTCAGATCACATAAACACTAATCTGTAGAGACAATGAAATTGATACGACTACCCATTATTTTCTACTCATAAGGAACAATTCGAGCCAACAAGTTTAAAAGGGCAAAAGCACCAAACGAGAAAAGGAAGAACTACTTTACCATTTCATAATCATTTAAAAAGTAAAACCTAAGAACTAGTTCATCACTGGAGCCCGTAAAATCTTTCAAATAATGATCACAATCCGCCACAGACAACTGACTACTAACAATCTTAACGTGCAAGAAACAATCAAAGTAAAAAGAGGGTTTGATTCCAGAAGAACTCACGGGCTCGGCCTCCAATTTCAGTACCGGCGAGACGGACCTCGCGCCTGACAAGATCTGCTGCAACCGCAGCGGGAGACCAGACCGGTGCCCCGCCATCGCGATTCAGTATATGCCTTATCTCAGAAACCTGCCGCCCAAGAAAATAAACAAAAACGAAACACCATAAGAAACGGCGACACAGATCGAAGCGCCGTGCGCGTAAAGATTCAAAAAAATAAGAAGATCGAATCGAAGAAGAAGCCAGACCTTCGATTAGGGCGACGACGGGAGAGAGAAAGAGGAAGAAAAGGAGGGTTTTGGAGAGAGCGGTGGCGAGGCGATGATGCAGACATACACATAGACTTGTAAAAGGAGACCGTAAGAGAGTGCAGGAAAAGGGAGCGAGACGACACCGATAAAACCCAATGAGGGCGAGAGAAATAGTCACGTCTCACAGCAAAAGAAGATTTGAGAGAGAGAGGTCGGCGTAACGGAGAAGAGATAGAGGGACGGAAGGGTCCCGTGCAGGGCAGTGTCACGTTCCATCCACGTGCCATGGCCAGTTTGATGGTACTGAATTTGACATTTTATCAAATTGCAGAAATTTCGTAATACTCAACGATACCCTTCAAGCGATGTGACATGCCAAATGACCCTATCAATTTTTTTTTTTTTTCATATTGTAATTAATCGAATATCTCGTCAATAATTAATCGGATAAAATTCAAATTCAAATGCTCTCCATCAAATATCAAAAATAAATCAAAAAAGCATTCGAAATTTTTTTATAGTTCAATCTCGACTCTATTATTGTATCATCCCTGAACGACGATCTAATATCGAAATTGTATTTTATTTACCGAGCAAACTATTAAATTCTAAGATTATCTAAATAGATTTTTTTAATTCGTCATCAAATGATATCGTAGTAGAGAATCTAATTACGTTTTTTTTTATGAAATGTCATTCCGTTTTTACTATTGTACCATATCACTGGGAAAAAAAAAAAAAAGACCCTTTCAATTGGCGACGGAGACCTAGGAAGATGACGAATGATTATTATCCAAAATCCAGGTAAACTTCTCTTTTTTTTTCAGTCGTAAAGATATTTTAATCAAAATAATTTGTCGGTCTAAAAGAGTATCGATTTTAAAGTTTTTGATAAGTTATTCTAGTTGAAATGAAGAAGAAGAAAAAATAATTTATATACTATTACAACTTTTATTATTAATCTCTTAAAAAAATTTGAACTTTTTATTTATATTTTTAAATCCTTTTTTAATCGAAAAGGGTTTAATAGCTATATTTTGAGCTATGTTTTGACCTTTTAAGTCATTCTAACTAAAATAATTTGACAGTAAACAAAAAAAAATGAATTCTATCAGATAGTTTAAAGGAAAGCTTAAATTTTTGAATGGAAACAATTTCAAATCTGAGCCCTCTTTAATGGTCGATTCATTTTGACCAAAATTATTCGATAATAATGATAAATAATTATAAGAGAGTGATAGGGATGCTCCATAGCTACGATGGGTAATAGGATGCCAATATAATTTTTCAAGCATTCACAATTTGAATCCTTAACTATAATAATTTATAAAAAAAATTCTAAATAAGATATTCGGTTCTAGAAAATTGGATTGTCCATGGAATATTTTTCAATTTATTTTGATGACTGATGAAAAAAATTTATAAGATCAAACCTTCAAAATTAATCATACTAAATAATCGATGTCAATTTAAAAAAACACAAAGGGATAAAGGATAATCATATAAAATATGTTTGAGCTCTTTTTTTTTTTTTTATTGTCCGAGAGTCATATTCAAAAAAATTTGATAACAAAAATGTATTTATGAATAGAGGGTATAAACACTTTTCCAATTGGAATGTAATGATAATATGCATTTGAACCCTTTTATTAAAATAATTGGATTGTTATTGCACCTTGCATGACCTATGTCTCATCGCCTAAATATTCTATTAAAATATATTGTTCACAACTATTAACAAAAAAAAAATTCAAAAAATATAAACATAAAACTAAATAAGAAAAGATTACTAAAGAGTTTAACTTTATAAAAGTTTTTAGACCTTTATGTTATGTAAGCACTTTGTATAAGAAGTTTGAGAATTGGTTCACTATAAAAAAACATAAATTTAGCGATGAAATTTGACAACGAAAATAATTCATTACAAATCTATAACAAAATTAGCGATGAATTTCAAATTTCGTCTCAAATTAGTAACCAAATTTCCAGCAAAAAAAAATTATTGCAAAATTATTTACATTTCCAATAAATTTATTTTCGTCACAAATATCGTCACAAATTTACAACGAAAATGATTTTTCGTCGCAAATTTATAACGAATTACATTTTTGTTGCAAATTTTCCAACGAATTTGGCGACGAAAGATTTTCGACAAACAATTTCAATTATCTGGCATGGCGAGAATTATGAAATTTGCGACGAACATAAAAGTCGTCGCTAAATTAGCGATGAATTTATTTTTTGATGTTGCGATGAAAAAAAAAATTCGTCGTCAATTTAGCGACGAAAAAAAAAGTTCATCGCAGAATTTTGCGATGACATATAAATTCGTTGCAAATTTGGTGATGAATATAGTATTCGTCGTCAATTTGGAGACGAGTATTGCAACGAAATAGAATTCATCGTCGTTTTCCCCCTAATTAGTGCTCCCCTCCTTTCCTCGATTCATCCTCACGTGGCGCTTCTCCTCCGATCCAGTACGATTCCTTCTCCCCTCCCTCTTCCATCACCATCGCCGGAGTATCCTCGCGGTAGGTGTCGCGATTCATCCTCACGGTAAGCACGCCACCTGCCGCGAGGTCGCAACAGGTGCGGCACCTGTCGTGAGGTCGCAGCAAGTGTCGCGATTCATCCTCGCGGCACCTGTTGTTGCCATGAGCCGCGAGGCAGCGACACCTGTCACATGGCCTCGCGACACCTGCCGCGAGGTGCGGCAGCTGCCGCGTGGCCTCGCGGCACCTACCGCGAGGTCGCGGCAACTGTCGCACCTCGTGGGCAACTACCATGCGCGGGCGCACGTCGCAGGGGTGCGATGGCGTGGCAGGTGAAGTTCATTGTCAGCCCCAGCATCACGCACTTGAATGGTTCATCGTCGTCCCAAGAGGAGTGTATATTTATTCCAGGCTTCGCATGCACGACCAAGTTAGGTTGTTCATCGTTGTCACAATAAAGTTAATATATTCTTTAAATTATATAAATCAATATAATGTGTAATATAAATACAAAATTAATATTTTATTTTTCATAGGTTTATCGTCGTACTTCGTCATTTAGGTAATTCGTGTGTTCATGAAGTCTTCAATTGTTAGCCCATCCATTGCTTCCACCAGGATAAGTATATATATTGTATATTCATAAATTTGTAGCATTATCATTTTATATTATATATAATTTTGATTTTAAGTAATTTTGTTACTGTAAATAAATAATATTTGTTCGATATGTTATTATAGTTTGCAATTTAATATTATACAAAATCACATTTAGTACTAGAAGAATTTATTTTGAGTATAAATTTATTGTTAGATTAATATGGATGAAATATGAAAAAAAAAATAAAATTAATCCTTGATATAAATTTGGAAAAAGGACAAATGGAGTGAGAAAGAATATGGATGTATAAAAAGAATTTACCAGAACGTCGTGTTTAACCGATAAATTTATTATTGGGTTAGAATATTTTTTGAATTTTACTAATAGCAATGTTGAGTTTATTGATAGGAATAAATTACGGCAATTTACCAAACACAGCTCTTAAAGTTCGGAATTGCCCAAAAAGCATAGCATGGTTTCAGATTTACCAAATCGGGTACATAATTCCCCTTTTACCCCTCCCGCCAAACAGACCTGCAATTTAATGATGAGAGAGAATTTTCATGCATCCGAGCCACTACTGGAAATTCCGAACCATCTAAACGTGGTGCTGGGAATTCAAATCTCAGCACCACCTTTTTTTTTATCTGATTTCTAATTTATATCGGTCTGATTCCTAAAATATTACTGTGAATACATAATAAAACCTTGAATATCAGAAATTTTGGCCACGAATATACAGAGGGACACTACTCAAACTCAATGGACTTGGATTGGATCGAAAGATAGGTGAATAAGACCATCAATGGGTTTTGACCGAAACCCATTGATGGACTTAGAGGAGTCCAAATTTTGAAATTTTGACATAGACTGAAAGATCTTACAACATGAATTTTTGATATGTCGAGGAAACTTAGTTTTAATCCTCCTATCTCCCAATTTTAACTTGTGTCGAAAAAAAAATAGTACTGGAAGTTGAGAAACTGGTGGAAGATAGTGGTAGTGGTGCTGGAATTCGCAATTCCAGCACCACAGTGGTGTCGGGATCCCTGCAACACCACTGTGGTGCTGGGAATTTCAATCCAGATACAGCGTGTTGGAAATTTCAATTCCAAAGACTACAGGCGGTATAATCCCAAAGACCACCAGTGTAGTTGAATTCAAATCCCAAAGACCACAAATGGTCTTTGGAAATTCCAATTCCAGCACCACAGTGGTGCTGGAATTCTCAAAATTAATAAAGGTAATTTTATCAGATTATTTTATGATAAATTAAAAATATCAGATTATTTCCAGCACCACTCTGCTAATCTTTGTATTTCTTTCCGCCGTAAAGGTAATGAGTAGGAATTACAAGGGGTTTAAATTTTATCAGATTATTTTATGATAAATTAAAAATATATAGCTTCTTTGATATTTAATTTTTTATAAAAATTATAGAACACTTTTTTTTATTAGAATCATAAAAAAACTTTTGAAAAATACGATAAAAAAATATGATTCGATATGGATATTAAATAGTCTATTAATGTAGAAATCGAATTTGCTCCTTGTGGAAATTCGCATAAAAACATAAATATTTATTATATATAAATATTTATTTTTTATCTATATTATGTTGAACATTAATATTATAGTCTAACGTCAGAATTATACAATAATTTTTAATTCATTTCGCTTTAATTATATTTAAATAATTCAAATGATTGACATAGATAAAAAGAGAATAATCAGGACTATTTCAATTAAAAAATATTTTTTTAAGAAATAAAAATTGTCCTTTAATTATTTTTTTATTGTTTTTGTAAAGTTTATATGATTATGACTTTTAGCTCCATAGGGAGCTATTTTTTTTTTATTTAAAATTTCAACTTAATTAATTTTGAGGATGATTATTTTATTCATAGGTTTTTAATGAGATATTAAATAATTTATTGATAATTCCAGCACCACTGTGGTGCTGGAATTGCGAATTCCAGCACCACTACCACTATCTTCCACCAGTTTCTCAACTTCCAATATCATTTTTTTTTTCGACACAAGTTAAAATTGGGAGATATGAGGATTAAAACTAAGTTTCCTCGACATATCAAAAATTCATGTTGTAAGATCTTTCGGTCTATGTCAAGATTTTGAAATTTGGACTCCTCTAAGTCCATCAATGGGTTTCGGTCAAAACCCATTGATGGTCTTATTCACCTCTTTTTCGATCCAATCCAAGTCCATTGAGTTTGAGTAGTGTCCCTCTGTGTATTCGTGGTCAAAATTTCTGATATTCAAGGTTTTATTAGGTATTCACAGTAATATTTTAGAAATCAGACCGATATAAATTAGAAATCAGATAAAAAAAAAGGTGGTGCTGGGATTTGAATTCCCAGCACCACGTTTAGATGGTTCGGAATTTCCAGTAGTGGCTCGGATATATGAAAATTCTCTCTCATCATTAAATCGCAGGTCTGTTTGGCGGGAGGGGTAAAAGGGGAATTAGGTACGCGATTTGGTAAATCTGAAACCATGCTACACTTTTTGGACATTTCCGAACTTTAGGAGCTGTGTTTGGTAAATTGTCGAATAAATTAAGGTGTTTATGCAAAAAATATCATAATGATAAATTTTTTCAGTGTGATAAAGTTTGAGAACATATTTGTAGATTTGATTTTACTCCAAATTATTATAATTGGACTTGTCATAGTGAACCGTTTATATCCGATGAAGACGTTGGAAGAAACATACAAAGGGCAGTTAGTGGAGAGCAAAAATATTACGATCAATTAAATCCATATCAGAGGATGATAGTTGATGCAGTTGGTCATAATTTGAATACTGAACCAAACGCTTCAAGTTCTAGTTATCCTCAAACATTTGAACACATGTGTAATAATTATTCATCGCCGTTGGAGGAGATAGATGTAAAATACGGTGGAAAAAAATGGCTAAAGGGATAATATTATGTTTGGAGAATATATGGTTTAAGTGGATTTAGGTTTGACTTATAGGGTTTTAAACCCGATCTGCTTCAATGTCAAACCCAACCCATCCCCTTCGTAACGCACGTGAGCGTTTCTCTTCTTCTTCGATTTCTCTTCCTCATCACCATCTTCAAATTCCACTGATTCTTCTCCCCACGACAAGCTTTACTCTTCCCACTTGTCGCCGCACTTGGAGCTCAGCTTGTCGGCATCCCTTCTTCCTCGTCACCGTTGTCTCTTCCCGTTTCTCCCGATCGCGCGCGACCCCTCCTCTTCGCCGTCGTCGTTCGAGCGCACCTCTTCACTGTCACCGGTGTCGATCTCCACTCGATCCAGCCCAATCTCTGCCCTAATCCAACTCGATCTCCGCCCGATCCAGCTGATCTCCACTACATCGCGCTCTTTCACTGCCGCCACGCCGCAGACTCGCCGCTTTCTTCATCGCCGCCGCCATGCTCACCGCCGCCATTGTCGCATCGCTGTTGGAGCTGTCCGATCCCCTTCTCTTCTCTTTCGCCTTCAGCCACCATGAGTTGGATCATCGCCGAGCCCAACCTCACGTTTATCGTTGGTAATTGGTCCTGCCGCTGAGTTTTGGAGCTGTGATTTTCTTTCGTTGAATTGGATCTTTGATTTGGGCAGTGGTTTGTTCCGGTGAACAGCTTGGCTCGGGAAGGGGGTTGTCCATGCGTTGAAAATTTGTGGTTGTTGCGTTGGGAGATAAAGCCCTCAGTAAGATCATCCAAGTAGTGAAGTGGTGTTGAGATGCCTCGGTTAACAACTATAACTAGGTTGTTCTGTTTTTTTTGGCAGCAGGTTATTATTGATTCTTGAAGCTGTGGGCATGGATCTAAGTTGTTTGGTGACTGAGGGATTGAAGGGTGAGTTTAGTTAGCTTTGTGCTACATGTATGGTATGATTGAAAACATGTTTGTAGTGAATTTGATGTTAGCTGTGATGTTACGATTGCTAGGTGGGAAAAGGCAATCGGAGTAATGGGTTCGGTCAATAACTCTGATTATTTCAGATTTAAATTTCCTTGGGTGGATCAGTGAATCTCCTGTGGAATTCCTTATTGCCTTCACCATAAATTTGTGGTAAGACCTCCATTATTGTTCTATTTCTTTAGATTAAAGTATTGTGAGGATGGTGGATTTACATGTTGTATTTTGACAAGGAATTAATTCAGAATAAAGGGATTCATAACTAATTACTTGTATGATTAGTGGGATCAAAAGGTAGGATGAATAACTCTCATCTTAGAGATGACTGGGAATTATATGAATCCATAAAGGGAAATGATTAGTAGGGGTTATCTAATCAGAGCTTAGGGTTATGCTAGAGATCTATTGATATATATATATTGCATGTTGCAGGATTTTGATTCGAAACATTCTTGGACATGAAGACTATCACCATAGTCTACATATCAGGTGGATAATTTCCTACACTAGTCAGGTAGTTGTCGTTGCATACAGATTTAGACATATATATGATCATATTATATGTTCATATTATCTTGAGCCTGCTCTTATTTATTCTTGTGCTTGATACTTGTCGTTGGTCATATATGCTCTAATGTTGATATCACATTTTCCTTTATCATGATTGAGGAGTTACAGATGTGATGTAAGTAGATCTATAAATATTTAGTAGGGTGTAGATGTTGGAGTACGGATGATGACCTGATTTGTAAATTGGGTAAAAGGTCATCCGTGGGTAAGTAAGGTCCTGAACGTAGGATTGATTCCAATACCCTTATGTTGCATGTTTACTACCAATCAGGTGTTGTGTAATGGTTAGATGAATTGTGATTAGTGTGTCGCTACGGATCGATGGTCATAGCTTGTTATGATCAGTTGAGTACGACTCTCTACAGGATAGAGAGTGCGTCGATCAGTTGAGTACGACTCTCTACATGATAGAGAGTGCGTTGAACAGTCGAGTATGACTCCCTACAGGATAGAGAGTGCGACGATCAATTGAATACGACTCTCTGCAGGATAGAGAGTGTGTTGATCGGATTGGTATGACTCTCTGTAGAATAGAGAGTCTGTGATGAATGTTTGTATGCGTGATTGTGAATTCATATCATTTACATGCATACTGACGACATAGTCTCCCTTGTGGTTGAGAGGGTCGTCAATCATTCTGCCTCCCAGATTTCTCATGGAGGAGTAACGGGTGTGAGGGCAGAGCATTTATTGTGCCACACTCTACCACTATAGACGGTGGTAGTTGGAGTTACATGTAATTGTCCTGGGTGCGTGGTACTCGATCACTCATAGGTAGTGTTAGTCGGAGTGACCAGCAGCATAGACCCCCGTTGTGTAGCGAGCTCTTTACGCTCATATGTTACTCGATCATACTGCCCACTCAGCCACTCTAGAGCAATGGTTGGTGTTGAATTGGGACAGTTGTCATGTCGTACCACCTAGGCCACACTGGGGTCGTGATAGCGAGTAGGGGTGTGCAGGTATGACCATGCATGCTGCATTGTCGTATCTTATGACATTTTGCATATTACCACACACACACACACACACACATATATATGGTTGTGATTAGTATATATATAGATGCAGTCTATATATATATGTTTATTGTGATGTTGCATTTGATTGTACTATGCTTGCTGCATTTGGTTGTACATCATCTTCATACATGCTACTCGCATTTGTTATACGGTTGTGTCGGATACCTGTATACTTGTTGGTCATACCATTAGATACCTTTGACCTGTATCATGATTATAGTGAGAGTTAATATTACTTTTCATGTTATATATTGTGGATATATGCTCAGGTTGGATCAGAGTAGCGTAGCGGAGTTTCAGATATGTCTGCATTTTACGTTATTTATTTAGTTAGACGGTATATGCATGTATATGTTTATTATACTGGTATACCTGTTGTACCTCTAGGTTATACTGTTGAATTACATGTGATATTTGATATATACATGTTCACTCATATTACCGTTGAGTTATACTCACCACCACGGACCCTGAGTTTTTTTGTCGCCCAGGTAATAGGTAGTCGACTTTGTGATGGACTTGGAGCACCGCTGGCTGACATCATCTCATCTCAACCCCGAGGGTCTCGGCTTTTTGAGTATTTCGTGTACTTCTCGATATGTACTTGGTTTTATGCGATGTTTTGTAGTGTTGGATGTTGCTGATGTTGTACCTTTCTTTTCTGATTTTGTTACGGTGTTTCTTAGTTGGTATTAGTCATACATGTATGCATGATGTGTGGTTTGTATTGAATATGTGTTAGTTCCATTGTGTTTTGTGTATTTGTTGTATTTACATTTATATGTTATGTTTATTGTGGGCCCAAGGGCCTTGTATTAACAAGATATGTTGCCACGTACAGGGGAGATGTCGCCCATTTGATTTTCGGCTCGGCATACTCTCGGGGCGTGACAACTTTATTAGTATCAGAGCCATAGGTTTTGTAATGTCATACAATGTTGTTTTTGTGTCGAGTCTTGGATTCTCGGGAGTCGATTTGTTTCGATTTTGGTTTTCTGAGATGAGATTGACAGCGGCATGAGCTCCAAGCAGCACGAGGTAAGAATTCCTAATAACTTATAGTTTAGTAGATATTTATCTAAACTTGATCAATAGGTGTATACATTCAGAGTTATGACATCTGTGCAGACTCGTAGTAGGGGTCATCCACCGAGGCGACTAACCGGAGTTACCTTTAGTGTTTATACTCCCGGTTTTGTTGGCTATGCATTTAGTGTATATAACAGGGAATAACATGTAGTGTGTTGGTTATTATTCGTAATCGTTGTATGAGTTGACCACGGGAACGACCTGTTGAATCTGTGAGTCTTGAACCTGTGTCGAAAAGGTGATTTACCTTTGAGAGCCGACTGATATCGAGTCGGAAAATAGGAGTCAAGTCGTCACATTTCTTGTGGAAATCAGAGACTACAGTCTTAGAGATTTTCGATAATTATACTAGTCAGATCATTACCTGTTGGGTAATGGACAAGACAAGTAGACTATCGTTGATGCAGATAACGAAAGGCTAGTTTACGGTGTTTCATAGGGATTTTATCCTTGAGTTGTTCGTATTGGGTTGTATAACTTTGAAGGTACTTTTGAGTACTTAACTCATATTATACATAGAAAGTAGAATTATTTGTAAACCATTATCGGGATCAAGTCGGTATTTGGTGGTAAATGCAGAAAATAACATTCGGGGAATGATATATCACTTGATCATGGTTTAGTGATATTGAAAGAGAGTATTTCCCCATGTCATTTTCATTGACACATTGTAGGGAATTCTTGAGCTTCAAGTAGGGTGATCGTCGATAACAGGAATACCATGCAGAGTTTACGCTCACATAATAGCTCAAGAATGTGAATGAATGTTTTAAGCCACCCACGGTTGTTGGCTTACTGTTGGATTAAGATGATTGGATCTTTTATCAAATCCTGCTGGAAGACATTGGATTGAGTCAGGAGTTTAGAAATAACTCCGTAAAAGTGTTTAAGAGTTGGAGACCGATAAGCAGATATTGCAGGTCAACTTATTTGGGTCAGAAGTCTCCGACTGTTGGATAAAAGGAGCAAGATCGGAGTCATAGGCCTTGATCTACTTTTCGATTATAGAAGACCAACCGCAGATCATCAGGATGTTCTCATGCACATCTGCGAAATCAGAAGAAAGACTCCGGGTTATGTGCATGCAGTACGGATCATGAAGACACGCGAAGTCAGATTACCTGTTGAATCAGTTCATCTGTTGCTATTGTAAGCAATCAGTATATTTGAGGAGGTATACTTTGAAGACTCAGTTGAAGACTATCAATGGTGTTCCGGGAGGATGATGCACCGTCTCGACAGCAGAGATCAGCACAGAAGATTTGGTTATCTCATCAGCAGCGACCTACTACCTCAGGTGTGGTTGGAGTTTCGTGATACTTCCCTTTAAGGGAAGTGATTTACTCAGCAGTATCAACAGAAAACATTGTAGAAGACTCATGCAGACAACAACAACAGTTACCCCCAAATGTGGATTGACTTTGTACAGAGGAGAGAATATACGACGATGGTCATATCTATTTGGTATTCTACAGTTGCAGCTCGTAGGAATAAGTGATAGGATCAGATGATCTAGAAAAATCCTTGGATTATTCGTCGCTGAAATGCGACCGCTTTGTCGCGGACTGTTGGACCTGATCTTGTTCTCTTTGGAGAAAGGCTGAGACCTATGGGGAGCCTTTAGGATTGGATCGACAGATAATTGATCGTTCAGGGTATTACTCTAGTTTACCATCTGGGTTAATATATTGAGAGATGCTTGTAGCTTACAGATATCTTTGTCTAGAACATTCTTAGTTCGGATTAGATGGATTACATCGACTTATGGGTCGGTGGTATCTCTACCGTCAGGTGAGATATTGACCAACAATTAAGAAGTCAAGGGATGCCTTAGACTTTGATAGATATACCTTTACGGTAGACATAATGTTATGAATGGTTAAATTATTGAGATTAAGGTATGATTATGTCTCTAAGATGTGCGAATAACCCGAGAGTATTCGGATGTAATTTTGGATGAACTCCTAGGCTTGTCGTTGCATAGGCAAGTGAAGTAGGCGATCGAATTGATTGCGAAAATAATTTTGGTATCGAAGATCCCATATCGGGTGATAATTTGATTGGTATAAGTGTTACTAAATACTATGGGAATTGGAAGAATGTAAGTTGCGATTATAGGAGATGTTGGAAGGGATATTTATCTATCTCAGTATTTCTCCTTGAGAAGATCTGGAACTCTTTGTTGAAAGAGAGATGGACCTTTGAAATTATGCATCAATTATCGATGATGGAATGCGATAGTTGTTGAAAGTGAATATACTTCGTCGTGGATAGATGATCTATTTAGATCAGTGAAGGA
Source organism: Wurfbainia villosa (assembly GCA_025175895.1). Taxonomy (NCBI): domain Eukaryota; kingdom Viridiplantae; phylum Streptophyta; class Magnoliopsida; order Zingiberales; family Zingiberaceae; genus Wurfbainia; species Wurfbainia villosa. The sequence continues at coordinate 5,611,790 of JAKLTH010000193.1, read as the reverse complement.
CACCTGTGTATACTCTAGGGATGGTTTACGACTGAAATTTTGATATTGTAGTGACATGATGTCATACAATTATTATTGTCGTTGTGATGATTGATATATCATCAGTGTAGAGTAAAGAGGATGCAGGTATGTAAAGGCGATAACTTTATACTTAGTATGAATTTTGATTAAGTTGTTAGACTATTTAATGATTTAGTCGCCCTTGGATTTGAGAATCGTGCATTCTGGATACGATTGGATCAGTTTGTGGTTGTTGGAGTTGTGTAACTTGGTCACTGTTGATTGTGGTAGTTGGAGTTGCGCACTCAACCACCGTAGATGATGGTTTTCCTTGTATGTTTTGGTTAACTCCATAGATGATGGTTTTCCTTGTATGTTTTGGTTAACTCCATAGATGATGGTTTTCCGTGTATGTTTTGGTTAACTCCGTAGATAGAAAATATTGAATATGATGTTATTATTTATGATTTTGCTTCTAAAAGTGCATCACGAAGACACTTTAAATGAGTTATCTTTATTTTTTTTTGTAGGTGTATTTATTCTATGATGGAAGATAAAATTGGACCCGACTATTGTTTAAACATGCATCCTTCCCTTAAAGAATTTTCTATCTAACTTTAAGTGGCTTGAGTAAGCATAATGAAATGTAAATTTAAAATTTCTTGCTTTTCTAGTCTAATTTTCTTTTATTGTGCATGCTTGACTAGAAAATTAATGTTTGAGTGGAAGTTAATATCAGAGTTCTATTAATAATGATAAGATCCTGTGTCAATAATGATTTGTATTCATGAGATTAATGTTCAAGAAAATTAGTTTATACCATACTATTGCCAAATGCTTCATACAAGGTTGCCATACTTTTCCTCTAGCAAAGCAATGTAGTGAGTGATTGTTGATTCACATTCTATATTTGATATGTGCTTATTAGGCATGAAAAGCAACAGTGATTTGACAGTGATTAGGTTGTTCTCAATCAATTGCCATGGTGTACTCTAGCTATGGGAAGAATTCAGAAATGATACTTGGGGATGATGTTGGAATTATTCTTGTGGCTAGTGTTAACCATTCAAGTTTAGGAGAATATAAAGTTCATAACGATATTTTGCTTTTGAGAGTTATGAGGAATCCATACAAATGCATCTGGGACTATTAAATTTGCAAGTTAATAATTCAATAATTTTCTTAATCAAGAAAAAATTATCAAGAGTAGAGTGCACATAGTTATTCAACATGTTGAGTTTGTAGATCTTTGCATCTCCTGCTTTTATGGCATTTAACAGGCTAAGTCTGCAGTTCTTTGAATTTCTAATTGTCAGTACTTGCCAATTAAACTTTCGTTATGAAAATCATGTTGCAGCTAACACTGAACATTTCAGTGATCATTAGAGATCAAACATTTGTGCACTATGTATGATTATCATTCAAGTAGCAGGCAATTGATTGTTGTCTAATGCTTATTTTCCATACGATCTGAAATAGATTTTTCTTTGCATATAGCACTAATGTTTTATTTTTTTATGCATGCCAAAGAAATTGCTATTGCTGCTGTTTTCACTTGCAATTTTCTAAATGTTGGTTCTACCTCGTGAATGTGTAAAAATGAAAGCTTCATGCCCATAAGTAGGATGTTACAAATTATAGAAAAGTTCATGTTCTTTATGCAAATCTGGTTTACTGGTTCATGCATTAGAGTATTCTAGAAGTAAGTTGTGTTTGTTGTGTGCCCGAAGGACACATGGAAATGCCTTCATTATCATAGGTAAAGATCTGATTCCCATACTTTTCTAGACTCTTGCAAAAATATAGAAATAACAGAAATGGTATAATAACAGTTTCTTTGTTTCCTCTGATGCCAGGACATTGATCTACCGTGTTTTTCCCGAGAAGCTTGCTTAACAGCGAGAAAAGCTGAATCAAAAGTTTTTAAAATGATAGCATCCCATGGTTCATTTCCTTGTTTTTTAGTTTTGGAAAGATCTTTTCTTCAAGGATAGTCAAGGTTGTTCATTGTCTCACATCCATTTAGTTTACAAGAGTTGCTATTTTTTTTATATATTTTGAATAAAATATAAACAGTTCGAGCAAGATATTTGTGGGATGCATCTCAACTAAATATTTATGGGATGCACCTCAATTACATTGTTTGATAATATGTACATGCATAAGTTTGATACCAATAAAGTTTATTTATGTGATAATTTACAATTTTATTGATTTCCGTGTGCATTTTTAATATCTTTGATTAATCTTTTAATTGTTCTATGGGCTAAATTATACAACCTCTTTATAGTTTGAAAGGGTCTAAAAATATAGTCTGCTTTTTAGGGTTAATGGGGCACAGTTTATAAGTTTCGCCCAAGGCCACTAAACAGTAAGGACCAACTCTGTTTATGTGGTTTGTGTTGGATCGAGAAGCGTCGCTAGGGGGGGGGGGTGAATAGCGTGTTAGGATCGTTGTAATGGCTAGAGGGGGGGTGATTAGCCTTTCTTCGTTTCTACAAAATATGTTAGCGGAAGCAATACAAATACAAATGTAAATAAGAATACGAAACAAGAAAACAATGCTAACACCCGATGTACGTGGTTCGGAGATGACGCTCCTACTCCACGGTAATCCGTAAGGTGGATTAACCCTAGCCAATCTTCACTAAAACCTCCTTTGGATGAACCAAGGTGGAGAAACCTTGTCTTACAATGCACTCTGTTGGATCGAAAGTGTCGCTAGAGGGGGGGGGTGAATAGCGATACGGTGTCGTTAAAAACTTTTGCAATAAGTAAAAAGCAAGTAGAGAATGCACAGCGGAAATATAAAGTAGACAAGATATTTTTACGTGGTTCACAATCTTTCGATTGCTAATCCACGGCCCTAGTGATCCTTGATCACGTACGGAGGGCAATTCACTAAAACCACTCCTCTTCGTTGGAAGTAGGAGCAACGATTACAAAAAGAAATCAAGGCAAAGGGACACTCCCCCTTTCCTTGTTACGATTAAAGCACAAAGACAATTTAAAGAAGTAGAACTTAAATAAATATACCAACAACTCTTATAAGTAGAAGATGTAGCTTTCGTTGTCGGCGGCACTTCGTCGTAGCAAATGTGAGTAGTAGTAGCGGCGTTACGACGGCGTGTTGAGAGCTCTTGAATTCTTGTTATTTGCTTGGCTTGAACATGTCTATTTATGGATATTGATCTATGAATTTAGACATAGGTAGTGTCCAAGGTGAGGTTCTTATCCCCCAAGACTTGTTCATCCACATCCTTTGCGCCAACTCAAGGATGAGGTGTTTCATCCAACCACCTTGTGTCACCTCCAACCTTCTTGTGCGCCAACTCAAGGATGAGGTGTTTCATCCAACCACCTTGTGCCACCTCCAACCTTCTTGTGCGCCAACTCAAGGATGAGGTGTTTCATCCAACCACCTTGTGCCACCTCCAACCTCCTTGGGCGCCAACTTGAGGATGAGGTGTTTCATCCAACCACCTTGTGCCACCTCCAACCTCCTTGGGCGCCAACTTGTTGGAGCCATTCAACTTGTGCCACATCATGGGAGCCAACCATCTTGTGCCAACTCACCTTATTTTGGGCGTCCACCACAAGGACGCTTGGTGATGGTTTGGATGTCCACCTTGATGCCACATCACCCTTTGTACCAAAACACGAGTCAAGTCCAAATTCACCCCCTTGAAATTCGAGCTCTTCTCGAGGCTGGAACTTGACTAGCAGTTGACTGTAGTCAAAGAGTTTTGGACTGCAGTACAAGTTAGCTTAAAATATAAAGTACGATGGTTCTAACCATCTGATCTCGACCTAGACCTTCCATTGGAGGTATTGGGTCGGATCTACGCTTAACGACCTTGCTTCGCTTTCACATGAGCTTACCTTGTAGCCTCGCTTCCGGTCTTCACCCGAGTACCTCGGCTTCCTCCGAAGTCCCTCTGGCGTTGCCCGACCACCTCGGTTCCCACCGGGTGTCGCAGACCTTCCGCTCAACTTTAGCATTTCTGCACACTTAATTGAGCTCGTAAGATAACAAATATACCCTTAACTATTGAGTCTTTTGCCATAATCAAAATACCGGTTTGACTTTGGTGCCCACTGCACCAACACACTCCTCTTCTTTACAATGATGGAAGATTAAGATTAGAGAAGAGGAGGTTTAGAATCATAAAAACACTTGGAGAAAGTTTGGTGAGCACAGGGGTGTAGCTAGGAATGAGAGCACTAGCTTCACCAAGCTCTCTAAGGCCCCTTCTTATAGAAGAAGGGTTGTTTTTCCCGTTGGACTTCGATCAGTCGACTGATGTACAGAATCAGTCGACTGCCGCCGAAGCCAACAGCTTCTGAACAGGCAGATCCGCGGAGATACATAGCCGTAATTTCCAACGGCTAAATGATCAGTCGACTGATCCCTCCATCAGTCGACTGATGGAGTGATCAGTCGAGTGATCGTAGGCTGCAGTAGAGTGCACCTCCACTCTATGCTCGTATTTACGTTGATCGATCCGACCGCCGCTGTTGGCGATCGATCGCAACATCCGATCGCTGCCAGCAAGCGATCGGTGATGGTCGGTTTCACCGACTTAGTCGAGCATCCGACGATCCCGATCGATACTCATCAAGTATGAGTAATTCACACTTGATTTTACACCCTAGACCTAGACTCTACCTTCTAACTCTTCATTAAGCCTTGCACCTCCAGGATCCCTCTGAGTCCGCGACTTGTTCATCCTTTGCGCTTTGCTTCCAAGAGCTTCCATCGGTTTCGTCATGTCTTGGGTTGCCAAATGCTTGAACTTTATGCTGCCAAGACTACAAGCTTGGACTTATGCTGCCAAGACTTTACTTTGGACTTCTTTTGCCTAGGTTCACTTGGACTTTACGCTGCCAAGACTACAGGCTTGGTCTTATGCTGCCAAGTCCGTCCCTTGGACTTTCCTTGTCAAGATCATACTTGGACTTATCTTTTACCAAGTCTTCATCCTTGGATTTCCCTGTCACTTAAACATGTTCGCAATTAGATCACAAAGCATTGCCTAACTTAGATGATTATCCAAACATCAAAACATATAAATGCTTGGGGCATTGTTGCACCAACAATCTCCCCTTTTTTGATGTTTGACAATCATTTAAGTTAGGTCTTTTAAAGATACGCACATAATCATATTTTCAATATGAATTCTAACTTAAACATTCCTTCTCCCCCTTTGACATACATCAAAAAGAGAAGGATTCATAAATAAAAGAATTTAAAGGTGTTGTATCTTGGACTAAGGTATAAAATTGATATTAAGCTCCCCCTTAATCCAAGATATGCTTCATGATGTATAAATAATATTTGAAGCAAAGCATAACAAAAATTCAAAAATTAAGTCATAACTTTGCACCAACAATGGAAGTTTGGGGATGAAAAGATATATTTTGTGAAACTCCCCCTAAAACACTGCATAAAACAGTCCTAAAAATTTATTTATACTCAATATTATCATGCTATGGTTTTTAGGACATCAAAGATACACTAAATATCAGAAAATGAAGCTATTTATCAGAAAACACAGTGTATCAGTCGACTGGTTTCTGAACCAGTCGACTGCTACGCCTGAGATCGGAATTTCATCCTTTTCATCCCAAATTCAGAAATGCGTTAGAAATTCCAAAAATCTCAAAAAATCACAAAATTTTGCATACACATTTTTGAAATCATACTTTATCAAGGAAAAATAGTTTGAAAAATAATTGTTTTCCAGATTTCGAGATTGATACAAACTTGGAAACAAACAAAAGTTCTAATATTTTTGCAAACTTTGTATCACTTTTGTCTTCCACTTGAAAACTATTTTTCAAAATATGATGAACATAGTTTAAAATATATATGATTTGGAATTTCCAACCATGTTCTTAGAGCTATGTATTCATTACTTGAATACAAGCCTTCCCAATGATTGATCCATGAGGTATTCATGTCTCTAGATGTGTCATTGGCTCATAGTAATGCATCATAACAAGCATGATGAGCCAAGTACACCTTTCCTATCATCTCAAATGGTCCTAAGTGTCTCAATACAAAAATCAAGGTTTCGTAAGGCTTTTTGTGAGATGCATCAAGGTATAAGGTTAACATATGAATATGGGATCATGCAAACCTAGAATTTTACTCTACAAAGCACATACCAAGCTCTCTCCTTAATGATGAAAATTCGATTTCGGGAAGAGCTTTGGTGAAGATATCGGCAAGGTTGGACTTAGATTCTACATAATTAAGTTCAATGTCCCCTCTTGCCACATGATCTCTTATGAAGTGATGTTTCACTTGTCTAGAGTGATGTATCGGATTTTTGGTCAAGTTGATGGTACTCACATTGTCACAATAAACTTTAATGTTAGAGTAGTGTAGCTCATAGTCCTCAAGAGTATGTCTCATCCAAAGTAATTGAGCTACACAACCACCCATAGCCACATATTCGGCTTCGGTGGTTGATAAAGCAACACAATGTTGCTTCATACTACTCCAACTAACTAGGGAGGAGCCAAGAAATTGACATCCACCACTAGTACTCTTCCTATCCAATTTACAACCGGCATAATCGGAATCGGTATAACCAAGCAACTCAAAGGACCTAGTCCGAGGATACCAAAGTCCTACATTTAGGGTGCCTTTAATATATCTTGAAATTCTCTTAACGACTACTAAATGTGATTCTTTGGCACAAGATTGGTATCTTGCACACATACCTACCACAAATAAGATATCGGGTCTACTAGCGGTTAGGTATAGTAGGCTACCAATCATACTCCTATAAAGTTTAAGATCAATTGATTTACCATCATGATCACTATCTATTCTAGTGCTAGTGGCCATAGGAGTGGTTACAATTTTGGCATTTTCCAAACCAAATTTCTTGATCATTTCATTTGCATATTTGGTTTGATAAATATGAATCCCTTCATTGGTTTGCTTGACTTGTAACCCTAGGAAAAAATTAAGCTCTCCAACTAAACTCATTTCAAATTCATTTTCCATGTTTCTTATAAAATCTTGAAGAAGATCATCATTTGTGGACCCAAAAATAATGTCATCAACATATACTTGGGCTATGAATATATCCTTTAATGTTGACTTTATAAACAAGGTTTGATCTACTTGGCCTCTTCTAAAATCTTTAGAAACCAAGAAGGATGACAATCGTTCATACCATGCCTGGGGAGCTTGTTTTAACCCATATAATGCTTTCCTAAGCTTATATACATGGTTTGAATAATCTATGTTCTCAAACCCGGGTGGTTGTTCTACATATACTTCTTCCTTAATATAACCATTTAAGAATGCCGATTTAACATCCATTTGATAAAGTTTAAATCTCATATAGGAAGCATACCCTAAGAGAATTCTAATAGATTCTAACCTAGCAACCGGGGCATAAGTCTCATCATAGTCAAGCCCCTCAATTTGATTGAATCCCCTAGCAACCAACCTAGCTTTATTTCTAGTGATATTTCCTTGGTCATCTAACTTATTCCTAAAGACCCATCTTGTAGTAATTATGGTGCTATCATTGAGTCTAGGTACTAACTCTCATACTTGACTCCTCTCAAATTGAGCCAATTCATCTTGCATTGCCAAAATCCAATCCGGATCATGTAATGCATCATTGATCGATTTGGGCTCAATTTGTGAAATAAGAGCTACTTGACTAGTAGGAGCTCTATGAAATTACCTAGTTCTTATTCCTTGAGATAGATCTCCTACTACTTGATCAAGTGGATGATCTTGATGAATTCTTAGGGTTCTAGAAGGGGTTTCAAATTGATCATTGTTATCTTCTACCCTCCTTTCATCATCGGAATATCCTCTTCCTCCCCCTTGATCATTACCCCCTATGGTCAAATCTTGAAGTTTTTGGGTAATGTCTTGATTATTGTCATTAATATCCTTATCAATGGAGGACTTTCTAGGGTAAGTACTAGTGGTTTCATCAAATTGAACATTAGAGGACTCCTCAATCCCTTGGGTTCTCTTATTGTAGACTCTATATCCTCTACTCGTAGATGAGTATCCAACTAGGATTCCCTCATCCGCTTTGGATTCAAATTTTCCTAAGTTATCTTTGGTGTTTAAAATATAAACCTTACATCCAAAGACTTTGAAATAATGAATTGTGGGAATAGTCCCATTCCATAATTCAAATGGTGTCTTTCCTAAAAACCTATGGATTTGAACCCTATTTTGGATATAGCAAGCGGTATTAACCGCTTCCGCCCACAAGTAGCTAGGTAGAGAATATGCATTAAGCATAGTCCTAGCCGCCTCTTGTAGGGCACGATTTCTCCTTTCCACCACCCCATTTTGTTGGGGTGTTCTAGGACAAGAGAACTCATGCTTGTACCCTTGCTCTAAACAAAATTGTGAAAATTTAGAGTTCTCAAATTCACCACCATGATCACTACGAATCCGGTTGATTTTGAGACTCTTTTCATTTTCAACTCTTTTACTAAATCCTATGATTATTTTTAAAGTATCATCCTTATGTTTCATAAAATAGACCCAAGTATACCTAGAAAAATCATCTACTATGACTAAACAATATTTGTTACCATTTAAAGAAGGAGTACTATGGCAATCAAATAAGTCAAGATGCAATAATTCTAACGGTAAAGAGGTATTAGTTAAGGTTTTACCTTTGTGTGATTTCCCTGTCACTTAGACATGTTCGTAATTAGATCACAAAGCATTGCCTAACTTAGATGATTATCCAAACATCAAAACATATAAATGCTTGGGGCATTGTTGCACCAACATAGCGATCGTAAATCTTTTCGATGTTTCGTTCGAGTAGATAATTAAATGAGTAAGAGCAGCGGAAAATAAAGAGACACATTTATTTTTACTTAGTTCATAACCCAGCGGTTGCTACTCCAAGGCCCTATCGGTCCTAGACCGCGTGCGGAGGGCAAAGCACTATAACGTCTCCTCCTCGTTGGAGGTAGGAGACAACGATCACAAAACCGAAAGTATGAGGATGAGGCAACAAGCCTACCTCACCTCGTTACAATTAAAATAAATAATACAATAAAAACAATTACTTGCTACTGCTGCCGACGAAGGAGATTTGAACTTGTCGTCGCGTCGGCGTTATGATGGCGTTGGAGCGTTGGCGTTGTAGGAGCACTTGAGAATAAACTTGATGTTATTTGGAGTTGGAATCCTCCCCTCCTTTTATAGATTTTGGCCTCTAAATATGTCTCCTCTTTTTTTGGAACAGATCACGAAGTTGTATAATTTTTATTGCGAAGTGGCCGCGTCAAACCTTATCCGTTTTGACCTAGCAGCGATTAAATCGCCGCCATCACGATCGCCAATGTCCTGCGGGAGGTTAGCTCGGAAAATGATAAATACGACGATTTCTAACCGTCCGATCTCGACCTAGACCTTCCACAAGAAGTCTTAGTCGGATCGCCGCCTACTGTTGTCCCCGTACAAAGGACACGACCTTACCATCTCTCACTCACACGAGCTTACCTCGATACTTACTGTGTCGCTTTCGCTTCCGACCTTCCACTCGATTCCTTCGGCTCCCTCTGAAGTCACTCGAGTATAGCCCGACCACCGCGGCTTCCTCCGGGTGTCGCTAGCCTTTAGCTCTAGCTTTAGTACTTTTTTGCATACTCGATTTAGCTCGTGAGATAACGATGTAAACTTAACTTTGTGTCTTTGCCATAATCAAAATACAGGTTCGATTATCTGGTGCCCCTGCACCAACAATTTGATCCTATCAAAGGCATGAGGGTGCATCCAAAGTATAATTTGGTCAAAATAAATTATAAAAAATTATACAAGAGGTATGAACCATTTGTGTTAGCACAACAAACGATTCAAGTATTTTATGTTTCATATCCTAGTATGAGACAAAACAAAAGTGATTGATGGGTTATTTGTAAAATAAAAGCACATAAAAAATTTGAGGAACATTGGGAAGACATAGCATATCAACAAGATGAAGTTGTCGATATATTTCATAATGAAGAATATAATATTTTAATATTATGAGATCCCAACGGTGTAGTAATGCCCGTTGATGCAAGTGAAATGAATGAGGATAAAGATAAGAAATTTAATTTAGAGGATGAGGATGGCGATGGCGATGGCGATGATGATGACAATGACGATGACGATGACGATGACGATGACGAATAAACGGAAGACCAGGATGAAAATTATAATGCGGACTTCGATTTATAATTATGGATAACTTTTATTTAATACAAATTATGTTTTATTTTATTGTCTAATTCAAAATTTCATATATTTGATCTATTAATGAACTGTCTTTTTTTTTAGGTTATTCAGTTACTATTAATATGATAATTTTTTCATATTGTTCATATTATAAATTCGATATGCAAATGTAAATTTTTTGTTTTACTGTCATATTCTTCTAATAATTATGATTGTTAGTTTCGACGTGGCGGTCATAGACGGAGTAGCGATGGAAGATCACAGTCTTCCTCTGCTTCAGCCCCTACACATTCTGATGCTCTTGCAAGAAATATGCCCTCCACCTCTTCTCCAGTTACAGGATCTTCTGGTTCTCAGCAGATACCTGCTAATGTATCTTCCCCGGTACAACAATCACTCGTTGAGAGTGAAGATATAAGAGAGTTGATATCTCCGCGCGGAGATTCGTAAATATTCAAGTTTTAGATTATCTATGTTTAATTTTTAATATGATATGTATTTTTATAAGTATCTAATAAGGTTTGTTTTTATTTTATGTTAGATTTACAAATTATATACATGTTATTCACGAGGTGAATAAAATAGTGAATAATCATTGGGGCGGAGCTTCTATGACTTATACGAGCACGCCGGAAGAAATAAAAATTTTATGGTGGAATAAGTTCAAGGTAACTTATTTAAATCATTTTGTATATAAAATTGTAATTAACATAATCAATTCAAATTTTCTCTACTGCAACGGGTTTTTACTTGGGAGGAGAGTGAAATACTAGAGATTAGGAGGATTTTCAAGAAAAAGTATGGCGATCATATTAGAAACATACTCAATCATGCGAAAACTAGAAATAAAAAGTCACACTGTATAACCGAGGAGAATTGGAATAAAATTGTTGCACGTTGAGATCTGAGGATAGCCAGAGGCGGATCCAGGATTTTATATTGGGGAGATCGTCATACTAAAATATAATAACGTTAATTTTAAAAAATAAATAAATAATTTTTTTTATAATAATTATTTAAAATTTGGGAGGTTTTGGGGGGCCATGGTCCGCCCCTGAGGATAGCAAACGGAGGAGTGAGCAGAATAAGCAAAATCAGTATTATAATTTCGGCGCTATGTCTGCCACGTATGCGGGAAGATCAATAAATATCGATGAGCATAGACATCGATTGGTGAGTTTTTTTAAATCATAATTTTGTAATCTAATACTCACTAATTTATATATTTTAACTGTTTGTTTAGACTCAGGAGATGGAGACTGAGCCATTATTTATAGACACTTTCACCCGTACATTTTAAAAGAAAGGTAAGACGTGGAGTGACGAAAGAGCTAGAACAATGAAGATTTATAATTTTAAAAATTTAAATTCATATGTTAGTATTTAATTTGTTTTCTTTCAAAACAGGAGAAATACGATGAACTTGCACAGAGAAATTCGAGTGCAAGTGATGACGCAGTCGAATCTGAGTCTTCTATTAGCAATATAAATTTATGGCTCGAAACAACTGGAGGATCGAAAAGTGAAAGAATAATTGGACTCGATTCTTGAGTCGATCCTATAGAGTCTCTGGTGCTTCTTCTTCATCCTCTCCGGCATCAAAAGCAGAAGTGAATCAATTAACCGAAGAGGTTAATCATTTGAGGGAGTTACTAGTGCAGAAGGAAAATGAATCGAGAGAAAGAGCTCAGCAAGTAAAAGACTTAAATGAACAGATCAACGAATTTCGAAGGCAACAAATGTTCATTATGCAACGTCTTCAATTACCATCTAGTTCAAATCAACTTCTTCCTTCTGGATTTGCTCCTCCTCCTGATCCCTGTCATAATGACAATGATGATGTATTTTTTGATGATCATGGTGGTTACCTTTGAATTTATTTGTTGTATTTAAATGTTACTTGACTTATCACATACGATGTCTATGTATTGTAAGTTATATATATTATGTTTGTTATGTATATATTAATTCGGTATTAAAGTTTGATGTGTAAATTTATTTATATTGTTGTATGTATTTGTTGTAAAACAGGGAAAATAACATAATTTATCAAAATATTTTTTTTTCAGTTTAGCAACGAAAAAAAATTTTGTCGTGGATTTGCGACGAAAAATGATTTTTCATCGCAGAATTGGCGACGAAATTTCAAATTTGTTGCAAAATTAAACCATCAGTCGACTGATGCATGTGGACAGTCGACAAAAAAAGGTTTCCTGACCAACTTCTTCAACATCAGTCGACTGATACATGAGATTTTGCAACGAAACATTTTTCCCGTCGCAAAAATTACGTCGAAATTTTTTTTCGTTGCAGATTATAATCATCAGTCGACTGATCAACATGATCAGTCGACTGATGCTATTGTGACATCTTACCGAGGCTTTTTGTGGCCGAGCGATTGACTATTCACTTGGCGATCATTGTCATTCTGTAGCGATTCTGAAACTTTTGGTAGTCGGCCGTCGATCGATTGGTCAATAGGCAATCGACTGATTGTATTCATCAGTCGACTGAGATTGAGAATTTTGCAACGAATTTTTTTTTGTCGCAGATTTTAACAACGAAAAAATATTCGTCGCCAAATTTAGTTTTAATCGTGGAAATATGTTTATTAGGCCTTTGCAACGAATAGGATGTTAGTCGCCAAATTTGACAACGAATGTAACTGTTCGTCGCAAAATTTGGCGACGAAAATTTTATTCGTCGCCAAATTTAGCAACAAAAACTAAATTCGTCGTCAAATTTTACGATGAATAGTTATTTTCGTCGTCAAATTTGACGACGAATAGTAATTTGGCGACAAATAGTTAGTTAACGTTTGCACTAACCTCGGACGTTCTAGGATCGCACTGACCTTTGTGAAGCTCAGCAAAATATCGATCTATTCATCGATCTCGAAGATTCAGATGACTTTTTCATTCTTTGATATCGAACCAGATCATTATTAAAAATATTTCACTTAAATTACCAGACAATATACCACGTTGTCCAAAAGCTCAAACTAAATTTACATGTGACTCATAATTTATCATATTTATATATTATATTGCTCGTAAGTATTCAATCTCGTTAATGTAGGGGATCGATCGGCCGGCTAGAGGGGGTGAATAGCCCTCTTGCATTGGATAATGGTATTTGCTCGTCTATAAACAAGATTAGCGTAAGCGGAATATGCAAATACAAATAGACAAAGCAAATGAACAAAGAAGAATACAAACAATGCTAACAAGATAATATAACGTGGTTCACGACTACGCCGCTAATCCACGGTCCCCGATTCGTCCTCGGTGAATCATTCCGCCAAAACCAATCCACTATTGGTCTCTCCTTTGCACCAAGCTAGGTGGAGGTAACCTTTACAAATCAAGATCACTCTTCTTACAATAGAAATGAAGTAAAAGCAAGTAAGAAGAGTTTAAAGCTTGTGAGGCACTTGGATGATCACTTAAAGCATAAGCATTAGCCTATCAAAGCCCCACACCCTCTCTTTTTATAGAGAGGAAGCTTTTCTTCCCGTTGGCCGCCACCGATCATTGCGCCCTTGGCGTCATTGCCGCCACTCGATAGCCTCCGAACCGTCGGATCGCGGCCGTTGTAGTCAGCGGAACGCTTGGCGATCGGTGATGGACCTCATCAATCATTGCTACGCCTCGGCCGTAATCGGCGCGATCATTTCACAGCGGTCTAATGCGCGACATCCTCGGCGGTCATTGTCATTCCATAGCGATCGACTCTTCGATCGGATACGGTCGAACCCATTCGACTCGAAGCGATCGGGATGTCGGGAAAACTCATCCGACACTTAGTCATTCGGCCAAGTTCACCTAATGAGCTACTTACAATTCACTCATTCTCTCATTTCACTCGAAGTCCCTCGCCGAAGCTCTTTTCGTTCGCGGCCACGTCCCTCGGTAGCATCAGGCGAACGGCTCTGTCATGCTCCTTCGCGTCTCTTGCCTCCGAAGTCTGCTTCCTTAGCTTTGCTTCAAGTATTCTCGTCCGGTGGTCCCTCGGTAGCATCAAGCGCACGACTCTGCAATGCTCCTTCTCCGACTCAAGCACGAGGTTCTGAGTGGTGAACCCGCCAAGGCTCCATATGCGAATTACTAAGTCCTGCAAGACTCCAACGCACATATTAAATCATAATAACAACCTAACTTAAACCCTTTGCCACACACATCAAAACCTTATCATGGTAAGAGATTGCCCTAACAATCTCTCCCTTTTTGATGTGTGGCAATCCGTTTAAGTTAGATAAAAAAACATTTGATAAAACATTAAGAAAGGAAAGCATGTAAATAAATATGATTAGTAACTCTCCCCCTTAATACATGAAACTCTCCCTAAATATGTTCCCCCTTACTTAAACATATAATTTTCTCCTCCTTTGACACCATCAAAAAGATTAAACAAAGTTTATATATCATGGCATCAAGTATAGAGGTAAATAAACATTAAAATCAGTCAAAAACCTGATAAAATCAGGTTATTGTGCTCGTTTACAGTCCATCAGTCGACTGCTATCAGTATGGCAGTCGACTGGCACAAGGAAAATAGCAATTCTGATTTTCTGGATGAAATTCAGAAATGCATTATAAATTCTAAAAAATTTGAAAAATAGTGAAATTTGGGGAACACATTTCTTGTAAGTATATCTATCAGTGAAAAATAGTTTTTTATGAAACATCATTATATGTTCAGAGATTTGCCAAAAATCCAAAAGCTTTAAAAACCACTAGGTTTTTGAACATGTTAGTATCCATTTTAAGACCTAGTCTTACTTTGGATTGTTTCAAAACATGAATACACAGATTTTAAGGTAAGAAATTATTTTGAAAACATATGAAATATCCAACCATGATCTTTGGGCAATATGTTTATGAATTAAGCATAAGTCTTCCCCATGATTGGTCTATTATTGCAATTTTGATACATTAAATGACCATTTAAATGTCATAGGCATTAGTGGACATTTGTATTATCCTAACATCTCACTCATGCTAAGTTTTCAATCAAAGTAGTCTATAGTGAGTGTGAGATGTATCCTAAAGGTATTTGTATATACTTAACCATTGTATTCATGCAATTCTATTAAAGGTTAAGTATCATCCTATCAATCCTCATGATCATAAAGACATATATGAACTAATTTCACATTATGATCATGAAACAAATGTATTCATCAAATAATAATCATGCATTAGGTATTAACTATGATAATAAGTCAAGTATCACCTAAAGCATGTTTTAACCCTATTTCTCATGATTATGTACCAAATATCAAAATCATAAATCATGATTTCAAACATACATAGCAATTTCATTAACTATCATGATTTAAGTATTATTATCTATTTATAGATACATTATCATCACCTAACACTATTTAAAAAATATTGTCCCGCCATCCTAAGTCAACCAAAATATGATATAGGTCAAGTCCATATGGTTGACTATCCTAGGGTTTTTCTAACCCTTAAGGATGGATTTTGGAACCCAATACAAATTCTTGCCTATGAGGTTCACTAGAAATTCCTTAGGAATCCATTTTCTAGCTATTACCTTCTTCTTATCTTGTCCCCTAGCAATTAGGCATTTATAGGTCTTTTCATTTTTCTTTTCCTTATATCCTAGGCCTTTTTTGTTAAAACTTGCTCTTTGGCTCCCTATGATCATGTTCAAAGTGTTTGAGCCAATAGTGAATTTTTCTAGGACTTTTGTCAAATAGTCTACTTTTTCCCTTAAAGTCCTATTTTCTTCTATGCATGCATCATTAACATCTAATGGCACATAAAGATCATGTGAGCATGCATCATCATTATTATCATTAAGACATGCTTTTTCTAATTTTTCTTCTAATTCCTTAATTTGATCAAGCATGCTTTTATTCTTTTTCTTTGCTCTAAAAAGGTCCTCAGTGAGGCTAGAAATCATAGAAACTATTTTACTAGGTGAAAGGTTAGTTACCATAGTTTCCATGTCCTCTTCTTTGGATGAGGAGGTAGAGGAGGCTCCCTCTTCACTTGAGCTCTCTTCACTTGAACTTGATCATTCATTTTCGGAGGAGGAGCAATCCAAGTCGTCAAATGCCATCAATGCTAAGTTGGTGACAAATGTGTTTTCTTCCTCGGATGATGATGATGAGGAGGAGGAAGGGTCATCCCAAGTCCTTGCCTTTAAAGCTTTGGTCTTCCCCTTTTCTTTGGCCTTCTTCTCTTCTTCCTTCTTTTTGCTCCCCTTTTTCTTCTTCTTTTCTTCTTTCTTCTTCCTCTCTTCTTTACTCTTGTTTAGGAGAGGACAATTGTCCCTTATGTGTCCCTCTCCTTGGCAATTGTAACATATTACCTTTCCCCTTGGTCTTCTCCTCCTATCATTAGATTTATTAAAATGAAAACCTTTTAATGCACGCCTTACCCTCCTTACCATATAGGCTTCTTCCGTGCTATCCATGGAGGAGGAGGAGGACGCTTCATTGGAGGAGGAGGGGATCTCTATCTTCTTCTTCCCTTTGTTTGCCAAAAATGCTACTCCTCTTGAAGGTTGGATTATTGGCTCTTCTATTATTCCTTCAAGTCTTGTTTCATGAAGCTCCATGGTTGAGAAAAACTCCTCCAAAGTACTTACTTCTAAGTTCTTGGACATATAGAAGGAGTCCACCATTGAGCTCCATTTTGATGACCGGAAAAAAGCGTCGATTGCTTTCATAAGCATGTCCCGGTTTGAAAGTTTTTCTCCTACACTTGTTAGCCCAATTAAAATCTCTTTAAATCTAGAATGTAAGGAGATTACCTTTTCTCCCTTTTCTAGTTTTATGTTGGATAGTTGAGAGCGGAGGAGGTCTCTCCTTACAAGTTTTGCCTCCGAGG
Organism: Wurfbainia villosa; assembly: GCA_025175895.1. Lineage (NCBI taxonomy): Eukaryota > Viridiplantae > Streptophyta > Magnoliopsida > Zingiberales > Zingiberaceae > Wurfbainia > Wurfbainia villosa. Next base: position 5,594,690 of record JAKLTH010000193.1, on the reverse strand, counting down.
TGCCTTCATGAAGCTCTACTAGCTTCTCCCACATCTCCTTCGTACTAGAGCATTCCCCTATTCTATTCACCTCTTGTTGGGGGAGTACATTGTAGAGGTGGTGCTTGGCCTTTGAATTTGCCAAGTATTCTTCCCTTTGCCTCTTGCTCCACCTTGCTTTCTCCAATGGCTCCCCATCTTCATTCCTAGGCAATTCGAAACCGTTTTCCATAATCAAAAGAATTTCAAAATCGGTCTCGAAAAATACCTCCATTCTCTTTTTCCACAAAGAGAATTCGCCTTCGAATTTTGGTGAGTGAATGTTTGAGCCGGCCATCCTTGAATGTGCTTGTTGTGGCGGTTAGTCCTCGACAAGCTTTCCTTGGCTCTGATACCACTTGTAGGGGATCGATCGGTCGACTAGAGGGGGGTGAATAGCTCTCTTGCGTTGGATAACGGTATTTGCTCGTCTATAAACAAGATTAGCGCAAGCGGAATATGCAAATACAAATAGACAAAGCAAATGAATAAAGAAGAATACAAACAATGCTAACAAGATAGTATAACGTGGTTCACGGCTACGCCGCTAATCCACGGTCCCTGATTCGTCCTCGGTGAATCACTCCACCAAAATCAATCCACTATTGGTCTCTCCTTTGCACCAAGCTAGGTGGAGGTAACCTTTACAAATCAAGATCACTCTTCTTACAATAGAGATGAAGTAAAAGCAAGTAAGAAGAGTTTAAAGCTTGTGGGACACTTGGATGATCACTTAAAGCATAAGCATTAGCCTCTCAAAGCCCCACACCCTCTCTTATAGAGTCCACGCCACTTCGGCCACACGGCACGATCGTCAGTAATCTAACGCCTCCAACACGCCGATCCCGACCGCTGTAGTCCAATCAACACTTGGCGATCACGGACATCACGATCACGCCCGTAGGATCGACGTACTGACTACGAGCGTTCGTGCCCGCGACATCCTCTCGGCAAATCGTCATTCCATAGCAACACCGGGCATAAACCATCACGGATACCAATCGAACCTATTCGACTCAGAGGCCGATCCATGGCGGCAATGATCGATGAAAACTCATCCACTTAGCCATTCGCCAAGTTCACCTAATGAGCTACTTACACCACTCATTCTCTCATCTCACTCGGTCCTCAAGCTCTTCGTCATGCCACGCCCTAAGAAGATCACGACTGCAATGCTCCTTCGCGCCTTCGCCTCCGGTTCGCTTCCGGCTTCTTCAAGTCATTCGTCCGGCGGTCCAGATCGTGCGACGGCTCGCAATGCCTTCTCCGACTCAAGCACGCAGGTTCGAGTGGTAAACGCCAAGAGCAATACGTAAATTGAACGAAAGTCTGCAAGACTCCAACACACATATCAAATCATAATAACAACCTAACTTAAACCCTTTGTCACACACATTAAAATCTTATCATGACAAAAGATTGCCCTAACAGTTAATACTTCTTTGTTATCCTCAAATTCACTCATAGAGTCCACCATCTATTCACCTATAAATCATTCTTATATTATAACCCCCTTTTTTTTTTTTTTTTTTTTTTTTTTGCCAAAAGGATAAAAAAAGAGAGAGAGTATATTTTAGAAAATAACTATATCCTTTGTTAATATAAGGATAAATAAACATAGTAATACACTTTTAATGTTAGCAAAGACGAGAGACAAAATAATTCCGGAAAACAGAAACGGAAGTTTTAAACGTAGCATTGCAAGAAATGTCTTTTGAAGCTTGAGATATTCAAGAAAAGATTAGAACAAGACAATCTGAAAATTGAAGATTACAAGGTGGTGCACAGATGACGGTGAATTATTAAAATATGGTATCCCACGATTAATTATCAGAGACGCCGCTAATTATAGCTTAACAATCGCTTCAAGCAGACAATTACAAGCTTAATCATACCCTACGCTCTTCCGGTATGCCTACAGAGGTTTGAAGAGGTTTTCAAAAGATAATTTGATCAAATCATCCTCCCATTCCAATTCATCCCACCAGGCTCTTTCGCCTCTGACACTCTTCAGCTTCCCACGCGACAGATTGAGCTTCATTAGTTTAGGGCATTCTTTAATCTCAATGCTTCCATCGCGTGACCTCGCAACTCCATAATGTACATGGCATGCTTTCCTGAGGGAATTCTGTCGACGGAATGTTGGACCGCATCAAGCCTCGATAATCCTCTACTCGAAGCCAATGCATGGACGTCGTTAGCATCTGTGACTCGAATAGGGAAGTTACGGTGCTAATGGCGATTCCGAGAACCTTCAGCTTCGTCGGGGCTTCCAACTCTTCGAGATAAGCTTCCTCTTCTTTCGATAGTGCCACCCTCCATTGGTTGTAGCCGTCGAACATCTTGAGGCGCCGTTGTTCCTGAAGCTTCGACATGAGTTGGTCAGGGATCCTTCTAAAGCTTATCGTTGATGAACATGCCAAGTACCTCTGGTTTACCAAAGCCCCAAGCTCCCTCGATCAGCAGGGATGTGATTTTAGTGTCTGATAGGGTGAGAAATTGTAGAAGTGTCAGATTGCAAATCAACACAGAAAATTCTTCTATGGGATCATCTTGCAGGTCGAGGATCTTGAGCTTCGGCATCCGCGAGAAGAAACCGTTTGGAATTTTCATGAGAAGATCGCGGTATCCGAGATCAAGGTAAATTAAGTATGGAGCTTGAGGCACCTCTGGTAGAGTTCTTATCTTGTTTTGACCAAAAGTGACTCTCTCTGCAACACTCTATTTCTCAACTGTTGGTGCTTCTGTTAATCCATCTGCATAATACGCTCTGTTGGTGCCTGATTTTTAAAAGGCAATCTGAGTGCGAGAAGAATAACGGTATAACATCGCTTAGACGAAGTCAAGATTATAGTCGAACTCTATCCCCTTAAGATGAATTTGCCCCGCACACGATACTCACGGAATATAATAATCGTCTTCCAAGATACCACGACTTTATCTTGCGATAACAACACTGCAAATCGCAAGACCTCAGAACTGAATAAGCTTTTCGAACTCTCCAAAATGCAAGTATGCAATGCAATGCTTGTTTTTCCTTGAATTGAAGTGACTTGATGAATTGGATGAAATGAAGGATCTTATTTATACTTGTGAAGGGATAGAGAAACCTCTTGGTTTAATCAAATCTCATACATTAAATTTAAATGGATGATCTAGATTGCATTCCTTTCCAAGAGACACAATGTCTCTTCATTTAAATGCATCTAAGCCTTTTATTTTGAATTTAATGATCAATATTAAGTCATCAAAAAAAGGTACTTATGCCCCTTTATTTGAATAAACCAGATTTATCCATCTTAATCCGACGATCTAGATTAAGTCATATTAATTTTTCATTCATCTAATTGAGAAAATTATTTATTTAATCAATCAATTTTCTAACAATCCCCCACGTAAATGAAAATTTAATGCATGTATGTAAAAGAGAGTTCAATCAAAAGATTATTGTATCAGGAGAGGTAGTTTATGACTTTGAACCTTTCGTAGTAAAACACCATCAAATTTTACTAAGATGCTTAGTGAATGCGATGTCTTGAACCACTCAGCAATTTGTGTAAACCGAGATAATGGTACATATGCAATAATATTTCTCACATCTTTTATAGTTCTTAAAGTTATGTCAATTTTGGCCATGAACAACATCTTAGATTCATAAGTGTTTCATTGAAGCGACCCGTCTTCACACTTATATAGGTGACCTCCTATTAAGAGTATCTTACCATACTCTACTTTTACAAGTATATGAGTCATTAAAAATTTATAACTTAACCTCACTACATGTGATAGGATAACACATGTTCATCCTAGGATTGAGATAGAAATAATATATCTCGTATGTTGTAACACAACTTCTATAACGTTGTTGTCCCATTGAATCAAAATCTTAGAATATCCAGTCAACAAGGTTAGGATACTACTACATTCATTTTAGTTGTAAATTTTTAATCTCATTTCTCTCGATGAGCAATATACTTAATCTTGACTTAGTCCCTTCGTAAGAGGATATGCCAAATTATCTTTGGATTTGACATAGCCGATTGCAATCACTCTATTTAAGATCAATCATTTAATGGTATTGTGTCTACGACGTATATATCATGACTTACCATTATACATACTACTCTGTGCCCTTCCAATCACCGATTGACTATCACAGTGTATAAGTACGCGGGGGGGGGGGGGGCACAGATTTCGTCCAGCTCAAAATATCTTTTAAGAAATTTCACAACCATTCAGCTTCTTCAGCTGCTTTGTCTAGTGCTATAAACTTGAATTTCATAGTTGACCGAGCAATGCACGTCTACTTAATGGATTTCTAAGATATCACTTCCCCACTGATCGTGAATACATATCCACAGTAGATTTGAAATCTTTTTGTATATGATATCAATTAGCAGCACAATATCCCTTTAAGACTACGGGATATCTTTCGTAATGTAATACATAATTCATAGTATATTTTAAATATCTACGAACTCATATAAGTGCTTTCCAATGGGTGTCGTTTGGATTCCTTGTAAAATGACTCAGCTTGTTGACCGCATAAGCAATATCCGAACGTGTGCAGTTTGTGAGATACATCAAGTTGCCTATTATCCGAGAATATTCTAATTGTGATATGGGCTCACCTTGTTTTTTCGCTAAGTGTTGACTTAGATCCATAAATGTTTTCATTGTAGAGATATCGTTCACATTGAACTTCTTCAACACAGACTTTACGTAGTTGGATTGTATCAAAACTATCCCCTCAGTTGTCCTGAGAATTTTAATTCCCAATATAACATCTGCTCGACCCATCTCATATCTTTTATATTGAAATTTTTTATCAACATTTTTTTTGTACTCATGATTACTGCTCATTATAAGCATATCATTTACGTATAGACAGACGATCACATGATTTATGTCTTTGATATAAATGCATTTGTCACATTCATTTATCTTGAATTCGTTTGACAACATTATTTTGTCAAATTTCTCGTGTCATTGTTTAGGCGCTTGTTTAATTATGTACAATGACTTAACAAGTCGACACACCTTTTCCTTTTTCCTAGAGCTACGAACCCCTCGGGTTGCTCCATATAGATTTCTTCTTTCAACTCACCATTTAAGAATACAGTTTTAACATCCATTCAATGTATTTAAAGGTCATACAATGTCACGATGACTATCATCACTCTTATGGACGTAATCCTTGTCACCGGTGAGTAAGTATCGAAATAATCAAGGTCTTCCTTTTGCTTGTACCATTTGATTACAAGTATGGTATTATACTTATCAATCGATTCATCAGCTTTATACTTATGTTTTAGTATCCACTTACAACCAAATGGTTTATAACTAGAAGGAAGATTCACTAATTCTCAAGTATGATTATTCATGATTGACTCAATTTCACTATTCACAACTTCTTTTCACAATCGGGCGACGGGACTAGAGAGAGCTTTACTTAATGTTCTTGAATCAGTTTCTGACATAAAAGTCATGAAGTACAACCCGAACGATTTTTCAACTCTAGCCTGTTTACTTCGACGTGACTTTTCGCTTTTATAGTCAATAGTCCTTTTACAACAACTAAGTTCAGAAATATCATTTTCGTTAAAACTTTCATTGTTATCGCTTTAAATGTTTTCCTTCTTATTTGGGAATATTTTTTCAAAGAATATCGCATTCCGAGATTCTATGGTTGTTCCCACACGAATATCAGGAATATCTGACTTGTGAATTATGAAACGATATGCACTATTATTTTGGGTATATCCGATAAATATTGCATCGAACGTTTTAGATCCGATTTTTATTTGATTTGGCTTGGGTACTTCGACCTTTGCTAAGTACCCCCACACTTTCAAGTATTTGTATGGTGACTTGCAACATTTCCATAGTTCATATGGTGTTTTATCATTTTTCTTGTGAGGGATTTTATTGAGAATGTGATTTGTGATAATATAGCTTCCCTCCATAAGTTCTGGGTAAGTCTGAATTTATCAACAAGACATTCATCATTTCTTTTAGTATTCGATTTTTACGTTCAGTAAAACCATTTGATTGAGGTGAGTAAAGTGTCGTTGTCTAATGAATAATGTCAGATTCTGAACAAAACTTATCAAATGGTACACCATATTTTTCACCTCTATCGCTATGAATTATTTTAATTCATTTATCAAGTTGATTCTTAACTTCTGTTTTATAGGTTCTGAAAGCCTCTAAGGTTTTATCTTACTTCTTAAAATAAAGACATAACAGAACTTCATGCAATCATCGATAAAAGTAATAAAATATTTTTTATCTCCTCTAGTTTGCACGAATTTTAAGTCACATAGATCATTATGCATTAACTCTAGATGAGTCGTTGACCTTTCCACCGAATGAAAGGGTAGTCTCATCATTTTTGCTTCTACGCACACTTCACATTTGTGTGTTTTGTTAACATTGATGTTTGATAATAAATTTAATTTGACAAGACGTTTCAGAGTATTATTATTGACATGTCCAAGTCGATCATGCCATAAATTAAAATACTAAACAACGTAGCTAGAAGCTTTTATTTTATTACCATCAAATTCACGGTATACAATTATTACACCCATTTTGAACAAATTCTATTCCAAGTACTCCTTGCTCACGAAGACACCATTTTTCGCAAGTAAAAAGTTGTTTAACTGGAACACTAGTCTAAAATCACCTTTAACAAATGTCAATCCAGAAACTAGGTTCTTCCTGATGTCGGAAACATGGAGCACATCAATGAGCGTTAGCTCCTTCCCAGATGTCATTTTCAGTACAACTTTCTCGAGTCCGACAATTGGCGATGTCGTGGAATTTCCCATATAAAGCTTTCTTTCACTTATCAGAGTATACTCAGAGAGCATTGTCTTATCAGAACAAATATGACGTGTTGCTCTAATATCTATCCACCACTGCTTCAGATTGTCCATCGCCATGTTGACTTCAAACACTACCGCGGTGAGATCCAGTTTTATGTCGTCAGAAGTTGCGACCTGGTTCGTAGTATCCTTCTGATTCTTGGTTGGTTTCTTTGGGCGTCTATAATATTTGAACATGTGTTCTAACTTTCCGCAATTGTAGCACGAACCTTTGAATTTCTTGCCTTGAACATTCTTTTTAGATTGTTTTGACTTCTTAACGTTTGACTCAGCCAGGTTGGACATCTCGTCGACAACCCACTTCCTTTCTCTGGGGTCGGATAACTTTTGATTATCTTCCTTTATTTGTAGCCTCAAGATCATATCTTCAAGTCTCATCTTCTTTTGCTTGTATTTGAGGTCATTTTTGAAATTCTTCCATGACGGAGGGAGTTTCTCGATTACCGCGGCTACTTTGAACGACTCGTTCAACTTAATGTCTTCGGCATCTAGATCATACAGTATCATGTCTTGGACTTTGAGATGTCACACTCTTGGAATCTCCCATTTTGAAATCCAAAAACCGATCGACGATGAATTTCTTCAATCCGGTGCTTTCTGTTTTGTATTTCTTTTCGAGCAATTCTCACATAGATTTTGTCGTCTCCATTGGACTATACACGTTATACAATAACATGTTGTCCAATACGTTGAGAATGTAGTTGTGGCACAAAAAATCTCCATACGACCACGCATCGCAAGCAACCTTACTATTGGAATCATCTTTCTTAGCGTCTGACGGGTCTTCATGCAAAAATCGTACGAGGTTAAGCATCGTCGAATAGAACATCTTCTATTGCTATCGTTTGAAGTCGACTCTGTTGAACTTCTCCAGCTTCTCGCCATGTGTTGGTGGAATAGAGACCGTTGATGACGAATCCATAATAGATTGCACGGAAAAAAAATTCGTCTTAAGAATGTTGGTGTATGGATTATAATTAAAGTGTAATCTAAGTGTGAATAGAATAACGGTATAACACCGCTTAGACAAAGTCGAGGCTAGAGTTGGACTCTATCTCCTTAAGATAAATTTACCCTGCACACGATACTCACAGAATATGACTAGAGTCGGTCCTTGGTATTTTAGGGCCCTGGACGAAACTAAAAAAATTGATCCCTCCTATTGATAAAAAAAAAAAAAATTTTGAAATTGTTTTAACCCTTTTCTCTTTAAAAATGTAAAAAAAATCTTTGGCCTTAGCAGGGGCCTTAGCTGCCCTTGCTGAGGGCCGACTTTGAATATGACAATCGTTTTCCAAGATACCATAACTTTATCCCGCGATAGCAACATTGTAAATCGTAAGACCTCCAAACCGAAGAAACTTTTCGAACTCTCCATAATGCAAGTATGCAATGTAATGTTTGATTTTTTTTGAGTTGGAATGACTTGGATGAAATAAAAGATCTTATTTATACTTTTGAAGAGATAGAGAAACTTCTTGGTTCAATCAAATCTCATCTATTCAATTGAAATGGATAATCTATATTGCATCCCTTCTCAAGAGATACAATTATTTTGAATTTAATGATCAAAATTAAATTATCTAAAAAAGATATTTATACCTCTTCATTTGAATAAATTAAATTTATTCATCTTAATCGGACGATTTAAATTAAATTATATTCTAATTAAAAAAATTATTTATTCATCTAATTAAAAAAATTATTTACTCGATCAGTCAATTTTTCAACGTGCCACAGATCAATCAATTTTCCGCCCCCCATTTGCTTCCCTTCTCCCCGCATTCCCTTCTTGCCCACAGAATCATGGCTCGAGTCATCGGGTGCATTTTGAATCTGTCACTTCCAATTGGTTTTTCTGATGCACAGCTTTTGCCATCAATTCTTTGTATCAAAGAGGATGCACCCAAAACATTCCGAGCAAATAGTGTGTCTCGTTCGCAGCATCCCAGACATTGTTGAAGTCATCTACGATATCCCTTCTCCGATCCATAGTTTCCTGATGAAATAGTTGTCGATGAGACATCCTTCCGGCACCAGAAGGCGTTTAACCGATCCCTGTCGACAAGAAGGCGATCGTAGCCCAGCTTAAGAGGATACAGAACGCGTTCTTCCATAATTGGAGGTTGGAAAGGAGCGTCCCTCATGAGGCTGACGGTGTGCATCCACTCTTGGACAGTCTTCTTGTTGGCCATCGTTTGGGCGACGACGACGAGCCCCGCTGGCAGGCCGCCGCACTTCTCGGCCATCACTTTAGCAATTCTGATTATGCGTTCATCAGCATTCAGCGTTGTCGGAAAGCAATGTTTGTTGGAAAGCAGCAAAAACACTTGATCATTCGCTCGTATTTGGCGCGAATTTGTTCCGCTTCGCCTGCTACAGCTTCGACGGTGCTGAGGCAACCGAGCACCTCGTTGCGGGCGCGCGGGGCCTTGCCTCGTCGTTGCTTCCGCCTCTCGCTCGACGTCTTCGCTTTTGCTCTTCATCTGACTCACCTCTCCAGCCAGAGAGCTCAGAGTCTCCTCGTATAGTTGGATGAGTTGCAGGTGCAATCCTTCGAGCAGCCGAGGGCCTATGAAATGCCGGAAAAATACATCATTTCGTGAAGGAATTTTAGAGAATGGAGGAAAACGGCAGCACGCTTAAGAGGATGAATTACTGAAGAGGCAAATTGAATTTTTTTTTTTTTCATTACGTGGAATTAACAAAAGATTAGAGGGAATGATACCTTTTCCCCTCCATTGAAATGTCAACTTCACTTCTATGGCTCAGTATGCAATGCATGATGTACGCGACAGAGAGAAGAGACAGTCAGACAGCCATTGGTTGGGTGTTTTGGTGATATACACTCTGTCGATTACATCGTAGTCCGATAGCTTATCAAGTTGGCCCATGATGATTAATTAGTAGACTAAATGAGGATTGATGATTGACATCTCCATGTCCGGGTTTTGATGAATCTTTGAAATGATTCGTGGGTCAATTTTTAATATAATTACGATGTATTTATAAATTTTTTTTAAAATAAGAATTGATGTTTTAGAAAATTCAAATCTGTTGAAACACTTAATGTTCCCACCCGCTCAATTTATCTCTTTTTTTTTTTATTAGGGACAACTAAAGAAAATTGTTAGTACAACGATTCTATATTAAAAAAAAACAATTTTGATATTACATTAGATGTACATTTGCATTAGTATTTTTTGCTTGCACAATCAATATTTTAATTACACAAGGAAATTAGAGGCATTAGAACACTAATTTTTATTGAAATAGTGAGATTTTTTTTTAAAAAAAAAACCAGCTATGTTAGTGACTCTCTATGGTTGCCCCTAACATGTGAAGGGAGATTCATCAAAATTTCAATTGATAAATACTTTGACATTTATCAAATGAGTTAGCTTTGGAGCTAGAATGAAAATTTTAAATCGTTAGAAAGGAGGGCTAGGAAATGAAGAATACAGATGTACATCGATCGAGTCTGAACTATCAGTAGCAGGGACTGATTTTAAAATTAAAGTATATATAAGAATATTTTTTTTTTTTTGGCCATTTGCTTAGAAAAAATGGCTATGGTTCAGTGGTCGGGACAATTTATATTCTAATCTTATCATTTCATGTTAAGAGTTTAGTCGTAGCGGTTGGTTTAATACTCCTCGTGATTTACTAACAAGCATTTATATTATAAACTTGGGTCAGAAAGAGTTTTTAGATTGATTCAATAAATTTGCACCTAAATCCAAATAAAATTAGGCATTCCTCCTCATTTCACTACGGTAAACTGTAAACAAAATTGCATAATATAGAGTTTCATAACCGCAAAATAATTGAGCATTGATAGGTTAAATTAACAATAGAGAAAAGAGATATATAAATATAAAGGAATAATCGAAAAGATCTTCGTCTTAGATATCAATAAGATAATTATTCTATCCACTTAATAACATAGCAAGACTGCAATTGCAATTTTTTTCCCCTCTACGCGCAAATATTTTTTTTAAAACAAGAAATGGATTATATAATGCACATTTTATTTTTTTTCTTTATAAATTTCTACAAATAAGTAATTAAGTTTATGTTCAATCGAAAAATTTAAATTCAAAATGTTTATTTTCTTTATAGATCTTGTGATTAATCTTTATAATTCCTCGTTCAATTCTAAAAATAAAATACTTTTCAAATATAGCAACGCGGGCAAAGTAAGCTAGTGAGTCGCGCGACCATAGTGCGCAACTTAACCAATTCTTCTTCTTCTCGGTTCTCTTAGATTTACCTCATTTTTATTAATCTAGATTTAATAGAGTCATTAGGAGTAATACAGTGCGCAGTTAGGTACACGTTGACAATTGGATCAAACTCAACAATGACTATCTTTTCACAGCGTTTCTTTTTTCTCCTTGTGCCATGTGTTTCATTTAGGTGGGACAATGCTCGTTTTCAACCACAGAACGAACCTAAACTAAAACTCATCATTCATTAACAACTAGAAAAATAGTTTGACATTGTTTCGGCTGAGATTGGGATGTTGAAGTATCTAGTAGTGATGGTGGTAAAGAAAGGATGACTCAGCTCGAAGGGTTGACGCGGCAATGATACCGAATAAGAGAATGAGTTATCTCCGAATGAAATTCTAAGGCCGGGACGAATCTTGTGCAGAAAGAAACGGTTAAAAGCGTCGAGAGAGATCTCGGCTAGGCTCCTCCGACGCTCAAGATAGAAATTAGTAGATAGAAGAGAATATATGACAGCATTGATATAAGGTGAAAAATTTAGAATCTCTCTTTAATTTCTTCTCTTCAAGTGCCTCTTATATAGGCGAAGTCCTGTTTGTGGAGCGGTACAGAGGGGTATGAGTGATATGATCTTATGACGTGACGGCGCGACTATTAGAGGTAATTGAGATCATTATCCTCATAAATGTTGCCGACGCATAGACCATAATTAATACCCTCGCGTGGTTGATAGGAGACACATCTTCATTTAATATACCTGATATATTTTTCTGAAGCAAGTATGGTCATATGCATGTCATCCCGTTAGATGAAATTATTGATTGGTCATATGCATGTCATTCGGTTAGATGAGATTATTGATAGAGAATGTCTTGCTGGCTATTTTGTCTCGAATGAGTGTCACATAATTTGATTAAAGCGGAGACACAATATATGTTAGAAAAGCCACTTAGCATAAGGGAAATATGTAATTAAACGTCAGACCTTCGGATTGCCATATAGCTGAGATAGAATAGGTCAATCGAGATACCAAACCTTCGTGTTTAAGACGTCCTCCCTCATTTAACGAAGTTGAGCTATAATGTCAACGTCGTTCGGCAAGGCCGAGATACAATAGCTTCGCTATTCGACAATTTGTCGAGACGTGATGTTTTCATTATTTGGCCTTTAGCTGAGCTGCGAAGTCTTCACCATTCGACATCTTGTCGAGGCGGCGAGGCGTAATACCTTATCAAAAACCTTTTTAATCATCAGTTAGTTTTGTTCGATATCAAACATCTTTATAAGAGGGCGATCTTAGAGTTTGATTATTATCAAATTATGTATTGTAGATTTTGGATGAACGAAAGGATGCATCTCATTCTCAGAACTTTTCAAAATATTTCAAATAAAATTAGCACGATTTATTTTGACTACTATAAAAGATTTATGGAGGTGTTTTAGTTAAAAATCATATTAATCAACAATAACAAATTAAAAGAGGTAAAATTGAAGTCACGGTGACTCGAGATATCAGTAACTGACCTATTCAACGAAAGCGACCGAGCGAATTAAATCGAGCATTGATGATGTTATGGCTACTAATAATATCTTAATTTAAAAACATTAAGTGCAAAACACAACTAAGGTTTCTTGTGCATATGCAAACGTGATTTAGACCCAATTAAATTGACACGCGCAGTTTAATTTTGAATATGGCAGTTCATCGAATTGCGTCAATATATAATTAAGAAAGCCTATTGCTGTGGCGATGAGATTTTAGAAATTTATTCATTTTTATTTTGAATTAAAAAAAAAATACATATTGGGCGAAAATGGCGTAATGAAAAAGCAGAGAGAGCCTTAGGGCAACACGTCGTTTTCTGTTTTCGGACGAGATTCGACCCGTCATCGTCCAACGCGGCCGCATTTAATTCAGTGACCTCGGCAATTAAGTCAAAACCTCCACGCGGCGGATAGCGTCGCCAAGCGTCGTTCAAAGGCGGTCAACAGAAGGTGGACCCCGCCACGCTCGATCCGTCCGGTTTCAAAGTCGTCGCATGCCCGCTGTGGGTTTGCTCCCTTCCTCAAAATAGACTAGAGCACGCACATTTCTTTTGTTTATTTGGGAGGAAATAAAGGTGAGGAATGAATTGGGATATTGCACAAGTAAAAATTATTATTTTTTATAGTTATAGAGAATATGTGTGATTTATTTATTTTTTTATATTTATAGGGAATAATGCCTTTAAATAATTATTTGTATGTGTATTTAAGCTCCATGTGATTTTTAAAAAATAAAAATAAAAAATATAGTTTTTGCACTCATTTAAAAATTTAGTTGCAAATAAAAATTATGTGAATTGTAAATATAAAAGTAATGCAAAATAAAGTTTCCCGTACCTTCGTCGGTCCCCAGTAAAAACTAAAAAGAGAGAGAAACACAAAGCCTGGGCGTCAATAAAGACGACGCCTTTGCCCAGCGAGCGAAACTTCCCTTATCGTCTTCGTCGGTCCTCCTCTTGCCCTTGGTTTGCCGCTACCAACCGAGAGTCAAGTAACTCTCCTCACTGGCATCTTCATCAGGAATAAGTTTACGCCTCCAGAAGACTACTACTGCGCCGATTCCGCCCTTTGTTTACTTCTGTGCTTCTTCTATGACCCTCGCCCTTGGATCTGTCGGGTTCGGCGGCTGAGGACCCAGGACGGGGGAGAGGGATGGAAGGGGAGAAGGTGGATCTACGGGCGCTGCGGTCTCTGGGCCTCGGCTTCGACCTGACCCACGACTTCCGCCTCCGGTTCGCCAAGGAGTTCGACGGCGGCCGTCTCGTGCAGCTCGATGAGTCACTCGTCCGGGATGTAGTGTTCCCTGGGGGGCAGGTCGTTCCCGGTGTCTCCGAGGATATCGGATTGGATAAGGGCGATCGGATTCGGTTCCGCTCGGATGTGCTCGAGTTCAATCAGGTCAATCTTGAATTTTGTTTTGCCTTTTGAGCCTTGGGAAAATTTGATCTTGATAGCCGGGCGCTCTTTTTATAATGGTTTTTATAAAAAGATTTGAATCTGTTGGCTGGGAAGGAATGCCATAATGATAATGAACGAGCGAGGAATCGTTTTGTATGGTCCTAATTGTTTTTTTTTTTCTTTTATTTGATATTTTAGAGTGATCCTATTTGATCCTTATAATATCCTTAAGTACAATATAACGACCACTAATTTTGCTTTCTTCAACAAAAAATGCGTAGAAGCCTGGTAGAGTTTGTATAACCGCAGTGGGATCTGGAGATCTGCTATAGAGAGTTGATATAGGGTCCTTTCCTACTGCACTCTGGTGTCATTGTCTAAATGTTACAGACCAAAAGAATGATTTTCGTTTCTTTCTGTAGGACACGGGATCATACGTGTAAATTTGATAGGGTTGGTTGGTAATATTCATTCTGCCTTCCCAGTTGAATGAGTATAAACGTATGGAGCTCTATCAATTGTTGAGATACACAAATTTGGATTTTTGGGATCTTTCAATGTTCTACCGAATTGAAGGTAAAGGTCTATATGCATCATCTGAGTCATTGTTTTTGTAACAGATGTCCGAATTACTCAATCAGAAATCTTCAGTCCAAGGAAAAGTGCCGTCAGGCTATTTTAACGCTCTTTTTGATCTAACTGGAGCATGGTTGGAAGATGCCAAAGACACAAAGTATCTTGCTTTTGATGGATACTTTATCTCCTTGTATAATTTACATCTGAAAGCTTCTCCTTTAGTTCTTCGTGATGAGTTAAAAAAGGCGGTACCTTCAAAGTGGGATCCTTTAGCCCTCAGTTGGTGAGTATTATTGTTTCCAGTATAAAATTATGAAGTTTGTTTAAGACATAGATGTTAGCAATCATCTGAGTTTGTATAAGATATAATTTAAAGCTTGTTATTTTAATTACTTCCTGGTTTCTCTTCTACAAGACAAAGTGATAGTGATTTAACACAATTGTCTATATTTATCTAATCAACTATTCATGATATTAATCCACCTACAATTTGAAGATATATGGTTGCTAATGATTACTAGGTGTGATACACCACCCCATAATGGTTTTATGAATTAATGAAGCCTGTTTCTTTCTCTTTTTCTCTCAGGTTTATCAGGAAATTTGGAACACATATAATTGTAGAAGTAGCTATAGGAGGTCAGGATGTAATTTGCGTTAGACAAAGTCCTTCATCAACAATTTCATCAGCTGAGTTGAAGATGCATCTTGAGGATCTTGGAGATTTTTTATTTTCTGATGGAAGTAGTCTTTCTCCTCTGCATCGGAAAATCAGAGAAGGCAAGAACAAGGTATAATTACTTGATTTGATGTTAGCCTATCTCTATGGAAGAACTGATTAATGTCTTTCTTTAGCTAGGTGCCTGAGGTCTTCACAAAAATCTTGCAATCTAACACGTTGCGTCTGGCTGTCTATTCAGAAGCTTCAACCAAGGAAGTATGACTAGATATTGCCTGGTTATAAATACTAT
This sequence comes from Wurfbainia villosa, assembly GCA_025175895.1. NCBI lineage: Eukaryota > Viridiplantae > Streptophyta > Magnoliopsida > Zingiberales > Zingiberaceae > Wurfbainia > Wurfbainia villosa. The sequence goes on along the minus strand of JAKLTH010000193.1, from coordinate 5,579,060 downwards.
TGCATTTGATTTTCTATGCAAAGTAAATGATCTTGAACTGCAATTGTTGACTTATAATAGGGACTCACTGTCATTTGTGCAAAAAGAGGAGGTGATGTATATCTGCCAACCCACTCAAATTGGCTACAGACTGTGCAGAACAACCCTGATGCAATCCTCTTCAAGTTTGTCCCCATCACATCTCTTCTAACTGGTATCCCAGGCAGTGGATATCTTAGCCATGCTATAAATCTGTATCTTCGCTGTAAGTTAAGATTAGTATAAAGTGTGCTACTAGATTTATTTTCTCAGTAGGCTATACTTTTGGGAAAATTGTTTAGCTCTAATGAATATACACACCTACACTAGTTTAATAAGTCTAGGGCAGCAGTGTTATGCATGCAAAACATCCTATGTCATATTTATAATCCTTTTTAAGTGATGCTTAAGTTGCATTTCTCAATTTTTTTAGTAAAGTGATTTTCTAACTCTCAAATTACATTTCTTAAACTTCTTTTAGTGATGTGATTTTCTTATGTACTTATGGAAAGATAAATTTGCAAGATTCAAGTTTTTTTATAGGATCATGTACTATTAAGTGCTATCATAAGTATGCATTTGCAAGATACTATCATAAGTATACATTTGCAAGATACTGGACTCTGTGTGCTCTTTTTATTTTACAAAGGACCGAACTATGAAATTTCAGTGTCAATTATTTGCTGTATTTCATTAATCATGTTCCATCGTCTTTGATCACTTGTGCGCTTTTGTACTTGCCAGACAAACCAGATCCTGAAGATTTACAGTATTTTTTGGAATTTCAAGTTCCTAACCAGTGGGCACCAATGTTCAATGAATTAGCTCTCGGACCTCAAAGAAGAAAAGTCTCCAGTCCCAAACTGCAGTTTAGATTTTTTGGTCCAAAGCTTCATGTTAATACTGACCAGGTATAGCTTTGGTCCAAAGTCTCCTGTCTCAAACTTCAGTTTGACATGATCTCATTTTCGAAAGGCATGGGATCCTTCTGTGTGGTTCACTGTTCTTTCTTGTTCCATTTTTCTGTTTGCTATTCTACTATGTCCTTAGGCTCCTCTTTGTTGGTATAATCTCTCTGATTGATAATATCGTTTATCTCTGTTCTCAAAGTATTGAGAAGCACTGGACAAATCTATGTTAAGGATGGAACATGCAAATGCAGAGCATCACTGATCTTAATATCTTGCATATGACTCCCTTAGGCTGCAGACAGGATAAGTGAAGAGATCACAGTCAATACTGGTTGTTAAAATTGACCAATCCCATGGCCAAGTTGGATTAGGATAGGTGAACAATGAGCTAAATGTTAAGAAAATGGTCATTCAGTTAAACCAGTTAGAAAAGTACCCAAATCATTTAAACACGTTTGCAATTAGCTGGTAACATCACATTGCTTAGCCCTAGCATGCGATATGGGAAAACACGAAGGTTTGGAGTTGACTATAGAGGACGAATAACAGTCAATAGAGGAGTGGAGATGCCCTTTATTGGTGGTCATGCTAAAGCAAACTTGACTAAGGAAGAGGATGCAGGTGCAAAAAGTGATAGGGTACTTAAATAAGAATAATTAAGTGATACAAAATAAGTTTTTTTTTGTTTTTATTATGCATTGAACATCAACTATGAACTAATATTGTTAAGCAATAACTTATTATACTGTGTAGATGGTGAAATACTACTACTACTAACTCGATATTTGCCAGGTATATAATATGATATTATTAATAATTTGGTATCTTTCATTGATAAATATAATAGTACTTAATAGTTTTATATAATAGAATAGTTCCTATTAAAATTATTAAAGAGCATCATTGTTGGAGCGAGCAGTTAGTTAATAACCAAATGGATTGAATTGATTAAACTGAAACAGAACAAATCGATTTTTTTTAACTACCTAGACCGATCGAACTTTCTAATAAAAATCAAACAAATTGAACCGATAAAAAATCAGTTAATTCAATTGAAAATTAAAATAATCGATTTTTCGTTATCAGTTGATTGCTATGTTTTAGCAGTCTATTGGAGATCATCAGTCGATTGTTAAAACATAGCAGTCTATTGGAGATTATCAGGTGACTGATAAAAGCACAGTCAACTCGTGATTTTGCGATTTTGAAGCCGTGGTTCGGGTCATCAGTTGATTGCTAAAACATAGCAGTCAACTGATGACCTTCTGTTTGGTTTACTCAGTTAAATAGAATTCTTAAATTCAAAACCGAATTGAACTAACCGAATTAACTGATATTAAAAAAACTGATTTTCTAAATTAACCGAACTGAATTTCCGATTTTGGTTGGTTAATTCGGTTTAACCGATATTTTGGTCAGCCCTAACCAATGTTTGTTATTTTGGAAATATATCTCGCGTTAGATAAATTTATTATTCTTTATTATTTTTTTATTTTAATTTATTGCCTTTTTAGTTGCAATCTCATCTATCTAATACTTCCACTATTTAGGCTTTTGCCCTGATTTTGGGAACTTATAGATACTACTCTATAAATCACTGTATGTGTATGATCTAAAGAATTTGGTAACTATGGTTTATTGTACACTTGATTGGGTTCAGCTTGATGCTGAATTGGGCATATGTGAGCTAAAATAAAGAAGAGTGTACCTGGTAATGTCTATCCAAATTTCTGCCTGGTCTGCTACTTCGTAGTCTGTGTTGGGTGATATTTCATTTGAATCATAAATGCTTTCTTTTTATTGTCACACCCTAATTCTTGTTATTGAGAGTTCAATTGTGAAACATATTAGCTTTGAGATAGCACTAGAGTGAGTTAATACATGATTTATGCAATTATTTGTTATTCAATGAAGAAGCAATTCCCTTCTATCTAATTTGATAAAGCATTACTCTTCCTCACTAGGTCAAAGGTAATTAGAATTGTTACACATAAGTAATTGTTATCCATATGTATTTATGTGATGTGACAATTCAGTGTCATGTTACAATGACAATATCCTTTGTGTCAACCTGAAGTGGGTTTATTTCTTTGTTTTTTCAATTGGTTTGTTAATTGCAATTGTGTGAATAAATTGTAGATTCTCAATGCCCCTAGTTGACAACATTCTTACTTTTTATTGATCTAGTTGGTTCTTATTGTATTGAGAAATTCACTCATTTTCTATGCTTCTGGAGTTTGACAAGCACCTCTGTTTTTTCTTTTCTTCAATGTCTGAATGAATTTAGGTTTTAAGCAATCAGAAACCAGTAATTGGTATGCGATTATACTTGGAGGGCCTCAAGTGCAATCGATTGGCCTTGCATGTGCAGCACCTTTCAAGTCTCCCCAGCATGCTTAGAAACACTGGTTCATCTTGGATATCCGAGTGGCGGGGATCTGAAGAATCAGACCCAGAATATTTTGAGGCTATCCAATGGAAGAACTACTCAGCTATTTGCACATTGGCCGTAAAGCATGATCCTGTTTGGCTCCAAAGAGTATCCAATGGCGTGTTTGTGGTAATTGGCGTGCAACTTGTTACGAGAGGGAATTGGTCTAAGAAAGTGCTTCATCTTCGCCTCCAATATATGCACATTCCAAACTGCACCATTCGAAAGACAGAATGGGCTCGTGCTCCTGCAAGTTCTCTGAAGGGAAGCTTTCTGACAAATCTAAGTACAAAATTTAGCACGCCATTCACACCGAGGGATGCAACGCCCGCTGCAAAGAATGACCCTGCACAGCTGAATTCAGGTGTGTATCCTGATGGCCCACCTGTGCCAGTGCAATCAAGAAAGCTCTTAAAGTTTGTAGACATGGTTGAGGTGGTCCGCGGCCCTCACAATGTACCAGGCCATTGGCTTGTAACTGCAGCTAAGCTCGCCAAAGAAAAGGGAAAGATCGCCTTACATGTAAAGTTTGCTTTGTTGAATTATTCAGCTGAGCCAGAGATGCTCGACTAATGTTCCTATAGTTCTCACCTGCCCTGTAGATTTAAGAGTTTTGATTGCAGGATCAGGCTTTCTGAGCACTATTGATTATCTTTTCATTAGTATTAAAATTGTACAGAGTAGCAATATTCTGCACTTAATGCTTACAAGTTATACAACGTTCAATCTTTTCTTTGTATTTTGCTTTAGTATTAGCATTTCAAATCCGTTCTTTTATTTACAACGTTCCCATTATTTGGAAAAGTGAGCTGAAAATTGTCATAGCAGGACTCCTTGAGTTGCATGTTTTTTGACGCAACTCTGCTGTCGAAGATCCTCTCTTTGATTGAATTTATCTTCATTTGAATGCAAAATAACGATATTCAGTGTGAAAAAAAGATGCCCATAAAATTTTATTGGAAGAAAGTTATCCTGTATGTATATATATATATATATTTGGTGCTTGGGAAAAATTCTTCTCTAGGTCAAACAGATTGGTTAGGGCAAAATGATTGGAGTAGGTGCTTAGGTCAAGCTAGTTGGTCTTGAGGTTTATCTGTTGTGCTAGTTGACCAGTCGATCATCGACAAAGTCATGTTGGTATGTCCGGTGAGACAGTCTATTTGGGTGAGCATGCCAATCTAATTGGACCGGTGGGTTGGGTGGTTCGATATGGCAATTTCAAGTCTGTCAGGATGGCCAATGAGTTCAGTTGGGTCGGGCAGCCTAGCTGCATATTGGGCTTGGTTGGTTCCGGTGATTCAACTGGTTTGGACAGTTTGAGCAAATCAAGGAGTCCTAGTGCTTGGGTGGTCAAGGATTTGAATGAGTTGAGCAGTAAGTCAGTCAATTTGTAATAAAAAGTAATTGCATTCCTCTCTAATATTTTTTTTATCGTCTAAAAAGAGATAAATCATATAGGATTATATTTTTTAATCCGTTGATCAGAACAATAAAGAACTTTTGAATTTAGATGAAAATTTTAAATTCAATATCGAAAATTAATTTTTATTCATTTGTAATAATATTTGTATTGTTCTAATTAATGGATCGTCTCAAGAGAACTGAATAAGTCTGCCAATCGAGCAAACTAAGCCTAGCGAATTTAATTGTCCATCAGACGAAAGTTTGGAGTATTCAATTAGTTCCCATAATGCTGCTGAGCTAATAGATGATAATGGAGGATTCGATCACCTGGCCCTTCGCTGCATGAACAGATCATGGCACTTGTCAATTTGTGACGGTGATCTGGGCGTGCGACCCAGCCATGGTGGGTGCCTGGTGTGGTTGCATGACCAGGTTAGGCAGTCGCCGCGGCATTGATTTTTTGTTTTAATTTTATTTTTTTAATGAGAAAAATATTTTAGAGAAAGCAACAGTCTCTTTAAAAACAAAAACAAAAATAATGCCCTTTTCAAAAATTAGAAAAGTTAATTAAGCCCTCCGTTATTTTTCCTCTCTCCATGCACATGTGCGGACCTCATTTCTTTCTTTTGCTGAAACCGTCGTCATGACTGACTGATTGACTTGTTTTTTAAATTATTTTCGAAGGAACGCCGTAGCATCGACTCGAATGATAGAGAGATTAATATAGATTCATTTTGAAGAAAATTTTTAAAAAAAAATCAGTCAGATGATTTTCACTATTTTTTATCAACATATTAACATTCAAAGAGTCTCTCAAAATTTAACTTCCCCGCAACGACTATGAAATAAATTAATAGAGATCGTTATATTGACGATATTATTTTTTTATTGACAATAAAGAGATTATTGGAGAGTTTTTTTAGTCTTGGTAATATCACATCAAAATAAATTTTATTTATATTTTATAATGATTAAAATAAAAATTAATCATTGAAAATGAAATTTATTTTTTAGTTTGAAAATAAAAATTGTATCATTATTCAACAACAACTTTATTTTATTTTTATTAATGTATTTTTTTTAAATAAACAATAATTATAAATTATAATTTTTTTATTTAAAAAAAAAAGAAGAAGAGGGAGCCGCTTCTTGACCATGTTTAAAAAGCTCCACTCATTGTGGATGGAACTTTTTTTTTTGTTACACCTCATCCACTATCAGCGATGTTCTTTTCATTATTATAATTATTTGTAATTTAAAAATTATTCTTATATTTTTATTAATATGAGAGTATAGATTCCATTTGAGCTCTACAATTTTATAAGAACGTCTCTTCCTTCGATAATTAAGTCTAAAGATATCAAAATTTTTACGAATCTTTATCAATCACTTGGATATATTAAAGAATCATTCACAATTTGACAATTCAATTCGGACTCTATAATACTATTATTTCTGAAAGATTGATCAGATATCAATCATGACAAATTCCTACTTAAAAAATTCATCTTTATAAATTTTTTTAAAATTCGAATATCATTTCAATAAATTTTTTTTATAAAATATATTTTTATTTTTATCTTCCACCGTGCTCCTTCCCCATGAGCTGCTCCCAATTCTCTTAGGACGACAGCCGACAGGTATCGTCATCTCTTCGTTCAAGCTATTTTTTGCGCAAAAAAAATACAATTCTTGTCATAATTTGGTACTAAATTTTCATTCTAGATATCTGGAACGTTCTGTACCAACACCACGGGAATGGATCCTATCACCCTTGCAGCGACCTTGGTTACAAAACTTTGGGATCCGATTGCGCTCAAGCTGGCTTTCATCGTCGACGGCCGAGATAACGTCAGATCTTTGCTCCTTTCCATGAAACAGCTCAAGGACAAGAGCATCGACGTAGCGAACAGAGTCTCAGCCGCCCAAGCTCAGCTGCTGACACCCACCCAAGAGGTTCTCGGTTGGCTCCGCCGGGTTGAAGAACTCGAAGCCGAAGTGAGCGCGATCGAGCAAGATTTCCTCAACCAGCCTGCGTGTCTCTGCTCCTGCCATTTCGACCTTTCTTCGAGCTACAGGATTGGCCGGGAAGCAAATCGGAAGACTTCAGAGGCCACTGAGATGCTAGCGAGAAGCTTCGACGTTGTGGCTACCGACTCAGCTCCGGCAGTCGCACTCGACCTTCCCGCGTCGCTGGACGTCGGCGTTGAATCACCGTTGGAGAACGCTTTCCAGTACCTGTTCGACGACCAAAGATGCGTTATCGGGTGCACGGCATGGGCGGTGTCGGCAAAACAACCCTACTCAGAAGAATCAACAATTCGTTCGTGGAGAAAAGATCCGACTTTGACCTGGTCGTTATGGTCGAAGCCTCTCTAGATTTCAAGATCGAACAACTGCAGCAGGCGATCGCAGATAGAGTCGGACTTCCACTGAGTCAAGATGGCACAAGTAAATCTTGGGCTATTGAGATCAAAAAATCTTTGAACAGTAAGAAGTTCTTGCTGCTGCTAGACAACATCTGGGATCCCATAAATCTTACAGATGCTGGAATTCCCACCGGGCAGAGCAAGTGCAAGATCGTGATTTCCTCTAGATACGAGTCTACCTGCGCGCAAATGGGCGCGGAGAAGAAGATCAAAATGGAATGTTTGACTCCGGATAAAGCATGGCAGCTGTTCCGACACAACCTGAGCGATGGCTTGCTAAACGATCCAGAGATCGAAGACCTCGCGAAGCAGGTGGCGGAAGATTGTAATGGTCTGCCCCTTGCTGTCGTCGTCGTCGCCGCTACCATGTCAACGAGAACAACTCGGGAAGAGTGGCAGTACGCAGTGAGGCAGATGCGCAAGATGCAACTCGAGAGCCTAGTTCCATCAAAGGCAAGCTTGATTCCGACGCTAAAGCTAAGCTACGACAACTTGCCAAATGACCAGCTCAAGCTGTGCTTCTTGAGTTGCTCATTTTACCCCAGAGGTCACTCCATTCCGAAACAAGAGCTCATAGAGTCCTGGATGGGTCTTGGCTTCTTGGAAGAGCATACTGACATCAGTGAAGTCTATCAGAAAGGCCATTTTTTGATCGGTAAACTAAGGGAGGCTTCCTTAGTGGTACCCGGGGATGATGAGAAACACGTAAAAGTGCATGATATCATCCGTGCCTTGGCCTTGCATATATCTAGTGTTGGATGGGCACCTCGAACGGAGAAAGTTTCGTCTTCATCTTCGAGTTGGGATCCTGAGAAGATTTGGCTTGTGGAAGCTGGAACTGGGCTGACAGACATAAGCGTTGACTACTTAGAAGGCGAACGCCTTACATTAATGCACAACAACATCGACTCCTTGCCGGAGAAAACAGATTTCCCCGAACTGTTGTCGCTAATGTTGCAGTGTAATGGTTCCTTGCCGCGAGTTGTTCCACAAGGTCTTTTTTGAAGGCATGGGACGTCTCCAATACTTGGATCTGTCCGACACGACGGTGGAAGATATTCATGGATGATACCAAGTATAACTGACGGTCCATTACCGCATGATGATAACAACTAGACAAGTCAAGTCGCTCCATCACGGAATGTTATCCGATCCATTCACTTACAGCGGTTGTAGGGTCATCTTGGCACTCACAGTGGGATGCTCCGCGTCTCGATCCGAACTTCTATCATCATACCGGACGGTCCACGTCTCGGCCCGGACTTCTATCATCACGCCGAACGCTTCGCGTCTCGGCCCAGACTTCTATCATCATGCCGGACGTTCTGCGTCTCGGTCCGAACTTCTATCATCACGTCGGACGTTCCGCGTCTCGGTCCGGACTTCTATCATCACACCGAACGTTCCGCGTCTCGGTCCGGACTTCTATCATCACGCCGAACGTTCCACGTCTCGGTCCGGACTTCTATCATCATGACCGGACGCTCCGCATCTCGGCCCAAATTTATATCATCACGCCGGATGCTTCGCGTCTCGGTCCGGACTTCTATCATCATACCGGACGTTCCGCGTCTCGACCCGGACTTCTATCATCAAGTCAAACGCTTCGCGTCTTGGCTCGGACTTCTATCATCATGCCGGACGTTCCGCGTCTCGGTCCGGACTTCTATCATCATGCCGGACGTTCCGCGTCTTGGTCCGGACTTCTATCATCACGCCGAACGCTTTGCGTCTCGGCCCGGACTTCTATCATCATGTCGGACGTTCCGCGTCTCGGTCCGAATTTCTATCATCACGCCGGATGTTCCGCATCTCGGTCCGGACTTCTATCATCACGCCGCACGTTCCACGTCTCGGTCCGAACTTCTATCATCACGTCGGACGTTCCACGTCTCGGTCCGGACTTCTATCATCACGCCGAACGTTCCGCGTCTCGGTCCGGACTTCTATCATCATGACCGGACGCTCCGCATCTCGGCCCGAATTTATATCATCACGCCGGACGCTCCGCATCTCGGTCCGGACTTCTATCATCATACCGGACGTTCCGCGTCTCGGCCCGGACTTCTATCATCACGCCGAACGCTTCGCGTCTCGGCCCGGACTTCTATCATCATGTCGAACGCTTCGCGTCTCGGCCCGGACTTCTATCATCATGCCGGACGTTCCGCGTCTCGGTCCGGACTTCTATCATCATGCCGCACGCTTTGCGTCTCGGCCTGGACTTCTATCATCATGTCGGACGTTCCGCGTCTCGGCCCGGACTTCTATCATCACGCCGGATGTTCCGCATCTCGGTCCGAACTTCTATCATCACGCCGAACGTTCCACGTCTCGGTCCGGACTTCTATCATCATGACCGGACGCTCCGCGTCTCAGCCCAGATTTATATCATCACGCCGGATGCTTCGCGTCTCGGCCCGGACTTCTATCATCATGCCGGACGTTTCGCGTCTCGGTCCGGACTTCTATCATCACGCCGAACGCTTCGCGTCTCGGGCCGGACTTCTCAATTATGCTGAAGGTTTTTCGTCCCATCCATTTTATCTTTCAGCAAGGATACGTCTTCTCTGATACACCGTTTCTCTACCTGATCTATTTTATTGTAAGCTTGTAAAATACGGAAAAAAAAAATAAAAAAAATATATTTGGATTAACCCCTTTAATTAATTGGGTTTAATTAGTAGACTAATTGGGTTGATTAGCTAAATGGGCTAATGGGGTTAATTATCTTATTAGGTTGAAATTGGGCTTGGGCTGATTGGGCTTGGGCTGTTGGACTCTCTCTATTGGGCCAAAATTGTTGGGCTGGAATTGAGTTGGATCCGGGTTGGCTTGAACTGGATTTTATTGGTTTTGGTTTGGCTTGAACCAAACCGAAGGAACAACGGTTAAATAGGGGTTGAACCGATCGCGAGCTCATTTTTTTTTCGTTTTCTTCTCGCTGTTTCTATTTCGTGCGATCGCGCCGCTTCTTCTTCAGCTCGTCGGCATCCCGATGAGAGCAGTTGACGGCGTAGCTCCCTTGGTTGATCTCCGGTGGTGGATCAGAGGGTTCTCGCCTGGGGGATCTTGGCGATAGCTTCAGCGGACGGGCGGTGCTATCACCGCGGCAACGAGCTGCCGATCAAGTGATTTGGGGCTGAGTTCGCCGGTGAAAAAGGGGACGGTCGGTGGAGTGCTGAGTTTGACTGGTTGACGAAGCCCATCCTTTTCCTGTGCGCTTGTGGCGTTGTCGCCGTCTTTGAGTTCTCGTCGTGAGCTCGATCACAGCGAGCTCATCCTCGCCGAGAGTTGGATCGAGAGTGACTTCACTTCCCCTTGATCCTGATCTGCCATTTCTGGATCTTCGCCGCTGCAGCTGATCTCGTCCGAAGTTGATTTTGGATCTGCAGTCTCTTTTGGATCACTGCGAGCTTGGCTTCATGAAGCGTCGGTAGGGCGGATCCCCTCTCTTCTGCCTTCAGCCGCCTCGAGTTCAATCCACTGTTGACCCCCATCTGCCGTCGTCGACTGTTTATTCGAGAGGCTAGCTCGACGACGTTTTCATTGTTGAAGCTCAGATCGTTGTCGGCCCGATCGGAGTTTCTCGTCATCACCGTCGCCTCTGCTCTTCTGTTGTTCATCATCGGCACAGTTTGGGGAATCTGGAATTGAAGCTATACTAGTTGAGGCATGTGGTGATCTCGGATCCAAATTGTAGTTATATTCCTTTGTTTACCTGAGCTTGGATTTGACGATGTTATCTCCTCTGTCTCAGCTCAGTCCCAGCTCAGATTTCTGGTAGAAGTGGTGATCTATTCCTACGTGCGTTGGGTAAGTTTTCGATCAGTCATTTGATGCTTGGATATGGTTATAGAATGAGATAGGACTATGATGCAATTGGTAATTTCTGTGATATGTTTCAGTCATTAGGTATGCGAGTGATCAAGTAGGGATTGTTTTTTTTTTTTAAAGCAATCTAACTATTATAGATTTGATATCGCAACGGTGGATCCAGAAGCTGTGAAATTGAAGCTGGGTGTGGTAAGTAGAATTTGATTGTTCATAGTGGTGTATCAGTTTTATTTAGTAAGCTGATTTGGTTGGGCCATAATCTTGGCCCGGACTTCTATCATCATGCCGGACATTCCGCGTCTCGGTCCGGACTTCTATCATCATGCCGGACGTTCCGCGTCTCGGTCCGGACTTCTATCATCACGCCGAACGCTTTGCGTCTCGGCCCGGACTTCTATCATCATGTCGGACGTTCCGCGTCTCGGTCCGAATTTCTATCATCACGCCGGATGTTCCGCATCTCGGTCCGGACTTCTATCATCACGCCGCACGTTCCACGTCTCGGTCCGAACTTCTATCATCACGTCGGACGTTCCACGTCTCGGTCCGGACTTCTATCATCACGCCGAACGTTCCGCGTCTCGGTCCGGACTTCTATCATCATGACCGGACGCTCCGCATCTTGGCCCGGATTTATATCATCACGCCGGACGCTCCGCATCTCGGTCCGGACTTCTATCATCATACCGGACGTTCCGCGTCTCGGCTCGGACTTCTATCATCACGCCGAACGCTTCGCGTCTCGGCCCGGACTTCTATCATCATGCCGGACGTTCTGCGTCTCGGTCCGGACTTCTATCATGCCGGACGCCCGCGCTCCTGTCCGACTTATCATCACGCCAACGCGGCGCCTCGCTACCGACTTCTATCATCATGTCGGACGTTCCGCGTCTCGGTCCGAATTTCTATCATCACGCCGGATGTTCCGCATCTCGGTCCGAACTTCTATCATCACGCCGAACGTTCCACGTCTCGGTCTGGACTTCTATCATCGTGACCGGACGCTCCGCGTCTCGGCCCAGATTTATATCATCACGCCGGATGCTTCGCGTCTCGGCCCGGACTTCTATCATCATGCCGGACGTTTCGCGTCTCGGTCCGGACTTCTATCATCACGCCGAACGCTTCGCGTCTCGGGCCGGACTTCTCAATTATGCTGAAGGTTTTTCGTCCCATCCATTTTATCTTTCAGCAAGGATACGTCTTCTCTGATACACCGTTTCTCTACCTAATCTATTTTATTGTAAGCTGACCTGACAATCCTCGTCATCACCTCTCTCCGACAGAAAGCTAGATCCTCTGACAAGGCATAAATAAATATCTGCGGTATTAATTGAGATTTGACTCCTATCAACCGTGCGACGTGTATTAATGGCTGCCCACGCGCAAAAGCAGATTTCCCTGCTGAAGTTTCAGATGATTGGCGGCAGCATTAATTAAGATTTGTCTCCTATCAACCGCGCATTAATGACAACTCACGCGCTGGATGCGATTTTAGATAGCAATGATTATAATGTATTACCTCTGCGGGCAAAATCCACCAACGAGGGGACTCTCCCTCCCCCTATATATATGTCCATCCTTGAGAAGGAGAGGTAAGCTCTCACACTCTGAATCTCGTTCTCCTCAATTTCGTCACACCTCTTCGATCTAATTTCCTCTCTTGAGCGTCGGAGGAGCATCGCCGAGATCCCTCTCGGCGTCCTTAACCGTTTGCTACTGTGCAGAAACTCATTCAGCTCGGGTCTCGTCATTCAGTCCGACTGTCTGGCAAAACCGCATTCCAATTGTCCCGAGTTGTTTCTTCTACGTCATCGTTCCGCACTGCAGTCCTCGGCTCTTGTTGTCTTCGCTACTCGGATATCTCACCATTATCATCTTGACGGCCAACAATGAAATTGACCAATTATTGTTCTTGGAGCATCTGAATCTATCTGGGACTCCCATAAGGAAACTGCCACAAGGAATACGATTTCTGAGAAGGCTCAAGTATATTTACTTGATAAATACACACAATCTTGAGATTATTTTTTCCAAATAATTTTCAGGCTTGCAAAACTTGAGAGTGCTCAATGCTTACGGAAGCTCGTATCGATTCTGGGCAACTGATGGTGTCGATAGAGCAAGTCTCAGCGAACTGAATGAGTTGATAAACTTAAAAGCTCTTGGTATTTCAGTAGGTACACACAACTTTTCAGAAGCTTTTCGACATGTCAATACCTATCAGATATCTCTATATATCGGATCCAGATCCTGCACCGAGGACCAACATTCCTTTCAACCAGTTGCAATTACCATCTAATACTCTCCGATCGAGAAGCAAAATAGACACATCACTTTTCGAAATGACTATAGAAAACTGCAAAGATTTACAGGTTGTGACAATTGGTGAAGACTGTAAAGGCGAGACTGAAAATGCGGATGAAGGTCTTTGTCGCCTATTTACTTTCAAAGGCCTAGAAAAGCTTCGACTGCTGCATCTTGGCAAACTGAGCAATATCACATGGAAAGGAGTTAAGCCTCGCGAGTATTTCCCTCACCTCAGGCACTTGAGAATTGTTGGTTGTGACAAGTTGAGAAGCATCAGTTGGACCAAGAAACTCCCTCACCTTGTGAACCTCTACATTTCTGGTTGTTCTCAAATTCAACAAATACTCGCTGAAGAGGCTGAGGATGATGAACAAGAAGGGCGAGAAGTCTTTCCCAGACTTCAGGAGTTCATCCTCACGGACCTACCAAAATTGACCAGCATCTACCAGCGTACCTTGCCTTTCCCCTACTTGGTGTCTCTTCTAGTATTTAGATGCCCAAAGCTTGCGAGTCTGCCATTCGGACAAGGCAACGCAGGTCGCTTGCAAGAAATCCATGGCAGTAAAGAGTGGTGGGAAAATCTAAAATGGGCTGATAGCGATGTTAAGGCTTCTTGCTGCAGCCGTTTCAAGCAAGCAGCTAGTTGAACCCCGTACGTCTTCTTCCTCCTCGTTTTGTGCCATTGCTACTTTAGGATTCTGTGTTGCTTAATGTTGTTGTGCGTACTTACTTCTAGGGTTTCCATTTCCTGTCCAGACACTCTATTTCATTTGCATTCTGTTGGCATGCGTCTGATTGTATTAAAAGGAGAATAAAATCTTGATTTCTCCTTTGTGCGATACAAGGAGAATGTATGGATTTTACAACGGAGCGTTTGCGTTAACAATTTTAAGGCGCTAATAATTCATTTTATAAGATCTCCTTGAATAATTATTTAAGGTGTCACTTTACGCCCGCAAAAGTATGTTATGATACCTTTTTAAGAATTAATTAATAACACTTAAAAATGTGTTTGGCGGTACACGTTGAATCTGTGAATTTTAATTTTTGTAAATATATACGACGATCGAATCGCTTAGCTGTCTAAAGTTTTTCTTCAAGAAATCATACACATTGTCCACCGCAATCCTCTTCCCCAAGCTTGAATTCTTCGTGCGGCTGACCAAGTAGGCCACCCCGGCCGCCCAGCAACTTTCCAACACGCGGATCTCCTCCGCTTCTCCAGATTCGATCCCCCGCCTTCGCTCGAACCGATAGTCTCAGCTGCTCCAAGAGCAGCCCCTCCAATGCCTCGCCTCCGAGCACTACGCCAGCCGATCTCGGTAGCCATACTGCCCCGTGCACCGACACATCCTGCACTCTCCCGCAACGGCGCAACGCCTTGAATCCTGAAGCGGTCATCCGGCGGCACTCTGCTCCCCGGCAAATCCTTGACCGAGACGAACGGGAAGACCGAGTGGACGACGCGGAGGTCAGCGAGTAAGCGGGGGAAGGGGAACGTGGAGGGGATTCCCGGCGTCACCGTCTCGGGGCAGAGAAGGCCGACGCCAGCGGCGCGGGGAACGCCGAGGCAGGAGGCTAAACACTCCGGCGACATGCTCCGTTCTTCTTCGAAGGCGCGGCGCTCGCTCTCGACCGTAGTGCTGCGCGTACATCACTAGGAAGAGCAGCGAAGGCAACGCGAGCGGGAAGCAGCCGCCGGAGGCGAACTTGTAGAGTACCGAGGATAAGTAGACGAGTTCCAAGGAGACGACGACGAGGACGACTAAGGCTCCGGCGGCAAGAAGACCCGTTTTCCATACGATGACCATGATTAGGACGAGGAGGTGACGGGCATCACCGCGAACACTGAGATCTCTCTGGCGTTTCCCGTCCTGGTCGTCCCTTTGAAGGAAGCCATGACGAGGGCTCCGGCAAACACGAGAAGGAAATTGATCTTCAGGATGTATGTAGATATGCCCTTCGCTTTTGCGAGAGGTGTGCATCACGCGAACTGTAGGGAAGCAGGCCTCTGCTTGCTGTTTCAGGATTTCACTCACTTTAGCGTGCCTAGCTAGATATCAGGCAGTACATGGCAAACGTCGGCGTCCCTCCTGCAGTTGAGTGGAAAAAATAACTAAATCCTCATCAAGTCTGACTCACTGGATGCAAGTATTCGACTATATAACCTATGCTCTGGAAAGCAAGCTTAGCTACCACGGCCACTGAAACAACCTAATAATTTTCCAACCAAAACGCAGCGCCATCAGGGTTGCGAAAGGGAAGATTAAGAGTGGTAAAGCTTCGGTAGTAATTAAGTGTCTGCTTACTCTGGGGGGACTGCAAGACATTAGACATATCCATACTGTTCGAGATCTTTACGCTTCTTTTTCTTCTACTTCCACTCCATCATCCTTGCTCGCGGTCATGCCTTCAATGTTTACAAAAACGCGTTAATCTACTACTACCTCCCTCCCCCATTGGAGCAGCTACGGATGCCTGGAGTCTCTATGGATTATGGAAAAGGTGTAGGATGGACAATTTGACTGCCGCGTTTGCGTGAGCTCAGGACACGCGTGGATGAGGGAGGCTGTGACTTCGGCCGGCGGAGGGCGAATGACATTCGCCGGATCAAACCAAGAACAAGAAGGGTTATATCCCACAGCGACCGCTCCCATGCGATTGTTGGAAACTTTCTATCGGGAAAGTAGAGATTGAAGGCAGCAACCGTGCCCACGGCTTGAATCTTCTTATTTTAATCGGTAATTTATCAAACACAGTTGATAAAGTTTCGAAATGTTCAAAACGTACACTATATTTTCAGAATTACTAAATCGCACGTATAATTCCCAAAATATCCCTCCCGCCAAACAGCGTTTTTAATGCAAAGATCCCGCATGCATCCGAGCCACATTTCCAAATCCCGAGCCATCGAAATGTCCCGTCCAAACAAGTCACCACATTAACATCTTCGTGTCTTCAGCTTCCGGGAAATCTTCGAGCGCACAAAAACTTGGAAAAGCTTAGACTCCATTTTTCCTCCTGCTTCATTACGTTAGCTTCCGAGTTATTGGAATTTCGTCGAGACGCTTTGAGGTAATATGGTGTCGTCCTCTCATTTAACTAGAGTTTTACCCATTTCTTACTCGGTTTTAGGGTTTCCGTTGAAAGACGTACATCTCATTGGGTTTTTTTCTACCATTTCGTGTTGCAGAATGAGTCAAGCATCCGGTTCAACCTCTCCTTCACCGGCCAAGGTATGTGTCGCATTCCTTGCTTTAGTCCAATATGAAGTATGCCATATGTTTAAAATGATTTCTCCGTTATGGTTTTGGAATGATTTCAAACATTCAAATACAAATGAACGATCTCTTCAATTTGTATATGAATTAGATAAATAGAACCGTAAATTCCCAGCACCGTCGTAATGGGATTAAAACTCCCAGCAACACCATGGTGTCAGAATGTAATTTCAAAGACCATGCATACATATAAGTTGCGGATTTGTTGGTAGTCGGGAATTAAAACCCCAAAGAACACAAAGGGTTCGCTTTTAAAAATCCCAAAGATCGTGAGATGAACTAGTCAAGAAAAATGGTGGTGCTGGGAATGTAATTTTCAGCACCATGTACATAAAAGTTGCCGGAATTGTTGGTGGTGCTGGGAACTAAAACCCCAGCAACACAGTGGTTCTGCATTTAAATATCCCAATACCAGGGAGATGGAACTGGTCGAGATAAATGGTGGTGCTGGAAATTTATATCTCAAAGACCACCGCTCGAGATATAAATTTCAAAGACTACGGAGAGGAGAACCCGGCCCAAAAAAGAGTGGTGTTATTAATTTTTTACAGGATTATTGCAAAAGAATCCGAATCTCAAATTTGTTTTTACAATTACAAAATGAAGGAATAAATTATGTATTTTCAAATTGTTAGGAAATAATGAGTGTTGAAGAAACCAGAATGGACCAAAGATTTTAGGCCACTTTATTGAATTTTTTGGAGGTCCAAGTGCTAAAGGGAAGCAACGTCCGTCAGTTTGTTTACATGAAAGGCACAGAGAGATAATTAAACAAACCCCATTTGTTGTTTTTTTGAATATACAAGACAATCAACAAATCCGTAGAATATTGGTCAATATATTTTAAAGTTGGGATTCGACAAGTCAAAGCTTTAAGTTTTCAACTGTGCCAGTTGCTTTCACCAGAAGAGATGTGTCCCTTTTGCTCGGTATTGCAGATAGAGGGGCTTATGTTCCTATGAATTCAACTAATGCATCAGATGCTCTTTTCAATTCTCAATTCTTCAAAAAAGAACCAACTAGATTGAGGTTAGAGATTTTGCTTAAAACCTTTTCTACTAGAGTAGAAGTAGATGAAGATGTTTTGGTATTTTGTAAGTTGTATGTATTGTATATATTTGCTTGTGTGTTATTATGTACTACTACATATAAGGTCCCCATAGGTCTTGTAGATGATTTTGACAACATAGATAGTTTCAATTGGGTCGAAGTCATCCATCAATTTATGGCTTCACAATTGCCTACTATTGGAGATATATGTTCATCTAATAATACATACAGAAGAGCCTAATTCTTATCTAAAGGGCTCACGCCTTTTGGCTATAAGTTCTTTCTTACTAAATAATTTTTTCTTTTATATTTACGTAAGTACGTAACACTTTCGATATGAGCAGGCTTGGTTTCTGGAACATGTCCCAATCCAGAGACCATACAATACTGAAGGCCCATGAATAAATAAGTGGAGGGCAACTCCTTCACATATTAGCAAGGTCAGAATTTATCGAGCAAGTCTCCCCGAACAGTAAATAAGACCACAACTTAGCGCTTTTCATTTTCGTTATCTAAATAATTGTTGATTTTTTGATAGGTTATTGTTGATCTAGTATGTACCAGTAGTGAAAATATATTGCTTGATAAGGTTGACTATTATATTGAAAAATACTCTCATCCAATAGAGACATCATCATCACAAACTATACAAGAAAAATACCCTACTAGTGAATGCCATGAGTGTTTAGTTTATCGAGACAACTCAAAGAGTTAAGAATGGAAAACATGACACTAATCAAAGGGTAAAAGAACTAATGGAAATTATAAGAAGAGAAGGTATGGAGGTCGAACTAAATAAGCCTCAAGTTGACAATTCTCAACCTCAACCGGAACTAATTGCCAGAACAAGACTACGAGATAGAACCCGCTATGATTACAGGATACTCCCGCTGATAGTCCATGGGCAAAATTGGTACCTCAAAGCAAAAGAAAAAGATGTAAATTTTTGATGTTGAGTTATCGGAAGGACAACCCGATAAAGTTGTAAAGAAGCAAGTATTTGATACAAGAAAGGCAAACAAAAAATTGGTATGGATGAATTGCAGCGAGGGTACTATCTGTATTTTGGAAGAAGATGAAAAAGATCTTGACAGGATGAAGCAATAATTGATAAACTCAACCAAATGAGAATGGAAGCTATGCGGTTAGTCAATACTTCCCAAAATTAGTTTGTGTTATTTTATTTAAATAACTAATAATATTTTTGTATCATAGTATGTCAAGAAAAATTGTAAGACGGCAAAGAACAAGAAACAAGATGCTGATGTGACCTACTTGCTAAAAAGTTTAGAAAAAATAAAGTATGGTAGTTATATCCACCATTACATTCAAAAATTCTATTACAATATTATAAAGTGCAAATATTTATTTACGATTAAATTTTTTTGTAGGCCGATAACAGGTTATGTTTGGGAGGAAGGTCCTTTTTCATTAACTCTGAATTCTTTATACTCTGGAGTTAATGGATCTGTTTTCACAGTTGGGGAGGTTATCGATACATTTTGCTCAATTCTTTTTAGGGGGGTCTCCTCTTCATGTAGGTCATATAACAAGTCTGTGTATTGCTCATCCGTGTTCATTGTAAAGGAGTTAAATTATCTTGTATTTTCATGACATTTGATGTTATACTAACTGTTTAAATATTTTCCTCTACACACAATTTCAGTCAGCATTAAGATTGTCGTGGAAGACTACCACAACACAAATCATAAACACGGACATGAATGATGGAGAGGTTAGATATATTTTTATACCTCTAAATACTGACCAAACTCACTTTCACCTATTGTGTATCGACACAAAAGCAATGAGTTTCAATCATTACAACTCCATTTCATATGGTGAAAGATCAAAAGCTGATTTTGAAGCAGTGGTGAGTAGTTAAATATTTTAAATATAGATATTCCATTAATTTAACTTTGTTATCTGTTAATGAATAGTTATGTTAACTCAGTCATCGTGTAATTATAGGTATCCCAATTTAAAGGATATTCACCTAAGGAGCTTGCAACAATTCATCCATGTTTACAAGCCTATTACCCCATCGACAAATTTGGGTTTCACATATATCATTCTAACAAGTGACAAGGTACTAAAAGAAAAATACTGAATGTGAAAATTATACTTTTGAATTGAAATATAAAATTTTTCTTTGCATGTTTACAGCAATGATTGTGCCTTCTTTGTGATGCAATACATGAGATGTCCGCTTTATGGTGAGAAGATGGACTTCAAACAAGGTATACGACCAAATTCGTAATAGATGTCTCTGTCTCAATTTTAAGGGATGAGTTATTCCTGATGTAATTTTAGAAGTGTTCAGGTGGCAGTATGACAATGCATTGTTGTAATTAATGAAATTTGCTAATTTGTAAATGGTACAGCTTCCCATAGATCAACAAAGGATCGTAAATATGTTTATTGTTTGTGTTTGAGCTTTAATAAATGTTATATAATATATTGTTCAATACTTTGCTAGTCGATAATGAAATCCCAGAACACAACGGCCCCGGATTTAATTTCTCTAGAACACATGGTTCCGAATTTTAATTCACAACACTACGTACAATTTCGAACTCACCGAGAAATACGGTGGTGCTGGGAATTTAACTCCCAGGAACATAGTGGTGGTGGGAATTAAAGTCCCAAAGACCATGCATACAATTCAATGGCGAGAAATAAGGTGGTCTTTGGGAATTAAAATCCCAGAACTCAATGGTCCTCGATTTTAATTCCTGTGACCACGCATAATTTCGAATCGTCCAGAATACGGTGGTGCCGGGAATTTAACTCCCAGAACACAAGGGTGCCGGGAAAAAGTCCCAAAGACCACGCATGCCGAATCACCAAGAAATAAGGTGGTCTTTGGGAATTAAAATCCCAGAACACGGTCCTCTGGGATTATAATTCCTGTGACCACGCATAATTTCGAATGGCGAGGAATATGGTGCTGGTAATTATAATCTAGAAACTTCGGTGTCCTGGGAATTTATTTCGTGACCACGCACAATTTCAAAAATGGCTAAGGAATAAGGTGGTCCCGAGATTTCAATTCCTGTGACCACGTATGTGATTTAACTGCGAACACACAGGGTCTGGGATTTCAATTTCCAGGACCACGTACAATTTAGAACTGGCCGGGGAACACACAGTGGTCCTGGGATTTCAATTCCCAGTACCACGTACACTTTCAAACAGGTCGGAAATAAGGTGGTGTTGGCATTTTAAATTCCAGGAACATAGTGGTCCTGTGTAGGGCCATCAATGGATTTTGACCAAAACCCATTGATGGACCTACAGGAGTCCAAATTTCGAAATCTTTACATCGACTGAAAGACCTAACGGCTTCACATGGTGTTGCGTCGAGGAAACTTCCTTCTGATCCTCCTACCTCTTTTGTAGCGTGCTGGCTACTCGCACGGGCCTGATTTCTGAAAATTGGGTGTAAACCTAATCCTGCCTTGAAAATCAAAAATTTTGGACACGATACACAGAGGGGCAAGTCCCAAAGCCACTGGAGTTGGTTTGGACCGAAGTTGAGGTGACTAGGGCCATCAATGGGTTTGGCAAACCCATTGATGGACTCGAGTCCAAATTCGAATTCTTTACATCGACCGATAGACCTAACGGCTTCACATGTTGTTGGCGAGCAAACTTGTGATCCTCCCGCTTCCTGCCTGTACCCACTCGCACGGGGCACGATTCTGAAAATGTGGTGCTGGGAATTAAATCCCAGGAACATAGTGGTCCTGAAAATTTAATTCCCAGGACCACGTCCATTTGCGATCTGGCCGAGAAATAAGGTGGTGCTGGGAATCTCAATCCCAGGAACACCGTGGTCGTAAGTGAATTCTCAAAGACACGCAGCTGATCGAATCGACGAGATAAAATGTAATCGAGAATTAAATCCAGAACACAGTGGTCTCGAAATTTAATTCAAAGACCACGCCCATTCGCGAATCGCCGAGAAAAAGGTGGTGCCGAGAATCTTAATCCTAGAACATGGTGGTGCTGAAAGTGAATTTCCGACCACGCATGCGATTCGAATTGGCCGAGGAATACGGTGATGCTGGAAATTTAACTCCCAGGAACACAGTGGTCCTGGAAATATAATTCTCAGGACCACGTCCATTTGCGAACTGGCCGAGAAAAAAGGTGGTGCTGGGAATCTTAATCCCAGGAACACGGTGGTGTTGGAAAGTGAATTCAAAGACACCAGCATACTTTCAATCGCCGAGGAATACGGTGGTGCCTTGGAAATTTAACTCCAGAACACGTGGTCCCGAAATATAATTCTCAGGACCACGTCCATTTGCGAACTGGCCGAGAAATAAGGTGGTGCTGGGAATCTTAATCCCTGGAACACGTTGGTCCTAGAAATTTAATTCCCAGCACCACGTAGAAATCCCATCACAAAATCATAAAGTCGAAGTGGTTGAAATATTTAACAAAGTATATATATTCCATAATTGTACAGATACTACACAGATTGCAAACACCTTTGCAGCTGACTAATGACTTTTACAGGCAGACACCTTGGTGTAGTTACATATCTAAAACTCAGATAGTCTTACAACATATCCCACTATACAAACATACCATAATTGCAAACAAAATCTGAGTCATGTGATTATTCTATTCCCCACCACGAATCAAGCTCTCATATCCTATGCTCAATCTTTTAGGGTACCCAAATAGTAGGCTCTCAATGTATCGTATTATAAAAAATGCGCAATCATAGCTGTAAAAAATTAAAAATTATTAGTCCAATGCTAGCTTATAAAATATGGTATTTACAAAGATTATTAGATGTCTTACGAAGAGTTTTGTCTGGGACCCTGGACTCGACGCACGGAAAAGTTTGCATTACAAATTTTTTCAGCCAGGCCAGGATGCCAGTTATCATAATACGAAGAGTGCATGTTTTTAAAGAATTCAACCTGGGACCGAAATAAATGCTATGAATCCTCCATACACAAACGGTTTATTTAGCTGAAATCTAATCTAATGCTTACTGTTTCTTCAAATTGCGTAGTGTAAGCCTTCCTGACGGACAAGGAGTTGTAGTGGATGAACTCTGAATTTTTCAAGTCGGCCACTAGTAGGTGGCAGTGCTCGTCACAGATTATTGGACAAAATATGTATCTGATTGGATTAACATTAACATTGACATTGACATTAACATTAACATTAACATTGTTTCCTTTAAAAATATTTACACATCCACAATAAACATACTTAGGAATTAGTAGCCGGTGACATTCTACAAGACCTCCTATTATGCCTAAGCTGTTTGTATCTGCTGCATTTATTTTTCACCCTCCCAGTATGTTTGGACTCTATGCGTGCCTTTTTTCTTCGCCCGGGCTGCACAAGGCTACGAGGAGGTAGAACTCCGAAAATTTTGTCACCATTAGGCCAAAATTTCTTACTTCGACATGGGTAAATACGATCCATGTAAGTGGCCTCCTGTGTTTCTTAGAAAATAATGCTCATAGAATGGTATGGATCCATGTTCGAGATATGATGATCGCAATAGCATGCGAGCAAGGAATTCTGAAATTTGAAACTCACAGATGCAACTTCGCTTATCCAAATCAACAATATACGAAGAAGCTATATGCATTCTCCATTTCCATTTTGTGAATATGGGAATACCGAATATAATCGAGTTCTTTCTCTCCTTTCATCAATCTCTTTAATGACATAAGGTGTTGGAAAACCTGACCTTTTTGAAGATTCTTCCCTACGGTTATAGAACCATTGAGCAAGCTTTCTTCTAGTGTTGTCAATTAAACTGGTGATGGGGAGTTCACGTGTTTCCTTGAATAATGCATTTAAACTCTCGGAATAATTAGTGGTTAACATTGTGTACCTCCGCCAGAAAGTGTGCATTGGCCCATTTTTTGGATCGATCTTTTGTAGCCACGCATATGCTTCCTTGTGTTTATGCATGTTCGTGATTAATCGATCAAAGTCAACTCTTGTATTGGCTCTTGCTCACGCTTCAAAATAAACCTAATGAGGATCTATCCCGGGTATCTGTTACCATGTTACAAGACAAGTGATAACAACAAAAAGCATGATGGGCAGATGGATACACTTTGTTAACTGTTGATATAATCCCCCGATGTCTATCTGATACAATGCTCAACGACTCTGGCAGGACATCAAGGAATGTCTTTACATGATCCTAAAACCACTCCCAAGCATATCCACATTCAACTTCGGCAATTCCAAATGCAACTGACATAATTTTTGCATTATCAACATAAAGAGCTATTAGCAAAACACTGTGATACTTGTCATATATGTAACATCAATTCCAATTAGTTTTCGCAAATACAACTCAATACTCTTCGACAAGCACCAAATGCCCAAAAACATCGCTGAATTGATTTTCACCATTTCTTAGTAATCGCAACATATGTATCGTGATCTCTAACTCTAACTCACGCAAGTACATCGAAGATCAATATAGGCCCGATCAAAATCACCTACCACTCTTTTTAATGCTTTTGTCTGGGTATGCTATGCTTTTTATGAAATGTGAACACCAAACCTAGCTTGCATTTCTCTTGAATTGAACTTGGTTTGTAATCATCGAGGTAGCTAACCGCCCTACAACTGTTTGCTACAAATGTGGATGTGCAAGCATGATGATCTGTTTCTAACACCGTCACATTCATGCCGCTTACATATTTTTTGTGATGAACTCCACGCCTCCACTTGCAACTAGACTCCATGAACAAGGCCGACTAAAGCAAATAACTTTAATTCTATCGAGTCCGGTGTCAACTAGCTTGTATCAAGTTTTTAGCATCGCATGCCTTACTAGTGCATCTTTAAACTCTTGCTGAGAGGAAAAACTGTTCATGAAAAATTCATTCGATCGATGAATCGACATCCGCCAATAGTCTTATTTGTGGATTTAAAACATAGGATCATCAAGAATCGGGAACACTTCCTCTAAGTCAACAGATCGATATGGGTTTAACTCACCTTCTTCATCGCTGGATATCATCACCTAAGAATTCTTTCAAGAATTTGTATATTCTAACTCTTTATCCCATGTATATCACTTACCTCCTCTTCACTCCAAGTTTGTTCAAAATATTCATGATCTACTGTTGTAGCAGGATTTAACTCTTCTTCGAGTATGGAAGAAGCGCTCTATTTATATCAAGGTGTTGATCACGGTAATTTATTGCCTACATCAAGAACTGAGATGAAGATGAAATATTACTTGGGCACAGATTTATGGAATCTTGATCATCTAACTCTCTATCCTTCAAATTTGATTCAATTGTTTCCAAAAATGTTAACACTTCATCAGGAAGGGGGTCATCCCTGCAAATGTTTTTAAAATCAACACTGTTATATGTAGTGTGCTATGCAAGTAGGCTGAATTTTTTTAACTAGGCTTTAAAAGTCTGAAGACAAGTGGAGGATGAGAGTTTATGGTTAGGTTTTCCAATTATGCACTTAACTAATTAGAACATTTGATGTTGATAGGGCCATCAATGGGTTTTTACCGAAACCCATTGATGGACCTTTCAATATTGAAATTATGAACGGTTTATATGGAATGGAAGAGGAAGACATTTACAGGGTTTATGCGTAGAGGGATACTTAGTTCCCACACTCCTACAGGCAGTTATGGGTGCGTGCCAATTGGCACACTCGTCTGAATGTTGGCACAAAGCATTAATTTTCATAACTACTGTTTGGGAGCATAAGGAAAGGTGGAGAATGATAGTATCCAGACCTACTTTATTTATCTCCAATATAATTGTGACAAAGACCACTTTTTTTCTCACCAGTTCCTCTCCATGGTGTTGGAAATTTATATCCTGTGCCCACGCAGGTGTCTTTGGGATATAAATTCCCAAAGACCACCATTTATCTCGACTTCCCCATCTCTGGGATTTTTAAACGCATAACCACGTGGGATTTTAGTTCCCAGCACCACCAACAATTCCGACAAATTTTATGTACATGATGCTAGAAATTTCATTCCCAGCACCATGGTGTTGCTGGGGGTTTTAATCTCATTACCACGGTGGTGCTGGGATATAAATTCCCAGCACCACCATTTATCTGGACTAGTTCCATCTCCCTGGTGCTGGGATTTCTAAACGCAGAACCACTGTGTTGCTGGGGTTTTAGTTCCCAGCACCACCAACAATTCCGGCAACTTATATGTATATGGTGCTGGAAATTACATTCCCAGCATCATGGTGTTGCTGGGGGTTTTAATCCCATTACCACGGTGGTGCTGGGATATAAATTCCCAGCACCACCATTTATCTCGACCAGTTCCATCTCCCTGGTGCTGGGATTTTTAAACGCAGAACCACTGTGTTGCTGGGATTTTAGTTCCCAACACCACCAACAATTCCGGCAAATTTTATGTACATGGTGCTGGAAATTTCATTCCCAGCACCATGGTATTGCTGGGGGTTTTAATCCCATTACCACGGTGGTGCTGAGATATAAATTCCCAGCACCACCATTTATCTGGACTAATTCCATCTCCCTGGTGTTGGGATTTCTAAACGCAGAACTACTGTGTTGCTGGGGTTTTAGTTCCCAGCACCACCAACAATTCCGGCAACTTATATGTACATGGTGCTGGAAATTACATTCCCAGCATCATGGTGTTGCTGGGGGTTTTAATCCCATTACCATGGTGGTGCTGAGATATAAATTCCCAGCACCACCATTTATCTCGACCAGTCCAATGCCAATGGTGCTGGGAGTCTTATTTGCAGGACCATAGTGTTGCTGAGGTTTCAAATCCCAGCACCACCCTTAATGTCGACCACTTATATCTCCCTGGTCTAGTGAATTAGATTCTCAAAGACCAAGGTGTCGGGAGCTCAATCTCATTATCATCGTGCCGAATATATATTACCAGCACCACCATTTATCTCGACAAGTTCATTCCCCATGGTGCTGGGAGTATTAAACTCAAAGACTACTGGTGACGTAGATTTAAATTCAAAGACGATTTTATCCCGAATTTGTTGAACTTTAATGGTGCTGAGAATTTGAAGTCCAGCGCCACGATGTTACTGGGATTTAAATTCCCAGCATCACTTTTTATCCATACCAACGAGCTGGGAATTTCATTGTCAGCACCACCTACTCTCCCATGGTGCTGGGATTTTAAATTTTAGGGATACGGTGGTGCTGGGAATTTCATTGCCAGCACCACC
The DNA here is from genome assembly GCA_025175895.1 of Wurfbainia villosa. Classification (NCBI taxonomy): domain Eukaryota; kingdom Viridiplantae; phylum Streptophyta; class Magnoliopsida; order Zingiberales; family Zingiberaceae; genus Wurfbainia; species Wurfbainia villosa. The sequence goes on along the minus strand of JAKLTH010000193.1, from coordinate 5,552,165 downwards.
TACTCTCTCAGACACATTGAATCTCCTAGTGTTGGGAATATCAATCAGGGAACTTAAGTAATCGTGGAGTTTAATTGGAAGCATCACCTTTTAAGTTAGGTGGAATTTGTTTAGGTGGCGACAAAACTCGGTTATGAATCTCCTGCATCGCAATTATGGGTGCATTGGTCTACTTTGGTATGATATGCCTACATCGTATTGTTGGATCGATGTGGTTCGCTAGAGGGGGGGTGAATAGCGAAAAACCTTTTCTTTTTCTTTCGTTAAAACTCGAGAGATAATTAGTTAATTGCAGCGGAAATGTAAAAATAAAAAAAACAATCGACACAAGGGTTTTACTTGGTTCGTAGCCGAAGGCTACTACTCCAAGGCCCTAGTGGTCCTTGACCACGTACGAAGGGCAAAAGCACTAAAGGAACTCCTCCTCGTTAGAGGTAGGAGTTAATCGATACAAGAAGGAACCACAAAAACTTGAGGTAGAGGGACACTCCCCCTCTCCTCGTATACGATAAAAGCTCTGGAAATGTAAATGACAAGAAAAACTAATACCGACGTACAAGAATAATAAGAGTTAAACCTAGACGCTTGAATGGAAGGACTTCGTTGTCGAGAGTCATGTAACAGAATCTGGAGACTTTTGAGGCTTAGAATTGTTGATGAAACCCTAGGTTTGTCCTCCTTTATAGCCTTGAGCCCCTTTTCGAGTGGGTCTTCAACCAAGCACAAATGGACACCAAACCGCTTTGAGGTGGAGTGATAAGCCTTGACTCGACCGATCATTGACCATCACGATCGATGGCCATCATCACGATCGATGGCAAGATCGGCCGATTGATGACCTTCGCAATGATCGATACACGGCAATGAGTCCTCCAAGCCGGGCAATGATCGATGCTTCGCAAGTCAAAGTTAGCTCAATAAAAACATAATTTCGATGGTCGTCGACCATCCGATCTCGACCTAGACCATCTATAAGATGTCTTTGGTCGGATCTACGCTTAAGATCATCCCCGTAAAGAGGATACGACCTTACTTACTCTCGCACACACGAGCTTACCTCGATACTTATGTGTCACTTTTGCTTCCGGCCTTCCACTCGATTCCTTCTACCTCCTCCGAAGTAACTCGAGTATCGCCCGACCACCGCGGCTTCCTCCGGGTGTCGCTAGCCTTCAGCTCCAGCTATATCAATCTTCTGCACACTCGATTCAGCTCGTGAGAAAACAAAATAGACTTAACTTTTGTTTCTTTGCTATAATCAAAACACAGGTTCGATTTCGATGCCTCACTGCACCAACAATCTCCCCCTTTTTGATATATGGCAAAAATACAAAGTTAAGGAAATTAAGTGCATGAAACAGTAAAGACAAGAAGCAAAAGTAGGAGTAGTAAAAATATTTCTCAAGTTCTCCCCTTAGAGGAACCCTCCTCGACCGAGGGTGAGTACTTGAAAAGACTTTTAGTTCTCCAAACACAAAAGTTAGGCTTCTTAGAGTCAAAAATAAGTGCAAGTTAAGTAATCAAAAGTTAAGTCAAAGGTTAATTATTCAAAAGGTTTAACTTTTGATTTCTTAACTTGGGCCTTTAAAGTTTTCAATTCAAGAGTTGAAACCTAAACCTTACTCCCCTTAACTTAGGCCGTAATCAAAGTTTTGTTAGTTATCAATTTCAAAATTTGAAATTGAACTGCCTTTTCAACCTTAACTTTGGCCTTTTCTCCCTTTCGACATAAATCAAGGAAAAGTGGGGTTTTAAGAAAACCCTAAGTCCAAGCATGATGATTTTTAAAAATAGTATGTGAAAATAATTCATCTAAATGTTCAACTCTAGTTTGACTTGATTGAAATGATTATCAACAAGTCCCGATTAGAGTTGGTTAATATTAGTTGCATATTTATACTCGAGGTTCATATTGACGCACTTGATCTACATCTTGAACTCGAGTAGGGTCCTAACATCTCACGCCCATCTACGCTAAGTACACAAACACATTAGTCCTATGTGTTGTGAGATGTATCGCTCCTTAAATCTATAGTGCATGTTATCTAAGGTATGTCCTATGCTAGTTCCATCAAAATGAAAAATAAGAAATAGTAGTAAGAAAATATAGTTTGCAAGTTCTTATTCTATTACGACATGCCCAATTTTCGCCTTAATAGACTAAATTCGCTTCTGTAGGGGTTTAGTAAATAGGTCCGCTAGGTTAGATTTCGATTCGACATACCGAGTCAGATGGTTCCGCTGCCACATGTTCTCGAATGAAATGGTGTTTGACTTCTATATGTTTGGTCCTAGAGTGACATATTGGATTCTTTGTAAGATTAATCGAACTAATGTTATCTACGTGAAGTTTAGTATTCGTAAAGTCTAACTTAAAGTCATGAGAGTGTGCTTCATCCAAAGAAGTTGAGTGACACACTCACCCATCGCGATGTATTCGGCTTCTGGTAGATAAGGCAACACAATGTTGCTTCCTACCGCACTAACTCACTAGACTCGAGCCGAGTAGTTGACAACAACCACTGTGCTCTTTCTATCGAATTTACTACAAGATAATCCGAATCGAGTAGCCGATTAGTTCAACTCTGTGAGATCTAGGATACCAAATACCGACATTAAGTGTACCCTTTAGATATCTAAGGATACGCTTAACTAGGTTAGGTGAGACTCTTAGCACTGTTTGAAACTCGCGCATATACTTATCGCAAATAAGATATCGTGCCTGGCCATAGCTAAGCACAGAGACTCCTATTACACTCCTATAGTATTTTAAGTCAATGGACTTACTTTCTAGGTCTTCCTATGTTAACATTAATCGCCATCGGGGTGTTTATTATCTTAGCGCCTTGCATTCCAAATCTTTAATTAACTCCTTAGTGTATTTTTGTTGATATAGGTATATACCATCCTTAGTTTGTTTAATTTGTAGACCTAAAAGAAACTTAACTCGCTACCAAGTTCATTTCAACTCACTTTCCATGAGTGAAACGAACTCATTTAGTAAGGTCGAGTTAGAGGTTCCAAAAATTATATCGCCTACGTAAATTCGAGCTATGAATATTTCTTTACCTAAGGTTTTTACAAAGAGAGTTGGGTCAACTAAGCCTTGGTTAAACCCTTTGACTTAAGATGGATTGAAAGTCTTCGCACTCAAGCTCGAGGAGCTTGTTTAAGTCCATAGAGAGCTTTCTTAAGTTTTAGAACATGGTCGGGTTTATCTAGATTTTCAATCCGGGGTTGGCTAATATAAACTTCTTCTTTAATGTATCCATTTAGGAATGCCGACTTAACATCCATTTGAAACAATTAAATCCTCGATGTGCGATAAGCTAGCAACATTCGAATGGATTCGAGTCTAGCCATCGGGCATAGGTTTCTGTAATCTAAGCCTTCGACTTGGCTAAATCCTTTGGCGAATTAACCTAGCCTTGTTTCTAACTACTTCACCTTTATCATCAAGCTTTATTTCAAACACCCACCTTGTTCCAATTATCGCTTTGTCTTTAGGTGGTGGTACTAATTCCCACACTTCATTCCTAGTAAATTGAGCTAGCTCTTCTTGCATTGCAATAATCCAATCGGGATCAAGAAGAGCTTGTTCAATTGATTTGGGTTCTATCTTTGAAATTAAGGAAATTTGACTAAGGTTCCTATAGGATGCTCTAGTTCAACTCCTAGATTAGGATCTCCTATCACTTGATCGATAGGGTGGTTAGTCCAATCCTAGATTGCTGGGTTTGTGTCACCTAATGCTTGATCAATGGGGTGACTTGGTCTGAACACTAGTTTGGTCGAGTCATCTATCACTGATCAATAGAGTGACTAGGTCGACCTAGGTTAGATTAACACTAGACCCGATCTCCTGGATCAGAGTTAGGTCTAGTATGAATCGACTCGCTAATTAGGGTTGCTGGGGGTTTTGTAGGTTCATGTCCTTCATCAAATACTACATTGATAGTCTCCTCGACTCTAAGGGTGTCGTGGTTATATACTCTATAAGCTCGACTTGTAGTCGAGTATCCTAGAAAGATTCCTAGTGGTTTTGATGTAAATTTCCTAGGTAATCCTTAGTGTTTAGGATATGTACCTTACACCCAAATACCCTAAAGTACTTGATGTTAGGTATTTTATCGTGATAAATCTCGTACGAGGTCTTAAGGTGCCTCTTTACCATAAGGATCCTATTTTGGACATAGCAAGCCGTGTTAATAGCCGCCTAAAACCTATCGTAGGTCGTATTCGTTCAACATGGTCCTAGCGGCTTCTTGTAGAGTTCGGTTTTTCCGCTCCACTAGGCCATTTTGTTGAGGGGTCCTAGGGCAAGAGAATTCATGGTGGTATCCGTTTAGGTTACAGAAGTCGGTGAACCTTTGATTTTCGAATTCACCACCATGATCGCTTCTAAGTCTTTTAACCTTAAGGTCTTTTTGATTCTCGATTAATTTGAATAGATTGATTAATTGATCTAGGGTATCATTTTTATGTTTGATGAACCTAACCCAGGTAAACCTGGAGTAGTCGTCAATTATGACTAAGCAATATTGACTTCTATTGAGAGACTTGGCTCTATGTGAATCGAATAGATCCATATGCAGGAGCTCAAGTACACTTGAGATTCGTTCTTGGTTAGTTAACTTGTTTTGTGTCCTAGGTTGTTTTCCTTGTTGACAAGCATTACATATTTTATTAACCAAATTGTTGAGATTGGGTAAGCCTCTGACTAAGCCACTCTGACTCATCTTGTGGACGAGTCTTGGGTGCGAGTGACCGAGTCGTCGGTGCCACAACCATGATTCCTCTTGCCGTGTCATAAGACACTTAGTTGAGGAGTTGGTTAAGTTGATCGTATAAATGTTGTTATTTCTAGTTCCTTTAAGAATTGTTTTAGAGGTTTCGTTGGTATTAATTATGCATTCATTTTCTAGAAATATAACCTTATAGTTATTATTACACAATTGGCTTACACTAAGTAAGTTATATTCAAAATTCTCTACAAGTAATACATTTTTAATAACAAAATTCGTGTTAAGCTCGATATCACCTGATCCGATGATTTTGAGCTTGCCATTATTCCCAAAGGCTACCGATCCTTGTCGTTTGAATCGAAGCTTTGCGAATTTGAGTTGATCCCCGGTCATGTGTCGGGAGCAACCGTTGTCCAACATCCATTGATCCTACACACAAGGTGGTTGGATTGGATGTTAGATTTTTTGTTAAGAAAATTGGTTGTAAGTTGTTAACCCTAGGTCATCTCACTGGAGTCTATATGATCAAGCATGTTATACTTATGTGTTTTTTTTTAGATGACTTCCAATTAAGTTGATTAAGTGGATTTAGGTTCAAGTAATTTTATGTTAGATTTGGATTTAACCCTAGGCTTGTCAAGTTTACCTTTTCAAGATCATGGCTTCCAGGTCGTGGCGAGGCACAGGGGCCTTCTTTTATCGGATCATCGACCACTTCCTTAGACAAAGCCATTTTCAAGAAAATGATGACTTGACTCACCTAAAATTATTTCCTCATCTAACTAGTTATTTTTGAAAAGAGACTCCCCGAGGCTCAATCTTTTCGAAGGCTTTTAGTTGGTTATTTACGTGTTCTAAGTGAGTTCACGAAAAAAAAACAAAAAAAATATAAGCATGCAATTTCTAAGTTAAAACACAAACATGTTTTATCGGCTCCCTAGACCGTTGAATCAGTTCGTCTATCCACATAGTGGATTTGGTCCTTGGGAACCCGATGCGAGTTGGATCCTAGAGTTGAAATCAAAGTGGTCTTAGGGACCCATGCTTGGACACATTTTTATGTCTACTTACGATTGACATATCGACTTATTGGTCGTGTTTGAGCTAAACCCTAGTCCGCCTTGTTGTACACGGCCCTTTGGGATCCAAGTAGGAGGTCAAGTCCTTTGGATCCCAAAGTAAACCTTTCCAACGTATTCCTAAGATCTTCGACTTGACTTTTCAAGAGTGAGTTCTCAACTTCGAGTTTTTCAACCCGAGTTGAGTTCTTCTCTTGAACTCGACTAGTCGAAGAGGTTAGGGAGACCTTGTGTTTGAGGAGTTTGACCTCCTCAACCAGGGTCTCGACCTTGGACTCGGACTTAGCTAACTTCCTAGACAAAAACCTAACCGTATTATGTAAAGTATTAAATAAGGTTCGACTCACCTTAAGGGTATCTTTTGAACCGGATGCGTGTCAGTGGCTTGACTTGAAGGTAGCCGTAGTCCGAGTCATCCTCGAGTTACGACTCAAGTTCGGTCTCGTGTCGACTCAATTGATTTCGCCATGAAGACGTGATCTTCGTCTTCTTGGATGGCGCTTCTTCCCATGTCGCGTTGAGGGCCTTCTTATGCTTAGGTGCTTGGTGGTTGAGCTTAGGGGCACTTTCGGACTTGATATGTCCAAACTCGTTGCACTCATAACACCTAATGTTAGAACTTTTAGGCTTACCTTGGTTGGGTCGAGTCGTAGTTCGCTTTCGTCCTGGCTATCCTTGAGCTAGGTTCATTAGTTCGGATCAACTCGGGTCAACTTCTTCTTGGACTCATCTTCCTCCTCGGGTGGTGGTGGCTTGCTTGCGATTTTCTTCTTCTTTGAACTCGCAAACAAGGCTATACCCCTCTCGGAGTTCAGTTGGATTGTTCATGTAATTGAAATCGAAAGAGTTCGTCTAACCTAATTTTAGAAAGGTCCTTGGAGACCTTATAGGCATCAACCATGGATGCCCATAAGGTAGTCCTCGGAAAAGAGTTTAGGACATACCTAATAAGGTTGCGGTTTTCGACCTTTTGCCCGATTGCGTGTAGGTTGTTGACTATGTCTTGGACACGGGCGTGGAGTTGCGTCGCGGACTCGTGTTCCTGCATTTTTAGTGTGTACAATTTATTGAATAACAAATCACGTTTGCAAACCTTAGCTTGATCCGATCCTTCATGTAACTCGATTAGTTTTGTCCAAAGATCCTTTGCGCTTATGAAGGGGCCGACGCGATTTAGCTCCTCCTTGGACAAGCCACATTGGAGGATTTGTGTTGCCTTGGCATCGGCTTCGACTTGTCGTTTTGTTGCAACGGTCCATTGATCATAATCCAAGGAGTCACCCACTTCATTAGTCGGAAGTGTGAAACCCGTTTGGATTATGAACCACATCTCGATTTGGGTTTTGAGAAAGCATTCCATCCGACCTTTCCAGTAACGGAAATCATCTCCGTTGTAAAAAAAGGTCGGGACGGTGCTAAAACCCTCGAGATGGGCCATTAGAACAAAAACAAGGAGACTAAAAAGAAGACCTAGCAACAAAAAACACACGAAAGTACCAAGACTTGCGTCTTGGATTAGTAGTTGAAATAAAAGAAACAAACGAAAAATAGAAAGTTAAGCAAAGAAATGAGAAACTAAATAAAAGTAAGTACTCACAACCTTGATATCCCCGAAAGGCTACTAAACGTCGATTTTTGAGGATGAAACAACTTTGTTACGGTAAACCCCCGTAACAAGTGTAGATCTCTGCGAGGGCTTCGATTTGGTAGGTAGACCGTGTCGTGGGTCAACTTGTACAAAAAGTTATGCCCGTTTGACCGTCGGCTACTCCAAAAGCGAATACTTGCAAAACAAAATCAAACGAAGAGTACCAAGACTTCGTCTTGGATTAGTAGTCTTGGGAGAAAAATTTTAAACGAACGAAAAACAAATCTGTAAAAAAAATGTTAGATTGGTGGTTTCACCAAATCTAAGCGCCCCCGGCTCTGATACCAATTGTTGGATCGATGTGATTCGCTAGAGGGGGGGTGAATAGCGAAAAACCTTTTCTTTTTCTTTCATTAAAACTCGAGAGATAATTAGTTAATTGCAGCGGAAATGTAAAAATAAAAAAAACAATCGACACAAGGGTTTTACTTTGTTCCTAGCCGAAGGCGACTAATCCAAGGCCCTAGGGGTCCTTGACCCCGTACGGAGGGCAAAAGCCCTAAAGGAACTCCACCGCATTAGCGGTAGGAGTTAATCGATACAAGAAGGAACCACAAAACTTGAGGTAGAGGGACACTCCTCTCCTCGTGATAATGATAAAAGCTCTGGAAATGTAAATGACAAGAAAAACTAATACCGACGTACAAGAATAATAAGAGTTAAACCTAGACGTCGGAATGAAAGGACTTCATTGTTGGAGAGTTGCAGCGTAACGGAGACTTTTTGGAGGCTTAGAATTGTTGATGAAACCCTAGGTTTGTCCCTCCTTTTATAGCCTTTGAGCCCCTTTTCGAGTGGGTCTTCAACCAATCACAAATGGACACCAAACCGCTTTGAGGTGGAGTGATAAGCCTTGACTCCTCGAATCTGATCATTGACCATCGATCGGTGATGGCCATCATCGATCGTGATGGCGACATCGATCGATTGATGACCCCGGCGATCGGTGATACGGCGGTCGAGTCCTCAATAAAAACATAATTTCGATGGTCGTCGACCATCCGATCTCGACCTAGACCATCTATAAGATGTCTTTAGTCGGATCTACGCTTAAGATCATCCCCGTAAAGAGGATACGACCTTACTTACTCTCGCACACACGAGCTTACCTCGATACTTACGTGTCGCTTTTGCTTCCGGCCTTCCACTCGATTCCTTCGGCTCCCTCCGAAGTAACTCGAGTATCGCCCGACCACCGCGGCTTCCTCCGGGTGTCGCTAGCCTTCAGCTCCAACTATATCAATCTTCTGCACACTCGATTCAGCTCGTGAGAAAACAAAATAGACTTAACTTTTGTGTCTTTGCTATAATCAAAACACAGGTTCGATTTCGGTGCATCACTGCACCAACACGTATTTATGGGTGTGTGGCAAACTTGGCTATACAACCACCTACAGTGCATTTATTAACCTCATAGCAGTCTCAAGAATAAAAACATATACATACATGATAATACTATGTGAAGAGGCTGATGAGTGAGCTGCGCTAACTTCTGGATTAAGTGCTGATATATTCGTGGGAGCAGTGATGTCGTTGATAACTATTAGGGTTTCATAAAAAATAGTGTTCCTCAGTGTGGTGCTTATCAACAGCATGGACCTGCCACTCCCACGCGGCTGGAAGTGACGTTTGGATGGCTCGGGATTTCCAATTGTGGCTCGAATGGATGCAAATCTCTCTCTGAATTAAATTGCAATCTGTTTGGCGGGAGGAGTATTTTGAGAATTATGCACGCGATTTGATAATTCTGAAAGTATAATGCACATTTTGAGCATTTCGAAACTTTATCAACTGTGTTTGGTAAATTGCCGCATTTTAATCATACCAAGCAAAAGCCATGTCCAGCTTGAAGATTCACTTCCATTGACCGAGTTTATTTGGGTAATAAAATAGGAGAAGGATAAAGTGCCGTTAAAAGGTAAAAAGTGTTAATTTTTTTAATAATCTAAATATTTAAATATTTGATTAATTAATTCCATAAAAAAATCAAATAAATTAAAAAACTCATGTAACAGAAAAGCTTATAACATCCTAAAATTTATCACCTTACTAAAGTAAAATTCTCATAATTGAGAATCAAACTCTAAATACTTTAGTACTATAAAGTCTTTTTACTATTGCACCTTAATCTTGATGCTAATCTTCTTCTTTTTTCAATCTACAACTCCAATAAATCATAATATGAAAAATGCTTTTTAAGAAGCCCCATTTCTTGCTTTTTTTAGTCGAGGAGTCGGGACAATTAAATTTGAAGGTAAATAATTTTCTTGTAATTACCTATTTTAAAAATCGACCTTCTAAATATTATTCTTTTATTGTTTTACCATTGCATCATATTTATTGGGGCAGAAAAATTATTCTTTTGGTATGCATGCGTAATGCTCCTTATTATTAATATGACATAATTACTATAATGTATACAAAAATAACTAATTTAATTAGGTTAAATTAGGAACATCCTTTTAATTGTCTATTTTATCTAATAATTTAAAGCGTTATGTTTTATTCTCTATGATTTAAAAATATAATGATACATTATTTTTTTCTTTGCCAATACTAATATAGAGTGTTGATCATTGCATCCAACATGATTAGACAGAAGATTAATATCTATTTACCTGCTAAAAATTTCTACAATTAATACTTGGTATTCAACTCTTTTTCCTTGAATTCTTCATTTTTTTTACTAGTATATCCAAGTTTTAGGGAAAATGCTCGCATAGATCTCAGAAACTGCGGCATCTTTAATTTGTCACCTCATTTTAAAAAAAAAAATTCTACAAATACACCTTGATTAAATATCAAACCGTAAATATTCAAGAGCTACTAACATTGTTCTTCATTGTTCAATCATTGCATGGATTCTACTTGTTATTTTTTGTTTTACACCAATTAAGCTTAAAAGTATTTTATTTCTATGTTTAAATATATATAAAAAGCAAACAGATATATTAAATCCAACGTTCAACTAACCTTGGATCCAGCCAAAGTTCTACAAATTTTACCCCATCCATTTAACAGCAAATTCAACCTAAAATACCTCACTAGTCCCTGATAAAAATCTCAATCACAAAATTATCATGCTAAGTACACAACAAAGTGGATGCAAGCAGTGTTTCATCATTTCTTCATACCTAAGAAGTGAACAAGACAAAATTTTATACTAACCTATGTATTTTTACCATTTTATTTTCACTTTTTTCCACTCATTCATCCTCTGTTACAGCATCAGGATCAACTTGATCAGAAAAGAATATACATAAACTAATCAAGTCAAGATATTAAGTACGTTAAGAAAATAATAATTAAACATTCGAAATAAATTCACTCTACTAAACTCCAATAATACCAACCATAAGTCATGAAACGTCCATAAACTGGGGTCAAGTAAACATGGAATAATATCCAGGTTAAATTTTGCTTAAGAATCTAGGTAATGGAGCTTAGTGATTTAGATATTGATACACCACACTCACACACATGCACACAAAGGGAGAAAAAAAAAACTAGAAAAAAGCTGAGTCACAACTTTATGGGCAAACGTTCCCGTAGAGTATTTGCAGGAATCAGATTCTACGTTATTTCAAGTTATAAAGCCAAAATGTTCAAGAAACAGACTCAGGAGAAAATGGATTTTTGTAAGGGCATTCCTTACATTTTGTTAAACAACAAATAGCAAATAACTCACCATGGTAAATTTGTTAATGCAAAGATGAATATGTGAAAATTGATGTAGTAGGTAAATCAATAGCATAAAAGTTTTAACAAGAAAGCAATTTTTTTGCAGAATCTTTGATAACTAGGATATCATTGACACAAACAATTAAAAAAAAAAAAGGATTACACTTAGAATAGCTGTATATGTAAGAAAAAGTAGAGGCGCATTCAGGCAATTTTCTTCAACAGTCCTAGTAAACACTTGGACACTGTAGACCTTTTAACTAGATTTGGCTATGGATGCTTTAAATGATTATAGCCAGCACAATTTGCAAGACAATGAATAAGCTTGTCCATTACCTGGCTTAAAATACTGTCTACAACAAGGAGCTTTCTAATTTCTTGGTAAAGCTGAAGGACAAGGAGCAAAGACAATTTGATCACTTTCAAGTGATGCAAATAGAAACAGAGGCTCACTGTTCATGATGGCAAGCAACACTGTCCAGTAAACAGTTTTATAAAGTAACTGTTAGTCCCTAAGCTAATTATCAGGACATAAACTTTTTGGCATGTTCTTTCTTAACCAAGTAATATTGAGTTCAAATTTCAATCTTAAACATTTTTCAATAACTCTGTCCATAATAAATTAATCATGTCATGATCAGTATCGGAACAAAAGAGAAGGATTATATTAGATTGTTCAATTATTATAAATACCTTTCCGTTCAAATTTAACTCAGAAGTCAATTATGATTGTAGACTTTTCGGGACCAAACAACCACCAGACGAAGGGCCCTCTAACAGTCAACAAAAGTATAATTAGAGAAAACATTGCCAGAGTCTATCAGATGCCAAAAGAAATTAATTGGAGTGCCTACACAAAAAAATGATTCCTTTAGCATTAGTAGTACCAAACGGCAGCAAGAAGCCTCTGAATAGTGTCCTTGATTGGATTGCTTCTTTCTCTGACCAGCCCTACTTTTGTAGGACCCCAATTAAGAGGGCAGAAGTTAGTGTACATCAGCTACGAATTCCACCAAGAGAAACCTAGACATCATAGCAACAGGTTTCATCTCCGAAGCATTTTGCAGTGTAAAAGATAAGCAACAGCAGTGACATCAAGTATGTTCTGTCAAGCCCAGTGAGCAATGGTTGCACCACCAACCCAGATGGTGCCCATGCCATGCAAGAACAGTAAAACAGCATCAACTACAAGAAGACTCGAGTAAAAACCTAGAATCCTAGATGGTGTTTTAGAGCCCTTCTGGGGCTCCTCCACTGTGGGGATTCTCGTTTGCACCGGAAGAATTTTCGGTGTGCTTCCTGGAGGAGCCCTTGCATAGGTGGACAGGGTACTTGGCGGCATTGAGATCCAGCTTCCTGAGGGCAGCCTTACCCAGGTCAACCCCACACATGTCTGAGAGCCTCACAAGGTAGAGCAGCACATCAGAGAGCTCCTCCCCCAGGTGTTGCTTCTCCTCCTCCCCCCAGTCCGGTAGCCCCTTGGCAACCTCACCTTTCCACTGAAAGATCTCAGACAATTCCCCAACCTCTCCCACCTGTGAAGATAACAATAGCATGAAGATTAAGAATCAGAGTAATGATTTAGGGTTTAAATCACAAAGAATCAATTTTTTTTTATCGCTTTACCTCCCGCTTTCGGCTAGATAAGATCATAAGAACACTGAATCAATCTAATGATCTCGAAACTTTGTTTTCCGAGAGAGAAAAAAAAAAAAGAAGCTTATGCTATGGCCACAAAACAAAACCCCTTTTCGGTCGCATCTAATTATTGCATGCCAAAGGACAAACAAACAAACAAAAAAAAAAAAAGGAGACATTTTGAGAGAGGGAGACAAGAGTACCAGGGCAAGAAGGAGGTTTCTGGGGCTGTGGAATTGCTCCCAGTCCCTCTCCCTTGCAAAATCTGCCATTTTCTTCCTCAAGCTCTCGAGGGTTACAACCTCCTGTCCTGCCATTGCTTGGAAGCAAAATAGAACCTTGGATTGCTCGCTGGTTTCTGCACTCTTCCTCCCCTTCTCGGGTCCTTTTCTAGGCTCAACTGAGTAAAGCAAGCAGCGAATCGCCTTCAAGCGCAGTGCCTCCCTCAGAAAGCATATAATTTGATCGGCTGCCAGGAATATGCACAAACATGGGCAGATTAACCGTCCCACGTTTATATTCCTTTCTCTCTCTCTCTCTCTCTCTATCTTCCAATTTTTTTTTTAAATGTATTTTTGAATAATTTAAAATAAGTCCTTTATAATTAAAATCACCAAATACACTTTTTTTTAATAATTACTTTCATAAGATGCAAGTTACACTTAAAATTCGCCGGGCATACCAAAATTTATATTAAAGAAACAATGATAATTCTTCCTACTCGAATATATAACCACATAATAGTTGACTATAAATTGACCTCTCAATTTACCCAAAAAACATGAGCGTTATCATCTTTTTTTACATCAAAGGTACAATTAAAATTCTCTATTAATATAAACTTTTTAAAATAAATTATTCTAATATTTATTGACATATTTTTTAAAAAAACAAATTTTAAAAGTGCAAACTGAACCAATTTTCATTAATCAATTTAATTAATCTTTAGAATTTTTATCGAATAAACTTATACAGGCAGAAGAAAATTTTGATATTATGTGTTATTACACTCTTAAAATTAATAAAGAATGAACAAACTAATTTATAAAATAGCTCACAGCCAAAATTTTCATCAAACAAAACTCTTTAAATAAAGAATATCAGTATTCACTCAATATATCTAAAAGTTCATAACAGTAATATATTTAAGATTCCGAAAGCAAGTAAATTAAATTACACCTAAAATTTTACTAAAGTAGAAACAAATCTATCAGAGCATCCACAATCCACTTTCATTATAACATTCTCCATCTCATTAAAAAAGTATGGGATCCACTGTCATATACTCATTATAATATCATATTTCTTTCATCCACATCCCTTTTAACATTAACAATCATTATTTACATGTCTCACACTTCACTCAATCATCTTAAAATTATATCATATTAAATAATAATATTTTTAAAATTATTATTATTATTTTTAATAATAATCTTTTTTTTAAAAATAATTTTACTATTTTTAAAATTTTATTCAAATTTTTAAATTTTTTTTTTAATATTTATAATTAAAAAAATTAAAAAAAATTACATGTGCTTGGCTGGCCCACCCACGCTCATTTGAACGCGTTCAATGTTTTGAACACGTTCAAATGTAACACTCCTTCGTAATGGTGTTTGACGCTATGGAGTATTATAACACTCTATTAATAAACCATTACATATGCTTTCAACAATAAATTTTTAGACACTTCGAATAAAATATTAATATTTTTAATCAAAAGTTTAATCATTAAACATTTTGTAAATTTCATTCAATATCAATTCGTAATATGTAAGCTTATTTAATTAAGTGAATTTAAAAGGAAAAACAATGTCTAAACAAGAATAACAATGTAGGTGAATTTAAAAGGGTACATTTAATATAATTAAAAAAAGGAAGGAGAAAGTCTAAACAAAAAGCATACACTTATTTTATTTTATTTTATGCATTTATGGCGTTTTCAGAACTTTTGTCTGGATTAGGGACTTTTAGAAAAATTGGACCAAAAAACTAGGGGCTCTAGTAGACTTTTTGAGAGAGAAACAAAAGCGTCGGCCAGGGGCTGTCTATAAATTGCTGTAGATACGAGAGTCAACGTTCTGTAAAAACGGGTGGAGCCCAGCAATAAGTTGAATAAAAAAAATAATCAAACCGATTTCAGAATGCACATCGGTCAAAATAAAGTTCATGACCGATTAGAAGTTGGACCTGTTTCAAAATTCGAATCGAATTTCAATACTGAACAATATTTTTGTTTCGATTTTTATTTTTTTACAGTTTTTTTTTAATTAGAAAAAAGAAATAATGAACAAATAAAAGAAAAATGAGGTAGTACGTTTCTTAGAACTGCATACTCCTATATATTGTAATTAATTACGACTTATTAGAAACCGAAACTGACTTTTAGAATTATATATAGCTACATTTTGTTTGGAAATACAAGCTATATATCTACTTGAAATTATAATAGAATTAAATGATTTTTAAATTTTTTTGGTAGTTTATATTTTTAATAATTAAATAGTTATTAAGAAGTAAAAAATTTAGAATGTTCTTTTGAATTATAATTAAGGAGGTGAACTCTGAGCATTTGAAATCTAAGTTCTTCAGTATTTTTATTTCAATTTAACATCAGCTAGATGGGAAATTAAATAAATAATGAATTGAAGATTAAAATTGGAGTATGCATGGGATAGCCGGCATATAAAAAAAGTATTTTATAAATATCATAATAAATAGGAAAATCATGTAAAGATTATGATAGATAGATCAAATCAATCAACCCATCTTTGAATAAAAGTAATTATTTAAAGGTCATGGACGATTCTAAAATTTTTGAACTTTAGGCAGGAGCCCAAAGCCGGCTGTCCCTGATTGAAGTTATTATTTGAGAACAGTCATCAGATTCTAATAGAAATGGACGTGTCAACTGGAAATCTTTTCTGCTCCCAATCGATTTCCGCATTCTTAAAACTCTCCATGCAACTAAATCATGTGCGTTTTTCATGCAAATCTACTCCCAAAGGGCCATTACAAGGCCAAATACAGCCATTACAAGACCAAGTCCAGCTCCAACTGATGCACCAATTGCAGCAGCTGTGACAGAGCTTTCTTCTCTCTCTCTATCTTAATTTCTTCTTTGCTTGGAGAGGCAGCTCCTGCTCTCTTGCCAACTCCAAGGACAAGCGCTCCGTAAGTTCCTGCATTCCAATCGAGGAGATAGAACAATGAGCTTTCACATAATTCAAGTAGAGGATCAGTAATCAAGCAGCTGGTAAAACGCTGCAATCAGTTAACACAATTTTCTAATGCTGCCTAGTTTTTTGGTCCTGGTTCCTGGGTTGGCCACTCAAGAAGTACTGCTATTAATACATTTAAAGCAATTGCATTGATAAGGTACGTAAAACGAACGCTGTGACCTGAAATGCCATCTCGTCGTTGGTTGCAAGAACAAGGTGTACGAGTCGCGCGGCGAAAGGCAGATATAGCTTCGACGGGCGTTGCTGCACTTCTCCTGCTTTGAAATGACATGTTAGCAAGCTTAACAGGAATCCACTTGGCCTTTTGGTTAGCCTCCATATCCAAGTCATCATCTAATGAACGTAAAGACTGCAAACCACTAGAAGTTGTCGGTATTATGAAGGACAGGAATTCATAACTACAGTCATGTCATGAAGTACTTGATATGCCTCAATTGCTGAATCGATTGGCATATTCTGCTGATGGGCGCTGATAGAGAATTTGTTAGTGATTGCTAGAACCCAAGGGATACCACGAACCTTAGCCTCATAGCGACATGGCTGGAAGTGAAGTTTCTGTATCACACCATCTTGGCAGTTGGCACTGTACTGGATAAATTATGCACAAGGACAGCCAGATCTGTTTTTCTTCTGAGGTCACAAACATCTGCTTCCAATTCGTCCCCAAAACTAGAAATGTCTTTTTGTAATGCCTACAGTGAGACTGTGAGAGTAGTTTGCTGATTTCAGAGTTGAAAAGCATCCCATATCAATCATGATAAAGAAAGCTCAAAAGACGCTTAATATGAAGTTTGCAGGATAGAAGTGGTGATGGATGTTGCTAGCTATCATTAGCAAATCCTTTGGATACATGATAATAATCCATTGCTAGACTATACGCACTCACTACCATAGCTCTCAACGTCAGGCTAACAGAAGAACTATTTTTTTGGTTCATTGTAAAGAAAAGTAACAAACAGAGTTAACGTAGGGTGATCCTTGAGCAGAAAATAGAGAACAGTTCTAGAAATAGAATCCTTTTATCCTAGCTTTTCTTAGAAAATTCAAGTTTGGCAACTAGCTTTCTCTTTTTTTTTTTCTCTTTAAAACACTTTCAAGCAGAATTTTAAAAACTAGAAAGCATGGGCTCTGCTGGCACTTGCTCTGATGCTTGTAATTTAAAGTATCTTAGAAAATCCAAGCAATTATTTTTTTTCCATGAAATTTGTTGATCCGTGCAAGTAATTTGCCATGTAAAAATAGGTTGGCAGCCAATCACACCCCCATTTCTGATTTAGGATGCTAGTCAATGCAGACTGTGATAACTGAGTGTGAGTGCTCATTTATAATATCTTCTCACGGCAAAATTTCTGCTGTAATATTTAGAAAGGTTCTTCCAGGAGTTATATTAAGAAAGTTACCTACTCTAACAGAATCCAAGTAGCAAACTCCACCTTACTATGACTTTATGATCATCCATATCTGAGTAATAATATCAAGATTTGCTCTGTTCCTCGGGCTCCTCTGGTCCAGCAATGATCTAAATAAACTAGTCTTTCCAGCACCCTGTAAGCATTCAGTGATCAGTTCAAAGGCATATAATCCCCTAAAAGATCAAAAATATTATCTAGCATGAAAAAGATGATACCTCGAACCCAAGTAATCGTACTCTTCGTGTTCTGACATGAACCTCTTTGGAGATTGTAAAGAAGTCACTGGTACAGTATGAAACAACGTCGTTCAAATTAAACCATCACTACATGGATTTCTGTCTTCAAACAGAGAGCCAATTTCATAATCTGGACCCGAGCAGGTATGCTCTGCAATTGAGTTGATATGCAAAGAATCATTTACAACTGGAAATTCTGGTAGATGTTTTAAAGGACGGCCAATTAAGATCGCATCTCATGTGTTTGTGGTTGCATCCCATCATTTGTTGAGGATGGAGGTGGCACTGAAGGTAAGGTTTCCACTATGAAACATGCAGAAAGACAACCTAAACTCATTGCACTTATATACGGGATAAAATAGAATAGCAAGAAAAAAGAATAGAAAGGCTAAAGAGATGAAAATAGTAAAATGAGACGAAACAGGAGAGGGTAGAGGGTAGGGAAACAAATGTTTGGAAATGTGAATGGAAAAGCAGGTAGAAGATAGAACGAAGAAGACTTTATGTATATAAAATTGTAGTCCCCTATTGAAAGTTTCAATGTTTAATGATTAATTTATATTGTTTCATTAGTATGTATGTTGTGAATAAATATATAGAGAGACTTTCTTTCACTTGTAGAGGGTGCAAATTCAGCTTGAATTGCACTAAACCTAAGTGATTTGTGTGTAAATGTGATCTGTCACATTGAATGTCGAATAATTCATCCTTCAATGATCTTGTAATAGCACTTGAGTGCATTTTAATTCATCATGACCATTAGTGTTTGGTGAAGACTGTGATTTCGCCATTGTATTATGAGAAATAAACGACTTGAGTGCATTTCAATTCATCATGACCACTAGTGTTTGATGAAGTACTTTAGGTGAGACGAATCTAAAAATCTACATTGAATGCATACCTTGGCTCCTCAATATTCAGGCGACTCGGTACTTGGCTTTAGGTGACTCGACCTCAGCAACTCGATCATTCGGCACTCAAACTCGTCGATTCGACTATTCGACATTCGGATTCGTCGACTCGATACTCTGTGACTTGACAATAACTCGACCACTCAATACTTAGTCTTAGCAGTTTAGTAGTCACTGAACAGATAAATTTAATTTGAATTATTTTTTTAAATAACAACATCCTTCTCTGTTGGTCCAACAAAAAAAAATCTACCAAGAGGAGTTCAGTTTCTTATTATTACAATTAACTTTCATAGTCCGAACATGGGACATTCACAATCACTACAAGCAAAAGAATCACACACTACATAAGTCCAGCTAGTCATGCCCATTGTCAATTGCTTAAACTATTTATTCTACTCTTCCACCATTCCATTACGGGAATAATCTTTTTTCTTCTAGAGGGCACTGCCAAATAAAAAGGAAAAAAGAAGATAAGAAGACTTCAAATATGCATCAGGGGTGGGGATCATTAACCGTCAAAATAAGACAAACTGAAGCATCAAATAGCCTCATTATGGATTAACATTTTGTTAGGAATTAGGATATCAGTCAATAACCAAATACGATCAAATAGAGAATAAACAAGCAATTTTAGTTGGTTCCTCAAACATAGGCAATTAATGATCATGTTATACGAATATGAATATAAAAAGAAAAAACAAAATTTACTTGGTGATGATTTTATCAGTCATAAACCAACAATGATAAATCAGCCAAGGGAAAACCAAGTTTAGCTGATTTCTCAAACATAAGCTATTAATGGAAATGTTAATTATATGGATTCATGAATATTGTATCAAATGATTGATTTGAATGAGAGAGTCCATTAACATTACACATTAGCCAAAGTAATTGCTTATGATACCAACAAGTTTGTGACAGAAGTAAAGATCATACCAGCTTTCATTTACTTGAGCTTGTATAAATAAGGGTACAAAGGTTAAGCCCATGCCCCACAATATTAAACTTTCATCGGTTCTGTGTTTTTATCACCAGGAATTCCAGTCCAAGTGTCCAACCAAGAGGAAGAATAGAATTTGGATAACAGGAGGCTTAGAAAAAAATGAATAGTCCGCGAAAGGGAGGAACGCACATACATTTGTCACATGGTCTGCCAAACAAAAGATTTAAGGCACTCAATTTTCACTCGAGGTTACTGCCAACAGTAATGCACTTGAAAAATTAAATGATAAAAAATGTTTTACACTGCATACGCCCAAAAATAGCAACCATCCAAAAAAACATGGCGAACCTCCACACTCAGAACATTGATCGATATACAACCATACACTTTGTATTAATATAAGATAGACTAAGTTCGATATGAAGAATATGTGCCTGACACAATACTTGAGACTTCCCATAAAGCATGATTCTTGTGATTTTATGAATTGTGTGTCGAGGTGAAACAGATGTTTTTTGAACCAGAACCATCCAAGAAAAGGAACTCGTGATTGTTCAGTGTATCGCGAAGGATATGAGTTTACATCAACAATTGCCCTTGTGGTCTGATTCAGCAACAAATACATTATTCAGGAAGCCTACTATAGTATGCGGAGAAGATAACATGACCAATAAATTCCAACATAAAAGGCGAGTCTTACTTCTGAAAGCGAGACCTATACAACTTCATAGAATGTGATTGAAAGAGCTCTCTTAATTATGTTATGACAGACCTAATTAACCTGCAAATGTCTTTCCCAGGGCAAAGCATTCGATCGCTAGAGTTTCTTATTATCAAGTTAAATGAAAAAAAACCAATAGTAGTACAAACAAAAGTATTATCGAACTAATTCATAATATGTACACTCGTACCGATGTCAATTCCGAGTATTCTGCACCAGAATTGAAAGTGAATTAACTGACGAACTTCCTAATAAGTAGGGCTGGTAGAAAACATTAAGGTGGTTATTCAAGTTAGAAGTTGGTCATTCAGTAATTGTTTGCTAGATCAAAAAGCAAAAAAGGTAGAAAAACAGTTATTTGAATATATATTAATGCTAAAACTTAGTACATACATGATATGGAAACAATTGATAACTATTACAAGCATAAAGATAAAGTAAATATCTTAAAATGATCAAAGGTAGGTCTGATCAAAAGGATAAGAGGAAGTTTCTTTTAGCGTGTTCCTCGATAAGCAACTGAACTTGTACACAAAAGTCTCCAGAAATCATAAGTTTTTAATAATATCCTCAGAAACACCTCAAAAAATGGAAGACTTCAGCAATATATATATGCAAGCCCTCAGATACCAGTTAACCCTTTCCATGAAGAGATTCTAGTGTTACACCACCAAGGATGACTCCTAAACTATAATAATGTAGTGTTCAACTTGATAATGGATGAAATATGAACTAGCTAGGAAAAAGTATGAACTCTTAATTGATCGACAGAATCATGCAACTTGATTTCAAGGAAGAAAGCTCAATGTACTCTAACCAACCAAAGAAACCTGTCAAAAAACATGGTATAGTTTATGAATGAAATGATGCACTGACCCACCTGTACCATCTTCAAATCATGTCATTTTATCCAAATCTGGCTTTTTATGTTCAATATATGCATGGTGACTACTTGTTCGTTCGATTCAAAGTAGTGGACAGTGTATTTCCAAACTAAGCAAAATTTGAACAACATCAGTACGTATTTTTATAACGGCTATAATCTCATAAAAACAAAAACAAAATAAATAAAAATGGATAGGTTAGTCTAGGATATTTTAGCCAACTTTTGTATAAATTCACCAAATTAACCTTAGCTTAAACTCTAAAATTCCTTAAAATGTTACTATAAATCCAAACAACTATATAAGTTCTTTCATTCTCATACTCTCATGTCTCATCAGATTCACTCTTATTTTCTTAATAATCTCTCTAATTTAAATATTTACTATTTATTTTATAACAATCTCCCTCCTCAATCCTCATAAATTCTCAGGCGGACACTGCCGACATCATAAGCATACCACCACTTCTACAACTCATATATCTCTTCACATCAAGGTTTATAAATTTCAAATTTAAATTTTATTAATGCATTAATTGTATTAAAAATAAATTTTTTTCAATATTAAATAATTATTAATATTGTTAAAATTTATATTAAGATATAATGGATGGTCTTGGTCGTGGTTCTAGTTTGGACTTTGGAGTACAGTTAGGACACCAACTCTAAGATTGAAAATGTTGATTCTTTTGGATTCACAAGAATGAATCTCATCCTACTTTGTGCATGTGCCATTGGGTTATCTGACAAACACCACAAGGTGATTGGGTTAGTGTCCTCCCTATGTTCGGAGTTGCTACTCAAGTTGGCACGAGGACAAGTGGGAATTAAAGCTACTATTGCCGACAGAGCTAACACCATCAACCTCAACCCCAACATTTCCCATCATCATTGTATTGAAGAAGTGGTATAAGTGTTGTGAAGTTAGAGACATGCTTGAGGCCACTTACACAGAAGAGATGGAGATGTGAGTATCTTTAAGTACAGCATTATTAGTTGTAATCGTAAATAACACATGCAGTGAGATTAATTTGGGACCATTTTTATGTTATTTCTAAATATGATAAAAAAAAAAAAAAAAGGAGCTCAATGCAAGAGTTGTAAATCTTCCAATGACCACCTAATTTGCCACATAAAACACACACAATGCTAGGAATTAAAGCTGCTACTCATACGACACTGTATCCTTCGTCGGTAGTTAGCGAGCTTGCAAAGCTTATGATTTTAAATAAGGAAGCAAGAAAAGGTTTTGCAAAATTTACTGTGAAGCTTGAGTCACTAGCTATTTTCATGGTCAATTTGTGTAACTTCAGATATTTGTAGGAAGTCACCTTCAACTAATTCGAAATTATCAAGGAAAACATCAATGCGTGCAAATGGAATAAAAATATTCCTAATACACAATAAATTTAGTTATATATTTCTGCATGTATAACATGTTTGTAGTAATCGTAATACACAATCATACATTTGTTGCTCTATGCACTGGATAAACAATAATTGGTTTATTCAAAAACGAATAAATAGTTTTAAATTTCCTTACACTGGTCATGCTATATTTATCATATTTCTAATATTATTCATTTATATGGCATAGTTGAAATTTTTTTT
The DNA here is from genome assembly GCA_025175895.1 of Wurfbainia villosa. Classification (NCBI taxonomy): domain Eukaryota; kingdom Viridiplantae; phylum Streptophyta; class Magnoliopsida; order Zingiberales; family Zingiberaceae; genus Wurfbainia; species Wurfbainia villosa. The sequence continues at coordinate 5,529,409 of JAKLTH010000193.1, read as the reverse complement.
GATAATGTTTGATAATATGTCAACTAATGATTCTAAAACTATTTTAAAAGAAATTTTCAACATTAACATGGTAGTTTTTTTTTTCACATTCATTGTGTTGTCATGTTTTAAACTTTGTGCGAATACAATATAAGTTTAGAGTAAGTTTATATTGCACGGCTAACTCAATTAGTAAGTATAAATGGATTTGTCCATAGTGGATAAAAGTCAATTTTCGAAAAATTTATTATCCTAGATTATCGATCGATCTCCTTTCTTTGCACTTACTAATTGGGATTTTGATTTACCTCTTCAATTGATAAGGACAGGTAGAGGAAATCGCTAATATATGATTCTATATTTTTTAAAATAAGTTATAAAAATATTTCATGAACTAGGAACCAATTGATTTGTTCAATCACCACTCTCGAGGACACAGGATTTTAGAAATATAAAAAAAATATCATTTAATAATTACAAAAATGTTAAATATAAAAAAATACAAAGCAATCATATCATTTAAAATCCAATTAAGAATGTTTATAAATGAAAAATTTTGATGCTAACCAATTAGGAAATAATTATTAAACCATATGTTGAAAATAGATGCAACATTTTGTAAAATTTTTATACTTGTACAAATCAAGTTTTATAGCTCAACTTCACGCTTAATGTTTTATGCATTATGCACAATTAATGATCTATTTAAAAATCATAGATATATTGACATATTTTATTAGGTTATTAAAGTTATAGAAAAAATATTTTTAAAAATGTAGTTTTAGATATTAATTGTATAGCTATTGTTTTAGATCCTAAGATTAAATATGTAGTTTTTTGCAATATTACAAGTGAATATTATGAAAATCTAAAATTAAAAAATGCACAATAAAAATATCAAAATTAGAAGTATATTAAATAAAATGTATTCAACTTACCACGAAAGCTATATTCCTAATTAACCGATGTAACCGTCTCTAGTGTCATCTTCTCACGAAAGTAAGATAATATTTTTACACATGAGAAGTAATATTCATATTGTATTAAATTGCCTAAAGTGTGTTCAAGTAAAGATGTAATATTCATATTTTAATTAATAAAATATTAGATTTTTATCTATTTTTTTATTTTCCTGATTTTTTTTCTATTTTAAAATTTTTTTTCTATTTTACAAAATTTTAAAATATTTTCCCAATTTTATATTATTATTATTTTTTAATATTTTACATATGGCCCCACCAAGCTAGGCCGAGCAACTCGTATTGACATCACAAGTTGTGCAAGTGTTGGGTATGGCACAAAAACCGACTAATCTGGTCCGTGCCATGCTAGGTCCAAATAAGTTTCCACACTTTTTACATTCCGACAATATTGCAACATCTTTTAGTGACAAACAAATGACAATAAAATTTAATAATTTAACAACCTATCAAACGCAATGTATATGCAAAGCCGGCTTATACTCTGAGAATGCTCGCAGAGGTAACAATTTAACACTAACTGATAAAACCTTCTTATCTTAAAGAAACACAGAGAAGGATGTGGCTGCCTGTCCAAAAGGTACATAAGATGATAAGAAGGTAAAGAAGGAACTCTGTGCCACCGTCTTGACTCCCTAATTTTGTTGCTGCTTTTTCCAGTCACATGGCTTTCGTCTGCAACAGTCCTATCAGGATCAAGAGGAGTCGAAGAAATTCCATCAGAATCCTCCTGGATTTCCAAGGACTGTGTCTCTGAGTCGGTTGTGGTAAATGCAGACTGAGAGCTACAATTTTCAAGTGATGTCACAGATCCACTCTTATATCCTACTTTCTTGAATACATTTAAATGCTTACAAATAGCCTCTGAAGGAACAAGATTTGTGAGTCTCCATATTGAGGTCTGAACAGGGCCAACTCCAAGGACTCTTCCCCATCGTTTGTTTTGCCCCTTTGAAAGCTTGACCTACTCGTCTCTTCTTAGAACTTTGAACCATCAGAACCTTCATGTAAAGATGGTTGCTGAAGTTGTCTATTATAATGATGAAAATATGCAGGAGACAAGATACGTGGAACCAAATCTTCAGGAATGCAATATGTTTTGAAGTACCCTCGCCATACTTCCCGGTGAACACAACTAGAATCATGTAAAAAAAAGAGACATTATAAATGTATTGTTGCAAATAACAAACTTAGCCAAAAAGTAACTAACACAAAATTTCCCCAATCTAGACGATCAAAATTCTAACCAAAAATATAATGACTATTCTTCTACTACAGTTGAATGACAGAACATACTCTCTCAAAGCAGCATTACCAACAGGTGGTTGAGAGAAAGTTATACATTTCACAGGAACATTCTTGTGCTCTTTAGCCAGAGAAGATGTTGCTAGAACTCTCAAAATTGCAAGCGTAGACAGCACAGCTACCTGGCATCATAAAGAGAGCTGTCAGAAGACAAGAAGCTCGTATTAGTATACAAGACAATATAAGTAGGGTATAATAAATATCACTTACAGCTCCACCAAGTGAATGCCCACAAAGAACAAGCTTGCGGTTTTTTATCTGAGCAAGTTTATACAACTCTAGAGATGGAATTCCTTTAGCACGCACCAAGAAACTCTGTAAAATAAAGGGTAACCTGTTACCTTAACAGTGAGTTTCAGACAAACTTCAATTTGGATCGATTGAAGGGATCACATGCTATGTTTAACAATATTCCAAAGTAAATTTATCAGCAACTCACCCTATGTGCAGCAGGCTTTGGACTTTCTCTCAACCGCTTCTGTTTTGCTTGAATTGTCTTTCCAAGTTTTTCATCAGTCTTCTTTTCCTCGTCAGCATGATCAGATTCAATATCACACAAATCATCCACAGCATTATCCTCATGGAATATGGCTCCCTGAAGTATAATTGCATCAGCTATGACATCTCTAAAAAAGTGATGAAAGATCAGTAACTTTGTGAGTTTTCTCTTATTGCTTTGAAAATTCAGGAATTCCATAGTCTTATTCTTGTGGTTACTTGTATTGTTTTGTGCCAATGAATGAAGCATAAATGGTATCCGCTGCCTCAGCTAATAGGTACCTAACAGACAGAATAAGAACATATAAATAATCAAACAAAACCTAAATGTCTTTTCACAAACTCGACTGGTTGACAACTTACCCAAAAGCGTCAGCTATTAGGAAAGAAACCAATTTACATTAACAATACTCCCCCTTTCTTGTGCGGTTGGTGAACTTAAATAAACTAACCTAAAACCCAACGGTGCATTCATTTAACTATGGACATATTTTCTAAATTACTGTGACTGGAAAGATTCAAACAAAAGACCTTTCGCTGTACCATCTTAAATTTAACTGAATAACCACTTATCCAAAAGCAAAAAAACTTAAGATGTAATTAAGGAACAAGTCCACATGTTCATTCTTTCTTCGACAGCAGTGATGCCATGCCACCTCAAACAAAATTTCACAAAGAGAATTTTATTTGTCAAAAGATGATATAACATGGGAGAAGTAGACTACTTTTAGAGACTCCAACCTAAACAAAGTAGGAAATAATCACAATACCAAATAGGAAACAAACCAATCTAAAACTAAACTACACTAAAAAATAAAACATACAAAAACTACTTTGCACTCTAAAATAAAACAATTAACAATTTATAATCTTAAAAACTTATTCTCCTAACAAGGAGAGAATACCAGAATAAACTTTAGAAATCACAACTTAAAATGAAAACTCCCTGTAGCAACTTTTGGTTAAATGTGCATGCAAGTTATGACATGCACCAGTTAAAACATATAATATTGAAGTAATACTGATATCATTCACGCTTCTTAAAGTTGGAAGATAGAAAGATCAGCAATCTTCAAACACAGATCGAAACACAAGTGTGATATGCCAATTTACCCCCAAAAATTGAAGTGGGACAACTTTTTAAATAATACAATGATTGTTTCAAGAATGATCAAAACTCAGTTGATACATGTACCAATCTGATATCAAAATAGGTTCAACAGGTTTTATCAAACAATGTGATGAAATTATTTATACCTTGAGAGGCATTTTTTTTTTAAATTTCTATCATTTTTTATTTTTCTAACTTAAAGTGTGATAGTGACTGCATAGCCTGAGCGGTAAGTGGGTGCCTATGTGGGCTAGGTGGGGTTTGTCTATGCAATGGAAAAAAATCATTTGATAAATTTAATGATGAAAACTTTAATAAGGCCATTTTTTCCTCATTAAAGAATAGTAACTATTGTAATTGTGAAACACTAAATAAGTTTTTGATGAGGTAGCACATAACTAGTAAGTGTTAACTTATTTGTTTTGCAAGTGATAAATAATTTAGATATTATTGCTTTACATGCTACTAAAAATATGACATATTCAACATAGTTATATTAAGCATTTTGAAATGTATATTAACATAATTTTTTTCTGTGGAAATAGGAATTGGATATATTAATTAATATATTACATTGGATGTGTATTATTCATTGTTATCAATAACTATTTTTAATATACTATATTGGATAAATGTTAGTCATTTATAACATAAATATTTTAGTATTTATTTTTGGATATGCCTCCACAATACCACATATGCACTATGCAGTAGTCAATAGTCTGTTGCTGGAAGCACCTTCTAAAACTGGAGAAAGAACCAACAAGTGATAGTTGGCTCCTCCATAGAATTATTTTTTCATCATACACAAAGTCCAATTATAAGTAGGAGAGAGTTGATTGTAATATGATGAATGGATGGTCTGTGAAGGCTCAGCTGAGGCTTTATTCTTTAATAATGAGTTTCATGCCTTTCCGAAAACCAGAAGACAATGATCTGTAGTTTAATGGAAAAAAGGATTAAAGATTCAAGTTTTTTGCATTAATAAGTGTAAATAACATTCATTTATAGAATTTATGATTATTTTCTGTTCTCCACCAGAAATGAAAACATGATGGATGATTCGAGACAAAATAATAACATGAATTTATTTCCAATTGCAAAGTGGGAGAAGTAGACAACTAAATTTAAGTCTTTATTCATAACAAGCATACATGTGCATAACTATTTCCAGAGAATAATTTAAAGTTTTCCATGCAGGATAATACACAACTTTCTGATATGGTAAAAAAAGGGAATTTGATTTTTTTTTTCGACTCAAGCCAAACACATGTTAAGTTCCGTATTATATATAGAAAACATTAATGCTTTAAAGAAAATGTTTGTTGGGATGACATTAGATGAACAATGAGCAACATGGATTAGTAGGTTAACCCCACTACACCATTTACCTTACTGTGGAAGTATGTGTAGGCTAGAGATATTGGATGTTACATGTAAAATACTAGAAAAAAAATAATAATAATAATATATATTCTTCGGTAATTGATAAAATACCTTATAGAATTTTTCAGAAATTTTTAGAAGTTTTTCTGGATTTAAACGAAAGTTACGGGTTCAATTGATAGGGGTTGATTAAAGCCAGGGTTGGTTCTATAGGGTAAGAACCCAAACAGCATTTTAAGTCCAACCCGTTAAACAGGTCTACCCGATCCGTTTTCCCCTTCGTAACGCCAAACCAAAAATCCACACGCGGTTTTACTCCGCGCAGGCGTTTCTCCGCCGCTTCTCCTCTTCTTCCCCGACGCTCCTTTTTCCCTCTTCCTCTTCCTCCGCCGCTCGATCTGCTGCTGTGCAAGCTAACACGCAGCCGTCAGCCACCGATGCTAGATCCTCTTCGATCGCCGGTGCTTCAAGCCAGCCGCCGACGCCCTAGGTCGCCTTCTTGAGTGGTAGCTCTCTGCTCGTCGTCACGTTGCCTGCCAGCCCTACGCGCGAGCACAGCGACGACACCTTCACCGCCACCATCTCGTTTCCTCTCCCGATCTCAAATCCTCACACGAGACATCCCCGAGTTCCTCCACCCTCCACTGTTTTCTTCCTGGCGATTTCCGGCAGATGGCCACCACATCTCTACAAGTCACCGATCGTCCAATTGGCGGCGTCATTCTTCGCTGGGATGATTTGGATCCGATCTGCCAGTGCTCACCGCCCATTAAATCGCTGCTTCTCTCCGGTCCATCTCTTCGATCGCCTCCGTTTGCATACACATCGCGCGTCGATCCTTTGACTTTCTGGCGATGTTTCGCTCGCTCGTCGACGGCTTGCCTCCAAACATCGGAGTCGCCTGCCGGTGACATTGTTGAGCATGTGAACTCAGCTTGGCGAGATCTGCATCGTCGCCAGTCTCACGGCTCGGATCATCACCGATTAGTTGCTGATCAACACCTCTGCCCCGAGTAATGACACAGTCGTCATCGGATCCCCTTGTGCAAGGTAAGTCCAACTTGGATGTTTGCTTCGATTTGTTGTAAGATTTGGGACCAAGAGGTTGCTGTGATTCAGCTGTGATGGGCTATTGCCATGGAATGTATCTGCAGATAGTTGTTTGAGTTGTGATATGCGATTTGTGGGGAGCAATGCTTTCGCCATTGTGATCGGGAAGCACGACACTACCGTAGCTTATGGTCTAAATGTTGATCGACGAGGAGGAAATCTGGTTGTAGCTCCGATTTGTTGGATTTCTTCTTGTTGATAAGTCGCGAGCTTGGAAGCTTGGGTTGATGAGTTGGTAATCGGTTTTATCTAAATCCGTTGTGGACCATGAAAGCGAGACAAGGTAAGTCAATCTAAGTGTTATGGAAACAACATTTGAGATACGATTGGTTAAAATGTATAGAATGAAATCGAAGCAATCGGAGTTAATAGTGATATGATTGTATCTTAGTAGGATCTAGATCGAGTTGGAATTTATTTCCAATTTTATTGTTGAGTCGATCCGATGAAGATCAAGAAGTCGAGCAAATGAAAGCTAGGCTCGTAAGTGAGATTCGTTCTTCATAGTTATGTATCGAATTTAGTAAACCGATCCAATATGTTATTATTGAATTATATTGATGGTTAGTGGAGACTAGAGTTATTTTGATTATATTGATACTCTACGGTTTCAGGACTTTGATACAAGGAAGGTTCGCGGATGTGAATACAATCAGCACGAACTACATAAGCAGGTGGGTAATTTCCTACCTGGTCCGGATAATTGTATTTCATTCAGATTTAGTCATTGATATGAGCATGTTAGGTGTTCATATTTCCTCGACCTCTTTTATCGTATGCTTGATCCTTTTACTGGCTATTAACTCTATTCACGATATCATGTTTATTTTATCATGATTAGGAGTTATACATATAGGTGATGCAAGTAACTTAGAATTTGTTTAAGTTAAGTGCAATAGTAAAGTTCTGGATAAACCCTGATTGCATATAGGCAAAAGGTCATCCGTAGGTAGATAATGTCTTTAACCTAGGGTTAGTTCTAGTACCCTTAGGTTGTATGTTACCACCGAACATGTGTTGTGTAAATGGTCGGAGGAATGATACTTGGTATCGCTACTACCGGTGGTCCTAGCTTGTTATAATCGAGATGAGTACGACTCTACAGATGTAGAGTCGTCGAGTAGATTTGTATGACTCTACGGGATAGAGTATTATGATCGATTAGTCACCTCTACGGGATAGAGAGTGCGTCGAGTAGATTGGTATGACTCTACGGGATAGAGTCTATGGTGGATGTCCAGATGTGAGACATCAGATTCATGCATTTACATGCGCCGACGACGCGGTCTCCTTGTGGTTGAGAGGGTCGCATCATCCTGCCTCCATGGGTACTCATGGGAGAATGCCGGTAGCATGAGAGCGTTGAGTCTGCGACTCTACCACCATAGGCGGTGGTAGTTGGATTTGCGTGTCGTAGTCCTGCGTGTGTGGTACTCGACCACTCGTGAGTGAATCGGAGTGACCAACAGCAGGACCCCATCGTGTAAGCTTGCTCTTTGCGCTTATATCGCTACTCGATCATATCGCCCACTCGGCCACTCGAGAGTAGTGGTTGGTGTTGAGTTGACAGTTGTCACGCTCGAGCCACCGAGGCCACACCGGGTCGTGGTAGCTTTAGTGTGAGCCTGACATACGACCACGCATTCTTATGATGACATTTTTCAGATATCGCCGTATATATACATATGTATATATATATATGGATGATTGTGATTAATATCGTATATAGATACATATATATATACGCTTATTCAGAATGTTGCGATTGATTGTATTATGTTTCACGTTTGATTGATCAGACATCATATTCATGCGTTTCTCGTGATACGTTATACAGATTGTGTCGGATATTCGTATGGGTTGGATAGACCACTGATACCTCGACCGTAGCTAGAGTATATTTTGAGTTGATCTACTCTTCCGCTATATATATATATATACGCTGGATATATGTTCGAGTTGGATCGAGTAGCGTGGCAAGCGCATTTCAAGTATGTCTGCATTTTTATATTGCTTCATTCGTTAGATGGTATATGCTTGTATTTATATACTATCTTTGATATACCTGTTGTACTAGAGTATATGTCGTTGAAATACATGTGATATTACATATATATACATGTTTTATTACTCTTGAGTTTTACTCACCACCCCGGGACCAGGTTTTCGTCGCCGCTTGTGTGGTAAGACCGTGATGGCATTGGAGCACCGCCACCGACATCGCCTCATCTCACCTCCGAGGCTCTGTCTATTTTTTGGATTTTCCGTATGTCTTGTTTTGCATTGAGTTTTCGTGATGTTATGTATTATGTGATGTACGCATACGTGTTAGTGTTGAGTTTTGTCAGATTTTTCTTTATGTTATGGTGTTAGTATATGGTATCGTGTGTAGGATGTATTGTTGTTGTATCGTTTCATTTGTGTGTAGTTGTTTTGATTTATATATATTGTTGTGGTTTGATATATTTTTATATATCGTTGTCATTGTGGGCTCTGGCCTCAGATTAAACCAAATGCCGCTGCACATGCGAGATGCCGTCCGTTTGATTTTCTCAGTACGCTCTTGTTATGTTGTTTTTGAGTTGAGTCTTGGATTCTCGGGAGTCGATTTATTCGGTTTTGGTTTTCTGAGATGAGATGGACAGCGGCCTGAGCTCCAAGCAGCACGAGGTAAGAATTCCTGAAAAAACTTATGGTTCAGTAAATATTTATCTAAACTTGATCGTAGGTGTATACTGATAGAGTTATAACACGCAGACTTGTAGTAGGGGTCGCCCACCGAGGCGACCAACCGGAGCGACCTTTAGGGTTTATACTCCGGTTATGTTGCTATGCATTTAGATGCTTATATCGTGAATAACCCGTAGTATGTTGGTTATTATTCGTAATCGTGGTATGATTTGTGCCACGGAACGACCTATCGAGTCTATGAGTCTTGAACACGTGTCGAGAAGGTAATTTACCTTTGAGAGCCGATCGATAGAAGTCGGAAAAGCACAAGTCGCCACATTTATTATGGAAATCGAGACTACAGTCTTGAGATTTCCACTAATGCTTAGTCGGATTATTACCCTGGGTAATGAAGCAGACTTATAGACTATTGTTGATGCAGATAATGCGGAAGACTAGATTACGGTATTTCATGGATTTTATCCCCGAAGTTGTTAATCTTGAGTTGTATAACTTTGAGTACTTTTAATTTAACTCGTATACCGAGAAAGAGGAGTTGTTTGCATACCGATGCTCGGGATCAAGTCAAGATTTGGTGATAAATGCGTAAAATAATCTTCGAAATAAAACATCACTGATCGTGGTTTAGTGATATCAAAGAGTGTATTTCCTCGTGTCACTTTTAGTGACACATTGTAAGGAATTCTTGAGCTTCAAGAAAGGGTGCTCTCGGTTAGTAATAGTGTATTGTCTGTCGTGAGACTTGCGGAGGTTACGACCACCTAATAGCTCGAGAAATGAATGGATGATTTAAGCCACCTAGAGTTATTGACTTATAGTTGGATAAGGATGCCGGATCTTCTACCGATCCTCGCCAAGACGCTTTGATTGAGACGTAGTTTAGAAACGACCGCATAAGGGTTTAAGAGTCGAGACCGATAGCAAATATTCGCAGTCAACTTAATAGAGTTAAGTCTCCGATTTGATTGGATTAAAGGAGCAAGATCGAGTCATAGCTTTGAGCTACTATCCGATTATAGACCAATCCGATCGCATCATCGTAATGTTATTGTGGATATCGTAGCGAACAAAGACTCGAAGGATTGTGTGCGCGCAGCGGATCACGAAGACACGCGGTCGGATAATCCATCGATCAGCCTTCGTCTATTCGCGAGCAACCGGATCGCGAGAAGATGTACTTTGAAGATTCAAAGACTATCGATAGTGTTCCGGAGGAAGATGCATCGCTCGATGCAGAGATCGACGAAGACGCTGGTTACCTTATCAAGATCAACCTACTACCGTACGGTTGAAGTTCCGTGATATTACCCTTCAAAGAGATCAACACATGCGATTAACGAGAAGACATCAGAAGACTCAGACAACAACAAACAGCTACCTCCGGATGTGTTTTGCTTAGTACGAGGAGAGAGTATACGACGATGGTCGATTTATTCAGATTCTACAAGTGATGAGATCAAATGATCTAGGAAAATCTGATCATTCATCAGAGAAATGCGACCGCAGTTATCGCGGACCGTTGGATCCGATCTTCTCTTCTGAGAAAGGCCGAGACTGCGAGGAGCCTTTGAATCGATCGGACAGATAACGGATTGTTCAGTATTACTTTAGTTTACCCTCAAGGTTAATATATCGAGAGATGCCAGAAGTTATGTATCCGTATCTAGAACATTCTCGGTTGGATTAGAAGGTTCCTATACATCGACTTCAGGCCTGTGTAGTATCTCTCACCGTCGGTGAGATGTGGACCAACAGCTAAGAAGTCAAGGGATACCCTTAGACTTTGATTAGACATACTTTTACTATGTATATATCCTTACGGATGGTCAAATTGTTGGAAGTATGGTATGATATGCTTTCGGATGTGCGTATAATCCGAGAGCATCGGATGTAATTTTGGATTTGAACTTAGGCTTGCGTTGCATGACAAGTGGAGTAGACGATCGAAATGATTTGCGGAAATAGTTCGATATCGAAGATCACGGATCGGGTGATAGTTTTGTTATTATCGATTTTTAAACACTATGAAACTAGAACGTAAATTACTATAGAGAGATTAAAGGGATATTTATCTATCCCGGATTCCTCCTTCGAGAAGATCCTAACTCTTTATTGAAAGAGAAACGAACCTTTGAAATTATCGACGATTATCGAGGATGGAATCGATAGTTGTTGAAAGTAAATATCCTTGTTGTGGATAGATGATCTATTTAGATCGACAAAGACACACTGTATACTCTAAGGTTGGTTTACGGTAGATCGATATTGTAGTGACGTGATGTCATACGATTATCATTGTCGATGTGATGATTATTATATCGTCGACAGAGTAAAGGAGATCGCGGTGTGAGACGACAATTTCATACTTGGTATGAATCAGATGAATTTTGATTAAGTTAGTACTAATTAACGATTTAGTCGTCTCGATTGAGGATCGTGTACTCGACACGATTTGATCAGTCAGGTCATGGAGTCGCGTAACTCGCCACTATTGATGGTGGTAGTTGGAGTCAGCGCAATGACCACCGTAGTTGTTGTTTCCTTGTATTGATTTTGTTATTCCTACGAATGTGGATGGGATGCTTTTAAGCATTAGTATACCACGAACTTGTTTGACAAAGGTAATGTTGGAAATTATTTAGTCGGAAGATGGTGAAACCAGTTACAAGACCTAGATGGCGGTTAACTTTTACGCAAGTATTAGTTAATCCTTCCGAAGTGGATAAAAAGGAGGTTGTACGCGGATGCGTCATTTCAGGGATCGGAGCGATTCCGATGCAGTTGAATGAAACGTACCTTTTACTTATGACAGTTAAGAAACTACGAGATAGTCTGTCGTATATATGACGTGACTTTAGTAGTTATTATCTGGATTTGTAGTTGTATGGAGCAGAAGTGCTCATTGAATTTAACAAGCTACTGGGTAGCTACAAGGGAGTTGCTGGAGTGCGAACAGTTGCAACAATTGCAACAAGGGAGATTGATCGCTATAGTCTTCCATGCGCTTACAGAGTGTGTGGTAGAGTGGATTTTGAATAATTGATAGCCTTCTCTTTTGAGAAGATAATTCCCCGTCTCTGAGAAGGATAGTGGATTCCGGAGTTGCAGTGTTTAAGGAGGAGTTGCTACAGAAAGCACATCATTCAAGATGGGCTATATGCCTTGGTGGTACTCAGATGTCCCGAGAGTTGAAACGTTTATACTGGTGGAACGGTATAAAGAGAGTTATAGCAGATTTTGCTGCTCGATGTTTAGTATGCCAGTAGGTGAAGATTGAACATTAGAAACCCGCGAGATTGCTCCAGGAAATTCCCATTTCGGAATGGAAGTGGGAGCATATCATTATTGATTGCGTTACGGGATTGCTTAGAACCCGTGAAGGACATGATGCAGAGTTGGTGCACGCCATCGTGGATGAGAGTTATTAGGGTTCCGATTCTACCTCGATCTAAGGCGACCTAGATTTGGTCAGAATTTTAGTCGCAAGGAGGCAGGCGAAGTGAGACGAAAATCATCCGACTCGTAAAGGTTGGATGATAGTATCCGACTGATGAGGAGGTTATATGAGAGCTGGAAAATAATATTCGAGCTCTATACACCGCAGGGTTACTTTAGGTGCCTTACTTTTCTCGAAGTACTTGAGTTAATTAGCATGATAGTGCTCCTCGTGGTGGTTAAGTACGAAATTTGGGGACCAAGTTTTTATAAGTGGGGGAGAATGTAAAATACCAGAAAAAAAATAATAATAATATATATTCCTCGGTAATTGATAAAATACCTTATAGAATTTTTCAGAAATTTTTAGAAGTTTTTCTGGATTTAAACGGAAGTTATGGGTTCAATTGATAGGGGTTGATTAAAGCCAGGGTTGGTTCTATAGGGTAAGAACCCAAACAGCATTTTAAGTCCAACCCGTTAAACAGGTCTACTCGATCCGTTTTCCCCTTCGTAACGCCAAACCAAAAATCCACACGCGGTTTTACTCCGCGCAGGCGTTTCTCCGCCGCTTCTCCTCTTCTTCCCCGACGCTCCTTTTTCCCTCTTCCTCTTCCTCCGCCGCTCGATCTGCTGCTGTGCAAGCTAACACGCAGCCGTCAGCCACCGACGCTAGATCCTCTTCGATCGCCGGTGCTTCAAGCCAGCCGCCGACGCCCTAGGTCGCCTTCTCGAGTGGTAGCTCTCTGCTCGTCGTCACGTTGCCTGCCAGCCCTATGCGCGAGCACAGCGACGACACCTTCACCGCCACCATCTTGTTTCCTCTCCCGATCTCAAATCCTCACACGAGACGTCCCCGAGTTCCTCCACCCTCCACTGTTTTCTTCCTGGCGATTTCCGGCAGATGGCCACCACATCTCTACAAGTCACCGATCGTCGATTAGCGCGTCATTCTTATTTCGGATGATTTGGATCGATCTCTGTCGTGTGCTCACCGCCTGCCCATTCGTCGCCTGCTCTCTCGCCGGTCCATCTCTTTGATCGTCGGCCTCCGTTTTGCACATCGCGGCCGATCCCCTTTGACTTTTCTGCTGATGTTTCTGCTCTGCTCGTCGACGGCTTGCCTCCAAACATCGGAGTCGCCTGCCGGTGACATTGTTGAGCATGTGAACTCAGCTTGGCGAGATCTGCATCGTCGCCAGTCTCACGGCTCGGATCATCACCGATTAGTTGGACAACACCTCGCCGAGTAACGATACGTCGTCCGGATCCTTGTCAAGGTAAGTCCAACTTGGATGTTTGCTTCGATTTGTTGTAAGATTTGGGACCAAGAGGTTGCTGTGATTCAGCTGTGATGGGCTATTGCCATGGAATGTATCTGCAGATAGTTGTTTGAGTTGTGATATGCGATTTGTGGGGGAGCAACTGTGCTACCATTGTGATCGGGAAGCACGACACAGTAGCTGCGATGGTCTAAATGTTGATGCGACGAGGAGGAAATCGTGGTTGTAGCTCCGATTTGTTGGATTTCTTCTTGTTGATAAGTCGCGAGCTCTTGGAAGCTTAGGTTGATGAGTTGGTAATCGGTTTTATCTAAATCCGTTGTGGACCACGTGAAAACGAGACAAGGTAAGCTTGAATCTAAGTGTTATGGAAACAACATTTGAGATACGATTGGTTAAAATGTATAGAATGAAATCAAGCAATCGGTAGTTAACGAATAGTGATATGATTGTATCTTTGTAGGATCGTAGATCGAGTTGGAATTTATTTCCAATTTTATTGTTGAGTCGATCGATGAAGATCAAGAAGTCGAGCAAACGAAAGCTAGGCTCGTAAGTGAGATTTCGTTCTTCATAGTTATGTATCAGTTAATTTAGTAAACCGATCCGAATATGTTATTATGAATTATATTGATGGTTAGTGGAGACTAGAGTTATTTTGATTATATTGATACTCTACGGTTTCGGACTTTGATACAAGGAAGGTTCATGGATGTGAATACAATCAAGACGAACTACATGTGTGGGTAATTTCCTAGTCCGGATAATGTATTTCATTCAGATTTAGTCATTGATATGGCGTGTTAGGTGTTCATATTTCCTTCGACCGCTTCTTTTTATCGTATGCTGATCCTTTTACCGTTGGCTATTAACTCTATTCTTGATATCATGTTTATTTTATCATGATTAGGAGTTATACATATAGGTGATGCAAGTAACTTAGAATTTGTTTAAGTGCAATAGTAAAGTCCTGATGACAACCCGATTGCATTATATCAGGCAAAAGGTCATCCGTAGGTAGATAATGTCTTTAACCTAGGGTTAGTTCTAGTACCCTTAGGTTGTATGTTACCACCTGTGTTGTGTAAATGGTCGAGGAATGATACTTAGGGTATCGTTACGGACCCGGTGGTCCTAGCTTGTTATAATCGGATGAGTACGACTCTCTACGGGATGTAGAGTGCGTCGAGTAGATTTATATGACTCTCACGGGATGTAGAGTATTATGATCGATTAGTACGACTCTCTGCTGAGGATAGAGAGTCGTCGAGTAGATTGGTATGACTCTACTGCGGATAGAGAGTCTACGGTGAATGTCTGTATGTGAGACATTGCGTTAAATGCATTTACACGCACGCTGGCGACGAGGTCTCCTTGTGGTTGAGAGGGTCGCCTCCCGCCTCCACTGCACTCATGAGGAGTAATGCATGGCGAGGCGAGCATGAGTGCCGACTCTACCACCATAGGCGGTGGTAGTTGGATTTTGCGTCGTAGTAGTCCTGCGTGTGTGGTACTGACCACTCGTGGTAGTACCGGGTGAGCGACCAGAGGACCCCATCGTAGCTTGCTCTTTACGCTTATATGCTACTCGATCATATCGCCACCTCTACCACCGAGAGTAGTGGTTTGTTGAGTTGACGGTTGTACGCCGAGCTACCGAGGCCACACCGGGTCGTGGTAGCTTTAGGTGAGCCGACACACTGACCACGCATGCCGATCACGTTATGACATTTTTGCATATTGCCATATATATACATATATGCATGTATATATATATATGGATGATTGTGATTAGTATACATATATAGATACAGTCTATATATATATGCTTATTGTAATGTTGCATTTGATTGTATTATGTTTGCTGCATTTGATTGTACATCATATTCATGCATGTTTCTTGCATATGTTATACAGTTGTGTCGGATATTGGTATGAGTTGGATAGACCACTAGATACCTTGACCTGTAGCTAGAGTATATTTTGAGTTGATCTACTCTTCCTGTTATATATATATATATGTTGGATATATGTTCAGGTTGGATCAGAGTAGCGTGGCAGACTTCAGGTATGTCTGCATTTTTATGTTGTTCATTCAGTTAGATGGTATATGCTTGTAATTATGCAAATAGGTCAACCCCACTACACCAAAAGGGTCATGACAAATTATGCAAATGGGTCAGGCATTACCTATTCTTAGATGTATTATTTTTAAAAATATGTTAATGACTTTTATCAGCATATGTATCGATTGTTTACAAAGTAGATACATCATAATTACTTCTAAACATTTAATCATTTTTATATTATTTTATATTGGCAAGAAACGAAATGATCCAACATGGCACAATCCATATTGCCAACCCTAGAGATGGGAACATGCGTTAATGGTGTTAGCCTAAACACTACCTATCACAAGATTGAGATGTGAATGAAATGGGTAGTTAAAGTTACGATGTGAAGCCTCTTTGTGCTAATATTTAGAGTCAGTGTGTTTTGTGCTTGAGAGCTGTAAATTAAGGAAACCTTGAGAGGAATAGAGAAAAAAAGAGAAGTGAGTGCTTTAAATTCCTAATCCAGGAGAACAACATAAAAAAGATGGTGAGTACTCAAAAGCTTTGCTATCCTTCATAATTTGTTTTGAAAGACTCTCCCTTCATGCATGTAGAATGTAATCAAAGGCAAAGATTCAAAAATTGATGTTCTTGTTTTTTTTTTGTTTTGTTTTTGTCTCACTTACCAATATAAATATTGAGTCAATGCATTTTCATGGCATTAAGAATAAAGATCAAAAGGAGGTGAGTGCTTTGAATTCTTATTCCAGGATAATGCCATAAAAAAGATGGCAAATACTTGAGAACTTTGTAATCCTTCAATATTGTTTTTGAAAGATTCTTCCCGCATGCATGAAGAATGTAATCCAAGGCAAAGATACCCAAAATTAGGTGTGCTTGTTTTTTTTTTAAATTTTGTCTCACTTGCCAACATAAATATTGAGAACGCATTTTCATGGCATTAGGAATAGAGAAAAAAGGGAGGTGAGGGCTTTGAATTCTTATTCCAGGAGAAAACATTAAAAAGATGGTGAGTACTCAAGAGCTTTATAACCCTTCATAATTTCTTTTGAAAGATTCTTCCCTAATGTATGTAGAATGTAAACCAAGGCAAAATTAAGTGTTTTACTACTATTTTTTATTTTGTCTCACTTGCCAATATAAATATTAAGTTGATGCATTTTCATGCCATTAGGAATAGAAAAAAAAGTGAGGGGAGTGCTTTAAATTCTTATTCCAATAGAACGAACTTAAAAAAGATGGTGAATAATCAAGAGCTTTGAAGCTTCATAATTTCTTTTGCGATATTCTCTCCTCACGTATGTAAAATGCAATCCAAGGCAAAGGTGAATAAATTAAGCATTCTTGTTTTTTTTTTGTTTTGTCTCATTTGCCAAAATAAGTATTGAGTCAATGCATTTTCATGGCATTAGGAATTGAGAAAAAAGGAGGTGACTACTTCGAATTCCTATTCTAGGAGAATGAATTGAAAAAGATGATGAGTACTTAAGAGCTTTGCAATCCTTCATAATTTCTTTTAGAAGATTTTCCGGCCCCTCATGTATGTAGGATGTAATCCAAAGCAAAGATAACTAAAATTAGGCGTTCTTGATTTTTTTGGGTTTTCATCTAACCTGCCAATATAAATATTGAGTCTTCTTTTACCAAATCCTAGTTTTCTACAGTTCTACCCACGTGTGTATCTTTTTTCATATGTCTTCCCATATAAGAGCCCCCTTGAACAACTGTCACAAACATGTAGATGCAGTCACAGACAATCAAAATAAAAGGCTCAATTAAAGAGCCAACAAGGACCTGAATCTGGAGTAGAAATATCAACTACTAAGCTTGTGTTTCATGTTCTTTTATCAATTACAGAATAGGAATAAGTTAGATCTGAGTGTTCATTGATAAGTTTTAGGTCAGTAGCAGTTAAAGATGTTTAAAATTTAACAGAAAATAGGAAAGAAAAAAAAAGCAACAAGATGATGGTTTCTTTTACAACCAAAAGCATGCAAGCTCATTGCATATAAAGCATATTAGTATATTCTCAATACTAGTATAGCTCACAAAATACAAGTCTATGAAAAGAGTATGAGGAGATAATAATAAAAAAAATAATTACAATCCGGTGCACGAAGCTCCCGTCACGCGGAGTACTGGAGAAGGAATTCATTGTACGCAACTTTACCTTTTTTTTGCAAGAGACTATTTCCAGGATTTGAACCCGTGACCTCTTGGTTACAAGACATCAATCTTACCGTTGTGTCAAGACTCCCTTCTAAAAATTACATAATAATCCATTCAGTTTGTTTACTAAAATTGAAACAAGATATAGAAATTTTTTATATGTCATAAATGAAAGCGTACCTATGGGGCACATGGTTCAAAGATGATTGAACTCGCTCAAAAGAAACAACTTGTCCTCCAAAATCAGATTTAAATTTGTTTATGTAGCACATCATATCAGATGCAGGACTCTGTCAGTTTAAAATTGCCACCAAAATGATCAAAGCAGACTCAATGAGTTGAAATTCAGCATGATAATGTTCATTACTTGTATACTAATTAAGTGCAAGAAACCTGACTCTAAGGCCTTGTTTCACTTGAAAAGATAGTAATTTTAAAGGATGAATACATAAAAAGACAAAAAGGTGGAGGAGAAGGATGAAAAGAAAATTATCCTTTCAGTTGTCTATTTAAATGGATGCAAACGAAGATGAATCACTTTTGTCTAATCGACAAGTTTCAATTAGCTTTCCATTTGATTTTAGGTGGAGGAGTTAAGGCCAGATGGTTAGGTTTTATCTCTTTAAATGTCCATGCTTCCTCTTTTCTGACAAAGGAAACAAAAAATCCTTTAATTTATTTCTTCATGGAGACAGACACTGACACTTTAAGCTAGCTGTAGTGATTCTTATTGATATGGTGATATCATGTGAGGAACACTCTACCATGTCTTCTTGCTCTTAGTCTTTTTTTTTGCAACAACAATCTAATCTCATTTTATGATTCATTAACAAATAGAAAGTCCTACACTAAAGCAAGATATCTATTTTCTGAATCAAAAAATAATAATATAAATGCAAAAAGCCGCTGGATCACTTGCAAATTTATCTAGTGATACTATGTCTACTTCACACCCACGTGATTGTCAAAGCTCTTTTAACCAATTCATCATGTGAATGGACGTTTGAAATACGGCTAAGAGCTAGAATTATTTCATACCACCATACACAGTGAACCATCACATTCCAGCTCGAATTGAAGATCAATCTGATTGTCCAAGAAAGATGTAACACTTTCCTATGCCTAATCCTCTGTCTATTATGTCTAGTCTAGATCCAGGTTCCAACTACTAGCGTGTGCCTCGTGTCACCTCTACAACAAAAGCAAGAAGAAAAACAGATTAACGTTGGGAACAGGTATAATGAACTTCTTTCCATTCCGTAAATCCCTTGCTCATGCTTGTGATACAGACACCGGCATTGCAGAACCTTTTGAAGAACACAAATAAACAAGGGAAAAAAGGCGCATAGCAGAAACAGATATAATAAACCTTATATACGCACTCGGAGAGGACCATAGAGCAGAGGATTTCTCCAAGATCGGCAATGGATTCTGCTTTGAATGCACGACAGAGGTCGTCAATCTGCCGCATATGCCTCTTGAACGCTTCTCGAAGGGCCCTCTCCTGATTCTTCCGAGTACCGATCGGTCAGGCCTTTCCATGGCGGTCATCGCCACTGCTGCGGCGTGGGGCGCGGCCACGAGATCCCCACCTTCGCAGTCTGCTCTTTGATCTAAGATTCCACCCGCATGGGATGGAAGCGCATGCCGCGGAGTCGGGTTCCTTTATTATTATTATTTTTTTTTCAGATCCGACCCAAAAATATTTTAAGGAAGAAACTGATAGCTTTGTTTTTACTAGTGGACGAATGTTGTTGTGGTGCTTTTATTCTTTTATGAAATTGAAGAAAAATAAAATTATTATTCTTGTTCTCGAAAATATTAGAAATTCTAAAATTATAAATGCATAATGATAAACTATCACTATATGAATTATTTTATATTAGGTGTCTCCCTCTAAAAATAACCTCAAAGTAAATAAAAATTAGAGTTAAACAGTTTTTTTTTTCTTTTGAAATTGTAAGCAACAGCACCCTAAAACTATTTAAATTTGCTTATAAGCATTATTGCACACAAGTAGACATGTTTATCGGTTCCTTAGTTCCGATTCCGATTCAATTCTAATCAGTTTCGGATCTGTCGATATTAGAACCGGTTGGAATCGGTTCCGAATCGATTTCGATTTTAAAATTTTAACTTTGAAACTAATTTAATATGAATCGGTTTCGAATTAATTTTGAAATGATTCCGGACCGATTCCGATTCTAGACCATCTTCTTCGAACTTGAACTTTCAAATTCATCTATCGCGCCGATGATTCTATTATTATTTTTTGTCGCAAAATAATTTTGTAGACGTGTTAACATACTAAGAATTTTCACATATAAATTAGCAACCAAAATTAGATCTAAATTAGAACAAGAATCGATTCCAAATTGATTCCGAAATCGATTGAAACCGAATCGAATCGGAACTAAAACGATTCGATTCGGTTCCATAATCGATTTATCTGAATCGATTCTGATTTCGAATTTAACGGATTAATTCTGACTCGATCGAATCAGTCCGTTAAATATGTGTACACCAAAGTATATGTTTTTGATAATTTAATTATAAAAACTTTGAAATGACAATTTATATTTTGAGGAAATATTTAAAAGTATCTAAACCTTAACATAAATGTCATCTTTTTAAATTATATAGTTCAGCATATCAATAAGGATTCTAATAGCAAACGAGTGAATATAGCTAGACAACGAAAACAAACTATTTTCCGATGAGACATATATATATATAGGCCGGGAGATCAAATTTATCTATAAAATTTGATTTTTCATTTATTAATATAATATTTCTATCATTTACAATTATAATCAATCTCAACTAGTATACAATTTTACAATTATAAAATACTAATACGTATAAATATACAACCTTATGACATTTCTAATTACAATTAATCTCGAGTAGTACGAGAATCAAAATATAAAAAAATATATAGCTTCCAATTGTTCAAGAATTACAAAATTAACCTAGAGATGCTTTATTTCTTTAAATATCGGGAAGTCAAGAAGATGACTCATTTGACAATAATTTTTAAGAAATTAGTATGATTATTGAGACTACAACCTCCATTCTAAACTTATCTATTATTTGTTTGTGCGAAAATCCATCTTCGTATAGTAAAACAAACATTTGAAATATAGCATCACAAAAAGCCGGATAAGTTATTTAAATCCCATGAAATTTTTTACTTATGATAACTATTATTAGGGACTATTAATTCTATCGAAGCCTCATTGATCTAGGGAGTGGTTATTTAAATTGAGATACTTGTTAATACAAGACGGACCAATACTATTATAATAAAGTAATAGTGCTATAATACAAATTTAAAACAATTTAAATTCACCATAACTTTAAAATTATTCTTATGTTTGTAGTTGTAGGACAACAAATTACATAAACTCCTTTCATAGAAACTCTATAACTGTTCAAACACTTTTAATTGTTAGACAAGTAAGACTCAATTTGAGATTTTTCAGGTTCGTCGATCACTTTTGTGGGCACAACGTTCCTGATGAACATAGAACACTCAATTTGAGATCTTTAAGTGCATTAATAACTTTTGGATAACAAATTCATCGACGAGTTTAGAGCTCTCAAAAGTAGGGAATTACGACATGAGAAAAATGAGTTTACTGAATAATCATTTAGATTTTCTAAATATTATTTACAGTCGCCCACTTCTGTTGTTCCGTAGATAGTTTAAAACCGTCCTCGTATCTGGGCGATAGATTTGCTAGAATCGATTCTCTCATAGCTGGGTGATAGATTTGCTATAATAGATAAGAATCAATCCTTAATTATTATTATTATTTTTTTTTTAGAAAAAAATACTTTTTCATCTAAGATTTATTCCTCGAATCAATCTCTCTAAATAGGACTCGATAGATAGATTTAAAATCCTATTGGAACTACGGATCGACGGATAAATTTGGTAAAGTAATAAAATAAAATTTTCAGGTCAGTCTTTCAAAACCGCACCTCAGCCCGGCCCAAGTTTGGCCCGTCTAACTATCGCCCCGATCATGCCTGCCGTTCCCTTGACCTCGTCTCCTCTTCCTTCGGGCATCCTTGCCTCTAGTATTGCGCCTTCCGTTTCCTCGCCCTCCGCCGGCCTCCTCACTTCCTGTGGTCTCTGTGTTATGATGGCGCAACTCGTCGGCCTGAGATGGTAAAAGCGAAGGAAAACAAAAATTACGTGGTATGTTTTTCTCTCAGTTCTTTTTATAGGTTGTTTCATTGTTATTAGGGCTCCGGACATGATCTTTTTCTATGAATCTTCACGCCTGTGATCTAGGAGGCCGATGCCTTGCAATTGCATCGACGAAAATGTTGATCAAGGCGTTCGTGCATCTCAACAGGCGCATCTATCCTGTAGTCTCTCCTCCCGTGCTTACATTAATGAGAACCACATCGGCCATCGTCATCTCCTCCAGAAATCCAGCGTCTTCCGCTGTGGATGCTGTGCTGACGGTGCCTTATACTACCGGAGTAGAAGGGCGTGTAGACTATGACGGCCATAGCAGCGACGGAAGGCGGCACCGGCAAGTAGCGGAGACGGCGAAAAGGGTGTGCGAGATAATCATTACGCTTCCAAGGTGGGAAAGCTCGCTTCTTTCCCGTTTCCCTCCCTCGGTGCTGTTTCACCCCACCTGCATCTGCCAAGTGCTCCGGTTGCTCTCCTCTAAAAATCTCATGCTCTCCCTCCGTTACCTTCTTTGGCTCTCCTCCCACCCTGATGCTCCACCCGCTGACCCTGAGGCCTCAGCTTCTCTCCTCTACGCCCTTGCTGACGTGAGGGCCTGGAAGGCTGCGCTGCTCGCCATTCGCACGATGAAATGCAAACCTGACCCACGTGCACTTGAATCCTTCCTTCTCCGTCTCATCGTCAACGCATGTTGCGCAAGGGATGTGATGGTGGAGGCAATTGCCCTTGTCCGCACCCATCTTACCTATTATTCTGTGCCCCTCTCCATTTGGAACTCTTCCCTGTCTTCTTCCCTCCGGTCAAAGAGGACTGACCTCGTGTGGCGCTTGTATGAGTCGATGATGCAGGCGGGAGTTGCAGGCGATGGTTCCACTGCTGGCTACTTAATCCAGGCTTTCTGCGTAGACAATAAGCTTGATGATGCCTATAGACTCCTACGGGAGGTATCTATGAAAGGTCTAATACCTGATGTGATCTCAATCACCAAGTTGATCGCTGAGTTCAGCAAAGATGGTAACTTTGGAAGGGTTTCCGACCTCCTTCACTTGATGATAGAAGGTGGTTGCATGCCTGACATCTTTACTTATCAGTCCATCATTCAGGGATTGTGTGAGAATGGGAAGGTGCATGACAGTTTACGCATTTTTAATAATCTCAAGTTGAGGGGATATGAACCTGACCTGGTTACCTACACAACCATTATCGATGGTTTATGCAAGATGGGTAAGATGGTTGTTGCATGGAACCTGTGGTTAGAAATGACGGGGAAGGGACTCAAGCCAAATGCTTATGCATATAATGCCATCATTTATGGATATTGCAGGGCAAGAAATGTTAGTCGGGCTCAGGATTTGTATCATGAGATGTGCGCAGCTGGGTTGAGCGAAAGCATAATCAGCTGTAACTCCATGATTGCCGGATTGTGCTTGGAGGGGAGGATGGAAGAAGCAGTTAACATGTTTGAGGAAATGCCAAATAAAGGAATTGAACCTGATGTCATTACCTATAACACACTGATTCAAGGTTTCTGCAAGGAGGGGAATACGACAGAAGCCAAGAAACTATGCAAGAAACTGTTTTCAATGGGTCTGAAGCCCACTGTTTCCACATACACACCGTTGATATGGGCTCTTTGCAAAGAAGGCAATGTACTTGATGCAGTGGAGCTGATCAAATGCATGAAAGGAAAGAATTTGGAGCCTTTAGTTTGCTCAAATGATTTTGTCATTGATGGGTTCTGCAAGGTTGGCAAGGTTGAAGAAGCCATGTCCTGGTTGGTAAACATGTTGGAGAATAACCTCAGACCCAATAAAGGGACAATTAACAATCTTTTGGCATGCCTTAGTGAGAGTCATATAGTGGATGATACACTGTTGTTACTGAATAGTTTGTTTAAATTAGGTTACACTCTCGATATATCTGTATGCTATTTATTGGTTGATCAACTGTGCCGAGATACACAGACACAATCAAAATTGCAGGTTGAGGAAATTTTGTTGAACAAATAGTTATTGATTTTGTGATGTAGCTGCTCCTATTGAGGACGTTGACAATTCTTTAGAATAGATTTTATCTTTAAGCCATTGGGATCGACAGAGTTATAGGTGGCTGATTGCTATTGTCTTGTCTAATTGGTAAATATGTGTTCATTCATTTATATCCGAATGCCATTCAAGTTGAAACTTGTTGACATAACAAGGTAGATCGATTGAACAGCAATATGCTTAGCACTGATGCAAGGAGTCTACTACCTCACTTCATTTGTTTGTTGCAAGACCAACATCAATGCGCTAAAGGGGAGGCTTGGTAACCGTTTTCTTATTTGTTTAATGGTGGAAGGTAACTTGGTTGGATTATTGAAGGATCCAAGAAACAGAAGACCCAGCTTAAAATGGTACGTAGATGTGGTCTTTTCCTTTATTATTAGTGCTAAATAAGATGCTTCTCAAATAGGATTGTACGCTCAGCATTGTACTTCTCTACAGTTACATCTATACTTATTTTAAAATAATTTCAGGCATTTTTTTGCTTTGCCTCTCAAGAAAAAAACTCAAATGTGTTAACAAAATATACCTGGAAATATTCCGTAGCAAAATTTTCTTGTCATGTCCTCCTCCTTTTCAGAATAGGTGTGGGTAAAGTAAGGGACTTGTAGTTCTTCAACATCTGGTATTGGACTGATCCATCAAAACCTGTGCATGCTGCCATTTTTATACTTAAAGAATAGCTGTATTTTTTTTTTCTGTCCAATTACAGTCTGGTTTGGCCAGATATGCATATAATAGACTTATTTGATACCCAGGAATATTTGTACAAAATCTGTTCTCCCTCATTACAAGATTTTTTTTCATTATTACTAGCACTTTTCTAGTAAATAATTAAGATCATTAAGTTAAAGTAAAACTAAAGCGAGATGTATGAAATGTATTCTTCAGTAATAAATAAAGAGTCAAGATGATAATTAATGTGATTTAATGTGAAATTTTTATGAATTTTAGATATTTTGGATCAATTATTTAACAAAAAGGAGATATTGTTATAGCATTACATAGGATTAATAGGAGAAAAAATTAGTAGGTAAAATATAAAGGAATTTTTCAAGATTTTTGAGATCTATACTTCTTGGGATAACAAAATTTTTTATAAGATTGTTACAACTAATTATACTTTGTGAATTAGAGTATGTGCAATTAGGAAAAACCAGAAAAATAAAGTTAATGTGGCAAATTGAGAATGTTAAGATGGATGCATTGTGTTACTTGGTAGGATAAAATAAAAAATTACTATGTAAAAGTAATTAAGTGTAAGATTGATAAATGATAAAATGAGAAAAAAGTAGAGATAATTTGGTCATGTTCAAAGGCAGTCAATGGATTTTATAGTTTAACGAGTTGAATCAATTACAGCTAAAAGAATGAAGGATAGAGAGCTGGTTAGTGAACTTAATATTAGAAGTTTATTTGTTTATTTCGAGAGCTTTGTTGTTTATTTAAAGTTTAATAAGAGCTTTATTGATGAGCATAGTTCACAAGCTTTTGTTCACATTATTCATGAAAAATTTGCAATCTCTCTTCACAAATATTAATGAACTGAATATATGTTCAAACTTGTTTATTTAAATTAATCTGTTAAAATTTATTTAAATTATTGAGTTGTTTAAGCTTGTTCATTTAATAAACTTTGTGCATATTGAACAAACATAAATAAATTTTTACTAAGCTAAACGCCAAACTTCCTCACAAATGTTTGATTCATTTACCTCCCTATCATCACATATTCAAGTCAAGGCAAAGACTAGGCAACACGAAAGTGAGTCTCTAGGAGACTTGGTTCAAAAATTTAATATCGGAGCAAGGTCTATATCACTATACAATTTTTGATAGTCATCCTAGCACAGAATAGAGCTTAGCATTCACCTTCAAAATCTATCACAAATACTAAATATTAAGAGCGGCTTAACTTTTTGATAATGTGAAATATGTATGAAATAAAAGAAGAAAAAGCTATAACTGACACAGCAGCCTGACAATGAACCAAAAAGATGAAAGCATAAACTGAGGTACGAGAGGCTTACGTGATTGACCTAAGGTGTATTTGTCTCATAGCTCAAGCAACTTTTCAACGTTGAGCTCGGAGGAGACTTTCTTGATAATAAAAAATAGAAACATTCTTCTGAGGTTGGTAAACCCCCTAAAACAAAGATGCCTATAAGTATTGATAGTATTATCAATCGCAACCATGACACTAAGGAATGGATAGAAGAAATTGAGAAACTTATCTAGCAGGGATACCTGAAGATATGCATTAGCAAGTCATGAGAATTAGAGTTGTTGCTAAAGAGTGCAACACCCTCTATGCTTTTGATCAATATCATCATGGAACGGTCAACTTCCACAGGGTACCCCTTGATTGATCATTGATGTTGATTTATGTTTGACACAGCCTACTCCGATGGAGAGAAACAATTGAGGATCAAGGACGATCCTCTCTTTATGTTTCTTGGGATTGACACTGAGGGGCTAGCCCTTGAGCATTGTCTACAATACTCAAGTGATATTCAATGAATGTTACTTGATATTGATAGCTCAGTATTTTATAGTCTTAAATGTTCATTAAGTTAGGGCTTTCACAACCTCACCTCACCTTGGTTAATATGATATAATAGAGTTCACGAGCAACTTCATTTATGTCACCAGCACCATTTACCCAAAGCCAAAGCTTGATGTTCACAACATTTATGTGTCATAACCATGGAATTCTTGGTTGTGGATCTACAATGTTATTATTGGTTAACCCACACCAAATGGACTCTAAGTAGTAGTGTCTACTTATTACATAGTATGAAATTCTCATTTGACAAAAGAACAGAGAGGTGCAAAATGATCCCCGGGAGTCTTGAAGATTGTTGCCTCAAACTATCTTCCATTAAGAGGAGTGAGGAAAGGATGTTCTTGGCCCATGATCGGAAAGCTCTTGGCCTCCCTATCTTGGATTGTTGGAGTTCTACAACTTATTAACCTCTAGGAGGAGTTGCTAGGGCAGTTCATCTATATTAGGGAGAGTTGTCCTCCAGATGAGTAAGAGAGATTATTACTTGGGCTCTTGAAAGTATATTTCAAGCTCTTTGCCTAGATGCCCTAAGACGTGCCAAGGCTAGACCACAAGTTTTCAAAGCAAACTCATCTCAATCCATTAGTGACCCCAAAGCATCAAAAACCTAGAACATTATTGATTGAGAGGATAAAAGCCATGCCAATTGAAGTCCAAGGTCTTTTGGATGTTGATTTCATCTGGAAGGTGGTCTTTTTGAAGTGGTTGGGATTTGGAAAGGCCAATGGAAAATATTGCATGTGTATGGACTGCATGGATCTCAACAGTGCCTGCTAAAGTGATCTTTATTCTCTCCCTCAAATTGACAAGTTGGTGCGCCACAATTGGACATGAGATATTATTGTTGGTGGATGCATTCTTCAGTTAGATGTAAATCTGAATGACTTGGTGATAAGGAAACATACCTTCACCAGTGGCCCAAAATCTATTGCACTAAGTTATGCCCTATGTACTGAAGAATGTCAAAGTGACCTGCTAGGGAATGGTGAATTAGCCCTTCAAAGGTAGATCAAAAAGAACATAGAAGTTTACATGGTTGACATGATCTACACATGCCCTGTTGATAGGCAGAGAGCATATTGGAAGTCTTCGAGATGCATTTGAAAAGTTATGACAAAACATGATCTCTCCCTCTATGGAAAAGTATGCTCCCGGGCTTCATGTTGGAAAATTTCAAAGCTTTATCATTAGTAAATGGGGAATTGATGCCAACTCAGAAAATATCTGAGCCCTTGATCAACATGCCAAGCCTGTCAATTATCCACGCGGTCTAGAGCCCAAAGTGGGCTAGGAGATGGCTTTAAATTGATATTTGGCTAGATCCATTAAGCAATACCCGCCCTTTTTCAAAGTCCTCGAGTTATATCTGAAGAAGCTTTCGGTCAGATGCCACATGCCACTTGCAACAAGACATTCATGGACCTTTAGGAATACTCGACTCCACTGCTAATCCTCCTCAACCTTTCCGAAGGGGATGCTCTACTATTGTATCTCATGACCTTGGAAGGAGTAGTCAACTTGATCCCGGTGACGGATCATGTTAAGGCGTTAAGCTCCAACAAATTTGATGACTGAGTCTTTTGGATTTCTGTGCAAATCTGCATTGAGCATCATTTCACCTTTGTGATGCACCGACAGACTAATGGATAGACAAAATTTACCAACTGAACCATATTGGATGGATTGAAGAAAACAGTTATGGCATGCTGGGCCAGTTAGGTCACCAAGATATTGAACATCCTAGGGTCTTATCCAACCACCCTGCAGATGTCCATCGAAGAGGCCCTTCTCCCTTGCATATAATTTTAAGGTAAAGATTTTGTTAGAAAATCATTGCCACTATAACCTCCAAGTAGATGCCTTCAACATGGCCAAGAACAAAGAATAGTTCCAAGCTAACTTGAACTAGGTGTATGTGCTCTGAGATCTTAGGGTGCATCCTAGTGTTTCATGACGGCAATGGTACTACAACAAAAGCCTCTGACTGAGGGTCTTCACAGATGGGAGACCTGGTCCTTAGGAGGGTCGATGCTATCCGACGGACTGGTGGCACTCAAGATGTCTACTACAGCACTTAATCTTGCAAGATTAGCTGTCTGAGGCATAACTAATAACTCACAGTGGATGTTGCATCATATACATCATTGACCCTTACCTGACTTCACTGGCACGGTAATCCTTGTCCTTTTCTCCCAACCTGGGCACCTTCACCGAAGGACCATGCTGTAGCAGGAGCAGCAATAGTAACGGACAGTCACCAGGGCATCTACATGGATTCAGACCATGAATATCAGGTGATCCTTCATGATTTCCGATCTACAACACACACGGCAAAGAAACATATTACCATCATTTTTCTTCTATTGGAGCATAATATTTTTCCTGTATGGTATTTTGTTCTATGGCATTAATATCCACTATGAATTTCTTACATTTAGATTGGCACTGCGACCACTATCTAGATTTAAAGATTCTTATGGTCCAATGATAACTATGTTTTTTGTTAATCATTAGCATTACAGCTCATGTTTCTTAAGCTTTCTATTGTCATGGAACTTAATGTATTTTTTTTAATGTTTCTTTTTTTGGTCATAATAGGTGTTTTGGAATGTGAACAATAGAAGGATATGCCTCAATAATCAATGCCCAATTTGCATGTTCCAATGATATTTAATCATTAACCTCTGGGATGCATACAGTTAGTTACAGCTTTTGGGGCCCTTGACTGTTTTCCTGCTCTGCTTGATTTCTCCGGCTTCCCTTATATTCCAATTGATCTTCTCAAGAACGAGATTTTCTTTTAAAATATTTTTGAAAGTAAAATTTAGCATGCAGTTTTACTGGTAGCAGCCTAGCTTTCATACTTGGTTTGGATGTGTGACACCTTTTAAGCCTGTGTTGCATAGTATGTTATGTACTATGATTTGTCTGGATAGAATAATTATGAACGGGCACTAATACAACATTTACTGGTAGTAAAGCAATGTGGCACTGACAAAATCTCATCCTTTATGATTGAGCAACGAAAAGGCTTTGATGTTGAAACTAGGAATAGCCTTTGATCTGTCAGCTTTACATTCGTCTTTTTAACGTTGAAAAAGCATTCGTCTTTGATTTTTAATTGAGCACCGTTTCTTGGTAGTAAAACAGTTTTGAAATTAGCTTGCTAATTGAAGATATTAGGAGCATATTTATGAGAACTTTAGCAGTAAAAAAGCCTAAATGAAAACCTCGTATAATGTGCAGCATGCTGGGAAAGGCTTTGTGGTAATAAGTTAACATCTTAGATCCATACTGTTCTTACAAGATCAATACTGAAGCTTGCTTCTACTAATCGTGCAGCTAAAAAAGAACTACGGTGAAATAACTTAGGCATGTTGTGTATGTGCTGATACGAGGACACATCACGTTGCAGAATCTCAATTTAATTCCACGTGGATTGTTTTCCTCTGGAACTCAACTAGGATATTGCAATGGTTGATCTTCTCAGCCGTACGCAATCGTTGACGAAGTGCCTTGAGCAGTTGGAAATTTGCGCATTTCTTGTAGCCGTAAATTCTCTGAACACCGGGTATAAAAACACTGCCCATGCCCACCTTTGCCAATGCCTCTGCTCGTCGATTAAAAAGAGGGCTTCCAGTAGCCGCCATGTGGATTGGAGACGGATCCTGCTCGGCCTCCCGTGAATTCCCTCAATAAACTATATATAGTCTCTCAACGGCAGTCACCTACGCTTTCCCCGTTCCCTGGTGCACCAGCCGAGGCCAACAGTGAGTCAATTCGTCACCTACTTTTCGTTACGAAGCTCGAGTGTCATCTTGACATCAATATGAGTGTGTGTGTGCCTGGTAGGGGGAAGCAGCGGAAGAAATCAAATGCAACGGTGCACATGGGTGGTTCTGTTTGGGCCTGATTTACCTCGGCACTTCTTAGTTGGTCACGTTAAACTCACATGCAGGATACAATTAAGAACAATAGTCCCACATGGTGATAGTAGCAAATCCAATTATACCTCACTAATCGTGCACCTCGATGTCCTTTGAAAATTCATCAATATTGCAGGACGTTGGTCAAAGTGTACGATATTTTGCCTCTGCGAAAAAGAAAAAGACTACCCGGGCGCTACGCTTACGAGTTCCAGCATAGCTTCGGCGGAGGGACCACAGCCAACAGCGGGGCGCGCAGCAGTGCGCTGGGCGCCCCGGCGGAAGCGGCATGGAGACGCCATGTACCCGAGGCAGTGCATGTAGACCGCGCTAAAAGACAACGCCAGAAAGATGAAAAACCAATCGCCGTCTTCACTTCCCAACGCGCAAGCATCGCACATGCCAAACTGAGCGATGAAGGAGGTGGAAATTGAAGATACCACTCGATCCACTGCATGCAACAGTAACCAGGCTAATGGTTCCGGAATTCAAAAAAACGACAACAAAAACTAATAGTGGTGTAACATCTATCTGCATCGTCGATGTGACCTTGTGGGCGTCCTCAGGATTGTTGGAGAACGATTTCCAAACGAAAATGAGTTCATCGACGTCATTCTCGAGCAGTGTTTTCCACCAAACAGTTGCATAAAAACACGATTCGATACAAAGTAGTACAGTTTACTGACGTTGAAAACAAGATGGGATGAGCGTAAGAGGGCACAAGAGACTCGGAGCAGGTTCTTGTAAATAAGAGTAGACGAGCAAATGTAGACGTTATCAGGTGATCGAACGGAAGGGAAGAACAAGCTCTTCACGGCGAGGAAGGGTGTACTACGTACGCTCCCAAGCCTGCTTTGGTTGCCACCGATGCCGTGGCCATTGATCATCTTGTTGCTGGCATTGATCTAGGAGATGATGTTGGTCGCCGGCACAGTAGAAGTACCGGCGTTGATGGGGTAGAGCGACCTGGAAGAGGTAGAATAAGGCCGGAAGGCTCTCATTGGGCTGGCGAAGGTCAAGCCCCAGGTCCTGGTTCGCACATGCGGTGCGACGATTGCTTTCAACGCGGGGGTTGAGGCCGAGACCCTGCTACCGGTGTCATTGTCGTCGTGTGGCGCCGCGGAGAGCCAGTAGGCCGACATCATCCCGAATCCCGGGAAGAAACCTCCGCATTTGATCCTCTCCTTCATCATATGTTGTTGGTCGTCGTCGTTGCTCTTGATGTGGTCGAGTTGGAGGGCGGTCTTGGGCTTGGCCTCGCGCTGGGACTCCACTCTCCGCAGCGTGCAGTCACCAAAGCCCGTGGAGATGCGCTCAAGGAAGTCGGCCGAGAAGCTCCTGCTGCCGCATCCCACTGACCTGGATCTCGACACCTTCCTCCCGAATGAGGATGACGCTTGGCTGCCGCTTGGGCTCTCGGCATCCTCCACGCCACCGATTTCCCCTGATTGCCTGGCGGTCGCTGCTTCCAAAAGATTTGACAGCGTTTGCAGTTGCTTGTTGACTTCTACCTCGCACCCTCCGCCCGAAGAGGATGAGGTGGATCTGCGCCTGTGGATGTTCCCGTTGGCGGCAGATGAAGAAGTGGTGGACGTGGAAGAGACAGAAGAGTGGTAGAAGAAAGACCAGAAGCTCTTCTTCCGAGGACTATCTGCGACGACGGCGTCTCCATTGCCGCGGCCAACACCAACCTGCGCAAGGGACGATCCGGACGACCTCGTGGCCACAGACTTGCTCCGTTTCAAAACCAACCCGCCGCCGTTAGCCACCACGGCGGAAGCGGTAGCGTGACTAGTTCCATTCGATACCAACTTCCTCGCGTCGTTCGCGTAACTACCTCTCCCGCCGCTGCCTTTCTTCTTCTTGCTATGGTCAGCTGACAGGTAAGGGAACTTCGTCCGTCGGCTGTCGTCCACGATCGCGCTGTGGCGTGAATAGACAGAGGCGAGCCCACTGGCACCGCCAGACCCGGCGCCGACGTCGGAGAAGGAGGTGCGGGAGGAGGTGGAGGAGGAAGGCGAGGGCTGGAGGGGGAGGAAAGGGGTGGACTTGGAGGAGGAGACCAGTTTTCCCAGCTTTTCCTGCAAGCAGAAGGCGCACACCCCGCCCGGATTGCTACGGTACGGGTGGTCCACGCACTGCATGCTCTCCCCCATGTCGTCCGCCACTCCCACCGCCGCTTTGTCGGCCATCCTCCTCCTCCTACTGAGACAAATCCCGGTCGTTCTCCGTACGCGCCGCCTCCAACTTTGCCTCTCCAGGTCCACCAGCAGCAACCCTCTCGTCGCCCCCGAACGACAGAGAATGAGATGAGACGGGACGGAAGGGACGCCCTGTTACAAGAAATCGTGCCGGGATATTTACGACCTTCGATCCCGTGCCGGATGCGAGCGAGCGAGCGGCACATGCAGCCAAAATTTATCCACAGGCCAGAGCCAGAGAGCCAGAGAGCCAGAGCCAGAGGAATGGTGAGATTTGACCGGCCTCATGCTTTGTTTATTGTCCGGCGTGGGATGATGATGGGCCGGGTTTACCAGACCATCAAGCCGGCTCGCTAAACCGAGACTTTAATTAGTCCGTATTGAATCAGGACACATTGTGGGTGAGCGAAGTAGGTTGCAGTAATCACAAGTTTCTCTTTTCTTTTTTTTTTTAAATATTATATTATATTATTTATTTTAAATAATTGATAGGCCATCATTCTCTCCTGGTTCGCGTAAATCACATTAAAGAAATGGATTATTTTCCTTAGTTCTCTGATTTTAAAGAAATTGGTATTTGTGATTCAAATTTATTCATTCATTCATTCATTATTCATCCACTCGCACCGTACCGGAGTCAGTGAGGGTATGTTCCTGTTATTTACCACCTGGATCAAATGGCGTGGACATGCTCAATCATGCGTGGACCATCATGCAGCATGACGGACCAGAGATCGTATGAGTCCAGTGCACTTGTACGTCCACACCTGCCCGACTGCTCCAGATAAGAACACCCACCTCCGGGGCTCACAATACTTTTTCTCTCTGTGGTCTGTGCTTTCTTTCCACTAGTAAATATCAGCAGACAGTCGGAAACTGTCCCGGTCTCCATTCTTATTCTTAGACAATAAAAATATTAAAAAAGCATTCACTGTCAATAATGTCCGGATAAGTTGATGTTTATCTATAACGATATTTAGGAAATAATCTAAATAATATTTTATCTGACACGAATCATAACAAAAAAAAATTACAGAGTAGATTTTTAAACTTTATTTCTTTTAAAAAATAATAATTAGGGAACCTCTGGGATTCTGATTTTACTTGGGTGAAAAAAATAACCCGTCCTGACGACTCCCTTGAACGAGACAAAGGAGAAATGTTCATTTTAATAATAAAAAAAAGGTTGCATAAAATTATATGATATATAAGATAATTTCAAGTCGAATTTAAATTTGGCCAAGTTGTTAAAATAATTATTTAAATTTGTTTTTTTTAAAAATATATATTAATAAATTTAATTCAAATTTCACTCGATTTAATATTTTTAAATTTATTTATTTAGTTAATAAATTTGTTTATTTTTATTGAGACTTTTTTTAAACAAATCTATTTATATGTTTATAAGAATTTTGTGAATATAATTACAAGTTTTTATTTATTAATATTGTTCATAATCTTTTTTTAATGAAAATTAACCAATTAAACACATATACTAAATTCATAAATTATTCAAAAAAACATCATTTAACTGACTTTGTACAGTTAAATAAATACCAACAAACTCTAACTAAATATTAATTTATTTATCTCCCTAATTATTTGCCTCTTTGGTTGGAATAATATGCTCTATTATTGATGAAGGGCTGCCATTGCCAGATATCTGAGTAGCAGCTATTATTCCCGAGTCTCTGCCCATTGCCTGCGTCTGAGACAGCTGCTTCGAATGCCCTTTTTTTCATCCAAACTCCTCCTGTTGCATGGTTTAATCGTCTCCTATCAGATCTAGAACTAAAGTTTAGCTTCTCTCTCTCTCTCTCTCTTTTCTTTTTCTTCAAACAGTTAATAAAAAACCACTGGATCCAAAGAGGCCATTGATCATAATCAAACACACAACTTAAATTTGCGTAGAACTGTCAACCACCTTCAGCAACAGCCCCTTTGTACTGCCGATCTATAGCAACTGAAAAAGGAAGCAGAATAGTTAATGAAAAGGTAACCATTCACATATTCCTCCGTTTGTTCCATTGCAATTTTCATATGTCAATCAAGATTCAAGAATACCTACAAACCCGGTGCTTCATGAATAACCAATGTGGGCATACAAAGGGAATAATGAACAGGCAACAATATTTTTCACTCTTTAATTAGAGGTAAGAAACAAGCTGGAACCTTGCAAACTGGCGTAGGCGAACGCTTTCTTTCAGGATAAATACGGTTCTCTGCTACTGTGTCAATGATTGTGGATGAGAAAAAACCACAACTACCAATTATTAATATGAATGACCATCTTTTACTTTTTTTTTTTTTTTTTTTTGTAGCAGCTGGTTTATGAGGAAATTGGGACCGGATTAGCCCTTTTTTTAATTTTTTTTTAAAGTTGAAACAGGGTGCGGTCCAGCCCAGTTTTAAAAACACTGCATTTTGGTTTACCCATTGCAGTGATTTAAGTATCTGAAAAAATCTTCTCGACTTTTGTTTTCTCGATGAATTGCTGAATTCTGGGGGCATGAAATTCATACGTGACCAAAAAAAACACAGTGCATTTATGAAGAATTATCATACAGAATAAAACCTGCACCAAATTCGTGTGGTTTTTGACAACAGGAAAAGGATCTTTGATGGGGGATGAAAAACCAACAATGAATTATGTTTGATCTACAATCAGCGTGGTCTTTTGATTGCCCACCTAGTCTTAAATTATGGAGTGGAGGATGATTATGATGCTACTTCCTTACAGAGTAATTACTGTCTAGTTTGATTTGGGCTTGAGAGATTTGGGCAACCCTGGCATTGGATGTAGTTGTCTTTCAGTCGGTGGCTTGTAAGATATGTGAGACTCCTACAATCCATCAGCTAATGAAGTAATGCAATGGTTACTGCTCAACTTGTAACCTTTCTCACTTCACATTCTCGCACTCTTGATCTTCGTTGGATTTTCATATATATATATATATATATGTTTCAGTTCACTCCGTGGATGCTTTCCTTAACCAAGTTGGCACGTACAGGATCTGTTGGATTTTATGATCGGCTTGTACGTTAATTAATAATCCATGCATTTGTCATTCTTGACAGATCTAATAAAATAATTTAATTTGGTATTTTAATCGTGGATTTATGTTATCGATATGAATTTTTAATATATATATATATATATAAAAGAAGGTGATCGAATGAATATTTTATCTCTCTCCATCCGATTTTGATATTGTCGTCGCCGAAGGACAATGAAGACGATAATGTTTCTGGATTGAGATGCAGTTTAGGATTTTATTTTGCTTTTGCATTATCAATTGTTTTATTTTATTTTTAACAATTTGCTATAGTCTCCTGTATCAAATCATTTGAATCTCATATGCAGGAGCACGATTTTTATTTAAATTGAATTTCCTCCCTTGGTTTCAGATGGATTTTGTCCCCCTCGTGATTTATCTCTCTTGTCAATATCATGGGATGGATGACAGGAGACTACTAGTTGGATAGATTTCTAACTTTTACAGTAAATGAGTAAAAAAAAGAGGGTAACCCTCGGACATGGTGCAACGGTAAGACATTCGATGAATTCTGAGTATCATGGTTCAAATCTCAGATTGAGCATACTAACAGTAGGATGAAAGCTGTGGAGGTCGGCTACTGATGCAAACCCTTTCGAATTTACTCGGTAGACGAATCAAGAAGAAAGCTGCACACCTCCAGATGTCTTCAATAAAAAATAACAGTATTTAGTTTTAGTTATAGTCCAATCTTAGCTTCATATTGTCCTTTTAAATTTGATTAATTAATTGTCTAACTTGTTGCTTCATGCACTTGATTTGTAATAGCAAGTTCAAACCTAGAAGAGGTGGGCAACGAAATCGAGCCTTCCCAAAATGGGGCATACCTGGATTTGGCACGACTCAACCTGGAAGTTAAGCATAACTTAGGATTGAGCTCGAGCTATGTAGTTTTCCCCCCGAGTTATGTAGTTTTTTCCCGATCAACATACCATTTTCGACCAAGTTAGGCATTACAAGAACTAAAAAAAAAAATAGAACCGTCACATTAGTGATTCCTTCCAACTGTCCCTATCAATAGAGGAGATAAATTAGAATCCTAATTGATAAGTACAAAGGAAGGGAGTCGGTCGATAGTCCAAGATGATGAATTTCTCGAGAATTGACTGTCCATTATGGATAAACTTCTTTGCACTTATCAATTGGATTAGCCTTGAGGACTGACACAACCAAAACTCAAGCTATGTTAAGATGTGGACTCAAACCTGTTTCAGATTCAATTTGAAGCTTAAACCAACCGGTGTTAAGTGTATTTTAAATGCCTTTTCTTTTCAATAAAATATGAAAGTGTTTTAATCATTTTCATCCAAACTAATTTGGATTCTCTTCTCAATCTTTCATTATTAATTCATTTTTTTCAATATCTACAATTTTTAGTCTCTCGCCCCATTTTCTTATGTATTTTATTATCAATTGGACTCGCAAGACCTAGGAGCTTGAGACCTGAGTTAGCTCAGCATGGTCGATGTGAGGGTCATGAAATGTGAGCCCTAAAGTTAGGCTTGTAGCATCACAACTTTGTCTATGATTCCACTGCAACTCAGTTCAGTTCGCTTCTCAAATATCAGCCATAACTTGGTGATAGAGTCGAGTCGATTAAAAGATATTCTTTTACCACTTTCTTCCAAATGGTGGTTCCAAGAAGGCAGTTATATCTCCTTCGTCAGCGTTCCCCAATTCAAATGTTCCTTACTGGCTGCCAACTACAGAGGACCCGAGGTACAGGAATAGTTGGTAAATTTCAGAAAAGTAATTCTGAACATTATATCTGGAGCTCAATAGTGCATCCATCCTATCAAAAATTTCCTACTTCCTGATTCTAATACGGTTTTCCTGTTTACAATTGCCATGAGTGAGGAGTTCCACAGACTCAGAAATAGTATTGCTCCATTAATTTGCCCCAGTAGCTACAGCCTACACTCACAACTATGCATGAAACCTTGTCATTGCTTCAGCTCATCAATGGGATGTTCATCGACTAGATGTAAAAACCCATTCTTCCATGGTGTTATCATAGACAAAGTATATATATGCGTGTGCCTCATCTCTCCTTGACCAAGTTCGACTTGAAACAAGCTCCTTGTGCCTAATTTGAAAATTTTACTTCTACTGTGTATGTTCATGAAATGGTTATTATAGAAGATGATTCTAGAAGCAATGGAACACTTCTAAAAAACACTCAATAAAACTTTTGAGATGAAAGATATGGAATTCTTACAACAGTTCCTAGGAATTATTATTTTTTCATAATCCCATGCAACAGGATAATTCTCACACACATCAAATGTTAGGACCCTTGGAATGACTAGAGGGAGGGTGAATAGCGTAGATAAAATTCGATCGCGTTTGTGTCTACAATTTCGTTAGTGCGCAGCGGAAATAGAAGTAATAAAAGCAATAACGAAATAGACAACAAGCTAACACAATGATATAACGTGGTTCGGAATCGCACGGTTCCTACTCCACGGATCGAGCTCTAAAGAGCCCTAGTGATGCACACGCACTCACTAATGATAAACACTCCTTCTCGACACAAGTCGGAGGCGGAGAAACCCCTTACAATAGATCTTACAACAGTAAGAACGATTTCAAGCAATATACAATGTAAATATGAAATACAAATAAATAAAAGACTTTACAACACTTGTTTTGATTGCTTGAATGCTTGGTTGCTTGCTTGCACTTGGAGACCTGATTTGCACCAACAAATCGCCCCAATAGCCCTCAAGAACCGATGTCTTTTTCCTCCATCACGAGCTCCATATATAGCTTCAACTGAAAAGTCTATCGATCGATCGATCGACCATCACGATCGATGCCATCTTGTCGTGAGACAACGGCTAGTTACACCTTGGATAAGTCCAACGGACCATCATCATCGACCGTGATTGACCATCACGATCGATAGAGTCCTCACTCGACCACCGAGTCTCGACTCCATTCTCGTGGTCAATTCTCGAGCACCACCGACCGATCACACGATCACGATCGTTCGATCCATCGATGACCGCCAACCTATGGCAATGCTCACCGCTAGGCCATAACCCGCAGTCAAACCCTAGTTGACTCGGTCCAGTCGACTGCCACATGGCACCAGTCGACTGGCACACCTCAAACATGAGGTTTTAACTCAAGTATGGTTCCCCCATACTTGCTAGACCACCCTTAGTCTAGACCTAAGTCTTCTAGTCACCTCCATCAGCCTCACGCCTCTCGGATCCCTCCAAGTCATGCATGACTTGTTCATCCATCGCGCTAGCCTTCAGGTGCTTTCGTCGGCTATGTCATGCTAACGGTGTCTACACCGCCTAGGCACATTGGACTTACGCCGCCAAGACTCCGCTTGGACTTTACGCCGCCAACCATTGGACTTGTGCTGCCAAGACTACCGCTTGGACTTTACGCCGCCAATATTAAACCCCTTGGACTTCAAATGCTAACCCATGTTAGACTTTCCATGCCAAGACCATGCTTGGACTTTCCTTGCCAACTCATGTTGGACTTTCCATTTGCCAAGACCCATGCTTGGACTTTCCTTGCCAACACATGTTGGACTTTCCATTTGCCAAGACCCATGCTTGGACTTTCCTTGACAATTATATTGTCACATGTTTTTGTCGAAACATCAAAACACATCAAAACTTCACTCGAGCCAAACTCGAGTCCTGATCAATCGTGACTTGGGCCGATTGCACCAACAATCTCCCCCTTTTTGATATTTGACAAAAACCAAACAACTAATTGAGTTAGAATACTAACTCAAAACCTTTACCAATTATCCCAAATTGGTAAATACTCTCCAAATGTTTTTCCCAAACATTCTCCCCCTTTTTGACTAACATCAAAAAGGTCTTCTCTTCAAGGAGGTCAATGTCTCATGTCCCAATGAGATCTTACAATCTCCCCCTTGTCTAAAAATATCTAGGATGTCTACCATCTTCCTAGTGATACGTCCCATATCACTCAAGAGAGGCAATCCTATTTACTCTCCCAATTTCCAAATTGGGTATCACAAAGACTCATTTTTCCTTTCCATAAGGAAAAAAATACCATTCATCATCCCATGATGAATTCCTTCCCCTAAAGGCTTGCTCCCCCTTGACCATTGCACCAACAATGTTCTTGGGAAGTCCCTAAGCCAATAGGAACTCTAAACCACCAAAATTAAGGTTAGAAATTCAACATTGAACTTTTCAACACCTTAGAATTGATACAAACCCCAAATACTTCTCCTAATCCATATCCAATGGATTTACACTCTTGATAATGCTTCCCAAAGCATATCCTAGTGTTAGGAGTGATTTAAGTGAAATCGGGTTAAACAACCTTGTTTACCCCGAAATCAGCTACGATCAGTGATTCAGAAATCACATTTGGAACCTCCATCGATCGCGCCACCGAGCGATCGGTGAATCTTAAAATCTCGATTTTCAGTTATCAGAAATGAGTTTTGAAAAATCATAACTAATTATACGTATATTGAAAAATCACGAAATTTGATACGTATAATACTTATGACTAATACAATGGGTGAAAAATGTTTGAAAATTATTTTACCCATTAAATAGTGACATTGGTACAAAGTTCAAAAACATTGAAATTTTCAATGTTTTGGCCCTACTTTGTATCAACTTCATCAATGGTGATTGCTATCAAAAGATAGACTTCACCAAGGTTTTTCAAAATGATTTTAAAATGTTTTCAAAACCTTATCTTGGATCATATTCCTTGGGCTCTATGTATGTGACTTGTACACGAGCTCTCCCAATGATCCACAATGGAATTGGATGAGTTTTAGTTCATATAGATGCAAAAACTATGCACCTTGAACTTAACTCATATCCTAGCATCTCACATGTGTCTATGGTGTATAAATACACATACATGTCAATTAGATGTGAGATGTGAGTTTTGTTCTCCCTAAACTAGGGTTTCATGCATTTTCTAAAGCAA
The DNA here is from genome assembly GCA_025175895.1 of Wurfbainia villosa. Taxonomy (NCBI): domain Eukaryota; kingdom Viridiplantae; phylum Streptophyta; class Magnoliopsida; order Zingiberales; family Zingiberaceae; genus Wurfbainia; species Wurfbainia villosa. Next base: position 5,488,427 of record JAKLTH010000193.1, on the reverse strand, counting down.
CTCTACTTGATTCCCTTATAACTGGGACTCCAAGTCATGTCATAGTCCTTAAATCAATTTTAATCAAGTTATTGCATGAATGTATGATCATGGCATAAATAATAGCATTATTAAAACATGGCCAATGATCATGATGTCATGACATATGATGAAATTTAAGAACACATGACATCTAAAAATAACCCTAAATAATGTCATGACATGGTATATGATAGCAATACAATTATACAAATATTCATTCATACACACAAGATTTTTCAGAACCAAAAATTTCATTTAACTTAAAATTTGTCTTTTACATTCAAAATGGAGATTGACTATGCTCAATCTCACTACAAAAATGACAACCACAAAAAAATCTAATATCCTCTAATCGTCCGCAGGAGGTGGCGGCGGAGGAGGTCACGACTGAGTTCGTGCCCAAGATCATCTCTAGCATATCGAGCCGATGTCGCTTCTATGCGGCCACTGGACTCCTCCATCCTACTGAAGGATGCCCTAGAGTCCACCGGCTGGCGATAGTCTGAAATACGGACTCGGTACCGCGACGATCCGATGGACCCGTTGATGTGTCTGGCATCATCGGTCATCCTCATCTCGTGCATCCTCGTGGTCCTCTGTCGCCTCTACGGGTGGCGGAGGAGGTCTGTCGCATACTGGTGGTGGTCGTGGCGCTGAACTCCATCTGTCGGCGCCATCAGTAGCCGCTAATGAGAAGTTCTGACGATATCTGATCGTACACCTCCGATAGCGCTCGCAGAGAGCCCCTATGGATGTTGACGCCTACGGAGTCGAGCCATGCTGTGATGATATGACCAAATGACATATGCACTTTCCCTTGTACAGGGGAAGTGAAGTGCACAATGCAGTGGAAAATGTTCAATGCAAAGTTTATGTCTAACTGATGGCGCATGGCATATAGAAGAAAGAGATGGGGAGGCCGAATCTTGGCCAGACCCCGAGTGACAATGGGCAGAAAACACCCAACAATGACCTTGTAGAGGACATTGTCAGGTGCAGATAACTCGGTGATAGGAAATAGATTATGGGCCAGTGGACGAGGATAACCAAAGATATGCTCATGCATGGACTCCATAGAGATATGATCAAAAGGCTCAGGTAGAGGAAAGTCCATGGTAGGGTAAAAGATAAAGGTGTTATCTGAAGGCCTACACTCGAGAAACTCCTGCAGTATCGCAGGAGTGAACTCTAACTCGCGTTTTGCAACGCAAGTAGTGTATGTAGGGCCGTCATCCACCTTTTTAAGGTTTTGATAGAATTCCTTAATAAGGTCATCATTAATTGGATGCGTGCACAAGACGATTTTCATCAGATTGTAGTATGCAATTAATTCCATAACGTCACTACAATGCCTATTGAAAAAGTTCCTATCGATGTACCTAACCAACATAGGTTGGTACAATCGAGATTCACTCTCGGGTGGATCATTCCTACGGGCTCTCCTATTATGAATGCAATGTGATGATATGACATGCAATGACAACAATACACGATTAGATAAACCTTAATTGTAATGGAAATGAAAATTAGGACTCGGAAAGAAAAATCGTTACTTTGGCGCCATTTGAATGTGTGTGCCGGAGGGAAGACTCAAATGTTCTTTGAGGATCATGAAAAAGTCGTAGGAAAGCTTCAGACGGAACCCTAAACGGAACAAGAGAAATAAACCCTAAATCGTGAAACTAGGGCTCCAAGATAGGTCAAAGATGGAAGAGGAGAGGCTTGTTTATCAAACCTAGGACTTTGGAAGGTTGGGGCGTAGGAAGAGTTGGTCGGAGAGAGGCGGCGATCGGAGACGAAGGAAGAAGAAAGAGTTCGTCGCGTGAAGGCGAACCCTAGCGGTTCGGCGTTTTAAGCGTGATTGATCGTGATGTGGAGCATCGATCGGTGATGGCTGATTTATTATCGGGTTTACGAGGCCGTGATCAGCGATCCGGCTCGGCAATCGATGTCGAACCTTCATAGCGTGCTACGGTAGCATCGATCGTGATGTTGCCCATCGATCGGCCCGATGTACACATCACTCATTGCTCGAGCACGTGATGGCCTTGGCCTCGGTGAAACGATACCATCGATCGGTGATGGACCTCATCAGTCAAGTCATGGAGCTAGCACTCGACTGATGGCCGTATCGTATCGCGCTACAGTGTTATCAGTCGACTGATATCTGATTTCCAGTTCTGAAAATCAGAAAATCTCGATTTCGTCATCTTAATTATTCCATTTTATCACGTTAGATCTTGTATATCGAATGTATTGATGTTATACTTTTATTCATGTATTTGTTAATGTATTTTAATGTTTTATTTCATTTTTGCAAACATTAACATTCAATGATTTCCAAAACCTAACATCTCACCCTTTCTAAGTGTTGAAATACACAATCAAGGTAAAAGACTTGTTTTGTGAGATGTAATCTATCCTAGACATTCCTTCCATGCAAACATATGGTAAAACATATGAAGCATGGTGAGTACAAGACATCAAGTTGTGTGGTACTTGAGTATCACTCTAGATATTACCTTTACATCTTAACCACACATTTCTTGATACATGACCTTCCAAAGTGTGCCAATAATCAAAGGTACACACTATGACCTCTAAATCTAGATCGTGTCAATTTTATTGATTTTCATGTTTTCAAGATATATATATTGACACAACCTAAAATTCTTTGAAATTAAGACTCAAGGATATTTCCAAAGTAACCATAACCTTGAAAGTAGCCTTAAAGTGTCACCTTTATTATGGTTGAGTTAACTATCCATCCAATCAAGGTTGACACACCCTAAACCCATCTTAGCGTGAATCAATCACGCTCTTAGGAACCCAAAACCGATTTGAGCTCCTAGGGTTAATTAGGTATTCCTTAGGGATAACCTCCCTAGATACCTTCCTCATGACCCTCCTAGGCTTATTAGCCTTGGTCATTTTGGTCTTGCCTAGGTTAACCTTAGGGATTGCCTCCCTAACAACCTTCTTAGTGGCCATCCTAGGTTTCTTCGAAACCATGGCCAATAGGCACAAACCTTGGTCAACTCTAGGAATGACTTCCCCATTGACCTTGGTCTTCCTAGACCTAGTTAGTGTCCCATAGTCGAATGGAACACTATGGTAAGTCACCTTGGACTTAGGTTTGTGACCCAAACCATTCTTGCCCTTGGTTGACTTTTGACTCTTAGATCCTAGAGTTTGACAATTTGACCATTGAAATTGATTTTGTATCTTGTTTAGGGTCTTTTCCAATTTCTCAAGCCTTGACCTCAAGGCTTGGTTCTCTAATTCTAATTGTCCAATTTTAGAATTTTTATTTAAATCTTGGGCATTGGACTTTCTTGGCGAATGCCTAGTCCATTTTGGATTAAAACCTAGATGTTCTTGGATTTTCTTAATAGATTTCTTAGGTATTATTTTTCTAGGGACATTAGTCCCAAATTTCTCCTTATTCTTAAGGTGAACATTCTTAGCTCCTAAACACATATGTTTGTTATTTCTAGCATGCTCTTTATGATACATACCACAATTGCTAAAATTAGTTCTAGCATGCTTTAAATTAGACGGAGCATTATTTAAATATACCTTAGGGTTTGCCTTAGTGGCTCCCCCTACTTATGATGCTCCCCTTTGCCCCTTCTTCTTCTTCTTTGGGCATTGACTCCGGTAATGACCCGGTAGTCGGCATTTGAAGCAAATGACATGCTTCTTGCTCTTTTGTCTTGGAGAACCGGCGTCCGTTGACTTTTGTTGACTTTTAGGCGCCGGAGGAGCTTTCTTGATCCTCCTTGGACATTTGCTTTTGTAATGCCCATACTCCCTACACTCAAAGCACATAATATGATTTTTGTTTGAAAATAAAGTGTTTGAGTTACCTAGGGTGGTGGTAGATGCCGGAGTTGAATTTTGAGCTTCCTCATCGGATGTTGAGAGCTCTTCTTGAGGTTGCTCCGGTGTAGAGGATGGTCTCTCCTCCTCAATCCTAGAAGTAGATGCTTCTTCCACCTCTTCTACTTCTTCTTTCTCCGATTCGGAAGTTGACTCCATCTCAACTTCCGATTCCTCACTTTCACTTGAGGATGAACTCTCCTCATGGTATCTTGCCAATTTTCTCCATAGCTCATTGGCATACATGTAATCCCCTAGCTTGCACAAAACATCATTAGGGATTAAATCTTCCAAAAGTTTCGTTACCTTAACTTCGGTCTTGAGCTTTTGGCGTTGCTCTTGGGTCCACTTTTTCAATTTTAGGACATTCCCCTTCTTATCCCTAGGGGGTTCAAGGCCTTCAATGAGGATGAATCAATCCTCTATGTTCATCATCAAGAATGTTTCCATTCTTGCTTTCCATGCCGGAAAATCTTCTGGATCATATGGAGGTGGAGTGTTGATTTCCCATCCAAGCTTGTCTTGGAATTCCATCTTCACCCTCTAGCCTTTTGCCTTAGCTCCCGGTTGTTAATCCGTAGAAGAGCCCCGGGCTCTGATACCACTTGTTAGGACCCTTGGAATGACTAGAGGGGGGGTGAATAGCGTAGATAGAATTCGATCGCGTTTGTTTCTACAATTTCGTTAGTGCGCAGCGGAAATAGAAGTAATAAAAGCAATAACGAAATAGACAACAAGCTAACACAATGATATAACGTAGTTCGGAACCGCACGGTTCCTACTCCACGGATTGAGCTCTAAAGAGCCCTAGTGATGCACACGCACTCACTAATGATAAACACTCCTTCTCGACACAAGTCGGAGGCGGAGAAACCCCTTACAATAGATCTTACAACAGTAAGAACGAAATACAAGCAATATACAATGTAAATATGAAATACAAGTAAATAAAAGACTTTACAACACTTGTTTTGATTGCTTGAATGCTTGGTTGCTTGCTTGCACTTGGAGACCTGATTTGCACCAACAAATCGCCCCAATAGCCCTCAAGAACCGATGTCTTTTTCCTCCATCACGAGCTCCATATATAGCTTCAACCTGTGCTGGAAAAAGTCTATCAGTCGACTGATCGGGACCATCAGTCGACTGATGCCACTGTTGTCGTGAGACAACGGCTAGTTCCACGTTGGATAAGTCCAACGGAACTACCATCGACCGATTGTGACCATCGCCGATCGATGGAGTCCTCACTCGACCACGAGTCTCGACTCCGATGCGTGGCGAATTCTCGAGCACCGACTAATCACACGATCGATCGATCTCGATCCATCGATCGCCAACCTATGGCGATCGCTAGGCTATAACCCGCATAAACCCTAGTTGACTCGGTCCAGTCGACTGCCACATGACACCAGTCGACTGGCACACCTCAAACATGAGGTTTTAACTCAAGTATGGTTCCCCCATACTAGCTAGACCACCCTTAGCTTAGACCTAAGTCTTCTAGTCACCTCCATCAGCCTCACGCCTCTCGGATCCCTCCAAGTCATGCATGACTTGTTCATCCATCGCGCTAGCCTTCAGGTGCTTCCGTCGGCTATGTCATGCTAACGGTGTCTACACCGCCAAGGCACATTGGACTTACGCCGCCAAGACTCCGCTTGGACTTTACGCCGTCAACCATTGGACTTGTGCTGCCAAGACTACCGCTTGGACTTTATGCCGCCAATATTAAACCCCTTGGACTTCAAATGCTAACCCATGTTAGACTTTCCATGCCAAGACCATGCTTGGACTTTCCTTGCCAACTCATGTTGGACTTTCCATTTGCCAAGACCCATGCTTGGACTTTCCTTGCCAACACATGTTGGACTTTCCATTTGCCAAGACTAATGCTTGGACTTTCCTTGACAATTATATTGTCACATGTTTTTGTCGAAACATCAAAACACATCAAAACTTCACTCGAGCCAAACTTGAGTCCTGGTCAATCGTGACCTGGACCGATTGCACCAACATCAAATAGGCATTGAGGCTAAATGAATATAGCTTTCAGATGATTATACTACAACCACTCCGCCAGATCCCCACACAAAGTTAGGATAGAGTAATCGAAAACATCTAAGCAATGCATCACACTATTTAGGATTGGTTGGTGGTCTTGTCTACTACACCATCATCAGACCAGACTTCACATATAGATTCTTCATCTAGTATGTCAGTTCATAAGTAATCCTCATACTATCAATTATGTAGCAATAATATTCCCATTTTGCACTCTTTGAAAGGAAACTTCTGTTCCTCGTCACTCTAGCTTAGAGCTTTTTAATTTATGATGCTAAATTGCTAATCAGGAGGGAGATATAAATGATATAAGATCCACCACTCGCTTCAGTTTTCATAGAAAACCAGACGCAATTGTATCTCACTCAGGCACAGAAGTTGATTATCATGTAGCGACTGATATTGTCTTTGAAACAACGACACCTCCTATATATTTTTTTTATTTACATCAGGTACAATGATATAGACATCACATCGTCACATCTGACACCCATTGCCAGTCAAAGCGTCATACAATTTGCACATAACAATGTCCACATATCAATACAAGACATACAAAAATGGACTATGACTTCACCTAACAACATCGCAAAGCAAGAAACATCTATTTGCTCTCCATCTCTACCTCTGATTGATTGGTCGATATATATCACCAAAACCTCTATATGATCCTTGACTACGCATGCTAATATCCAAAATTTGATCGAACATAATCTCCATATTGAGTTTGAGGGGTGTGAGGATAAACAAATTTATGACTGAGCAAATCAGAACTTAATCTAATCTAATTATTCGTGTATGCAGCCTGATTGTTTTTGTTTACAACCATATAAATTCTCTATATAAACTCAATACCAGTAACAATCGATGATAAAATCAATGAAAATGAATTTTTCATTTTCCTACTGACCACGAAAGGGAGTTGATTTTTGGAGCTGAGTTGCAAGATATGATCTGGATAAAGACATCCAATTCCTTCTGGATCTGTAGGCAGGCCGTGAAGGACTAAAGCGGTGGAACGTAGGGATTCTTGGACGATGCCTTTATCTCTTCAAAGGCGAGGATCTCGAATGACCTTCCTTCTTCATGGGAAAGGAAGGGCGAAAGATATCGTCAGAAGAACCGCGGAAGGGGAGGCCGTTGAGTCGTAGAGGAGTTCGAGGCGATCGAAGAGCAGTGTCGCCGAGAACTTTGGCCATTGTATCGAAGGAAAAAAAAAAAGAAGGGGAATCTGGTGCATCCGCTCGTTGTGAGTCGCATAGTAACTCTCTGGGAAAATACTAGGCCGTCCTAACCGCATGCAAAATGGGCCCTCACTTTCTTTTTTTAAAATTGAAAATTTATATCTATTTTTTTTTAGAATTAAAATCTATTATTTTAAATTTAGCAGTAACATATTTATAAATAAACTTGCTAAAATTTATTTATATTTGTCCTGCATGTTCAAAGTAAATTAAATTAATAAATTTAAATAACGTATTAAACGTAAATATACATGTTTAATTTTTTATAATTTACGAATAGGGATAGCGAACCATTACTAAATAATTTTTTATTAGATTATTAATTTTTCAATATTTCTTTTCTTTGTCTCATAGTGAGTTCTTCCCGATATAAATTGATACTTATAATATCCTTTTTGTTTGTTTGTTAGGATGAGAAAGGCTGAAGTAAAGACCGGAAAAGTTACATTTTAAAGACGCATAAAAGAGTTTTAAAAATATTATAATTCAATAACATTTTATAATATTATTTAACATAAATATTTTGCTATAAAGTTGCATTGCTACAATAATATATTATTTAACATAGATTTTTATTAATGATTTTTTATTATGGTGATTATTATAATTCATATAGTAGGTTTTATCTAAGTTACAATGGGTATTATTAACCTTCAACGTTGTAAATAAACAATAAAATTCTTTTAAAAATTTATGAATAAACTTGTGACAACGTTAAACTCACTAACCAATTATATAAAAAATTTAAATAGTGAGTTTATTTAAAATATAAATTTATTTCATCAGCTTGAGTTTTTTAAAAGATCAATGAGATCTAAATAAATCAATCTCAGGTCGAAATTCAAGCTTTAAAAAATCAAATCGAGTTTATTTTATCAGCTTGGTTAATTTTATATTCGTGGTGCAAAAAATGATATGTTCATTTTAAATATTTTTTATCATTGATTCCATCGCTAAATGGATAAATGAAGAGGGTTCCGGATTGATTTTACACTCAATTTCTTTCCTTCTCCTTCTCCTTCTTCATTCGGACCATCCCACTCCACAGTCCATAGGCATAGTGAGAGTAATAAATACACCTTGCCCCACCCCAAAGGTCTCCGTTCCCTCCTCTCGCCTGTCCTTCTTCTCCCCAAAGAAAACCCCAAAACCACCGTCCATAAAGCAGAGATGGCTTCCGCCCCTTCTTCCCTCCATTTTCTTCTCTTCCTCCTCCTCTTCGCTGCTCTCTTATCGCGTTCAGCCGAGGTGAGTTCTTCGCCGCCATTCACCGCCTCTGGATTTCCATTTCTGGTGCTAATTGTGCAGGCTTTGGTTTGATCGCAAGGCGGGCGGGCCGACAGCGTCGATGCGGCCGTCGTCGGCTTTGCCGGGGATGAAATCCTCGCTGATCGACGAGGCCACGCGGAGGCGGCTCAGCAACTTCCAGATATGCGCGCTCTGTACCTGCTGCGGCGGCCCCCGTGGCCTCTGCCTGCCCTCGCCCTGCTGCTACACTATCAACTGCAACATCCCCAACCGGCCCTTCGGCTTCTGCTCATTCACCCCCAAATCCTGCAACTGCTTCGGGTGCCACCTCTGAACAATCCCTAAATTCTAATCTCCGATTGCTTGCTCATTAGCCACTGTATGTTGGGAGTAAAACTGTTCTTTATACTAGTTTTGCTTAATTGGTGTTACTGGTTCGCCTGTGCACTGCAATTGCATAGGGGAATAGTAAAGTGTTGGTGTTCTGTTTCCTGAAATTGTATGAAATTCAGCCTGGTCGATATTGAGGAATGCAGCAAATGTGTTCTCCTCGCCATCTTTGGAATACTGATACTGAGACATGTCACATGTGAGATCTGACAGGAAGTAACCTAGTCTGTTCCTCGTTTCATAGTCGTTCTAGCGACACTGGTTTGGCCGTTTCGATCGAAGACAGTGCCTTTGGTTCTTGGTTTTCTAGTCGAGTCTACAGGTCCAGTCCGGAAGGGTTTTGGAAAAATCTGGCACAGAGCTACTTGTGCCGGCTGTGCAATGCATATGAATGAGGTAGCCTTGCAAAGGCATTAGAGGTGGGTGGGAGTTGGCCGAGCGGCATTAAAACCTATAATTATGCAGTTGAGTTGGCAGTGCGGTTCTTGTGAGTGTCAGCTACTTAAACATCATTATTTATTAGGAAGGCTTCCTGCCTGGTTGGACTCATTTACTTGCTGAGAAATGTCGAAGTCCTCGTATTAAATTGTATTGCAGAAAATGCGATGTTTCTTTTAGAGGAATGTAGCTAAGGGGGCGTCGTCTGGAACACAATAAACACATCATGCGTCTTGCGCTGAGAACCTTGAGGAAAATATGCCCGTTGTTTCGAGGTCTCCGCCGTCTGAGACTTCAGATTCACAAGATCCTGGTGGAAATTCACAATCATTATTTATTTATTTTTTAAAATTCGCAAGTATGCATGTCGAAAGAAGGCTTTTTTTCGAGAGGGGGGGAATCTTGCTGACCGTCCTTCTCCATGTGCCTGTAATGCCTTGTGTTTGTTTTTACACGCATGTCTTAACTGTTCGGAATTGGATACGACAGGCTGAATTCGACCAAGGTAGCATTTCGAGATGAAGTCATTTGAGACTTGCTCGCCGATCGTCCTCTCATTCTGATGATACGTCCCAAGGAGAAACTTGTTCTGGATAAACACGTGTGGGTAGCATCCGAAAAACCGCACTGTAAAATCCACTTGGATCACAAAATTTTGATCATTTTGTGTAAATATATATAAAAAAAAGAAAATTCTTCTAAAGTTAACTATTTCGATGCCATGGGATGTAATCTAATTTTGGACTTGGATTTGATTCGTGGACCCAAGTGTCGGACCAATAAATGCTCATCTTTGTGACGAGAGAGAGGATAACTCTTTGACTAGAAAGTGTATTCTCACTTGTGGAATGACCCATCAACAATTGTTAGCTATAAATCAGATCTGCATGATTAAAAAAATGTTGTTTTTATTTAAAAGAAAAAAACACAGCTCCTAAATATGTCATGTCACGTCATGAGCTGAGAGTTGCTAATATTTGTATCGATCGTTAGAATCTTTTTACAAAATTCTGAATAGAAATTTGAGTAAAGAACGATGGAGATATGCAAGGGACAATGATGTTTAACTTACGAGCATTTAATTGCTTGACTGAGGGTTACAAATACTTAATTCTCGTTGCTGCCTGGCTGTTAGTTTGTCTGCTTTATTTAAATAGGCTGCTGCCACTCTTTATTCCTGATTATTTATCTCTTTGACAGAATTTTAGTCCCCGAGTTTCTTGAAGAGGCTGTCGGTTAAGAAGTACCTATTTTGCTTCAGATTAGGAACTATGGTATTAATTAGCAACATGATGCATATAGCCATTATACATGATGCGACTCTTGGTCATTGTATATTTGTGTAGTTACAATTACTTACAAATGCTCAGTAATGGTACGAAAATTTTGATGACAGTGGCCTGTAACATTGCTAGAGTTATGGAACCTATAAGTTGTTGCTTCAAGGTAGACTAGCTTGATACTAGGCACCAAATCCGCAGCTAGTTAGGCAAAGTTTGGGTCCACTAAAAATTTATATCACTCCGTTGAAGCCCTTAATTAATGATGATAGTTATCACAGAAGCATCCATTTCGCATCTCGTCACCATAATCATAATGGCTGATAGGAAAATGAGAAGAATTTCATGAAATTTTTTGTTATTTATGTTCTTTTGTGTCTCTAAAAGCAATCCCTTCCGTGCTAACAAGGGCATGATGCAGTTTTTGACGCATCGACACCCTGTTTTAGTAGTCTAAGTCAAGTTACTCTAACTGAGCGATTTGAACGAAAAGCATAAGAATTTGATGATGCAATTGATCTGAAAAAGCTGAGGCAAATACACCATAAAGTTTACCTTTCAACGTGTTTTGCAACTCTAGTATCACTTAATGACCAGAGTCCCACATTATTCTTTCTCTAATTTAAACAAGAACAGGCTGCTGGTGATCATTTAGAAACGTAGACCGTGTGAAAGAATCCAAGTACATTTTGACCCCCCCACTGTAGGTAGCGGCGGGGCCGTCCTCCCTCAGTCCTCTTTAACCCCTACTGTAGGTTGCGGCGGCGCCCTCCTTGCTCATTCACTCCCACAGGGATTCGTGGCCCGGCACGGATTTGGTGATGGGGCTGGTGTTTGATACGCGGAAAGCAACAGATTGACGGGGTGGAACTGACGAAGGGTCGTCAGTAGTTAGAGATGTTGAAGACTGGTTCTAATTCTCGCGACAGAAGTGGGATAACAAACACTAACCGCAACACTAACAGTAAAACGAGTTTAGCAATTGAGCCTAGCTCAAAGGCTTCTTCGAAGATCCCTTTGCTCATCCCTGGCAGCAAAAAGAGGTCCGATAGCACCTCGACCTCGGCGCTTCCCAGCAAGGAGGCTCATTTTGATGACAAACCCACTCCAGGTGTACTGAGTTTGTTTGCTCTTCTCTTTCTGTCCAAGTCTTGGTTATAGATGTTAGTCAACAAAAAAGTTTTAGTTTTTGAGACCTTTATTTTATTGGGAAAATGTCTAAAATTAGTTCTTTGTTGTTGCTCTCTCTCCAAACTCGTGGATATGCTATGTTAAATATTCTCCTTGTAACATTCTATTTTGTTTTGGCAGTAATTTAGCTCCATTAGCATCCAATAGAAAGTGACCCGCTAAATTTCTATTACATCAGGCCGTCTTTGGTTAACTTATTACATTTCATCAGTACCTGTTAGCCATGAATTTATATTTGTCTAGAACTTAATGGTCCTGAATACTTTATTTTCTCTTAGGTTGCTGGATAAATTATAATATGAAGCAGATGGAGACAACATCCTGGTACTAGACTATAGTAGTAGCACAAAAAGATTTTTTAACTGACATAATTCCAGCAGGCACGCTGATGGTTTATATAACATGATAGGTTCTTGTAAATGTGAAGTGCTTCTCTTTTTCAGTTTTAGAATATATAGGTTCTCAAAATTATGGATTAGATGCTTCTTTTTCTTCCTCGTTAGCTATAACTTCGAATTCTTAGCTCAGCAAATCCTCATCTGTTCGCTAAGTTTTAAGTTTCCTCATGTAATTATGTAGAACTCTCTGAAACACGGGAGTGAAGAAACTGATCTTGTAGCACTTCAGAAAGAGAAGATTCATCATGGATTTCTTGGTTTTGTGGGTTGAGAGGTAATGAGTTACTCTGTGAAGTTGATGAGGATTACATACGAGATGACTTCAAATGTGTGGTCTTCTAGGATTGATTCCATTTTATGATTATGCCTTAGACATGATATTGGACAATGATATATTCACTAATTATGGTCTTTCACAAAGCTTTATAACTTGCATATGGTCATTTACTTTAATTTGATCTTCTCGAACTTATATCCTGACATTGTACTTTTTCATTCATTGTAGATGTTATGGTAATGATCAATTTATTTTGTTCTCCTAATGTCTATTGTATTTTTCAGGTGATATTGATATTGAAGAGTGTAGTGAGATTGAACCTGCTGTTGAACTACTCTATGGTCTTCTACACGCTCGGTTGATTATAACTAGCAGAGGACTAAATGGAATGGTGGAATAGATAATTTGTCTTTTCTTTTCATTTTATGAGATATTATGGAAGTGTATCTGATTCTGCAGCATGAGAAGTTCAAAGAGGCAGATTTTGGGTGTTGCCCTCGATTTTTTTTTTGTGACGGACAGCCATTTTTACCAGAGGGTACATCTGATATTCCCCACAATGGATCTGTAAAGATCTGTTGCTCAAGATGTGACGATATTTACCTCCCAAGATGCAAATATCAGACTACTATCCTTTTTCTTGTATTCCATTTCATTTCTTCTCTTCTGGTAGAATTCAGAGAAAACTCCTCTCCACAAACACAGTGAGCTCTCCTTCGACAAGTTAGATCATATGTCGGTTCCAAGGTAATGCAATCAATGCTAGTAAAAAGGACAACTCACGAAGTTCCCGCCATGTAGAATTTTAAAAATGATCTATTATAAGTAATCTTATCCTGCTTTGCAAGATGTTGTTTCTAAAATTCAAATTTGTAACCTTTAGATCACAAAGTAATCACTTTACCATTGCATTAAGACTCCCCTTCAATATAACGCTCCTAATTTGCATCAAAGTTTGTGATGCATTTGAAGTTGGTCTTTTATGAATTGGGTGTACTAAACTACTTATAGTTGTCACAAGGACATGCTTATGTTTGTATCGACTGCCTTGTGGAGTAGCATTCTGCAATTTCTGTAATAGATTTTGTTCAATTGATGTAAAAGGTGATAGCGCTCACCTCGAACGCCCCTCAATATCGGTTTCATAATAATACGAATAGAGAGATAAATCACGGAGTTAGTATAATTGATCACCACGTGATCATTCATGTAGAAGGATTTTTTTCTCTCTGGATATGTGTCCATCAGAAATTGATCCTTGCACCATTAATGCAAATCTATAACCATTGTGGCACGCCCATAGAAGCGTAATAAAATACGAGGTGTGGTAAAGATCATCATGCCAGATATTTCATGTATGTCTTGATTATGTTTGTAATTTGTATTGCCATGTGTAGCATGGCATCTGGTAGAATTTGCATTTCGATTAGTCCATCCCCAATATAGAATTGGTACAATAGTATGTTCGAATTTTCTACGGTGAGAAAAATCAGAAAATCGCTTATCATATTGGTTTTTATTTTTGGTACATGCTGTCATGCCAACTCCTTAATTATTCAGTCACAAGCTGAATTGTTTTGATGATATTTTTAATTTACTCGCCTAGTTTCTGACACTGACACTAGATTCCATTGAACAACAGCAACTTCTCTTGGCCATTCATCAAATCGTTGCATGTTTCTTTAACTGTGATAAGATATTGACGGTGCATACATTGGTACCGACTTTTTCTCACTGTTTCTGATAACATACCCTTCGGCAAAACCATCAGTTGCAGTTCAGCATTACGTGCGGAAGGTTTTTGGATTTAAGTTGCACAAGGATTCTAATTTCTAATTGATATTGGAAGTAGAAATTTTAAGCATGCTAGCATTAGCAGAGGTCAGTTTGCCTATTTGTCTCGTGATGACATCTTTGATGAAGTTTAATGTAACCTAGTAGGATTTACTTTCCAGGGCTAGTTCTTTGAATTCATTGTGATCGAGTGTATAGGTTTCTTCATCCAACAGTAGATTTCTAAGGCCGATCTGCCTTTTTTTTTTTCCTGGCATCATTGTGTTGCACACTCACTTTGCCTAACATTTCTCTTTTGTTGCCGACAGAATTGCTAAGGATGACCTTTGTGCTTGGTTATTTCCTGCACTTGCTTTACGTTTGTTTGCGCTTTGAATTAGATACGGGAATCATGATCATTCTCAGGGGCGGATCCAGAGGGTTTTAGGGGTCACGGCTCCCCCAAATTTTAAGTGATTATTGTTAAAAGAAAAATTATTATTTTTTAAATTAATGTTATTATATTTTAGTATGCGACCCCTCAATATAAAATCCTGGATTCGCCCCTGATCATTCTCAATATTTCTGGTCTCATCTAGGCTTCTTGTTTGTTGTCTGATCTAGTTCTCAGCTTTTGAACCATCACTATTCTGCTATTCTTAAAACTGGATCTGTTGTCGAGTTCAAAGCCCAGCATGGGCGCAGGATCAATAGAAATTCTCTGGTTAAATCAAAATATTTTCTGCTACCTGGGTTGTATTGTCGTTGAGACCGGGATGCTGAGGCATCCAGTGGCGAAGTCGGCGAAGGACCAATGACTCGGACAGAAGGACGACTGACACGGTGGGAAAGCTGAAACGGAGGAGCTGGTGTTTCGGAAGTGAGCCGAATGATTATCTTGTAGGGAAAAGGTGGTTAAGGGCGCCGAGAGAGATCTCGGCAAGGCCTTTTCGACACTTAAGGCAAAATTCAATAGGAAAAAGAGAGTAAAGGAAAATAGAGAGAGTTTGGAAGTCACGAACCTCCTTTTCTCCTCCTCAGAGTGCTTATATATAAGCGAGTGTTTTCCTGCCGAGAGGTACGGTAGGCATGGGCAGTATGACTTCTTGACGTAATCATGTCTGTTCTTAGAGGTAATAGAGATCATTACCCTCATAAATATCGTCGGTGCATGGGCTGTGATTAATGCTCATCATGCGATTGATGAGAGACAATTCATCATTAATTAGGTGGACAGGCTTTTGGGGGTCAGTATGAGCATCTGTTCTCTTGTCGGGTAGGACCTCTAACAGGGGTTACCTTGCTGGCCATCTGAACACGAATATCCGCCACGTCTCTTAACTTGCTGAGATATAGCATACTTTGGAAGACCATACAACCGAAATGACGTACAATGGACGAGATGCTGGGCTCTTGGAATACTATACGGTCGAGATGAAGAATAATGACCGAGACGCGGGGCGTCTGAAATACTATACGGTCGAGATGAAGAATAATGACCGAGACGCGGGGCGTCTGAAATACTATACGATTGAGATGAGGAATAATGACCAAGATGCAGGGCGACTGAAATACTATACGACCGAGATGAGGAATAATGATCGAGACGTGGGGGCGTCTAGAATACTATACGACCGAGATGAGGAATAATGACCGAGATGCTGGGCGTCTGAAATACTATGCGATCGAGATGAGAAATAATGACCGAGACGCAGGGGCGTTTGGAATACTATACAGCCGAGATGACCTCTTCATTCTGTTCAGACATGCCGAGCCGATGTATCTTCGTCTTTCGGTGAGACCGAGATATGATGACTTGGAATGCCAGTTGTTATCGTTGTATGGATAATTACAAGGTAGTTTCATCCGGTATCATAGGCATCCCTCCAAGTCTAGTCGAAGGATAGACGCAACATAACTAACTGGACTGACCTTACCGCATTTTAGAGGCGGGTCATTAATGTGGGAATATAATATGATTGTCTCGCTTCCCGAGGACTCACTCCGTCGTGCCACATGTCTCTAGGATCCCTAGAAAGAATCCTCGAGAGACGAATCGACACAACTCTTCTATAAATACCTTTCAAAACCTAGGTCTCGTCACTTTTTGTGCGACACTTCCTCATCATCTTCTTCTCCGGTAATCCTTCTCCTCCTTCCCTCTCCATCGAGGTCTCCGTTCTGTAAGTCCTCTATTCCTTGCCTTCTCCTTTTTCCGATGGCTGAAATCACTAATTTATGGTTCCTTAAGACTTGCAGCGCCATCACTCCTGATGTGCACAGCCAATGACGGAGCCAAAAATTCCTATCTATCCAAGCTAATAATTATATTAAAAATTAACCCGGGCTAATAAGTAAAGTATAAACAAAATCAAAATTTTTATATGGTCAAATAAGAGCAAAAAAAAATTTTACCCGGGCTAAAGCCCGAGTAAAACTATGCCTGGCTCCGCCCTTGTGCACAACCAACTTAGGGAGGCCTTCCATATCCCTCCTTTCCATAGACTTAGAGCTCCTCAGCGAGACCAACGCCCCCACGAACCACCCCCTGAGTTCATCGCCTTCTTTCACAACCAATTGGCGGCGGATCTTCGTTTTCCGATTCACCCTTTTTACACTGAATTGTTTAATTATTTCCTCCTTCCGTTACATCAGTTGGCCCCTAACGCCTTTAGCCTTATCAATGGTTTATCATTGTTTTCCTTTTCTATCATCTTCCTCTCTCAGTCGCCGCTTTTCATTCCAACTTCGTCCTGAAAAAGAAGGAAGCAGGAGTCTTCTTTTTTATAACTCGCTGAGAAACTAAGTTCTCGACAAAGTTCATTACTTCTCACAAGTACTGGAAAACCCGGTACTTGTTTGTAAAGCCTGAATCTTCTTTCATCTAGCCGACTGGGTGACAGCTCGAGCTGCCACCTTCTCCCTCTCTTCGCAGCCTTAAAAAATCTTCTTCCTACTAAGAGATAGTTGGAGTCCTTACCGACTTAAATTTTAATGTTAATGTCTTGCTGGAGGAAAGACTCCTATACCACTTCGGTCTAAGCCCAATAGAGGCTGAGCTGAGTGGCACGTTAGGTAAAGACTTTATTTTTTCCTTCTTTTTTATTACAAAATTCTAATTTTTTCTTGTCTTTGGTAGCCGAAGTCATGCTTAGGGCTTCGATCAATAAGAAAATGAAGTGGAAAAGGGTGCAAATGATCGCCCCTGTGGATGCTCTGACCAAGACACCAGAAGAGGTGGCTCAGAAGAACTCCCTCCACCTCGGCCTTCCATGGTGGTCGAGGTGTTCAGCTTTGAGAGGTCAGAGGAGCAGCGACTGCGGCGGAAAAGGAGTTGAGTGGTACTTTCCTCGGTGGAAGGGAGCCCCTATCAGAGATCCTCCCCCAACCCAAGTCTCCATGACTCGGTTGAGTCGAGTGGTGCTGGTCCATCCGACATTCTGGCTCCGCCAGCAGAGGAGTACCCGGAGGCTCCCGCTCCTCTAGCCGAGCCATCATCTTCCCGCCCGTGAAGTCCCAGTCCTCTCCCCGGGATGTCATCTGGATATTCCGTCCTGAGACAGGAACGCCCTGCCCAGAGTTTTCTTCAGGAAATCCGAGAAACGGTCAGGGTGTCGGCTAAGGAGAAATCCATCCCGACACTGAGCGACGAGATGAACACTCACTTGACACAGGTAAGTTTTCTTTAAGTTTTAAGTTTTTCTCTTCTGTCCCTTTTACTAACTTAACTTTTTCCTTACAGTTCTGGGGGTACCACCTAGAGCTGATGACCCGCCTGTCTCACTTGACCACGACCTTCCAAGGTATACGGGCTTAGGTGACGATAGCCACTGCCTAACTCCGTGACAAGGAGGTGGAGCTTGGGATTGCCCAGTCTGAGGCAGTCGTGTCTCGGTTGAATGTCCTCCGTTACGAGGATGACCTTCGGAACTAGGCACAGGATATCAAGCGCCTCCGTCTTCAAGTGGCTGAGGTGGAGGAGCTTCGAACCCGAGTAGCGGAGGCGGAGGCCAAGCTGTTGGAGGCCGAGCAAGTCAGGGCTGGCCAGGCGGCTTCCAAGTCGACACGGCGTGAAGAGCTAGCAGTTCAGGCCAAAACGACCAGGGATGAACTAGTCTCCTACCTCTCAGGCGAGGAAGGCTGGTGGGAGCAATGCAAGAAGGCCTTCCTGGCCTCAGAAGAATTTTTCGACATCCTAGGAGATCGCACCATCGACATCCTAGAGATAGGCTATGAGGGGGTCATCCGACATTTCAAAGAAGCCGGATACCCTCCCGAAGGAGCCTTGGCCGAGTTCCTGGATCTATAATGCCTAATCGATGAGATTCCTGACTCGACACTCGGTGGGCTCCCGAAATAACTTAGTTTTCATTTTTAGTGGTAGGTTTTTTGTAGTCATATGCGACATTTTTCAACAACTTGTAATTCGTTTGGAATTAATACAAGTTTTTTGGCTAAGTCTAAATGTTGTGCCATGTTTTCTTTTAAAAGGGGACGATTAAGTCTCTCGACTCTCTTACGACACCTAGAAGCGTGAGGAAGCGAATTATACCGTAACGAATGATACTAAAAAAATGCTTAGAGCATACTATAGTAAGTGCCTTCATAATGCCCTATGATAAGGGATTTGGTCAAGACGTGTCATGATGGGAGCCCTAGAAGATATACCAAGGTGAACCTCTTAGATAATACACTGCGATAAGCAAATATAAATAACAGGCTTGCAACACCTCCTAGACACAGTCGAGATATAAATACTTAGAACCGGTCGTGATAGGCGATATCCATAAGAATGAGTCAAAAGATAAACACTTGGAACCGGCCGTGATAGACGATATCCACAAGAATGAGTCGAGAGATAAACACTTGGAACCGGCCATGATAGGTGATATCCATGAGAATGAGCCGAGAGATAAACACTTGGAACCGACCATGATAGGCGATATCCATAAGAATGAGCTGAGACAGATGACTTTATTCGAATTGCACCGTAATAATAGGTGACTTTTTATAAGAATGCGCCGTGATAGACAGCTTAATCTGAATTGCACTGTGATAGGTGGCTTTTATAAGAATGCGTCGTGATAGGCGGCTTAATCTGAATTGCACCGTGATAGGTGGCTTTTATAAGAATGCACCGTGATAGACAATTTAATCCAAATTGCACCATGATAGGTGACTTTTATAAGAATGCGTCATGATAGACATCTTAATTCGAATTGCACTGTGATAGATGACTTTTATAAGAATACACCTGCAATCATGAAGAAAAGCTCTTATTATTTACAAATGAAAAGCCTTCTTACATACCGTGTGAATGCTACACATGATAGGGCCACAAATGGAAAGCATTCCATGGTCGGGTGAGCTCTTTCCCTTCGCTATCCTAAAGATAATAAACTCCTGAGCTGAGCTTCTTAATAATTTTATACGGGCCCTCCTATCGGGGTGCCAACTTGCGGCTTCCCCCGTTGGCTGGATTTTCTTCCACACAAAATCGCCGGGTTGAAAGGAGCGTGGTACCACTCTCTTGTTGTAGGTCTGCGCTATCTTTCTTCGAAAAACACTCATTCGGCTGACAGTGTCATCTCTTGTTTCTGTTACTAAGTCTAACTTTGCTAGTCTTGTTTCATCATTATTGCTACTGTCCAGAGCGTAAGCCAAGACTCTAGGTGACCCCATACCAATTTCAACTGAGACTAGGGCTTCGTATCTATAAACTAAGTGAAAAGGGATGAGGCCAGTACTGTCCTTGGGAGTTGTTCTGTACGCCCATAGAATGCTTGACAATTCTTCCACCCAACTTCCTCTTGTATGGTCCAACTTAATTTTGAGCCCCCGAATCAACACTCGGTTGGTAACTTCAGCTTGTCTGTTGCTCTGAGGGTACGCCATTGATTGAAAGCATGTTAAATCTCCAATTGTTGGCACCATTACTTTATTTTTTGACCTTCAAACTGTCGCCCATTATCCGAGACCAAATTTCTCGGAATGTCGAATCGGCAAACTATATTTTTTCATAAGAACTTCAATACAGCTTCTTCGGTTATCTTAGCCAGGGGTTCTGCTTCCATCCACTTTGAAAAGTAAAGGAACTTTTTCTGATTCGGCCCGTTTGGTAATGTACCCACTAAATCTGTTCCCCACTGGTCGAAGGGGCAGGATACCGCCGACACCTTGATTAGTTCAGAGGACTGTTAATAGAAATTTTAATGTTTCTAGCAGCTGAGATATACGCACACAATGGGTGACATCCTTCTGAAGCGTTGGCCAAAAGTACCCGGCCAATATAATTTTGCGGGCTAGAGATATACCCCCTGAATCATTTCCACAACAACCTTCGTGCACCTCCCTCATAACATACTCAGCCTCCTTAGGGCCGAGACACTTAAGCAAGGGTCGAGCAAAAGCCCTCTTATATAGGGTGTCTCCAATGAAGACAAATCGAATCCCTCTTCTCTTGGTGATCTGCGCCTCGACTCGGTCATCCGACAATGTCCCCCTTTTCAAATAATCGACAAGGGGAGTTCTCCAATCTAGCGGATTTTCGGGCACAATCAGATCTTGATCTATATGAGCAATGAGATGAGTCTCGGCTAGTGAGTCCTCCAGGCTCCAAGTAGTGAGAGCACTGGTCATGCGAGCCAATTCGTCAACCTTTTGATTATCTGCCCGAGGGATTTTATGGAGGGTGACTTCTTAAAATTCGGATGCCATTTTGCGATAAGCCTCCATATACAATTGGAGTCACTGATTGTTGGTGTCACATGAGCCTTTAACTTGCTCCACGGCTAGCTGTGAGTCAAAGTATAAGGAAACCCGTGAAGCTCTGACATGCCGAGCAGCTCGAAGACCTTCCAATAAAGCTTTGTATTCAACTTCGTTGTTAGAGGTCCGGAAGTTGAGTTGCACTGGGATTCGGATCATATCTTCTTGCGGAGATACTAGTAGCACTCCCACTCCGCTTCCTTGTTTAGTAGCCGAGCCATCGACATATACTCACCATGTTTCATTTCTTTCTACTCCGGTGTCTCAGCCTGGAAATCCGCTAACACTTGTGCTTTGAGGGATGTTCTGGACCGATACTGGATATCATACTTGGCTAGTTATGTGGTCCACTTGATTAAGTGGCCGGATGCATCAGGATTTGTCAATATTCTTCCGAGGCCGCTGTTGGTTAGGACTGTGACCGGATGAGACAAGAAGTAGGGGCGGAGTTTTCTGGCCGTTATAAATAGAGCTAGTGCAAATTTTTCCAATGTTGTATACCTGCTCTTGGCAGTTTTTAATAGATGACTGACAAAATAGATAGACAATTACTTACCATCCTCTTGCCGAAGCAGGACTGATGCTATGACTTCTTCTATAGAGGTCAAATATAGTTGCAAGCTCTCTCCTGACACCGACTTGGCAAGTGTGGGCAGTTCAGATATATATTGTTTCAGCTCCGTAAAGGCTTATTCACACTTCTCATCCCATGAAAACTGAGTCGACTTGCGGAACACTTTGAAGAAAGGAAGGCTCCGCTCAGTCGACTTAGGGATGAAGCGTGAGAGCGTCGTTATCCTTCCGAGCATCCTTTGTACTTCTCTGATATTCCTGGGAGAGTTCATGTTCTGCAGGGCTTGAGCTTTTTTGGGATTGACTTCGATGTCTCGTTCGATCATAATGTACCCGAGAAACTTGCCTCCTCGGACGCCAAATATACATTTGTTGGGATTGAGCTGAATTCTTACCGACACAGCATGTTGAATGTCTTCGCCATGTCTTTAATAATGTCTTCAGCTTTTGTGGACTGGATGAGAATGTCGTCCACATACACTTCAATATTTCGGCTTATTTGCAACCGAAATACTTTGTCCATTAGCCTTTGGTAAGTGGCGTCAGCATCCTTTAATCCGAATGACATAACCTTGTAGCAGAAAGTGTCGTCCGCCATGACAAAGTTGACTTTCTCTTGATCTCCTTGTGCAAATGAAATTTGATGATACCCCTAATGCACGTCTAACATGCAAATTAATTCGCATCCTGCCGTAGAATCAACTAGCTGATCTATCCGAGACAAGAGGTAGCAATCTCTAGGGCATACTTTATTAAGATCTCTGAAATTTATACATACTTTGCACTTCCCTCCTAGTTTAGGTACTAGTATCATATTTGCAACAATTCAGGGAATTGGACCTCTCGGATGTACCTGACTTACAATAATTTCTGTATTTTGGCTCAAATGATCTGATCTTTCTCCAGGCCAAAATATCTTCTCTTTTGTTTTACTGGCTGAGATTCGGGAAGGACATTCAGTCGGTACTCCATTATGGTCCGGGAGCTACTTCAATTTTGTTCTTCAGGCCAAGTAAAGATGTCTCGGTTGTTTGCCAAGCAGTTGATTACTCCTTGCTTTAGCTCGGCTGGCAAATCGACAGCAACTCAGACAACTTGGTCAGGCTGATCAAGCTATATTTGTACAACATTCTCGTCCAATGTCTCTTCCCGGAGAGTATAAACCTTTGATATTTCAATCTTCCAATTTTTTCTGGGGCCCATCCAGACTGCTTCTACATAGCATCTCCGAGCTATCTTTTGATCTCCAGTAGCCTTTCCAACTTGATTATTCATAGGGAATTTGATCTTCTAGTGATAAGTTGATACGACAGCTTCGAAGGAATGTAGCGTCGGTCTTCCCAAGATGACGTTATAAGTTGAGGCAGCATCTACCATCGTAAATGTGGTAATTCTGGTCCGACGGAGGGGCTCCTCTCCCAAAGATAGAGGCAGATCAATCCGGCTGAGTGGAGATACCTCGTGACCCGAGAAATCGAATAGAGCCGTATTCATTGGCTGGAGTTGAGCCGGGTCGAGTTGCATACGATCAAAAACATCTTTAACAAAATATTAACCGAACTACCTATATCCACGAAGATCCTAGCCACATCATAATTGGCGATGGTGGCTCGAATCACCAAGGCATCATCATGTGGGACAGAAACTGCTCGCAGGTCCTCGGGGCCGAAGATTATTGAGGGTCCTTCGGCGCACCTTCGGCTGGTATTCATCTCCATGTTTTCCAGCTGCCTCCCATGAGCTTTCCTGGCTCGGTTCGAATCTCCATCTGTAACCCCGCCGGTGATCATGTTAATGGTGCCACGGTGTGGAGTGTTGGAGAGGTCTTACGGCGATTCCGACCGAGGAGTTGGTTTGCCCGGGGAAGCATCTCTGGCCCTTCGGGGAGCTTGGACCCATCTCTGCTGCTCAGGTGAGGGTGGGCGAGCCCACCTTGCAGGGTTTCGCCTAGCGTGATTTTGCGGTTCCAGTCTTGCTTCTATTTATGGGAATCGAGGTGAGGCATTGAAGTTTTGATGTTGCTTCCTCATTACCTGCCTAATTTCTTCAACCAGGGTACGACACTCCTGGGTCAAGTGGCTATATATTTGATGGAAGTCGTAGAAAGGGTTGTGCTAATTTGGCAACATTAATGACTGAGCGGCCTCCTGCACGGTGTGAATTACTCTGTCTTTAGCTAGCCGCGGAGGGTAGGCAGGAGGAGCTTTGGGAGGACGAGTTGGTGTCGGTCGAAGGACCTTCCTACTCGACTTTTGGGGATGAGGTGGGCTAGACCCCCTACTCCTTGTTGTTCATCGACTGCCTTCTCGACCCCTTCCAGGTTGATATAAGCCTATGCTCATCCTAGCAAAGCCTCAAAGTGGGGCGGGGGGCTCTTCATCAGGGACTTCAAGAAATCCCCCTTTATTAACCCCTGAGAAAAGGCATTGACTATCGTCTCGGGCGAGACACCCGAGATGTCTACGACCACCCAGTTAAATCGGTGTATGTAATTCCTTAAGGATTCATGACGCCTTTGTTTTATAGTCATGACATACTAGGAAGTGCGGTGGTAGGTTTTGCTACTGGCGAAATGCTGGAGGAAGAGAACAGAGAGCTCGTGGAAAGAACTGATAGATCCTTCAGGAAGCTAATCGAACCATCTTTGTGTGGAGCTTATTAAGTTGAGAGAAAAGACTTTGCACTTGGCTCCATCAGAATAGTTATGCAGTAGGACAACCTTTTTGAATCTCTCCAAATACTCCTCCGAGTCGGCCGAGCCGCTATATTCTCCTACAGATAGTAGCTTGAAGGATTTGGGCATTCTTTCGGCTATGATGCTGGGAGAAAAAGGAGAATCTGTGCCGACTAACGGAGTCTTTCCCTTCTTGGCGTCCCTTTCTTGCGGTGTGTAAGAGGGCACCTCTTCAGAAGACTCCGATAGAGACACCGTTGAGGATGACTCAGTCGGCAATAATGTTGGGAGTATGGAGAATACAATCAAAGTCCCACATTAGTAAGATATGGAAAAGATCATGTGCTTATAAGATAAAAAAATATCTCCATTGGTATGAGGTCTTTTGGGTAAAACTTAAAAACAAAACCATAAAGACTTAGGCCCAAAGTGGACAATATAATGTCATTGTGAGAATATGTGGATCTTATAGGTATAATAATTGGTATCAGAGTCATGGTCTATGTCAAGCCGTGAACCTCAAACGAAGGAAGTAGAGCTCCCATGTCCGGATCAAGAGAACCAGATACCAGATAGGAAGTCTAGTTGGGCTGGGAGGATCGAATAGTTGACAGAAAGTCCAGTTGGGTCAGAAGAGTTGGACAACTGATAGGAAGTCCAACTGGGTCAGGAGGGCCATACAGTTGGTAGGAAGTCCTGGTGGATTGAGGATCAGACATCAAGCATAGGAAGTCTTTTGAGGATGGATAGACTTGAGGGGGGTTCAATGTGGTCCTTCATTTGAAAGAGAGATTGTTGGGAGTATGAAAAATACAATCAAAGTCTCACATTGATAAGGCATGGAAAAAATTATGTGCTTATAAGATAAAAAGATATCTCCATTGGTATGAGGTCTTTTGGGTAAAGTCCAAAAATAAAACTATGAGGGCTTAAGCCAAAAGTTGACAATATCATGTTATTGTGAGGATATGTGGATCTTATAGGTACTAATAAATGAGACTATTGGAACTATCTTCGGAGAGACTAGAGTTGAAGGGGTAGATGTTGGTGATGGATCTTGGACCGAGCTGGGGGACGCCTGCATAGGAGCAGGACCTCCGGGGAAATGCTCAAGTATGACGTCTTCCATGGTGGTTTTGACAAAGACGATGATGTTTTCCCTGGTCATACTTCCTTCGGTGGAGTTACGGTTGTTGGAGTTCGCTCTTTGGTCTCCCATCCTTATCTCAGGTATATTTACGTTCTCACAGACGACGCCAATTATGTTGCCGCCAAGCCCAGCCGGATGTTGAGGTGTCCAGTGGCGAAGTTGGCGAAGGACTAGTGACTCAGACATAAGGATGGTTGGCACGGCGGGAAAGCTGAAACGGAGGAGTCGATGTTTCAGAAGTGAGTCGAATGACGTATCCTACAGGGAAAAGGCGGTTAAGGGCGTCGAAAGGTACAGTAATGCCCCTCCGACGCTCAAGGCAGGATTCAATAGGAAAAAGAGGGTAAAAGAAAATAGAGAGAGTTTGGAAGTTGCGAACCTCCTTTTCTCGTCCTTAGAGTGCCTATATATAAGCGAGTGTTTTCTTGCCGAGAGGTATGGTAGACATAGACGGTATGACTTCTTGATGTAATCATGTCTGCTCTTAAAGGTAATAGTGATCATTATCCTTATAAATGCCGCCAGCGCATGAGTTGTGATTAATGCTCATCATGCAGTTGATGAGAGACAATTCATCATTAATGAGGTGGACAGGCTTCTGGGGGCCAGTATGAGCATTTGTTCTCTTATCAAGTAGGACTTCTGACAGGGGCTGCCTTGCTGGTCATCTGCACATGAATACCCGTCACGTCTCTTAACTTGCTGAGATAGAGCATACTTTGGAAGACCATACAGTCGAAATGGCGTACAATGGTCGAGATGTGAGGCTCTTGGAATACTATATGACCGAGATGAAGAATAATGATCGAGACGTCGGGCGCTTGAAATACTATACGGCTGAGATGAGGAATAATGACTGAGATGCGAGGCATCTGAAATACTATATGACCGAGAGGAATAATGATCGAGAAGCGGGGATGTCTGGAATACTATACGATCGAGATGAGGAATAATCACCGAAACGTAAGGCATCTGAAATACTATACGACCGAGACGAGGA
This sequence comes from Wurfbainia villosa, assembly GCA_025175895.1. Lineage (NCBI taxonomy): Eukaryota > Viridiplantae > Streptophyta > Magnoliopsida > Zingiberales > Zingiberaceae > Wurfbainia > Wurfbainia villosa. Next base: position 5,462,056 of record JAKLTH010000193.1, on the reverse strand, counting down.
ATAATGACCGAGACGCGGGGGCATCTGGAATACTATACGATCGAGATGATTTCTTCATTCAGTTCGGACATGCCGAGCTGGTGTATCTTCGTCTTTCAACGAGACCGAGATATGATGATTTGGAATGCTAGTTGTTATTGTTGTATGAATAATTACAAGATAATTTTATCCGGTATCATATTGGTTTGCAACTTTAAGGCTGCTGATTCCATCCATGTCTTCCATTTCGATCCCTTTGAAGAAAAAAAAAACAATAATTTGATATGCGGTAACTGACCTCTTTCTTATTTGTTGTTCAACGCCAATTCCTTGCTTCGATTTTAATAGTAAAATGGGTATGTCTTGAAAATGATAACTTAAAGCTATGTAAATCAGCCGACATGTTTTGTCTACAACTTAAAATGGATATGATAGCTTTTTAGCTGGATCAAAAGTGAAGTGTACAAAAGCATAGACGGAGGGACTCATAAAGACAAATAACTATTCGGTCAAATAAAAATAAATAAAGCATGCTCACACCAAAAAATCTCACACGTTCAGATTAATCAAAGAAAAGAAAAAAAAAAAATGGAAAACGAATCAGAATAAGAAGAAAAAACAACCAAACACACAGGCCAAAGGCTCAAGGTCTGATTCATCTTAATTCGCTGAGGGGAGGAGGGGGCGGCGTGTGGGTGTAGCAGGAGGCGATGATAGAACTGTAAAAGAATTAAGTGTTTATAAATAAATTTAATATTCGATTTGATAAGAATTCATTTATGTTCGTTTAACATGCATCAAAGTCCATTAATAAATAAATTTGAACAACTTGATAAATTAAATAAACAAGTTTGAACATAAATATGATCAGTTTGTTAGTGTTCGTGAATAGTATTTGTGAACAATATTTATGATTAAATTTATTTAAAAATTATTTATGATCTTATTTATACTTATTTATAAATAAGAATTAAAATATTAAAAATTTAAATAAATAAACAAACTTAACTTAAGAGTTTAATAATATTTAAATAAATTAAATTTAAATAAGTTTTAATCAAATTTGATTCAACCTTGAATGAAGCTTAATTAAAAATTTGATATCCATTAAATAAGTTAAATTCAATTCAAATTCAAGTCAAGCTTAAGTTTAAAAAAAAATCAAGTTAAATTTGAACCGATTTTTTAATATTTTGGTAATTTTAGATTTGATTTGAATCGATTTGATTATCTAATAAGTGAACACCGTAAAATTTAACTTGCCTTAGTTTATTTATAGCTCTGGAGGATGGTGTAAACAGTCTGCAGAACGGTGAGGACGAGGAGGAAGATGGCGGCAGCGAGGGAGAGGAACGCCCAGGGGCTGCGGAAGTAGGTGTGGATGAGGTTGGCCCGCCACATGTTGATGCTCTTCCGGCAGTACTTGTTCACTCGGCGGTGCACCTCGTCGAGGCTGCTCTCTGGGTCCAGCACCACGTCCTTGGACAGGCTGTTGAAGAGCTTCGCCACGGCTTTGTCGCTGCCCACCGCGTTCTGGATGATGCCCCGAGAGTGCAGCAGGCTCACGTCCTTGGCCGAATCGATGATGTTATCCATGAAGAAGACATAGGAGGTCACCTCGTTCCCCGCCGACACGTGCAGCCGCTCGAACGCCATCAGGTTCAGGAACATGTACTCGGTGGAGTCGTCCACCACGATCACCGGTAGGCTCAGCACGCCTCGGTGGAACCGGATGTCGCGCAGACTGTTGCTCTTGCTCGGCTGGAAACGGATCCCGGCCTCGTACAGCTCCACCGCCGACCGGATCACCTCGTTCGACCCCTCCTCGGGGGGGCCCGCACTCGACCGCGTCAATGGTCCCAAATTCAGCAGGCTGCGGCGGAATACGTCGAGGGGGTGGAGGCCCAGCACTGTCATCGTCACGTACTCATGCTGATCAATGATGCAAAACTTTAGGAGTAAGACTTATAAAATGTTGGGGAGTAAAATGAAAATGTTCTCCTACTTTCGCCGGCTTGCCGCACTCGACGGCGAGCAGCGCGTCCAACGCCAGCAGCGGCAGCTGATTCTCCAGCATCAGCATGTCCCGCTTTATGTACGGCACGTTGTACAGAATCCCGTGGCTGCTGAACACCGGGTCGTTCACCGCGTAGTCGTCGCTCGAACCCCCGCCGCCAATCGTCGTCGACGCCCTCATGATCTCCAGCATGAAGCACGCGTCGGTGACCATCAGACGCAGGAACTTCTCCTCGTCCCGCCAATCCTCCCCCACCCCCTCGTACGCCTCCCGCAGCGGGCCCGCCACGGCCTCCATAGCCGCCACGAACTCCTTCAGCGGACGCTTCGACCGCTTCAGGAAATGCAGCAGCGCCCGCCGCTTGTGCTCCTCCATGGGCGCCACGTCCTGGTCTCCGTGGTGGTACGGCCCGAATGACACTACCTGCGGCCGGTACGCCTTAGGGTTCAGGTCCTTGATGCAGGCCGGTACCTTGTAGATCGACCGCTTGTTCCATTGCTCGATCTCGCGTGCTTGGTCTATGTTCCCGAGTTCCTTGTCGATCTCCACGACCCAATTCGCCATGCTCCCATTCGAGTCCACGAACCTGCACCTTTATAATGCATGGCTGAGGAAGATTAAAAATGAGATTTTGGTGGTGAAATTGCACCGTCGAGGCTTTCCAGCGAACCAGAAGCAAGCTTTAGCAAGGAATCCACATGGAAATTGTGGTGGGGATTTGGAAGGAAGAGTGTGCGACAGGGGAGGTATCTGTGGCATCTAGGGAAACGGAAAAGGGCAGGAACAGGGTTGATGATGAACCCTTAAAACCCTTGTATGCTTTCGGAATAAGTCACCCACAATATGCTTCTTCGGTGGGTATTTCCTCTCTCTATCAAACATTGTTATATGCTACATCTGGTACAGTCTAACCAAGTGACCATGAGAGTTTTACTCTCTTAATTTACAAAAACCTGCTCCACTGTGTGTATTAGATGCATGCTTTTATGCTGTGTGGAAGTATTATGCCAACGCCGCATGCCATACGTCCCGTAGTCTAATTCTGCATCTCCATCCAATGTGGTGGTACTAGTTTTTATAAAAAAAATTAGGTTTGAATTTGAATAAGATAAATATTTTAGGGATTAATTTTTAAATGGATATAAGTTGTGCTGTAAATTTATTTAATAAGAAAAGTAAAAAAAAACTATATGATTCGGTTGAGATTGAGATGATGAAGTGTCCAGTGACGACGACGACAAAAGAGAGTTGACTCGGTTCGAAGGATTGATGAGCAGTGCTGAATGGAAGGGTGAGCTATCGTGGACGTGGGCTGAATGAAACTTCAAAGCCGAGAGGAAATCCTGCGCAGAAAGAAATGATTAAGGGCGCCGAGAGAAATTTTCGACGCTTAAGGCAAGAATTAGCAGGTAGAGAAAATATGGAAACACTTAGTATAAGATAAAAGATGTCCCAACCTCTTTTTTCTTCCCTTCAAATGTCTCTTATATAGGCGAAGTTCTGCTTGCAGAGATGTACGGAGGGTGTGGGTGATATGACTTTATGATAGGACGACGTCGATCGACTATTAGAGATAATTGAGATCATTATCTTCATAAATGTTGTCGGCACATGAGTCATAATTAATACTCTCGCACGGTTGATAGGAGGCACGTCTTCATTTAATAGGTCTCACATATTTCTTTAAAGCAGGTATAGTCATATGTCATTCGGTAGGAGGAGATTATTGTTGGAGAAGGCCCTGCGCGCTATTTTGTCTCCAATGACTGTCACATCATTTAAATGGAGTTGTGACATAATATATGCTAGAAATGTCACCTGGCAAGAAGGGAATATGTAACTGAATGTCAGATCTTCGGATTGTCATATAGTCGAGATAGAATATATTAGCCGAGATGTAAGGTCTTTGTTTTTAAAATGATCTTCTTCATTCGGCAAGGCCGAGAGATAATAGCTCCATCATCTGGGAAGGAGCTGAGATGGAATAAGTTTTTTTCTTTCGACGTCTTATTGAGGTGTGAGGCCCTCACAATTCAGCTTTTATCATTCGACCTTGTGTCGAGATGTAATGTCTTTGCATACATGTTGCCTTTAGGGCATGAGTAGTTATAAATACAAAAACCTTTGTCACTATAGGTTAGTTTTGCCTCGGTATCATAGGCACCCCCCCAAGTCTAGTTGAAGGGCATGCGTAGCATGACTGACTGGACTAGCCTTAACTTATTATGATATATTCTTTTGATTTAATAGGGTATGAGAGGCAACACTTAACATCTGTCCTCGAGACCGGACAAAATTTGCCTTTAGGGATATGTCATAAATGTGAGGATTTGGATATGATCGCCTTGTTTCCCGAGGCTACACACCGCCATGCCACGTGTTCGTGGTATCCCGAAAAATGATCCTCGAGAGACGAAGCGACGCAGTTTCTTTATAAATACCCTTCAACATCTAGGTTTCGTTACCTCTGCGTTCGACCTTCTCAGCATCTTCTTCTCCGACGATCATTCTCTCCTTTCCTTCCTCGTCAAAGCTCCCCGTCCCGAAAGTCCTCTATCCCTTTCTTCTGTTTTTAATAGTCGCATCCACTGATCTCTGGTACCTTAAGACCCGTAGCACCATGACCTCCGACCTTCATAACGAGATTAGGTCCGCTTTCCACATCTCCAACTCCTATAGACTTAGGGCTCCACAGCGAGACCAACGCCCCCATGAGCCCCCTTCCGAATTTACGACTTTCTTTCATGATCAGCTAGCAGCTGGTCTTCGTTTTCCTATTCATCCCTTTCACGCCGAACTATCCAACTATTTTCTTATCCCCTTACACCAGTTAGCTTCTAATTTGTTCCATCTCATCAATGACTTCATTATTATCTTTCTTTTCTATCACCTTCGCCTATCGACCGCCGCTTTCCACGCATGTTTCGTCCCGAAAAGGAAAGAGGCAGGTGTCTTCTTTTTCACGGCTCACCGAGAGACCAAATTCTCGGCGAAGCATATCACCTCGCACAAGTATTGGAAAACCTGATACTTGTTTGTAAAGTCGGAGTCCCCTTTCCTTTGGCCGAATGAGTGGTAGCTCGAGCTGCCCCCTTCTCCTTCACTTTGAAGTTTTAAGAAGACTCTTGCTTACCGAGAGATAGTGGGAGTTCTCTGGGGCTTGAGTTTTAATGTAAATGTTTTGCTGAAGGTGTTGGTGCAGGGGCACTAGATAATCGAACCTGTGTTTTGATTATGGCAAAGATGCAAAGTTAAGTTTACATCGTTATCTCACGAGCTAAATCGAGTGTGTAGAAAAGTACTAAAGCTGGAGCTGAAGGCTAGCGACACCTAGAGGAAGCCGCGATGGTCGAGCGACACTCGAGTGACTTCGGAGGGAGCTAAAAGAATCGAGTGGAAGGCCGGAAGAGAGAGCTACAAAGTAAGTATCGAGGTAAGCTCGTGTGAGTGAGAGATGGTAAGATTGTGTCCTCTGTACGGGGACGACCGTAGGCGGCGATCCGACTAAAACTTCCTGTGGAAGGTCTAGGTCGAGATCGGACAGTTATAAACTGTCGCATTTACCATTTTTCGTACTAATCTCTTACTGCAGGGAAGTGGCCAGGCTGACAGTCGACTGCTGGACATTGGGCAGTCAACTGATGCTCATCAGTCGACTGATGGGAGGCATCAGTCAACTGATGGTGACGAATCAGCCTTTGCGCTAGGTCAAAATAGATAAGGTTTGACGCGGCCACTTCGCGATAAAATTTGTACAACTTCGTGATCTATTCCGAAAAAAGAGGAGACATATTCAGAGACTAAAATCTATAAAAGGAGAGGAGTATTCCAACTCCAAAGATCATCAAGTCTATTCTCAAGTGCTCTTACAACGCCAAAGCTTCAACATCGTCATAATACCGACGCGACGACAAATTCTCATCCTCTTCGTCGGCAGCAGCAACAAGTAACATATTCTATTGTATTCTTTGTTTTTATTCGTAACGAGGTGAGGTAGGCTTGTTGTCTCATCCTCGTACTTTCGATTTTGTGATCGTTGTCTTCTACCTCCAACGAGGAGGAGACGTTATAGTGCTTTGCCCTCCGTACGCGGTCTAGGACCATTAGGGCCTTGGAGTAGCAACTGTTGGGTTGTGAACCAAGTAAAATAAACGTGTCTCTTTATTTTCCGCTGTGCTTACTCATGTATCGAACAAACGAACGAAAAGATTTACGCTCGCTATTCACCTCCCTCTAGCGACGCTTCTCGATCCAATAATTAGTATCAGAGTGGGGGCGCTAAGATTTGGTGAAACCATCAATCTAGCACTTTTTGATTTTCTTTTCGTATTTTTCGATTCGAGTTTTTTTTTAGGTTTTAGTTTCCTCCCGCACTACTAATCCAAGACGAAGTCTTGGTACTTTTCTTTTGGTTGTGTGTTTGCAAGTATTCTCTTTTGGAGTAGCCGACGGTAAAACGACCATAATTTTTCGCACAAGTGGACTCACAAAACGATCTACCTACCAAATCGAAGCTCTATGAGAAATCTACATTTAGTAACAAGTTTTTTACCCTCGTAACAAGCTGTTTCCAGCCCCAAAAACCAATGTTTAGTACCCTTTCGGGGACATCGAAGGTAGTAAGCTTCCAATTTTTGTTAGTTTCTTATTCTTCTTATTTATTTCCTGTTATTTCCCGCACTACTAATCCAAGACCAAGTCTTGGAATTCTCCTTGGTTTTTATTCGTGTTTTGCAAGATACTTAATGGCTCACATTGAGGGGTATAGCACCACCCGACCTCCATTTTTTTAACGGAAATGATTTCCGTTATTGGAAAGGTCGGATGGAGTGTTTCTTGAAAACACAAGTCGAGACTTGGATAATAATCCAAACCGGCTTTGCTCTATCCACCAATGATCAAGGGGAGCCCTTGAATTTTAACAAATGGACAAATGCAACCAAGAGGCAAATCGAAGCCGATGCAAGAGCAACCCAAATATTGCAATGTGGCTTGTCCAAGGAGGAACTCAACCGCATCAGACTATTCATTAGTGCCAAAGACCTCTGGAATAAATTGATTGATCTACACGAAGGGACGTCCGATGCTAAGGTATGTAGAAGAGATTTACTTTTAAATAAATTTTATAATCTAAAGATGCAGGATCGCGAGACCGCCACCCAACTACATGCATGGATCCAAGACAGCGTCAACGGTCTCCACTCGATCGGACAAGCCGTAGAGAACCGGGACCTTATAAGGTATGCTTTAAATGCTTTCCCTAGGACTACCTTGTGGGCATCCATGGTCGATGTCTATAAGGTCTCTAAGGACCTTTCGAAGCTTAGATTAGACGAACTATTTTCTGAATTTGAACTTCACGAGCAGACTAACATGGTCCAGGATGAGAGAGATATTGCTCTACTTGCAGGACAAAGAAGCAAGGCACCTACTAGGCAAGAAGATGGACTCGAACCCGAAGACGAATCAGAGTCCGAATCCGAAAAGGTGGAAGCAATAATGAACGTTGTGCAGAAAATCGTTCGGAGGGAAAGGAGGCTACTAAAGAATCAAAAGAGGACACAATTCAAACCAAATCAAAAGAAGGCTTTTCATGCAACATGGGACAACGAAGAAGGCGTCGGCATAGCATGCATGGCAAGACCCGAAGAGTTCGAGTCAGAGTCCGAATCCGAATCCAATTACAACACCGACTCCGAACTCGAGGACTACTTCGAGAAGCAACTCAAAGCCAGACCAAAAGAGAAAATTAAGGTTAGCCGCTCACTAATTCATACGCTTTACAATACAATTAAAATGCTTACTAGGAAATTAACTAAGTTCGAGTCTAGGGTTGAATCGTTACTTGAGGAGGTTGAAACCCTCAACCAAGAGGCTACTCTAACCTGTTCAACTAGTCAAGTTCAAGAGGGAAACTCAACCCAAGTTGAAAAACTTGAGGAGGAGAATTCTCTCTTGAAAGACCGAGTTTAAGAGGTTGAGGCTAGGTTGGAAAGGTTCACATTGGGATCTAAGAACCTTAACCAACTACTTGGAACCCAAAGAGTCGTGTACAATAAAACCGGACTCAGATTTAAGTCAAAGACTACGAATAGATCATATATGTCTATCGTAAATCGTAGTCATCAAAGAGTCCAAGCATGGGTCCCAAAGGTTTTACTGAACTCACACATAAGGACTAATAAAGTTTGGATTCCCCAGGATCAAGTTCATTATTTGAATAGACCATACTGGTTCAATGGTCCAGGGGAGCTAACACTAAAATAGTATACCCGCTTACTTAGCAAAACTATTGCATATTTACTTTAATTTTTAGAGCGGCTAGATAGGGAAAATAAGTTAGTCAACTCTTGACAACATAGTATCAGAACGCGGCGAGATGATAGTACATTAGGGAAATAAAGTCTCGTGTATTCGAGCTAGATAAGGCGTATCTAGCTTGGTGCACTTGACCGAGTGGAACTAGCTGAAGCTACCTCGTCGTATCCTAAACTAGTTAGACCAAGAAGTAACCCTAAGTGACTTAAGTGATATTTTCTTGAATTTGGCTTTGTCTAAGGAAGTGGTCGTTGTTCCGATCAAAGAAGGCCCCTGTACCTCGCCACGACCTGGAAGCCAGTTTCTCGAAAAGTTACTTAACGATCTAAAGGTTAAATCCGAATCTAACCCAAGGTTGACTATCTTTAATCAATTTAAAATCATCTCACAAAACATATAAGGTGAACAAATTCTGAGACACATAGAATGAGTGAGATGTTAAGGATAATTGAAATATAACCTCTTCAAAATACTACTTATTTTCTCAACTATTGTACTTAACAACTCTTAGGCCAAAGTTTAGCGCCCCATACATCTCTTATACTTCATATATTTGACTAAGGGGCAAAGCAAACTAACCCTAAGGGTTATATTACAAACCTTTAGATTATTGGTGCAGAGGGACACACCTTGAACCAATCTATCTAACTACTGCTAGACGCATGCTTGGACCAATATTTGATTTATCTAGATGCATGCATATTTGCTTGGACCCTATTTTATACAAAAACCCCAACATTTTTTTTATTTATGGCAAAAGGGGGAGAAGAGCGAAAGTTAAGGGGGAGTAACACAAAATTTGATTTTGAAAACTAAAGTATCTATTTCAAAACTCACCTAGGGTTGAGGGGGAGTTTTTGGAAATGACATTCATCTTCTACTATACTTGTTTTATACTTTGATTTCCCTTAACTTTGTGTTGGTTTGCCATAGATCAAAAAGGGGGAGATTGTTGGTGCAGGGGCACTAGATAATCGAATCTGTATTTTGATTATGGCAAAGACACAAATTTAAGTTTACATCGTTATCTCACGAGCTAAATCGAGTGTGCAGAAAAGTACTAAAGCTAGAGCTGAAGGCTAGCGACACCTGGAGGAAGCCGCGGTGGTCGGGCGACACTCGAGTGACTTCGGAGGGAGCCGAAGGAATCGAGTGGAAGGCCGGAAGCGAGAGCTACAAAGTAAGTATCGAGGTAAGCTCGTGTGAGTGAGAGATGGTAAGGTCGTGTCCTCTGTACGGGGACGACCGTAGGCGGCGATCCGACTAAGACTTCCTGTAGAAGGTCTAGGTCAAGATCGGACGGTTAGAAACCATCGCATTTACCATTTTCCGTACTAATCTCTTACTACAGGGAAGTGGTCAGTTGGCAATGATCATTGGACATTAGCCGATCGATGCTCATCGATCGACCGATGGGAGGCATCGATCGGTGATGGCGCATTTAATCAGCCTTTGCGCTAGGTCAAAACGGATAAGGTTTGACGCGACCACTTCGCGATAAAATTTGTACAACTTCGTGATCTGTTCCGAAAAAAGAGGAGACATATTTTTAAATACGAAAAATTTAAAATACTAAATTTAATGGCCAAAAATTTAGAAAAATAATTCCAGGAATTATTTTGGGATTTTTGGAGAATTTTAGGAATTTTTTCAGAATTTTTCTGGATTTAAACGGGCTAGTACATGATAGTTACGGGGATAAAAAAAATAGGCTTTTAAAAGGCCTGTTTGGATTATCTAACCTAAGATTTTAAATAGAAAACCTAGGTATTTCTATTTCCCTGATTTTTATTTTCCCCGCCGCTACCCTTTTCCTCCTTCGGCAGTTCCTCTCGTGCGACCTCTTCTTCGCCGACGACCAGGCCGCCGTTCTTCCTCCCTCCGCGGCCGCCTCTCCGCCGACGTCTCTTCCTCACGTCCCGATCGCCCGGAGTCTTTCTGGTCGTCCCTCATAAGTGTCGTCGAGTGTCTTTCGCCGTCGCCGCGGTCCTCTGAGCTCAGGACCACGCCAACAGCGAGATCGTGGCCCGACCTCCTCTTCCCTAGACGATGACCGATGACCTCCTCGATGCACCCCTCTTTCTCCGGCAGCGCTGCGCCGCCATTGTGTCCCGCGCCGTCGTCCAGCGTCGCTTCGCCGTCCAGTAAGACGCCTCCTCCTCTGCCCTTCTGGCCGAGCATTGTCGGAGGTAGGTAAACACTGCTCTTCCTTGACCTTGGGAAGACCTATTCTCAGCTATGATTTTTCGCCGTGTAACACATCGATCTGTGGATTAGGGTAGTGACTGGCGTTGGATTTTTCCGGCGAACCGAGGAGATTAGGAGGTGGGTTCACTACCGTGTGTCATCAGGAATAGGTATGCGCCAATTTTTCTTCTTATCTTGGGAGAGACCTAGTTGGTAGCTATGAATCTCTGTGGTTGAGCAATTTGCGAAATGGGGCAGTGGTTTAGGGCAGTCGAGATTTGATCGGGTGAACAGGATTGGGGAACTTCTGTCGGTGGAGGTTATTAGGGGTTGTAACGAAGGTGTGGTAGAGTGTGTGTTGTTGTGCGACTGTGATTGGAGTTTGTTGTTGATTGAGAGGGATGTAAGAGTCCATTTGGGTGATATTGGCTGTGCATGGTTAGGTGTTGGAGTTTTGTGCATATTTTCTGTGATGTGGGGTTTTGGTCGACTGTGTAAGGGTTGGATAAATTAGTGGAATTGGAAATTGATTTGGGTTAATTGGTTTATGTAAGAAATCGATTAAGTATTTGATTTGTCGGTGAATTGCATTTTTAGTGCTTAACAATAGTTATGCTATATGCAGGTTTCGGTCACGAGGCAGGTTCACGGTTGTGACGATTTGGTTGTTTTCTCGAGCATTTTTATCAGGCGGGTATTTTGACTTATCTCCTAGATATAGTCATGTTGATATGCTAGTTAGGATAGCTTGCAATAATTTTCATGTTTATATGCCTAGTATGTTTTTGTGCCTACTTGATACATGCATTTGATCGGTTATGGTTATACTTTCCCTGTTTTACTCGGATCATGGATATGTACTTATTGGTTGTGCATATTATTCGATTATGCATTTTAGTTGGATTTACATGCTTTAGTGTCATGCACCATCTTGCATGATTGCATATTGACTGGACGGGGTTCCTTTATAGTTGAGCCCGCAGCCAATTACATGGCCTGCACACGTTGTCACTCATGGGTTAGTGATACATCAGGAGGGTGTGTGCAGTTGCTCTGTCAGACTCCGCTGGTCCGCTCATGGATAGCGATGAGGTAGCGTGGTAGCGGACATAGATCCCTCCTCTGGTCTATGACACCGGGAGATGAGAGCTTAGCTCCCCCACTCTGTTTGGGGCAGGAGGATAGGTGTACTCCAATAACATCCTGTCCACTCGGTCACTCAGGAGCAGTGATGGTAGAGTGCACAGTTGTCATAGCCCTACCTACTCGGCTTCACCATCGCGTGTGAGGCGGCTGACTGGCGTTAGGGGTGACTATGTCATTTGCACGGCATGCATTTTGCATGGATAGCATTTGTATTGTGTTTGCTGCATTTTTATTGCTGCCTTGGATGTTGCATATGATTGTCATGCATACAGGATACATATTTGTATATGGGGATGACTTTATTTCTTCTAGTATGGCACATGCTCCTATATCAGGGTAGGAGATTCAGGTAAGTACAATCCTTTTGTATTTCTTTCTTGCATACCCTATATATATGAGACTGTACTGGCATGATTATTAGTGTTAGCTATATCTTACTTTGCATATCGACTATATCCGCTGAGTTATTTGAACTTACCCCGTGGTTTTATATTTATTTCAGGATGAAGCTGTCAGGAGAGTCCAGTTGTCATACCCCCCCTCGTCGTGATAGTTTATTAGTTATTTGAGTTATGGTTTTGGATTTTGTATAAAAGATATGTTTAGGTCCAAATGTTTTGGTTATGTACTTGTGGAAGTCTGGAGATATTTGTTGTGTCCTGATGGACTATTCGATTGGTTTGGTTGTATGTTCCTGCTCAAATGGCAGAAGGGCTATGTCTCGATGATTTAGATCTTTTATTTATTTTGGTTGATGGTCTGAGGCCGCATATTATGTATAGTGTGTTGTGGTTATTGTTTTGATCGTGTTGATCGATGTATAGTGGTCGTGTCGGCCTTGTATGTTAGTTTCATATTGTCACCCGTATAGGGGAGATGCTGCCGAATTTTTTATCGGGCGGGGACTCCCTCGGGGCGTGATAATTTATTGGTATCAGATCCTAGGTTCTGAGTTCCTTAGGGTCTTTGGGTTTTCAGAGGTTGCCACGTTTTGGCAGGTTAACTGGGGTATTTTCGGAGTTGTACGGATTTCCGACAATTATTATGTTTCGAAAATTTGAGGTATTATTGACGAGGTCAATTTAGGGATTTGGCGGCGACAAGACATCTCCAGACGGCTAACAGGTGAATAAATTCTAGAAAATTTTCTAGATTTAGTGCATATTTGTATTGGTTATATTGGTTATGCGGTGGTATCATGTTTTGTCTAGTATTATTTTAACTTTATATCTGTTAGACTGTTAGATTTTTATGTTGTTGGTTTATCGTTAGATTATGGTTATTAATTGCTATTACTGCTATACGTAGCTAGTTATCATTGTGATATAAATGATTGGATATTATTGGTAGATGTTTACCTCTTACTTATTGGACTAGTATTAGGATTAGACTAGTTAAATAATATGACTAAGATGGATACATTCGTAGAAGGTATACATAGAGGTTCTTTGACTCTCTAGATCCTAGTGCATGATGACATGATTACATTGCTTACGTAGTTTAGGGTATATATAGGCATCTGATGCTTTATTTAGTATTGCCTTGACTTTGATCTGGCATGACTCTTTAGTTATACCCTAATTAATTTCAGCCATTGATTGCTATTAGTATGACTATGCTGTCATTTATTAGACAACGTGTTATATGTTTATATGGTTATGTGTTTTTGCGGTGGATACCATGATTAAGACTAGTAGAGATAGAATAACTTAGATGAAGTTATTCTGTAGGAGCGGATCTCAGGAATGAAACAACATTAGTAGAACCTTAGGTGTTGAAACCCTAGGCCTAATAACTCGGATGTGCATATTGATATATGTTTATCCATTTACTATTTCAGTGATATGGTGATCGGACTAGTAGAGTTCGTATGGTTAGGATGTGATTAGTCCTTACTATATCTCCCATTCTTGGTTGAGAGAGAGTCTGCAGTAGAGTCTCTCTATGGTTGCTTTGTATATCTGTGGTCGAATATGTCTCCCATGCATGGTTGAGATAATCTACTGTAAGATCATATTCTTGCGTTATCCACTCGGAGTTGGTGAAAATCGGATTCGTATGACGTCTGTAGCTAGATAGCTACTTTACATTTTAAGTACCCACGAGATCTGTTCATGGTAGCATGTTGTAACATGCATGATTGAACTGGTAGAATGATATAATTTAGGCTTAACCCTCTTGAAGGGCTTGATAGTAGATTTGTGGTCCTTATTGGCCTTGATAGACGTTTCCTGTTAGCTGGGACGAAACCTTATGAGCAATCGTCTCGACGTGTTTGTTAGTGGACTTGTGTTTTTTATCGACTTTGATAACCGATCATGTTAGAAGGGTTGAAACCCTAGACTTAACCATCTCGATTTATTTATTAATAAGTCGATGATCTTTACCGGCTTTGGTAGACCTTTCGTATTAGAGGTGTTGAAACCCTCGCTTGACCGCCTCAATGGGTTTAATGGTGGATCGATGATCTTTGTCGACATTGATAGTCATTCTATGCTGGATGTATTGGATAACCCTAGGCTTAACAACCGAGGATAATGGATTGCCCACGCGACCTATTAGTGGTAGTATGCTAGTGCGTGCAGTCAATAACTAGATATTTATATACTTCCTGTCTATCCACGAGTTCTATTCATGGTAGCATGTAGTTGCGCATAGACAGTGCTATTGATTGTCGACCCACGAGTTACGTTCACGGTAGCTCATAGACAGTTCCCTTTGTATTACCTCGAGAGCCACGAGGCTTTGTCGTGGTATCTGGATGTGCATTGCTTGTAGATTGCAATGGTTGTGTATGTTACAGGTATATTTGTTATACCGCCGACCAAGTTAATAGCAGACTGATATTGGTACTCTGAGGGTTGGGTTACTCTAGTTGTTTTCTTTGACTTCCATTATGTGCATTATGAGTATGCACTATTGTCTATCCATCCACTGAGTGGTTGTACTTACCTCCTCCTCACTTATCCTCTAGGTTAACTGATGGAGGACGTATCCTGTTGACCTACATTTGTGTCGCTCAGAGAGTTTCTTGCCGTGCTTATCTCCCTGCATCGTCGGGATGCCGCTTTATTTACTTTATCGGTATTGCATTTTATTTATGCACTTTGGATTTTTATCGCAATTTGTTTTGGTGTCATAAAAACTATTTTACTTTAATGGATATATGTTTAGTCATGCATGCATGCAGTTAATAAAATACTTATATTTCTATTATTATTTTGAGGTTTTTACTAGATATGGTCCAGGTATTTCTGAATATTGTCACTAAGGGGCTCATCTGTCATTTGGATAACGGATATGCCCCCAGGACGTGACAATTTTATTGGTTTGCGGTTTTGGTTTGTGGGTTTTGTGTTTCGAGGATTTTCTTTTCCTTGGATTTTTGGGAGTTCTCGGGTTTTGGGACCAGGCGAGCTGAAGGATATCTCTGAGCTATAGGAAAAGTGTTGTCTTTAGTGGTTACTGTACTTTAGTGGTTAGGAAGAGTATTGACTTAGTGAAATTGCCCCTACTCATGGTCGGGGACGAGGTCGAGGACGTAGTGACCTTGCGGAACCTAACGATGATTTCAGAAGTACGGACTCTTTAGAGGTGCCGACTGATGACGGATTAGGAAACTAGGGATTTGGCCTGCTAGCCACCAATTTGAAGGACAAGGAGTAAACCCTCAGAAAATATCAGTCCCTACTAAAAGTGATTTGGTTATGGATAAGGTGTGTATGTCTACACTGGTCAAGACGATGAAAGATCGTTTTACCTTATTATAGGAGGTGTTGGATGGGATATTTATCTGTCCCAGTATTTTTTCTAGAGAAGATCCAGAATTCTTTGTTAAAAGAGAGATGAACATTTGAGATTATGCATTGATTATCGATAATAGAATGCGGTAGTTGGGGAAGGAAATGAATATCCTTCATTTTGGATAGAGGACATATTTAGATCAGCTATAGGACACCTGTGTATACTCTAGGATTGATTTATGACTGATTGGTTGATATTGTAGTGACATGGTGTCATACAATTATCATTGTTGTTGTAATGATTGTTATATCAACAACCTAGAGTAAAGAGAATGCAGGTGTGTAGCGACGATAATTTCATATTTGGTATGAATTGTATGAGCTAATGATTATCTGATTAGACTTATTGATGACTTAGTCGTCCAGGGATTTGGGAAGTCGTGTATTCTGTACACGATTGGATCAGTTGTGGTCGTTGGATTGCGTAACTTGGCCACTGTTGAGGGTGGTAGTTGGAGTTGCGCACTCGGTCACCATTGATGGTAGTTTTCTGGGTATTGATTTGATTATTACTATAGATATGGATAGAATGCTCAAGCGGTACTACATCGCTGACTGGATGGATCAGGAAGGGGATGGAATTTACTTGGTCTGAAGCTTGTGAAACTAGTTTCAGGGCTCAGATGATGGTTGACTTTTACGCCAGTGTTGATTAGTCATGCTGGTGTGGAAGGAAGGGTAGTGTACATGGATGCATCATTTCGGGGATCGTAGCGATTCCGATGCTATTGAATAAGATGTATCCTAAGCATACGACAGTTAAAGGACTGCGAGATAAGTCGTCATATATATGACGTGGACTTAGTAGTTATTATGTTGTTTTGAATAGGTGAGGAGCAGAAATGCTCATGGAGTTTGGCTAGCTACTGGATAGCTACTATAGAGTAGCTGGAACACGAATGGTTGTAACAAGGAAGTTTGGTTGTGATAGCCTCCCATGCACTTACAGAGTGTGTGGTGGAGTGGATTTTGGATGGTAGATGAACTATCATCTCTGACTCTGAGGAGGATAATGGTTTCCGGAGTTGCATTAGTTTAAGGAACAGATGCTTCAGGAAATTCCAATTCTGGAATGGAAGTGGAAGTGTATTATTATGAATTTGGTGGTGGGTTTGCCAAGTACACGTCAAAGCCATGACGCAATTTGGGTAGTCATAGACCAACTAACCAAATCCGCGCACTTCTTAGCGAATCGAAAGACCGACTCTCTGGATTGTTTGGCAGAGTTATATTGTCGGGATATTATCAGATTGCATGGTGTTCCTTTGAGCATTATATCAAATAAAGATCCCCGGTGCATGTCTCGGATCTAGCAGAGTCTGCAGCAGGCCTTAGGCACACACCTTCATTTTAATACTGCATTCCATCGATAAACAGGTGGTCAGTCTGAGCGGACCATTCAGACTCTAGAGGATTTGCTGAGGTCCTATGTTATGGTTTTCGGGGGCAATTGGGAGGACCACTTGCCATTAGTGGAGTTCTCCTACAGCAACAGCCATCATTCGGCTATCCAAATGGCACTATTTGAAGTATGGTATGGTAGTTAGTGTCGGATACCCACCATCTGGGAGGAGGTTGGGGAGGCTCAGTTGTTAGAAACCCAGAGAGTTTAGCATTGAGGCAGAGTTGGTCCGTACAATCAGACGTAGAATGGCAAAGGCGTAGGGTCGTCAGAAGAGTTATACGGATCGGAGACGAAGACCTCTGGAGTTCTCTATTGGTAATCATGTATTTCTGCGAGTCTCACCAATGAAAGGGGTGAAGAGATTTGACCTCCATGGTAAGCTAGCTCTTAGATATATTGGTTCGTTTGAGATTTTGGAGAGGAACGGAGCAGTCGCTTACTGCCTAGCGCTACCACCATCCTTGAGGATATTCATGAGGTGTTTCATTTTTCCATGCTGAGGAAGTATATGTCAGACTCTACACATTCCGTTAGATGTGTCAGGTTCCATTCAACCTGATGCTATTAGCGAAGAGGTTCCAGTATGGATTCTGGATCACAAGGAACGACAGTTGCGGAACAAGTTTGTGCGACTTGTCAAGGTCGGGTGTAGTCAGCACACCGATGAGGAGGCTACTTGGGAGCTTGAGGAAAAGATCAGAGCTCAATACCCCCACTAGTTTACTTAAGGTGCGTGAGATAGATTTTAAGTACTTGTGGTATCTCTTACTCATTATGCATGTGAGAAGGAAATTTAGGGACCAAATTTTTATTAGTGGGGGAGAATGTTAAATACGAAAAATTTAAAATACTAAATTTAATGGCCAAAAATTTAGGATTTTTGGAGAATTTTAGGAATTTTTCCAGAATTTTTCTGGATTTAAACGGGGCTAGTGTTGGTGCAGGGGCACTAGATAATCGAACCTGTGTTTTGATTATGGCAAAGACACAAAGTTAAGTTTACATCGTTATCTCATGAGCTATTGAGTGTGCAGAAAAGTATTAATGTTGGAGCTGAAGGCTAGCGACACCCGGAGGAAGCCGCGGTGGTCGGGCGACACTCGAGTGACTTCGGAGGGAGCCGAAGGAATCGAGTGAAAGGCCGGAAGCAAGAGCTACTATCGAGGTAAGCTCGTGTGAGTGAGAGATTGTAAGGTCGTGTCCTCTTTACGAGGATGACCATAGGCGGCGATCCGACTAAGACTTCCTGTGGAAGGTCTAGGTCGAGATCGGACGGCTAGAAACCGTCGTATTTATCATTTTCCGAGCTAACCTCTTATTGCAGGGAAGTGGCCAGCCGGCAATGATCACTGGACATGGAGCAGTCGACTGATGCCCATCAGTCGACTGATGGGAGGCATCAGTCGACTGATGGCGACGATTCAGCTTTTGCGCTAGGTCAAAACGGATAACGTTTGACGCGGCCACTTCGCGATAAAATTTGGACAACTTCATGATCCATTCCGAAATAAGAGGAGACAAATTCAGAGGCCAAAGTCTATAAAAGGAGGGGAGGATTCCATCTCCAAATCACATCAAGTTTATTCATCAAGTGCTCCTACAACGCCAACGCTCCAACATCGTCATAACGCCGACGCGACGTCAAGTTTCGATCTTCTTCGTCGGCAGCAGAATCAAGTAATATTTTTGATATTGTATTCTTTGTTTTTCTTCATAACGAGGTGAGGTAGGCTTGTTGCCTCATCCTCGTATATTCGGTTTTGTGATCGTTGTCTCCTACCTCCAACGAGGAGGAGACGTTATAGTGCTTTGCCCTCCGTACGCGGTCTAGGACCGATAGGGCCTTGGAGTAGCAACCGCTGGGTTGTGAACCAAGTAAAATAAACGTGTTCATTTATTTTCCACTGTGCTTACTTTGCGTATCGAACGAACGAAAAAGAAAAGATTTACGATCGCTATTCACCCCCCCCTCTAGCGACGCTTCTCGATCCAACAATTGGTATCAGAGCGGGGGCGCTAAGATTTGGTGAAACCACCGATCTAGCACATTTTGGTTTTCCGTTCGTATTTTTCGATTCGTATTTTTTTTTAGGTCTTTTTCCTCCCGCACTACTAATCCAAGATGAAGTCTTGGTACGTTTCTTTTGGTTGTGTGCTTGCAAGTTTTCCTCTCTTGGAGTAGCCGACGGTAAAACGGCCATAACTTTTCGCACAAGTGGACTCACATAATGATCTACGTACCAAATCGAAGCTCTCTGAGAGATCTACATTGCCATTTCCAGCCCCAAAATCCAACGTCTAGTACTCTTTCGGGGGTATCGAAGGTCGTAAGTTGTTAGTTTTTGTTAGTTTTTTATTTTTCTCATTTAATTCTGCTTATTTCCTATTTATTTCCCACACTACTAATCCAAGACCAAGTCTTGGAATTTCCTTTGGTTTTTATTCGTGTTTTGCAAGATACTTAATGACTCACATTGAGGGATATAGCACCACCTGACCTCTATTCTTTAACGGAGATGATTTCTGTTATTGGAAAGGTCGGATGGAGTGTTTCTTGAAAACACAAGTCGAGACTTGGATAATAATCCAAACCGGCTTTGCTCTACCCACCAATGATCAAGGAGAGCCCTTGGATTTCAACAAGTGGACAAATGCAACCAAGAGGCAAATCGAAGCCGATGCAAGAGCAACCCAAATATTACAATGTGGCTTGTCCAAGGAGGAACTCAACCGCATCGGACCATTCATTAGCGCCAAAGACCTCTGGAACAAATTGATTGATTTACACGAAGGGACGGCTGATGCTAAGGTATGTAAAAGAGATTTACTTTTAAATAAATTGTACAATCTAAAGATGCAGGATCATGAGACCGCCACCCAACTACATGCGCGGATCCAAGATATCGTCAACGGTCTTCATTCGATCGGGCAAGCCATAGAGAACCGGGACCTTATAAGGTACGCTTTAAATGCTTTCCCTAGGACTACCTTATGAGCATCCATGGTCGATGTCTACAAGGTCTCTAAGGACCTTTCGAAGCTTAGGTTAGATGAATTATTTGTTGGCAACCGTGCTATTCCTCGGAAGCTCATTGGCTCCCATGTCCCCGGATTAAAATTTTCACTAATGAAAACTAATCCGGATGGGATGAGTTTCCTAAGCACAACCAATTCGTCGTCGTGCTAACAACTTGAGCGATCGCTTGAACAAACTAGTTGTTCAAGCAACACAACTCTTCTAGTTGGTTAGCTGCGGAAGAGACGACGCACGGATCGCCGGTTTTTGTGTTTCTTATTCGGGGTCCATGATTATACAAATACATGCAAATGTAAACTAGTATAATCAACATATACTAACATAAAGAACATAAGCTAGCATATCAATAAGAACATGCAAAGAACAATAATAAAAGTTGTGAAACTTTTATACCTCTTAATCTTCTATCGTATGTCCTAACCTCCTTGTAGACTTCGTGTGGGCGAAGATCCTCCACAAGTTGAAGCTTCCTAGATCTTCTTCAATCCAAAGAATGAAGAACTCTCTTTCCCTTCTTGCTTGAGCCAACCACCAATCCACAAAAGGATTGATGTCGCCGGCCCCAAGAATAGAGAGAACATAATGGAAACAACCAAGGAACCGAACTAGGGACAAACCCTAGTTTTGG
The DNA here is from genome assembly GCA_025175895.1 of Wurfbainia villosa. Lineage (NCBI taxonomy): Eukaryota > Viridiplantae > Streptophyta > Magnoliopsida > Zingiberales > Zingiberaceae > Wurfbainia > Wurfbainia villosa. The sequence continues at coordinate 5,441,536 of JAKLTH010000193.1, read as the reverse complement.
TGCCACCGGCCAAGATGGAGTGAAGAGGAGAAAGGGAATATGTTGGGCGTCGGCCACGGTGGAGGGAATAGAGGAAGGAGCCGGCCACACCCTAGGGAGAAGAAGACCTCCTCTCCTATAGTTGCCGCCCAACTTCCTTGCAAACCCTAGCCGCCCACTCATAGGAGCCAAACCCTAATTAGGGTTTTCTCCTTAGGTCTTCTTGCCGCCCAACCAAGGTGGAAGGAGGAGATCTAGAACCGACCACTTACCCTAGGAAGAAGAAGAACTCTTCCACAAGTTGCCGCCCACTCTCCTTCCAAACCTTGGCCGCCCAACCCAAAAGAGCCAAACCCTAATCCAATTTGGGTTTCCTCCTTAGGGTTTCTTGCTGCCCAACCAATTGGAGGCTAAACCCTAATTTCCATCATCCAACCTCAACTACTCTCTCCTTACCGCCCAACCCATAGCCACCCTTTTATAGAGTTAGGGTTTAGGCCTTAGTTTAATCTCCACCGTCGATTCTAGGGTTTTAATCTCAACCGTCGGATCTAGAGATTTAATCTCCACCGTCGGTTCTAGAGTTTTAATCCTAACCGTCGGATTTAGAGATTTAATCTCAACCGTCGGTTCTAGGGATTTAATCCCAACTGTCGGATCTAGAGATTTGTTTTCCATCATTTGATCTAGACTTCATGAGGTTTATATTAGGCTACGATAGGGACCATGAGGAGGAGTTGGGTCTTGGCCACCCGATGGATCGGAACCACACAAACTTGATCAATCAATGATGTTCCATTCCACTAGAGGATCATCATCGAACTACCTCACCAACCCCCATAAATTAATATGGGCTCCATATACCGAAGTGCGCTAGCTCTTGTGGCTAGTGCATGGAGGTATCCAATTAGAGGTCCCGGGTTCAAACCTCAAGGGCTGCAAGAATTACAATCCCACGAATATGTGAGATTTAACGAGCAAGGTCCCATGGTCTCTGACCGAGATCACGCTCCAATAGGACAGTTGAACCGTTTCACCCAAAAATCCTTCGGGGTTTCTGATGAGGGGGCTCCTTCGGGGGCGGTGGCGGCAACTCTAAAAAGTTTACCCATCACAGTTTTACCGAAGTGCGCTAGCTCTTGTGGCTAGTGCATGGAGGTATCCAATTAGAGGTCCCGGGTTCAAACCTCAAGGGCTGCAGGAATTACAATCCCACGAATATGTGGGATTTAACGAGCAGTGTCCGGCGGGTCTTGACCGGGTACGCTCCAATAGGGAAAGTTGAACCGTTTCACCCAAAAATCCTTCGGGGTTTCTGATGAGGGGGCTCCTTCGGGGGCGGTGGCGGCAACTCTAAAAAGTTTACCCATCACAGTTTTAACCGAAGTGCGCTAGCTCTTGTGGCTAGTGCATGGAGGTATCCAATTAGAGGTCCCGGGTTCAAACCTCAAGGGCTGCAGGAATTACAATCCCACGAATATGTGGGATTTAACGAGCAGTGTCCGACGGGTCTTGACCGGGTACGCTCCAATAGGAAAAGTTGAACCGTTTCACCCAAAAATCCTTCGGGGTTTCTGATGAGGGGGCTCCTTCGGGGGCGGTGGCAACAACTCTAAAAAGTTTACCCATCACAGTTTTTTTAGAGCTCTCTAGCGATCCAAACCACCGAATCTTCCCTCCCCCTCCGGCGGCATCCCATGAGGGGTCGCCGGAGGGGGGCAGGGGCTGCAAGGGAGGGAGAGGGTTGCGAGGGGAGGAACCAACAGTGGAAGTCGCCGGAGGGGGGCGGGGGTGTGAGGGATGGAACCAACGGTGGGCTCTCTTAGGGCCACCGTTGGCTGTGGCGAACGGCGAAAGAAAGGCGAAAGGAGTTGGCATCGGGCTGATGGCAAGGAAACTGCGGTCGCCGGAGCTCCCACAAAGGCTATGAACTGCTGAGCCGGGAGGGGGTCCGACCTCTTGTGGATGGTCTGGGGATACCGGATGCCCGCGCCCCTTAAGACGCTGCAAGCGAGGCGAACCTACGGAGCTCATCGATGCCGCCAGGTTGATGGTGAGTACTACCTCGCGATGGTCTTGGGAATACCGGATGCCCCGCCCCCTTAAGATGTCAAGTGGAGGTGGACCTCAAGGGAGCTCAACGATGCCGCCAAGGCTAATGACGCAGTACTACTCGCGATGGTCTTGGGGATACCGGATGCCCGCCCCTTTAAGACGCCGGGCGTTAAGGTGGACTCTAAGCTCAACGATGCCGCAGTTGATGGAGATCGGGAACGAAGACAAGGCGGAAGACGAGGCGAGGACAAAGCTCAAATGGGGCGGCCCCGATGGATTTTCGGCGCCTCACAGCTGCTGTCCATGGCATCCAAAGCCTCCGGCTAGTTTCTTGTGGCTGCTAGAGTCTCTCCGGTGAAAGATTGGAGAGGATGAAGGCAACGTGCGAGAGATCAGAAACAAGACTTGAGGTCCTGCTGCAACCTTGATGTGCGCGACTACATAACCTCTTTGTGCGTAAATCGGCTGGCGTCAGCAGCGGTGAAGGAAATGAGGAGGAAAGGCCTAGAGAGGATGGAGGTCTCTGTCGTGAGACGGTGAGGCGGTCCGAAGGATTTCGGTGCATCGCACTTATCCACGGCTAAACCTTCCACCGGCTTCGTGGTGATGATGGTTCTCGGCGAAGGCTTGGGGAGAACGAAGGCACCCGGCGGGAGGCAGATGCGGTCAACGAAGACAAGGGACGGGTTTGAAACTGCAACCTCGCCTTGACGCGCCATTGTATCGTCCTTTCGTGCGGGAAAATGCAGTGCAGTGGGTGTGCAAAACATGGACCGGTCCAAGCAACCCGGTGCATGTCGCTCTGCGTCACTGCCACCGGCTTGGAATCGTGAGTTGACTCAAGAGGTCCAATCTTGTGCCGGGGAGTTAAAGCTAAGCTAGAATGTTTGTGGTGGAATGTTTATAATAGGCCTGCTATTGATGTGGAAGTCAATGTGTGAGGGGGGAACTGTCCTGGCCTCACATGATTTCTATTAGGTGGCCTCAGGAGACAGGATGACACAAGAAGGTATGCAAGAGGAGCTGAGTGCAATTGAACGGTGCACGGGAGCACAGAGAAACATGGACGGTACACATGAGTGAATGTATTGTGTGAAGACTTGTACGTCAAGGCGGGTACATCTCAGATCTGATACTTCGTCAGACATGACATGAGAATGAACCCTTGGCTACTGTATGTTTGTGCTTTTTCTTGATGATATCTATTTACCCTTCATAAAAAAAAAAATATGGGCTCCATATATTATTTGTACATCCATCTCCCCGTGTTTAAGATATCGAATGTCCGTCAATTAATTGATTTACTGACCATCAATTAATTAACATCTAACTCCTCGAGTAGTACCACTCAACCTTATCATCATGTTGACTAAGTCAACCTGCAGGGTTTACATGATGAACCTTATGAGCTCCTCAAGGGGACATCATCAACCTAATATATAGGACACGGTTTCCTCCTATAATCAACGACACACCATGTAAATAATATCATTTCCCAACTTATCGGGCATATTGATTTAATCCATAGAAATCTCACCCTCTGGTAAATCAAAGAAATAAATATTAAGTACATGTGCCCGTTATTATATCGGGATTAAGAGCATGTACAACATAATATCCGAGTCAGGTCCGATTATGCGATCGCAATAAATTGAATCACCTCTATATCGGTCCTGCTCAATACACCGAGGTGTACTAGTGTAACTCTATGTTCAAGACAAAACAATACCAAGCTACACTACAACCATGCCAATGGTTTGTCCAAAACCATCTTGGTTGTGAGCCTTTACTTATATTCTACAAGGGACTGATAATATGATCTTCTGTGCCACACCCAGGCACCATGTTATCTACAATGTAAAATATTAGACAATATGCACACATATAAATATAACGTGCAAACAATGATCATGTGATTCTTATTTCAAAATAAAGATGTTCATACAAAAGAGCTAGACTTTCAGTATACATCCCAACAATCTCCCACTTATACTAAAAGATTATGCTGTCATCATACTGCCATACATCTGATTCCCCTTCCCTCCACATGCCTATCAAAGCTCTCGCTAGAAGGGCCTTAGTGAAAGGGTCTACCAAGTCATCCTCTGATGCAATCTAGGCGACAACAACTTCTACCTCCTTTATGATTTCTCGTATCAGGTGGTACTTACACTCTATGTGTTTACTAGCCTTATGGGCTCGTGGTTTCTTCGAGTTTGCAACTGCACCATTATTATCACAATTAATTGTGATAGTTCTGGGCAAACCAGGAATCACATCCAAGTCCATCAGGAAGTTCCTGAGTTACACAGCTTCTTTGGCTGCCTCATAGGCTGCCACATACTCAGCTTCCATGGTGGAATCCGCCATGCATTTCTGCTGGGCACTCCTCCAAACAATGGCTCCACCTCCTTAAGTAAACACAAAACCTGAGGTAGACTTACTGTTATTCTTATCTGATTGGAAATCATAATCCATGCAACCCACAGGGAGTAATTGGTCTGCCCGGTAAACTTGCATATAATCCCTAGTCCTTCTCAGGCACTACAATATATGCTTTACCGCAGTTCAATGTCCCTGTCCTGGATTACTCTGATATCTGCTAATCATGCCCATGACAAAGTAGATATCTTGTCTCGTACATAGCATACATGAGGCTTCCTACTGCCGAAGCCTAAGGAACCGCCTTCAGCTCCTTTATCACCTCAGATGATCTAGGACACATCTCCTTAGATAAAGGAACTCCATACCTGAAAGATAGAAAACCCTTTTTGGAGTTCTGTATGCTAAAACGATCCAAAACCATGTCTATGTATGAAGCTTGGGATAAGCACAACAACCTTGATCCCCAAGGTTGTGACCCACTTCTCCCAAGTCCTTCATATCATACTGTTTGGACGACCATACCCTTACGTCTGATAACACTTCGATGTTGTCGCCAACCACCAAAATGTCATCTACGTATAGTACAAAAATACCACTACGTTTCCGTCACATCTCTGATATACACAAGACCCATCCGAACTTTGAATAAATCCATAAGTGGATTTACTTCCTCAGCGGATGTCCCAAGACCTCAAGCTTGCTTGATCCATTAACGGACCGATTAACTTATATACAATACGCTCTTTGCCCTTAGCAATGAATCCTCTGTCGCTTCATGTAGATGGATTCCTCAAGACTTCCACTAAGGAATGCTGTCTTGACATCCATCTATCACACCTCATAATCCATATGAGTTGCTATGCATAAGAGCTCCCAGACCTGTCTTAAATCCATAGATTCAATCTCAGTACTCATTGCACTTTGCAAAGATGTTGTATTTATATCTTGGATTGCCTCATCGTATGTCTAGGGATCAGGTTCATGTTTGCTAGGGACCAAATCAGAAGATTTGTCCAAAAACATGAATCTGAGAGGCTGTCTCACAACCCTCCCACTATGACGAGGTATCATCTGTGTATCCTCTGTGACACGCGGTGCAGTGACATGTGGTATATCCTCTTGTACCGGTGGTACTAAAGAAGTGACTTCCCTTTTAACTCCTCCAGAACAATTTTACTCTTGGGCTTGTGGCTTATCACATAGTCTTCCTCTAGAAATCTGGCGTTCGTGTTAACGATCACCCTCTGATCTCTAGGACTATAAAACAAGTCAGAATAACTCATCATCGATCTAACCATCTCCATAAGAGTCCTATTCCTTCGCTCCGCTACACCATTCTGCTGGGGTGTACCAGGTGCAGTCTATTGGGATTGAATCTCAACCTCTGATAAGTAGTTCCTATACTCTCCCAAGAGGTTCTGACCACCACGATCAGATCGTAGTGTCATCCATATCTTGAATAATTGTCTATAAAAGAGACGAAATATTCAAGATTACCTCTTGCCTAGATAGCCATAGGACCACACAAATCAGAATGAACCATCTCTAACACATCTTTGGCTCTATACCCCTTGGCCTTAAAAAGGCCTCTTAGTCATCTTACCCTCCAAGCAAGATTCGTAGGTTGAGAGATCCTCCACCACTAATGAACCCAAAGGCCCATCAGCTTTCAACCTTTGAATTCTGCTTAGTTTAATGTGACCAAGCCTAAGAAGCCAAAGATATGTTTGGTTCATCTTCAAAGGTTCTTTTCTCTTATTAGAATTAGAAGATGAGTTATTAACTTCTATTTGCATCGTGGGAGCTTGTGGTTCAAGTTATAAATTTCCTATCTATGTACCTGAATAGATAATGTCCCTATTCCTTTTATAACAAATCTGTCATGAAAAGAAATAGATTATCCATCCAAAAACTATTTAGAAACCGAAATCAATTCTTTCTAAATAAGGGTACATAAAGGAAATTCTTAAGAACCAAAACCTTTATTTTTCTCAAAAGATAAATAAAATATCTCCCACTGCAATGGCCGCCATCTTCATGGCATTGCCCAAGTAAATGGTAATATCCCCTTTAGCTAGTCGTCGGGTTTCCTGGAACCCCTGCAAAGTATTGCAGACATGATTAGTGGCTCTCGTATCTACACACCAGGTGTCGGTAGATAACACCGCTAACCATGTTACAACGACTAGAACAAAAGATATACTTTTGTTCTGTTTTGGATTGGGACAGTCCTCCTTCCAATGTCCATCCTGCTTGTAAGTGAAGTACTTGCCTTTCGGCTTCTTCACTCCTCCCTGAGATCCTCCCATTACATTTGCTCCACCTTGTTTCTCCTTCTTCTTGCCTTTCGGCTTAGAAGTAGAAACCTTTTTAAGCAACCATGTCTTGAGGATACTTTTCGAAGAGTGCATACTATACTTCCTAGCAGATAAGACAATATCTAGATTCTTTTCCAATCAATATTATTTGGGTACAATAAGTTTATTTCCTTTAGTATCAAAATAAGTGGACTGAAAGTCATTTTGAAAATCCTAAGAATCACAATGATCAAAACTTTAGATTTCAAATTTTATTGATTCCTCAAAACAATAAAATTCCGAAATCAACCAACACCTCAAAACACCGAGAATATCGCATGCCACGCAGTGTGGACGTATACGAATTCTACATTTGTAAGAGGAGGTTTTACCCATTAATTTTATTATCTTGTCAACCTTACTTTTTGACAAATAAAATTAATAGTTGGTTCCTCTTTGGCCCTACAAATAAAAGCAGTGACTCCTATGGGGAGGATACTTTTATTTGCATCTAAGTGTGCACCATTACACGATACTAAGGGAATTATTTTGGATTATGTGCCTTACCTCTGTGGAAGTACACATGCTCCTAGATAATTTCCTATAACCATTATTTGACCTAGTGATCCGCAAACAAACCCGTCCTCAGGGAGGAAGGCACTCAGAGCCGACACACAAGTTTGTTGCATCACACGTCAAATTGTAATGGAGGTCGCGGGAATTAATTAAAATGTCCCTCTCCCACTTAGTAAATTGCAAATGAGGAATTTTCAAGCACACACAACATGCATATAAAACAAATCAGCAATAAATATGGAAAAATCAGAATTTTTCCAACTATTATGGCATTGTTCTCTAATATGCGTCCCGTCGTGTCGCCACCTCGTCCGCTCCTCCTACGCCATGTACGAGCCATCCGGAGATCCGAGCCGAGAATAAAACCTATTTTATTTTACATCCATCGATCCTATACTCCACGAGGGAGTGTACATGAAATCTAGATCGAAAGTAAAATAAAATAAAGAGTGGCTAAACAATGCCGTATTTAATTATAAAAATTAAATACTAATCTAGCCTCGTCAACCCCGAGGATTCAAATAAAATACAATCACACACACATGCAATCACATACACACATATATAGCCATAATAGTTGGATCTTATGCCTGCAACCAAAAAGTTAGCCTACGCACATCCTACTATTATCCGGCATACACAATATATGATAAGTGCGTGAAAGTAACCGAATCTAAAACACACAAAACCGGAAACCGTGGCTCTGATACCAATTGTTGGCAACTGTGCTATTCCTTGGAAGCTCATTGGCTCCCATGTCCCCGGATTAAAATTTTCACTAATGAAAACTAATCCGGATGGGATGAGTTTCCTAAGCACAACCAATTCGTCGTCGTGCTAACAACTTGAGCGATCGCTTGAAAAAACTAGTTGTTCAAGCAACACAACTCTTCTAGTTGGTTAGCCGCGGAAGAGACGACGCACGGATCGCCGGTTTTTGTGTTTCTTATTCGGGGTCCATGATTATACAAATACATGCAAATGTAAACTAGTATAATCAACATATACTAACATAAAGAACATAAGCTAGCATATCAATAAGAACATGCAAAGAACAATAATAAAAGTTGTGAAACTTTTATACCTCTTAATCTTCTATCGTATGTCCTAACCTCCTTGTAGACTTCGTGTGGGCGAAGATCCTCCACAAGTTGAAGCTTCCTAGATCTTCTTCAATCCAAAGAATGAAGAACTCTCTTTCCCTTCTTGCTTGAGCCAACCACCAATCCACAAAAGGATTGATGCCGTTGGCCCCAAGAATAGAGAGAACATAATGGAAACAACCAAGGAACCGAACTAGGGACAAACCCTAGTTTTGGTGCCGCCGGCCAAGATGGAGTGAAGAGGAGAAAGGGAATATGTTGGGCGCCGGCCACGGTGGAGGGAATAGAGGAAGGAGCCGGCCACACCCTAGGGAGAAGAAGACCTCCTCTCCTATAGTTGCCGCCCAACTTCCTTGCAAACCCTAGCCGCCCACTCATAGGAGCCAAACCCTAATTAGGGTTTTCTCCTTAGGTCTTCTTGTCGCCCAACCAAGGTGGAAGGAGGAGATCTAGAACCGGCCACTTACCCTAGGAAGAAGAAGAACTCTTCCACAAGTTGCCGCCCACTCTCCTTCCAAACCTTGGTCGCCCAACCCAAAAGAGCCAAACCCTAATCCAATTTGGGTTTCCTCCTTAGGGTTTCTTGCCGCCCAACCAATTGGAGGCTAAACCCTAATTTCCATCATCCAACCTCAACCACTCTCTCCTTACCGCCCAACCCATAGCCACCCTTTTATAGAGTTAGGGTTTAGGCCTTGGTTTAATCTCCACCGTCGGTTCTAGGGTTTTAATCTCAACCGTCGGATCTAGAGATTTAATCTCCATCGTCGGTTCTAGGGTTTTAATCCTAACCGTCGGATTTAGAGATTTAATCTCAACCGTCGGTTCTAGGGATTTAATCCCAACCGTCGGATCTAGAGATTTGTTTTCCATCATTTGATCTAGACTTCATGAGGTTTATATTAGGCTACGATAGGGACCATGAGGAGGAGTTGGGTCTTGGCCACCCGATGGATCGGAACCACACAAACTTGATCCATCAATGATGTTCCATTCCACTAGAGGATCATCATCGAACTACCTCACCAACCCCCATAAATTAATATGGGCTCCATATATTATTTGTACATCCATCTCCCCGTGTTTAAGATATCGAATGTCCGTCAATTAATTGATTTACTGACCATCAATTAATTAACATCTAACTCCTCGAGTAGTACCACTCAACCTTATCATCATGTTGACTAAGTCAACCTGCAGGGTTTACATGATGAACCTTATGAGATCCTCAAGGGGACATCATCAACCTAATACATAAGACACGGTTTCCTCCTATAATCAACGGCACACCATGTAAATAATATCATTTCCCAACTTACCGGGCATATTGATTTAATCCATAGAAATCTCACCCTCTGGTAAATCAAAGAAATAAATATTAAGTACATGTGCCCGTTATTATATCGGGATTAAGAGCATGTACAACATAATATCCGAAGTCCGATTCAATTATGCAGTCAGCAATAAATTGAATCACCTCTATGTCGGTCCTGCTCAATACACCGAGGTGTACTAGTGTAACTCTATGTTCAAGACAAAACAATACCAAGCTACACTACAACCATGCCAATGGTTTGTCCAAAACCATCTTGGTTGTGAGCCTTTACTTATATTCTACAAGGGACTGATAACATGATCTTCTGTGTCGCACCCAGGCACCATGTTATCTACAATGTAAAATATTAGACAATATGCACACATATAAATATAACGTGCAAACAATAATCATGTGATTCTTATTTCAAAATAAAGATGTTCATACAAAAGAGCTAGGCTTTCAGTATACATCCCAACATTATTTTCCGAGTTTGAACTTCATGAGCAAATTAACGTGGTCCGGGCCGAGAGAGGTATTGCTCTACTTGCAGGACAAAGAAAGAAGCCACCTACTAAGCAAGTAGATGAACTCGAACCCAAAGACGAATCCGAATCCGAAGAGGAGGCCATAATAGTCAATATTGTGCGGAGAATAGTTCGACAAGAAAGAAGGAAATTGAAGAATGAGAACCAAAAGAAAAAGGGAGCAAGGAAAGCCTTCCATGCAACTTGGGACAACAGAGAAGACATAGCTTACATGGCAAGAACGGAGGAGTCCGAGTCAGAATCCGAAGCCGAGTCCAACTACAACTCCGACTCCGACCCCGAAGATTATTTCGAGAGAATCGAGAGAAAACTCAAAACCCGACCAAAAGAGAAAGTCAAGGTTAATCGCTCTTTAATTAGTACGCTTTACAATACAATTAAAATGCTTAATAGGAAATTAACTAAGTCCGAGTCTAGGGTTGAGTCGTTACTTGAGGAGGTTGAAACCCTCAAGCAAGAGGCTACTCTAACCCCTTCAACTAGTCAAGTTCAAGAGGGAAACTCAACTCAAATTGAAAAACTTGAGGAGGAGAATTCTCTCTTGAAAGACCAAGTTCAAGAGGTTGAGGCTAGGTTGGAAAGGTTCACGTTGGGATCTAAGAACCTTAATCGACTACTTGGAACCCAAAGAGTCATGTACAATAAAGCCGGACTCGGATTTAAGTCAAAGACTACGAATAGGTCTTATATGTCTATCGTAAATCGTAGTCATCAAAGAGTCCAAGCATGGGTCCCAAAGGTTTTATTGAACTCACATATAAGGACTAATAAGTATTGGATTCCTCAGGATCAAGTTCATTATTTGAATAGACCATATTGGTTCAATGGTACAGGGGGAGCTAACACTAAAATAGTATACCCGCTTACTTAGCAAAACCATTGTATATTTTACTTTAATTTTTAGAATGACTAGATAGGGTAAATGATTAGTCAACTCTTGACAACATAGTATCAGGACGCGGCGAGATGATAGTACGTTAGGGAAACAAAGTCTCGTGTATTCGAGCTAGATAAGGCGTATCTAGCTTGGTGCACTTGACCGAGTGGAACTAGTCAAGCTACCTCAGATATCCTAAACTAGTTAGACCAGGAAGTAACCCTAAGTGACTTAAGTGATATTTTCTTGAATTTGGCTTTGTCTAAGGAAGTGGTCGTTGTTCCGATCAAAGAAGGCCCATGTGCCTCACCACGACCTGGAAGCCGGTTTCTCGAAAAGTTACTTAACGATCTAAAGGTTAAATCCGAATCTAACCCAAGGTTGACTATCTTTAATCAATTTAAAATCATCTCACAAAACATATAAGGTGAACAAATTATGAGACACATAGAATGGGTGAGATGTTAAGGATAATTGAAATATACTTAAAATAATCTTCAAAATACTACTTATTTTCTCAACTATTGAACTTAATGACTCTTTAGGCCAAAGTTTAGCGCCCCCTACATCTCTTATACTTCATATATTTGACTAAGGGGGAAAGCAAACTAACCCTAAGGGTTATATTATAAACCTTTAGATTATTGGTGCAGAGGGACACACCTCGAACCAATCTATCTAACTATTGCTAGATGCATGTTTGGACTCATAGTTGATTTATCTTGATGCATGCATATACCATATTGTCTTTAAACCCCTATTTTATATAACAAAATTCATTTTTACATAACAAACCCCAACATTTGTTTTGACTTATAGCAAAAGGAGGAGAAGAGCGAAAGTTAAGGGGGAGTAACACAAAATTTATTTAATTTTGAACTAAAGTATCTCTTTCAAAACTCACCAAGGGTTAAGGGGGAGTTTTGGTTAAGGGGGAGTTTTTAAAAATGACATTTATCATTTACTATACTTGTTTTATGCTTTAATTTTCCTTAACTTTGTGTTGGTTTGCCATAGATCAAAAAGGGGGAGATTGTTGGTGCAGGGGCACTAGATAATCGAACCTGTGTTTTGATTATGGCAAAGACACAAAGTTAAGTTTACATCGTGCCATCGAGTGTGCGTAAAAGTATTAATCTTTGCCGAGCTAAAGGCTAGTGACACCCGGAGAAAGCCGCGGTGGTCGGGCGACACTCGAGTGACTTCGGAGGGAGCCGAAGGAATCGAGTGGAAGGCCGGAAGCAAGAGCTACTATCGAGGTAAGCTCGTGTGAGTGAGAGATGGTAAGGTCGTGTCCTCTTTACGAGGATGACCGTAGGCGGCGATCCGACTAAGACTTCCTGTGGAAGGTCTAGGTCGAGATCGGACGGCTAGAAACCGTCGTATTTATCATTTTCCGAGCTAACCTCTTATTGCAGGGAAGTGGCTGCGGGCAATGATCACGGACATGGACATGGAAGCCGATCGATGCCCATCACCGATCGATGGGAGGCATCAGATCGATGATGGCGATTCGGCTTTCGCTAGGTCAAAATGGATAACGTTTGACGCGGCCACTTCGCGATAAAATTTGGACAACTTCATGATCCGTTCCGAAATAAGAGGAGACAAATTCAGAGGCCAAAGTCTATAAAAGGAGGGGAGGATTCCATCTCCAAATCACATCAAGTTTATTCATCAAGTGCTCCTACAACGCCAACGCTCCAACATCGTCATAACGCCGACGCGATGTCAAGTTTCGATCTTCTTCGTCGGCAGCAGAATCAAGTAATATTTTTGATATTGTATTCTTTGTTTTTCTTCATAACGAGGTGAGGTAGACTTGTTGCCTCATCCTCGTATATTCGGTTTTGTGATCGTTGTCTCCTACCTCCAACGAGGAGGAGACGTTATAGTGCTTTGCCCTCCGTACGCGGTCTAGGACCGATAGGGCCTTGGAGTAGCAACCGCTGGGTTGTGAACCAAGTAAAATAAACGTGTTCATTTATTTTCCGCTGTGCTTACTTTGCGTATCGAACGAACGAAAAAGAAAAGATTTACGATCACTATTCACCCCCCCTCTAGCGACGCTTCTCGATCCAACAGCTAGTACATGGTAGTTACGGGGATAAGAAAAATAGGCTTTTAAAAAGCATGTTTGGATTATCTGACCTAAGGTTTTAAATAGAAAACCTAGGTATTTCTATTTCCCCGATTTTTATTTTCCCCGCCGCTACCCTTTTCCTCCTTCGGCAGTTCCTCTCGCACGACCTCTTCTCCGCCGACGACCAGGCCGCCATTCTTCCTCCCTCTGCGGCCGCCTCTCCGCCGGCATCTCTTCCTCGTGTCTGCAGCCACCCGGGTCTTTCGGTCGGTCGTCCCTCCGCAAGTGTCGCTGTAGCGCCTTTCCGCCGCCGCCCCGATGGTCCTCTACGGGCTCGTCGACCACAGCCGCGGCAACAAGATCGCGCCGACCTCCTCTGCCCTAGACAATGACCGACGGCCTCCTCGATGCACCCCTCTTTCTCCGCAAGCATCGGCGCATGCCTTCGCCGTTGTGTCTGTGAGCACCGCTGTCCGACGCATCGTGCGCTCGCCGTCCACAGCCGACGCCTCCTCCTCCGCCCTTCTGGCCGAGCATCGCCAGAGGTAGGTAAACACTGCTCTTCCTTGACCTTGGGAAGACCTATATTCTCAGCTGTGATTTTTCGTCGTGTAACACATTGATCTGTGGATTAGGGTAGTGACTGGCGTTGGATTTTTCCGGCGAACCGAGGAGATTAGGAGGTGGGTTCACTGTCGTGTGTCATCAGGAATAGGTATGCGCCAATTTTTCTTCTTATCTTGGGCGAGACCTAGTTGATAGCTATGAATCTCTGTGGTTGAGCAATTTGCGAAATGGGGCAGTGGTTTAGGGTAGTCGAGATTTGATCGGGTGAACAGGATTGGGGAACTTCTGTCGGTGGAGGTTATTAGGGGTTGTAACGAAGGTGTGGTAGAGTGTGTGTTGTTGTGCGGCTGTGATTGGAGTTTGTTGTTGGTTGAGGGATGTAAGAGTCCATTTGGGTGATATTGGTTGTGCACGGTTAGGAGTTGGAGTTTTGTGCAGATTTTCTGTGATGTGGGATTTTGGTCGACTGTGTAAGGGTTGGATAAATTAGTGGAATTGGAAATTGATTTGGGTTAATTGGTTTATGTAAGAAATCGATTAAGTATTCGATTTGTCGGTGAATTGCATTTTTAGTGCTTAACAATAATTATGCTATATGCAGATTTCGATCACGAGGCAGGTTCACGGTCGTGACGATTTGGTTGTTTTCTCGAGCATTTTTATCAGGCGGGTATTTTGAATTATCTCCTAGATATAGTCATGTTGATATGCTAGTTAGGATAGCTTGCAATAATTTTCATGTTTATATGCCTAGTATGTTTTTGTGCCTACTTGATACATGCATTTGATCGGTTATGGTTATACTTTCCCTGTTTTACTCGGATCATGGATATGTACTTATTGGTTGTGCATATTATTCGGTTATGCATTTTAGTTGGATTTACATGCTTTAGTGTCATGCACCATCTTGCATGATTGCATGTTGGCTGGACGGGGTTCTTTTATAGTTGAGGCCGCAGCCAGTTACATGGCCTACACACGCTGTCACTCATGGGTTAGTGGTACATCAGGAGGGTGTGTGTAGTTGCTCTGTCAGGCTCCGCTGGTCCGATCATGGGTAGCGATGAGGCAGCGTGGTAGCGGGCAGGGATCCCTCCTCTGGTCTATGACACCGAGAGATGAGAGCTTAACTCCCCCACTCTGTTTGGGGCAGGAGGATAGGTGTACTCCGACAGCATCCTGTCCACTCGGTCACTCAGGAGCAGTGATGGCAGAGTGCACAGTTGTCATAGCCCTACCCACTCGGCTTCACCATCGCGTGTGAGGCGGCTGACTGGCGTCAGGGGTGACCATGTCATTTGCACGGCATGCATTTTGCATGGATAGCATTTGTATTGTGTTTGCTGCCTTGGATGTTGCATATGATTGTCACGCATACAGGATACATATTTGTATATGGGGATGACTTTATTTCTTCTAGTATGGCACATGCTCCTATATCAGAGTAGGAGATTCAGGTAAGTACAGTCCTTTTTGTATTTCTTTCTTGCATACCCTATATATATGAGATTGTACTGGCATGATTATTAGTGTTAGCTATATCCTACTTTGCATATCGACTATATCCGCTGAGTTCTTTAAACTTACCCCGTGGTTTTATATTTATTTCAGGATGAAGCTGTCAGGAGAGTCCAGTTGTCATACCCCCCCCTCGTCGTGATAGTTTATTAGTTATTTGAGTTATGGTTTTGGATTTTGTATAAAAGATATGTTTAGGTCCTAATGTTTTGGTTATGTACTTGTGGAAGTCTGGAGATATTTGTTGTGTCCTGATGGACTATTCGATTGGTTTGGTTGTATGTTCCTGCTCAGATGGCAGAAGGGGTAGGTCTCGATGATTTAGATCTTTTATTTATTTTGGTTGATGGCCTGAGGCCGCATATTATGTATAGTGTGTTGTGGTTATTGTTTCGGTCGTGTTGACCGATGTATAGTGGCCGTGTAGGTCTTGTATGTTAGTTTCATATTGTCACCCGTACAGGGGAGATACCGTCGGATTTTTGTCGGGCGGGGAATCCCTCGGGGCGTGACACATATTCAGAGGCCAAAATCTATAAAAGGAGGGAAGGATTCCAACTCCAAAGATCATCAAGTCTATTCTCAAGTGCTCTTACAACGCCAAAGCTTCAACACCGTCATAACGCCGACGCGACGACAAGTTCTCATCCTCTTCGTCGGCAGCAGCAACAAGTAACATATTCTATTGTATTCTTTGTTTTTATTCATAACGAGGTGAGGTAGGCTTGTTGCCTCGTCCTCGTACTTTCGATTTTGTGATCGTTGTCTCCTACCTCCAACGAGGAGGAGACGTTATAGTGTTTTGCCCTCCGTACGCGGTCTAGGACCATTAGGGCCTTGGAGTAGCAACCGCTGGGTTGTGAACCAAGTAAAATAAACACGTCTCTTTATTTTCCGCTGTGCTTACTCGTGTATCGAACAAACGAACGAAAAGATTTACGCTCGCTATTCACCCCCCCCCCCTCTAGCGACGCTTCTCGATCCAACAAAAGGAGGGGCTCTAACTAACTGAGTGGTACTTTAGGTAAAAAAAAATTATTCTTTTTTGCTTTGTATTATTAATTCTAACTAACTTTTTGTTCAAGGCTTTTATTAATAAGAAGATGAAATGGAAACGGGTGCAAATGATCGCTCCTGTGGATGCCCCGGTCGAGACGTCAAAAAGGACCGATTCTGAAGGCCCCCCTCCACCTTGACCCTCCATGGTAACCAAGGTGATCAGCTCAGAAGGATCCGAGGAGCAACACCAGCGCCCAAAAAGAAGTCGGGTGGTGCTTTCTTCCATCAAGGGAAGTCCCTCTTGTAGATCGCCTAGCCCAAGTCTCTCTGACTCAGCTAGGCCGAGTGGCGCCGATCCCTCTGACAGTCTGGCTCCACTAGTAGAGGAGTATGTTAGGACCTGTGCGCCCGCTAGAGGGGGTGAATAGCAGTTCGTCATTGGTTGTCGAAATTTGATTGCATGCTTGTCTACAACACTTGTTATACGCAGCGGAATATATAATAATAAAATAAATACAATAAAAGCACAAGCACAACACTAAAATATAATGTGATTCAGAACCGTATGGTTCATACTCCACGGATTGAGCTCAAATGAGCTCTAGTGATGCACACGCAACCACTAATCAATAACTCCTTCTCGGAACAATCCAGAGGTGGAGAAAACCTCTTACAATAGTTCTTACAACAATAAAAATGAAATACAAGCAAATACAAGTAAACTATACAAATACAAGTAAGGAAAACCTTTACAAATGTGAACTTGAATGCTTGATCTTTGGTGGCTTGTGAAGAGCCTTGAAGGTCTGGATTGCAGCAACAAATCCTCTCCAAATCGCTTCAAAGAACCATAACCAAATCCCTCTCCATGAGCTGCTTTTATAACCTGCATTCGGGCTGGATTTCGCCTAGCAGTCGACTGATCAAGACCATCAGTCGATTGCTCCTGTAGCCGTTGTGAAACAACGGCTTAATCCACGCTGGAAAAACTCCAACGGATCAGTTAGCAATCGATCCACCGTAGAGCCGACTACTCACGGCCACCGAGCGCTGCTCGTGAACTCAACGAAGAGTCAATCGCCATATATGGCGGCCGATCGCGCTCGAACCATCGATCCAACCGCCCAATCGGCGGTTGACTACTAGGCCATTTTGCCGCAGTAGAACCCTAGTCGACTCACGGCAGTCGAGTGGTCATAATCCCAATCGACTGTTGAGTGTCAACTCGGCTGTCAAGTGTCAAAACACTTGACCAGTCGATTGGTCCATAACTCCAGTCGACTGACAAACCTCAACCATGATGTTTAACACCAAGTATGATGCTCTCATACTTGTTAGACCACCCTTAGCCTAGACCTAAGCCTTCTAGCCACCTCTATCAGTCTCACGTCTATCGGATTCCTCTAAGTCATTCATGACTTGTTCATCCATATACTAGCCTTTAGGTGCTTCCATCAGCTATTGTCATACTAACAGTGTCTACACCGCCAAGGCACATTGGACTTATACTGCCAAGACCACGTTTGGACTTTACGCTACTAACCATTGAACGTATGCTGCCCAGACTCCACCCTTGGACTTTATGCAGCCAATATTCCCCTTGGACTTCTCAATTGTCAAGTACCTATGACTTGAACTTTCACCGCCAAGACTAACCCTTGGACTTACATGGCCTAGACTACACCCTTGGACTTTCCATGCCAACTCCATATTGGATTTTCCAATTGCCAAGACTCAAGCTTGGACTTTCCCTTGCCAACCCATGTTGGACTTTCCATGCCAAGACTCATGCTTGGACTTTCCTTGCTAACTCATGTTAGACTTTCCATACCAAGTACACAAGACTTGGAATTCTCCCATGACAATAGTCAAACCATCGTCAACCATCAAGACATGACCTGGGTCGATTGCACCAACAATCTCCCCAGCACATTGTCAAACATCAAAATACTACTCAAGTCAAACTCGAGTATAGTCAATCACGACCTGGGCCGATTGCACCAACAATCTCCTCCTTTTTGATGTTTGACAAAAATCAAACACTTTTGAGTTAGGCCACCTAACTTAAATCTCCTTATCAGTTCTCCCAAATTGATAATTTTATATATTCTTCTCCTTTTTGACATACATCAAAAAGGTTCTCCCCAAGAAGGTCAATGTCTCATATCCCAATGAGATCTTACAATCTCCCCCTTGGTCCAAAAACATCTAGGATGTCTTCACTCTTCTTAGTGATAAGTCTCATATCACTTAAGAGAGGCTTCCTATAAAATCTCCCAATTCTCCCCCTCATGAGGAAGAAAAACATCCATCATCCCATGATGGATACCTCCCCTTAAAAGCTTGCTCCCCCTTGACTATTGTCCAACAATATCCTTGGAGAGTCCCTAAGCCTATAGGAACACTAAACCATCAAAAATAAGGTTAAAAGTTCAACATTGAACTTTCACATACCTTAAAATTGATACACCCCCTAACAACTCTCCTAATCCATATCCAATGAATTATCACCATTTCTAATATTTTCAAAGCATATCCTAGGGTTATGAGCAGTTAAGAAACCCTAACATAGCTGAAACATGGACTAAACATCTTTGTTTACTTGAATTCAGCATTGGCAGTTGACTTTATCAGTCAACAGTCGATTTCCCTCATCATCAGTCGACTGTCATCCATGACAGTCGATTGATATCTACAAAATGCATAAATCAATTTTCAAAAATGAGTTTTCAAAATTCATAGGTAATTATACATAATACGAAAAATCATGAAAATTCATATGTATAATACTTATGACAAATACAATGAGTGAAAAATATTTGAAAATTAATTTACCCATAAAATAATGAAATTGATACAAAGTTCAAAAATAAGAAAAAACTTTAATGTTTTGAGCCCTCTTTGTATCAACATCATCAATGGTGACTTCTATTAAAAGATAGATTGCACCAAGGTTTTTCAAATTGTTTTAAAACCTTATATTGGAGCATGTTCTTTGGGCTCAATGTACATGACTTGAATATAAGCTTTCCCAATGATCCATCCATAATATAGATGAGTTTGAGTTCATTTAGATGCAAAAACTATGCACCTTGAACTTAACTCATTTCCTAGCATCTCACATGTGTCTAGAGTGTTTGAAAATACACATATCAATTTGATGTGAGATGTGAGTTTTGTTCATCCTAAACTAAGGTTTCATGCATTTTCTAAGACAACACTATTTGATTCCCTTATACATGGGACTTCAAGTCATGTCAATTGTCCTTAAATCAATTTTAATTAATGCATGAATGATCATGATATAAATGATAGCATAAATAAACATGACCAATGATCATGATGTCATGACATAAAGATGAAATATAAGCATACATGACATTTAACCTAAATATTGATCATGACATTTTATATGATAAAAATAGATATGATGTCATGACATGGTAAGACAAACAAAGCATGACAAATGTAAAATACTAAGGTATTAAATACCTAAGTGTTAAGCCCAAATTGTCATTTCTAGAATTAAATTCAATTTTGTCTTAAAGTCACTTATTCCCCAAGTGTGCCAAAAACCCAGAATGACACACTATAACCCATTACAAAAATAAATAAATTTGGCGACGATTTTTACAATGAATTTCGGAAAAAAATTCATTGCAAACATTTTTTGCAACGAAAAAATTTTGTTGCAAATAATTCACTGACATATTCTGCAACGAAAAATAAAAATTCATCGCCAAATTACAACGAATAATATTTTCGTTGCAAAATTCGTCGCCAAATTTGGCAACGAATTTATTTTTTGTCATATATTTGGCGACAAAAATCAAGATTCTCGCCAAAAATCTAATAAACATATTTCCACGAATAAAAATAAATTTGGCGACGAATTTATTTTTCGTAACAAATTTGGCAACGAAAATCAAGATTCGTCGCTAAATTTTTCAAGATCAGTCGACTAAATATACGACCAGCTCGATTGATCGGTCAGCTACCAAAGGTTCGATGACATGCTACAGTAATGGCAGTTGACTGCCAAGTGAGTAGTCGACTGCTCAGTCAGCTACGAAAAGTTTTGTAAGCTGCTACTGTACCGTCAGTCGACTGATGTTGAAAATTTAATCTAAAGCAGCAGTTTTTCATGTATCAGTCAACTGATGCATCTATTATTGCAATGAAAATAGTATTTTCATTGCAAATCTAGAAAAATAAAAAAAATTATAGATTATCTTTTTTTTCCCTGTTTTACAACAAACACACACAATAATATTAACAAATTTAGATATCAAACTTTAATAGGAATTAATATATATATAACAAATTAAACCTAAACCAACTTACAAATACATAAATACCGTATGTCATAAGTTAAGTAACATTTAAATACAACAAATATATTCAAAGGTAACCACCATCATCATCAAAAAATACATCATCATTGTCTCCATGACAGGGATCAGAGGAGGAGCAGATCTAGAATGAGGAAGTTGACTTGAACTAGACATTAATTGAAATGTTGCATAATGAACATTTGTTGTCTTTGAAATTCGTTCATCTTTTCATTTAAGTCTTGTACTTTCTGAGCGTTTTCTCTCGATTCAGTTTCCTTCTGCGCTAGTAACTCCCTCAAATGATTAACCTCTTCGGTTAATTGAATTACTTGTGCTTTTGATGCCGGGGAGGATGAAGAAGAAGCACCAGGGACTCTATAGAATCGACTCAAAGAACTGAGTCTAATTATTCTTCCACTTTTCGACCCTCTAGTTGCTTCGAGCCATAAATTTATATTGCTAACAGAAGGCTCAGATTCGACTGCATCATCGCTTGCACTCGAATTTCTCTATGAAAGTTCATCATATTTCTCCTGTTGTGAAAGAAAAAAAATTAAATACTAACATAAGAAATTAAATTTTTAAAATTACAAACCTTCATTGTTCTATATCTTTCCCCACTCCACATCTTATCTTTTTTTTTGGAATGTACGGGTGAAAGTGTCTATAAATAATGACTCAGTCCCCGTCTCCTTGGCCTAAACAAATAGTGAAAATTTATAAATTAGTGAGTATTAGATTACAAAATTATAATTTGAAAACACTCACCAATCGATGTCTATGCTCATCGATATTTATTGATCCTCCCGCATACGTGGCAGACATAACGCCAGAATTACAATGCTGATTTTGCTTATTTTGTTCACTCATCTGTTTGCTTTCCTCAAATCCCCAATATGCAACAATTTTATTCCAATTCTCCTCGGTTATACAGTGAGGTTTCTTATTTCTAGTTTTCGCATGATTGAGTATGTTTCTCATATGATCGCCACATTTTTTCTTAAAAATTCTTTTAATCTCTAGTGTTTCACTCTCCTCCCAAGTAAATACCCACTGCAGTAGAGAAAAATTAAATTGATTATATTAACTGCAATTTTATATACAAAATGATTTAAATAAGTTATCTTGAACTCATTCCACCGCAGAATTTTTATTTCTTCCGGCGTGCTCGTATAAGTCATAGAAGTTCCGCCCCAATGGTTATTCACTATTTTATTCACCTCGTGAATAACATGTACAGAATTTTTAAATCTAACATAAAATAAAAACAAACCTCGTTAGATACTTATAAAAATACATATCGTATTAAAAAATAAACATAGATAATCTAAAACTCGAATACTTACGAATCTCCGCGCGGAGATATCAACTCTCTCGTATCTTCCCTCTCCATGAGTGATTGTTGTACCGGGGAAGATACATTAGCAAGTATCTGTTGAGAACCAGAAGATCCTACAACTGGAGAAGAGGTGGAGGGCACATTTCCTGCAACAACATCAGAATGTGTAGGGGCTGAAGCAGAGGAAGACTGTGATCTTCCATCATTACTCCGTCTATGACCGTCACATCGAAACTAACAATCATAATTATTAGAAGAAAATGATAGTAAAGAAAATACATTTGCATATCAAATTTATAATAGGAACAATATGAAAAAATTACCATATTCATAGCAACTGGATGACCTAAAAAACAGTTCATTAGTATATCAAATATATGAAATTTCGAATTAGACAGTAAATTAAAACATTATTGGTAATCAATAAAAAGTTATCCACAATTAGAAATCGAAGTCTGCATTAAAATTTTCATCCTGGTCATGTGTCTAATCATCATCGTCATCGTCATCGTCATCATCCTCATCCTCATCCTCATCCTCAGCAACACTCTCATCTTCATAATTAAAATCCTCATCTTCATCCTCATTCAGTTCACTTGCATCAACAGCTACTACTACGCCACTGGGATCTCGTAATGTTGAAATATTATATTCTTCAATATGAAATGTATTGACAACTTCATATTGTTGATATGATATGTCTTCCCAATGTTCCTCAATTTTATTATGTACTTTTGTTTTACAAACATCCCACCAATCACTTTTGTCTCGTCTCAGACTAAGATATGAAGCATAAAATACTTGAATCGCTTGTTGTGCTAACACAAATGGTTCATACCTCTTGTATATTTTTTTTGTAATTAATTTCAACCAAATTAAATTGTGGATGCACCCTCATGCCTTTGATAGGGTCAAACCAATGACACATAAATAAAATAACTCGCAAATCTGAGCCTGGGTACGCTACCTCTAAAATTTCATCTAGCAAGTCGTAAAATTTATTCCTTGCACCCCCATCATTAGATGACTGAACACAAACTCCGCTATTCATTGTAGTTTTTTCAGTTCCATAATCTTGAGTATGAAAATTATATCCATTTATGAAATATGCCGGCTAAGTTTTCACTATTGAGTTTGGACCCCATGACAGATGTTTTATTATGTCTTGCTCAATATGAGCATGATTATCAAGAACCTAAAGTCAAATAAATATCTGTTAAAGTCAAGATTTATCAAATTTATTATCATAGACTACTTACATATTTTTTGAACCATTGTGCAAATTCTTCATCGCAGAAATGATTAAACTCATGCTCCGGAAGCTCAGAATATAGAGTTTGGAAAATCCTACCATAAAATTATATATCACATGAACAATAATTTACGATATATGAAGTGTATAATATAACATTTATATACTCACTCGAAATACGACGTTATTGCTGGATAGTTTAATACAATATAGGTGTGGGATGCTCGCCACTCCTGACCAGTTAAGTATCTACTTGTACAAAATTCACTTGGTCGACCAAGGTAGTTAAAAATTGAGAATGCCCTCAAATTTGGATCAACGGGACTCTCATCGTTTCTTCCTGCTTTCCGACTCTTGCATTGAACGTGAGGTTCAAAATAATATGATGCAAAAATTGTAACTTCCTCCACAATATATGCATTAACAATAGAAGCTTCAACATGAGCCTTATTTTTCACTTTTTTTCAAGTGATAGAGGAATCTAAGAGGAATACAATAAAATTTATTAGAAAATAAATTATACTAAATTTGATCATATGAAATAACAATGATTAAAAAAATCAAAAAATTCACCTTTCAAACAGATACATCCATCGAAATTGAACAGGACCTCTAACTTTAGCCTCATATGGCAAGTGAACCAAAAGATGTTCCATGAAATCAAAAAACGCAGGTGGAAATATCCTTTCTAAGTTACACAAAATGATCAGGATGTCTCTCTCTAATGTCTCCATATGTGAATGACTCAATACTGTCGAGCAGATATCATGAAGGAAAATGCTTAATTTCGTAATTACACCCCAGACAAAATTTGATAACAGTTCCTTCAAAGCAATATGAATTAGTCTTTCCATGAATATATGACAGTCATGACTTTTCAAACCAATCAATTTGCATTCCTTCAAATCAACGTATCTGCCAAGATTAGAGACATAACCATCAGGAAATCTCAATGATTTCAACCATTCACAAACAATCCGTCTCTGACCCTTATTCAATGTATAAATTGCTTTCGGTTTTGGTCCCCCACTATTTTCATCAACATCAAGGGCAGGTCATTTACAGATGAGACGCAAATCTTTTCTTGCATTCAGATTGTCTTTTGTTTTTCCGATAATATCTATCACCGTATTTATCAAATTATCAAAAACATTCTTCTCAATATGCACTAAATCAAGATTGTGATGAATCAAATTACTCTGTCAATACGGTAAATCTCAAAATATACTCTGTTTAGTCCATTTATGCGTAATTCTATAGTCATATATTGTAACATTTGGTTCTTCAATAACAGATGAAAAGTTAAGCACTCTTTGCCATAAAATTTGACCGGTGAATCTCAATGGTAGAGGTGTTCTTTCAATTCTATTCTTAGTGAATTCTTCTTTATTTCTTCTGAATTTATGATTTGCCAGTAAAAATTGTCTATGATAATCAAAATAACTCGGTTTCTTTCCGTGTTTCAATCTGAATGACATCCTAAAATTCCCGTGGTACTCCAGCCCGATAACATCCCATAAGCAGGAAAATCATTTATGGTCCAAAGAAGTGCAACTCTCATTGTGAACATCTGATTAGTATGAACATCATATGTGGAAACACCCTCGTCCCATAGTTGGATCAACTCAGCAATCAACGGTTGCATGTAAACATCTATTAACTTCTTCGGATTATCAGGGCCAGCCACACAATCAATGTTAAAAACACATAAGGTGTTTTCATACACATACCGGGTGAAAGATTATACGGAGTTACGATAATTAGCAGCAGAATAAGTTCTTCCTGATTTGTCAAATGGAGCAAATCCATCAGCACATAGACCCAACCTGATGTTTCGAGTCTCATTCGCAAACTCAGGATATGTTCTATCAAAAATTTTCCATGCCTCTGCATCTGATGGATGACACATTAGCCCATCCTCTGTTTCATGATTTGCATGCCAAGTCATGTGTTCAGCAGTGACCTTTGATGCATAAAGTCTTTGCAATCTTGGAGTTAAAGGCAAATAGAACATTTGTCTAAATGATTTTAATCGCTTATTACGATTTGATCTCGATGTACTCTTGTACCTGCATTGACTATAGAATTTATAAGTCTCTAAATCTGCATTATCTCCCCAATATAGCATACAATCATCTCTGCAAATATCAATTCTTTGCACCAGAAGACCTAAATCTTTCACAAGTTTTTTCATACTGTAAAAATCATTCGGCATTATATGATTACGCGGCAATACTTCTCCAATAACTTGAACAAAATCATTAAAACAATCTTCATACATATTATGCTCAGCTTTAACATTCAACAATCTTGCGGTGAGAGATAATTTAGTGTGACTGTCACAACCAGACCACACAGGTTCATCTGCAGCTCTCAACACTTCTTGAAATTTTAGATATGACTCCTTGTATACATTTTCATGAACACCAGTTACTTCTACCTCCTCCAACAACATTGAATAATTAGTATACATGTGTTCAAATGTTTGAGGATAACTACTAACTAGAACTTGCAGCGTTTGGTTCGTTATTCAAATTATGACCAACTGCATCAACTATCATCCTCTGTTATGGATTGAATTGATCGTAATATATTTGCTCTCCACTAACTGTCTTTTGTATGTTTCATCCAACCTCTTCATCGGATATAAACGGTTCACTATGACAAGTCCAATTATAATAATTTGGCATAAAACCAAATCTACAAAGATGTTCTCGAACTTTATCACATTGGAAAAATTTACCATTATGATATTTTTTGCACAGATACCTTAATTTATTTCCATCAATAAACTCAACATTGCTATTAGCAAATGTCAAAAAATATTCCAACCCAATAATAAATTCATCGGTTAAACCACGACGTTCTGATAAATTCTTTTTATACATCCAACTTCGTTCTCTCTCCATTTATTCTGTTTTCAAAATTATATCAAGGATTAATTTTAATTTTTTCCAAATTTCATCCATGTATATCAATCTAACAATAAATTTATACTCAAAATAAATTCTTCTAGTACTAAATATGATTTTGTGTGATATTTAATTGAAAACTATAATATCATTTCGAACAAATATTATATATTTACAGTAATAAAATGACTTAAAATCAAATATTAATTATAATTAATATAAAATAATAATACTATAATTTTATAAATATACAATATTTATACGTACCTATCCTGATGGAAATAACGAATGAGCTCACAGCTAGCTGAAGACTTCACGAACACACCGAACACCTTAATGACGAAGTACGACAAACCTATGAAAAACAATTTTGTATTTAGATTACACATTATACTGATTTATATAATTTGAATAATATTTAAATTTTAAATCTATTGTTACGGCGATAAACGACAAGTTGGACGATGATTAACCAACGATGGCCGGCCCTGATCGACCTCGCGACAGCAGAAATTCACGAGGGCACGCGACAACTACCGCAAGGGCATGCGACAACTACCGCAAGGGCATGCGACGGCGGTCACATCGCCGCGTGACCGCGTGGCAAGCGGCAACAACCGGTGAGGTGCGATCGCTCGCGACAAGCTGCCGCGAGGCCCGCGTGGCGTGGCACGCGGCGAGCGATCGCCAGTGCGCTGCCGGCAGTGTCAAGCTCGCGTAGCGACATGCCGCGATCATTGGCGGCGAAGAAGAAGAAAAGAAAAGATGGCATACCGGCGAGGATCGGGATCGGGTGTCGCGTGATTCGATCGGGGAAATAAGGGAGGGAATAATTAAGGAGAAATTGGCGATGAATCCTATTTCATTGCTAAATTCGTCACCAATTTGACGAAGAATACAAGATTCATCGCCAATTTGGCAACGAAATTTATTATTCGTCGCCAAATTGACGGCGAATTTATTTTTCATCGTAGAATCTGCGATGAATTTTGAATTCGTTGCAGAATCTGCAATGAATTTTGAATTCGTTGCAAATATTTGCAATGAATTTTGAATTCATTGTAGAATCTGCAACGATTTTTGAATTCGTTGCAAACATTTGCAACAAAAATATTTTTTCGTCGTAAATTGGTGACGAAAAATCATTTTGGTCACCAATTTGTGACGATTTTTGTGACGAAAATTAAATGTTGGAAATTTAAATAATTTTACAACAAAATAATATTTGTTGGAAATTTCGTTACTAATTTACGACGAAATTTAAAATTCGTCACAAATTTTGTTGTAGATTTACAACAAATTTTTTCGTTGCTAAATTTCGTCGCCAATTTGATGTTTTTTTTGTAGTGACCTCTAAACCTAGTTTGTGCCAATTTGATTGATTTTTCATAATTCTTAAAATATATTGACACATCCTAAAATTTAGGATTTAAATTCAAATATATTTCTAAGATATCCATAACCTTGAAAATGACCTAAAGTGTCACCTTTACCATGGTTAGGTTAACTATCCATCCATTTAAGGTTGGCACACCCAAACCCATCTAGTGTGAATCGATCATGCTCTTAGGAACCCAATACCTATTAGAGCTCCTTGGGTTCACTAGTTATTCACTAGGGATAACTTCCCTAGACACCCTTCTAATGACCCTCCTAAGCTTAGAAGCCTTGGTCATTTGGGTCTTGCCTAGGTTAGCTCTAGGGGTAACTCCCCTTGTAACCTTCTTAGTGGCTTCCCTAGGTTTCCTTGAAACCCTAGCCACTAGGCATCTACCTTGGTCAACCTTAGGGATTACTTTCCTATTGACTTTGGTTTTCCTAAACCTAGGTTGTATTCCATAATCGAATGGAACACTATGATAAGTCATTTTGGGCTTAGGTTTGTGACCCAAACCTTTATTGCCCTTGGTTGGACCTTGCTTTCTAAACCCTAGGTTTTGACTCGACCTAGATTTTTGATCATTTGACCATAGAATTTGATTTTGCATAATCCTAAGGGGCTTTTCTAGTTTCTCAAGTCTTGACCTCAAGACTTGACTTTCTAATTCTAATCTTCCCAATTTTTGAATTTTCATATGTCCTTTGGGAATTATTTTTCCTAGGCATATGCCTAGTCCATTTAGGGTTAAAACCTAGGTGATTCTCTATCTTCCTAATACTTTCCTTAGGTAAAATTATTTTAGGGACATTAGTCTCAAATTTCTCCTTCTTCCTAAAGTGGACATTTTTAGCACCTAGACAATAAAACCTATTATTCCTAGCATTCTTTTGTTCATGAGTAATAGCAAGATTACTAAAATTATTTCTGACATGTTTTTGCCTATAACTTAAAGAATGAGCATAATTAAATTTTACCTTAGGATTTGCTTTAAAATCTCCCCCTACATGTGATGCTCCTTTCTTGCCTTTGCTTTCCTTCTTCCTAGGGCATTGACTCCTATAATGATCCTTTTGGTTGCATTTGAAGTACACCACATGATCCTTGCTTTTAATTGTCAGGACTCCGGCTTCCTTTGACTTTTCTTGGAGTTTTGATGTCGATTGACTTTTCTTGACCTTCTTAGGGCACTTACTCTTGTAATGTCTGACTTCCCTACACTCAAAGCAAATTATGTGATTTTTAATTTTACCAAAATTGCTTGAGTTACCTAGGTCAATGGTGGAAAACAGAGTTGATTCTTCATCTCCTCGATCGGAGGTAGATGACTCTTCTTCTTGCTCCGGCATGGAGGGTGATCTCTCCTCCCCCTCAATCCTAGAGGTGGAGGCTTCTTCTGATTCTTCTACTTCTTCTTCCACCAATCCGGAAGTTGACTCTTTCTCAACTTCCGACTCCTCACTTCCTTGTGAGGATGAGCTTTCTTCCTCTTGTGCCGAGTGAGACTCCTCATGGAATCATACCAACTTGCTCCATAGCTCCTTGGCATCCATGCAATCCCCTAGCTTGCATAAAATTTCATTAGGGATCAAATCAATAATAAATTTTACTACCTTCTTGTTTTTCTCGAATCCTTGGAGTTATTCCTCATTCCATCTCTTCATCTTGAGGAATCCTCCCTTTGGCCCTCTTGGATATTCAAATCCTTCTATTAGGGCGGACCAATCTTCGATGTCCTTCATCATCATGAAGTCTTCAATCCTTGCCTTCCATTAATTGAAGTCTTCTCATCCATAAAACACATACAGGACCGGTGTGTTGATGTCTCATCCTAATTGTTCTTCAAATTCCATCTTCTTCCTCTAGTGGTACTCTCTTGGTTGTTAATCCTTGAAGATCAGCCTCGCTTTGATATCATTTGTTAGGTATCGGAGCGTCTTCTTCTTCTAAGAGCCACCAAGCTCTGATACCACTTGTTAGGACTTGTGCGTTCGCTAGAGGAGGGGTGAATAGCGGTTCATCGTCGATTGTCAGAATTTAATTACGTGCTTGTCTACAACACTTGTTATACGCAGCAGAATATACAATAATAAAATAAATACAACAAGAGCACAAGCACAACACCAAAATATAACGTGGTTCGGAACCGTATGGTTCATACTCCACGGATTGAGCTCAAATGAGCTCTAGTGATGCACACACAACCACTAATCAATAACTCCTTCTCGGAACAATCCAGAGGTGGAGAAAACCTCTTACAATAGTTCTTACAACAATAAAAATGAAATACAAGCAAATACAAGTAAACTACACAAATACAAATAAGGAAAACCTTTACAAATGTGAACTTGAATGCTTGATCTTTGGTAGCTTATGAAGAGCCTTGAAGGTCTGGATTGCAGCAGCAAATCCCCTCCAAATCACCTTAAAGAACCATAGCCAAATCCCTCTCTACAAGCTGTTTTTATAACCTGTATTCGAGCTGGATTTCACCTAGCAGTTGACTGATCGAGACCATCAGTTGACTGCTTCTATAGCCATTGTAAGACAACGGCTTGATCCACGCTGGAAAAACTTCAATTGATTAGTTGGCAGTCGACTGCCAACATCATCAATCGACTGCTAATGCCGTAGTCGACTACCCAGTCGGCTACCGAGCGTTCTATGCTCGTAAACTCAACCATCAGTCGACTTCTCAAGCCATCAGTCGACTACTCAATGTTGGTAGTCAACTGCTAGGCCATTTTACCGTAGTTGAACTCTAATCGACTCACGACAGTCGACTGGTTATAATCTCAGTCGACTACTGAGTGTCGACTCGGCTGCCAAGTGTTAAAACACTTGATCAGTCGACTAGTCCATAACCCCAGTCGACTGATAAATCTCAACCATGAGGTTTAACATTAAGTATGATGCCCTCATACTTGCTAGATCACTCTTAGCCTAGACCTAAGCCTTCTAGCCACCTCCATCAGCCTCACGCTTATCGGATCCCTCCAAATCATCCATGACTTGTTCATCCATACGCTAGCCTTCAGGTACTTCCATCGGCTATTGTCATGCTAACGGTGTTTACACCACCAAGGCACATTGGACTTATGCTGCCAAGACTACGCTTGGACTTTACGTCGCCAACCATTAAATTTATGCTGTCAAGACTCCACCCTTGGACTTTATGCCGCCAATATTCCCCTTGGACTTCTCAATTGCCAAGTACCCATGACTTGGACTTTCACCGCTAAGACTACGCCATTGGACTTACGTGACCAAGACTATACACTTAGACTTTCCATGCCAACTCCATGTTGGACTTTCTAATTGCCAAGACTCAAGATTGGACTTTCCCTTGCTAACCATGTTGAAATTTCCATGCCAAGATCCATGCTTGGACTTTCCCTTGCCAAGACCCATGTTTGGACTTTCCTTGCTAACCCATATTGGACTTTCCATGCCAAGTACACAAGACTTGGACTTCTCCCATGACAATGGTCAAACCATCGTCAACCATCAAGATATGACCTAGGTCGATTGTACCAACAATCTCCCCAACACATTGTCAAACATCAAAATACTACTCGAGTCAAACTCGAGTCTAGTCAATCATGACCTGGGTCGATTGCACCAACAGAGTATCCAGGGGTCCCCAACCCTCCATCCAAGCCCACCACCTCGCATCCATGTAGCCCTAGCCCGTCTCTACCTGGGATGTCATCCGGACATTCCATACCAAGATGGGAACTCTCGACTCGGGGTTTTCTTCAGAAAATTCAAGATGCGGTAGGGGCGTTCGACGAGATGAATACTCACTTGGCACAAGTAAAGTCTTTTAAGTTTTTCTCTTTCATCCCACGTACTAACTTAACTTTTTCTTTATAGTTCTGGGGGTACCACCTAGAACTGATGACCCGTCTGTCTCACCTGACCACAACCTTCAAAGGTATGCAGGCTCAGGTGATGACCGGCAACGCTCAACTTCGCAATAAGGAGGTAGAGCTAGAGATCGCCCAATCCTAGGCAGTCATATCTCGATCGAAGGTCCTTTGTTACGAAGACGACCTTCGAAACCATGCATAGGAAATCGAGCACCTTCGTCTTCAAGCGGTCGAGGTGGAGGAGCTTAGGGCCCAAGTAGAGGAAGTCGAGGCCAAGTTGCTGCAGATTGAGCAGACTAGAGTTGCTCAAGCAACTTTCGAGGCCAAGCGACGCGACAAGCTAGTGGCCCGGGCGAAGGCAGCCATGGCCGAACTGGCTTCTTACCGGGCTGGCGAGGAAGGCTGGTGGGAGCTACGCAAGATAGCCTTCCTCAGCTCAGAGGAGTTTTCCGATATTCTAGGGGGGAGGACCATCGACTTCCTAGAGATAGGATACGAGGGGACCATCTGGCATTTCAAGGAGGTCGGGGGTACCACCTAGAACTGATGACCCGTCTGTCTCACCTGACCACACAACCTTCAAAGGTATGCAGGCTCAGGTGATGACCGGCAACGCTCAACTTCGCGATAAGGAGGCAGAGCTAGAGATCGCCCAATCAGAGGCGGTCATATCTCGATCGAAGGTCCGGGGACTTCTACCGAATTCTTGGACTTACAGTGTCTCATCAATGAGACCCCGGACTCGATGCTCGGCGGGCTCCCCAAGTAGTTTTAGTTTTCTTTTTATTTCTAATACTTTTGTAGCCACAATAGGCACTAAGTTTTTCTTTTCAGCAATTTTGATATCTTGTAACCTCATGTAAATCTGTGTTTTATTATAACAAGTTCTTGTTGAACCTAACTTCCATTATTTTGAAAAAAATTAATTGTGTCACTCGGCTTTTTCAGAGTATAAAGGAACGTAATGAAATAAACCCTACTTATGCAATAATTAATAAGGCTTGAGATAGTGATGAGTATACTAAGTACCTTCACCCTGCCTTGAGGTAAGGGTCTTAATCGAGGCGTGCCACAATAGGCGACTTAAGAAGTAATATGCCCCGTCAATCGGCCATAATAAGAATGAGCCGAGCGATAATACTTTAAACCAGTTGTGCCAGGCAATCTTTAATGAGAATACTTCGAGAGAGAAATACTTGGGGTCAACCCTGATAGGTGATCTTTAATGAGGATAATCCGATATACACCGTGATTGGTGGCTTCTGTAGGAATGCACCATGATAGGCGTCTTATCCAAGATGCATCGTGATAGGTGACTTAATGAGAATGTGCCATGATAAGTGGCTTATCCGAGATGCACCGTGATAGGTGACTTAATGAGAATGCACCGTGATAGACGACTTATCCGAGATGCACCGTAATAGGTGACTTTTGTAAGAATGCATGTCTGCAATCATAAAGAGAGGTCTTATTATTCACAAATGAAAAACTTTTTTACATACTGTGTGAATGTTACACATGATAGGGCCGCAAATAGAAAGCATTTCATGGTCAGGCGAGCTCTTTTCCTTCACTGTCTTGGAGATAGTAGGCTCCTGAGCTTCTTAATAATTTTGTAAGGGCCCTCCCATCGGGGTGCCAATTTGCGAACTTCTCCTGCGGCATGTATTTTCTTCCATACAAAGTCACCAGGCTGAAAGGAGCGACATACCACTCTTCTGTTGTAGGCCTGTGCTAGCTTTCTCCGAAAAACATTCATTCGGCTGGCAGTGTTGTCTTTTGTCTCTGTTACTAAATCTAACTTGGCCAACCTTGTCTCCTCATTGGTGTTGTTGCTCAAAGCGTAAGCCGAGATTCTAGGCGACCCCATGTCAATTTCAACCAGGACCAGGGCTTCGGATCCATATACTAAATGAAAAGGGGTGAAACCAGTACTGTCTTTGGGAGTTGTTCTGTACACCCAAAGAATGTTTGGCAATTCTTCCACCCAACTTCCCCCCGTATGGTCCAACTTAATTTTAAGCCCTCGAATCAACTCGCGATTGGTTACTTCAGCTTGTCCATTACTCTGAGGGTACACCA
Organism: Wurfbainia villosa; assembly: GCA_025175895.1. Lineage (NCBI taxonomy): Eukaryota > Viridiplantae > Streptophyta > Magnoliopsida > Zingiberales > Zingiberaceae > Wurfbainia > Wurfbainia villosa. The sequence goes on along the minus strand of JAKLTH010000193.1, from coordinate 5,408,065 downwards.
TTGATGTAAAAGTCTGCTAAATCTCCAACTGATGGCACTATTCCTTTATTTTTCAGCCCTAAAACTGTCGCTCATTATTCGAGACCAATTTCCTTGGAATGCTGAATTGGCAAACTATATTTTTTCACAAGAATTTCAATACGACTTCTTCGGTTATCCAGGACAGGGGTTTCGCTTTTACCCACTTTGAAAAGTAATCCACTGCAAGTAATAGGAACTTTTTCTGATTCGGTCCAGTTGATAACAAACCCGCTATATCCATCCCCCATTGGTTGAAAGGACATGATATCAATGATGCTTTTAATAATTCAGCTGGCTGCCAGGAGAAATTCTGATGCTTTTGGCAGCTGAGGCAGATCCGAACGCAGTGAGTGGCATCCTTTTGAAGAGTCGGCCAGAAATACCCGGCCAAGATGACCTTTCAAGCTAAAGATGTCCCCCCTGAGTGGTTCCCGCAACAACCTTCAAGTATTTCCCTCATGACGTAATCAGCTTCCTCAGGGTCGAGACACTTAAGCAAAGGTCGTGCGAAAGCCCTTTTATATGGGGTGTCTCCGATCAAGACAAATTGAGTCCCTCTTTTCTTAATGATCTGCACCTCGGCTCGGTCTTTCGGCAATGTCCCCTTTTTTAGATAATCAACAAGGGGAGTTCTCCAATCCGGCGGGCTTCCAGACGCAATCAAATCTTGATCTATATGAGCAATGAGTTGAGTCTCGGCCAGTGAGTCTTTAAGGCTCCAAGTAGTGAGAGCACTGGTCATGTGAGCTAACTCGTTAGCCTTTTGATTATCTACCCGAGGGATTTTGTGTAGGGTAATTTCTTGGAATTCGAATGTTATTTTATGATAAGCCTTCATATACAATTGGAGTCGTTGATTGTTGGTGTCATATGAGCCTTTGACTTGTTCCACGGGCAACAGTGAATCAGAGTATAAGGAAATCCGTGAAGCTCCTACATGCCAAGCAGCCCGAAGACCCGCCAATAAAGCTTCGTATTCAATTTCATTATTAGAGGACCAAAAGTTGAGTTGCATTGCAATCCGGATAATCTCTTCCTGCGGAGATACTAGCAGCACTCCCACTCTGCTTCATTGTTTAGTAGTCGAGCCATCGACATATACTCGTCATGTTTCATTTGTTTCAACTCCCAGTGTCTCGGCCAGGAAATCTGCTAACACTTGTGCTTTGAGGGTCGTTCTGGGCTGATACTGGATATCTACTCGGCTAATTCTGTGGTCCACTTGATTAAGCGGTCGGATGCCTCAGGATTTGTCAATATTCTTCCGAGGCCACTGTTGATTAGGACTGTGATCGGATGAGACAGGAAGTAGGGGCGGAGTTTTCTGGCCATTATAAGTAGAGCTAGTGCCAATTTCTCCAGTGTGGTATACCGACTCTCGGTAGCTTTTAATAGATGACTTACAAAGTAGATAGGCAATTGCCTACCCTCCTCTTGTCAAAGCAGGACTGACGCCATGACTTCTTCTGTCATGACTAAATATAACTGCAAGCTCTCTCCGGGCACCGGCTTGACAAGTGTAGGAAGCTCAAATATATATTGTTTTAGCTCCATAAAGGCCTGTTCACACTTCTCATCCCATGAAAATCAAGCCGACTTGCGGAGCACCTTGAAGAAAGGAAGGCTCCGCTCAACCGACTTAGGGATGAAGTGTGAGAGCGTCGTTATCCTTCCGAGTAGTCTTTATATGTCTCGAATATTCTTGGGAGAGATCATGTTCTGCAGGGCTTGAGCATTTTCGGGATTGACTTCAATGCCTCATTCGGTCACAATGTACCCGAGAAACTTGCCTCCTCTGATGCCAAATATACATTTGTTACGATTGAGCTGAATTTTGTACTGGCACAATGTGCTGAATGTCTCCGCCATGCCCTTAACAATGTCTTCAACTTTTATGGACTTGATGAGAATGTCGTCCACATATACTTCAATGTTTCGGCCTATCTGCGACTAAAACACTTTATCCATTAGCCTTTGGTAGGTGGCATCGACATTCTTTAATCCGAACGACATGACTTTGTAGCAGAAAGTATCGTCCGCCGTGACAAAGTTGACTTTCTCTTGATCTCCTTGTGCCAACAGAATTTGATGATACCCCTGATGCACATCTAACATGTTGGTGCAATCGGCCCAGGTCACGATTGACCAGACTCGAGTTTGACTCGAGTGATGTTTTGATATTTGACAAAGTGGTTTGACAAAGTGAGTTGACATTGATGTTTGACATTGATGTCGGTTAATGTTTTGGGGAGATTGTTTATACAATCGACTCAGGTTATAATTGACCAGACTCGAGTTTGACTCGAGGGAGACTTTGATGGTTGATTAGGGTTGACCATGTGATTATGGGAAAGTCCAAACATGGGTCTTGGCAAGGTAAAGTCTAAGTCATGGGTACTTGGCATGGAAAGTCCAAGTGGGATACTTAGCATTTGGGAAAGTCCAAGTCTTGAGTACTTGGCATAAGGGAAGTCCAAGTATGGGTCTTGGCATGGAAAGTCCAACATGGATTGGCAAGGGAAAGTCCAAGCTTGAGTCTTGGCATTTGAGAAGTCCAAGGGGATTGATATTGGCGGCGTAAAGTCCAAGCGGGAGTCTTGGCAGCATAAGTCCAAGTGGAGTCTTGGTGGTATAAGTCCAATGTGTCTTGGCGGTGTAGACACCGTTAGTATGACATAGCCGATGGAAGCACCTAGAAGCTAGCGCAATGGATGAACAAGTCATGGATGACTTGGAGGGATCCGAGAGGCGCGAGGCTGATGGAGGTGGCTAGAAGGCTTAGGTCTAGGCTAAGGGTGGTCTAGCAAGTATGGGGGCACCATACTTGGGTTAAAATCTCATGTTTGAGGTTGGCAGTCGACTGACATTATGGCCGATTCGACTGCCGTGAATCGGCTTGAGTTCGACTACCGGTTAGGGCTAAAATTGCCTTGGCAATCGACTGCTCATTGGAGCGATTATTTGCGATCGATCGCATGGATGGCGATCTTGATCGATTGAGTTCTGCGAGCATAGAATGCCGTTGCCGAGCCGCTACCGACTATGGCGATCAGCGGCTAATGTTGGCGATCGATCCGGTGAGAGTCCCGTTGGAACTTTTCCAGCGTGGATTGAGCCGTTGTCTCACAAGATGGCATCGATCATTGGTGTGACTTATGGCGATCGTGATCGGCGGAAATCCATCCCGATGCAGGTTAAAAAGAGGAGCTCGAGGAGGATTTCGACATTGGTTCTTTGGAAGCTTTCTTGGGGCGATTTGAAGGCGATTTGCATATGCATTTCAGGGCCCTTCAACCTCATCCAAGCAACCAACAAGCAAAGCGCTCAAACCCTAGTTTTGTAAAGTGTTCTTTACATTTCTTTGTATTTTTCTTGTATTTTCGTGTATTGCTTTTGTAATCATTGTACGAGGTTTCTCCACCTCCGGATTGTTCCGAGAAGGAGTTAGTTTTTATTAATGAGTGTGTGTGCATCACTAGAGTTCTTTAGAGCTCGATCCATGGAGTAGGAACCATTCGGTTCCGAACCACGTTATATCCTTGCATTTGTAGTGCTTGTGTTCTTGTTGTATTTTTATTATTATTTATTCCGCTGCGTACTAACAAGAATTGTAGCAAGCAAACACGAACGATTTCCATCAATGAATGGTAACTCGCTATTCACCCCCCCCCCCTCCCCTCTAGCATCCAATCGATCCCCTATAAGTGGTATCAGAGTGAGGCCACTCTTCAAGGTTTAACAACTAAGGGAGCACGCTAGAGGGTGAAGATAGAGTTGGAAGAACGACTAGGTTGGGACATCAACACATCGGTCCCATACTCATTATATGGACAAGAAGGCTTCGATTCTTGGAAGAGAAGAATTGAAGATTTTTTGATGATGAGGGACCTTGAGGAATGGGCCATTTTAATGGAAGGCTTTGAATTGCCAAAAGGGCCGAAAGGAGGATATCTCAAGAAGAAAAGATGGACTCAAGACCAACTTCAAAAATCCAAAATTAATGACAAGGTAATCGATATGATAGTTAATTTAATACCTAACGAGTTATTGTCCAAGATAGGTGAAGTTCTAGATGCCAAGGAGCTATGGGAACAATTATCCAAGCTCCATGAAGAACCATCCATGGCCTAAGAAGGAGAAAGCTCATCCTCATAAGAAAGTGAGGATTCGGAGGTTGATAGGGAATCAACTTCCGGATCGGTGTAAGAGGAGGTGGAAGAATTGGAGGAGACCTCCACCCCTAGGATTGAGGGGGAGGAAATTAGAGCATCTTCAACACCGGAGCAACAAGAAGAACCATCTACATCCGGTAGAGAGGAAGGACAAGCTCAAGAAAACCTCACCACCACCCTAGGTAACTCAAACACCTCAATTCAAAATAAAAATAATATTATGTGTTTTGAGTGTAGGGAATTTGGGCATTATAAGAGTAAGTGTCCAAAGAAAGTCAAGAACGCTCCACCGACTTCAAAGGTCAAAGAAGTCGGTCTCCCAACTATCAAAAGCAAGGAGCAAGTCATTTGCTTCAAATGCCGGCTACTGGGACATTACCGGAGTCAATGCCCAATGGGGAAGAAAAAGGGCCAAGAAAGAGCACCACAAGTAGGGGGAGCTTCCAAAGCTAACCCTAAGGTATTTTTAAATAAAGCTCCTTATTCAAATAATGTCAAAAAGCATGCTAGAAATAATTTAGCAATCTTGCTATTTATCAAAGAGAGCATGCTAGAAATAGAGAATATTGCTTAGGAGCTAAGAAAGTCAACCTTAGGAAGAAGGAGAAATTTGTGACTAATGTCCCTAGAAATATTTTACCTAAGGACAATCCTAGGTCAAACAATTCTAGACAAATTCTACTTAGGGAGACCATTAGAAAGGTACAAGAGCACCTAGGTCTCAACCCTAAATAGACTAGGCATATGCCCAGGAAGTCTCATGCCCAAAAACCAAATCAAAATTTTAAAATTGGGCAATTACAATTGGAAAACCAAGCCTTGAGGTCAAGGCTTGAGAAATTAAAAAAGACCCTCAATAAGATGCAAAATCAATTTCAAGGGTCTAATGGTCAAAGTCAAGGGTCAATATCTCAAAGTCAACATCTAGGACCCAAGAAACAAAAGTCAACCAAGGGCAAGAATGGTTTGGATCACAAACCTAAGCCTAAGATGACTTATCATAGTGTTTCATTTGATTATGGAATACAAACTAGGTCTAGGAAGACCAAGGTCAATAGGGAAGTCATCCCTAGAGTTGACCATGGTGTGTGCCTAGTGGCTAGGATTTCTAGGAAACCTAGGGTGACCACTAAGAAGGTTATTAGGGAGGCAATCTCTAAGGTTAACCTAGGCAAGACCAAAATGACCAAGGCTAATAAGCCTAGGAGGGTCATTAGGAAGGTATCTAGGGAGGTTATCCCTAAGAAATACCTAATTAACCCTAGGAGCTCAAATAGGTTTTGGGTTCCTAAGAGCGTGATTGATTCACGCTAGATGGGTTTAGGGTGTGCCAACTTTAAATGGAAGGATAGTTAACCTAACCATGGTAAAGGTGGCACCTTAGGTAATTTTCAAGGTTGTGGATGCCTTGGAAATAGTTTTGAATTATAATCCTAAAAGATTTTAGGATGTGCCAATATTATTTGAGAAGTTTGATAAAATGATCAAATTGACACAATTTAGGTTTAGAGGTCATAGTGTGTCATTTTGGATTTTTGACACACTAGAGAGAAAAGTGAATATATAGCAAAATATATTTAATTATGTCAAATGGCAATTAATATTAAAATTTAGGTATTCTTATACCTATACTTTTTATTTGTCATGTTTTGTTTGTCATATGTCATGACATGACATCATGTTTATTTTCATCACTTATATGTCATGATCATGTTTAGAAATTAAGATTAAATGTCATGTGCTTTAGTTTTATATCATATGCCATGACATCATGATCATTGGCCATGATTTATTTTGCTATCATTATGCCATGATCATTTCATGCATCTAAATTGATTAAAATTGAGTTAAGGACAATGACATGACTTGAAGTCCCATTTATAAGGGAATCAAGTAGGATTGCCTTAGAAAATGCATGAAACCCTAGATTAAATAAACCAAAACTCACATCTCACATCTAACTTTACATGTATGTATATTTATGCACCCTAGATATATGTGAGATGCTATGATATGAGTTAAGTTCAAGGTGCATAGTTTTTGCATCTAGATGAACTAAAACTCATCTAAAATCATATGTGGATCATTGGAAAAGCTTGTGTACAAGTCATGTACATAGAGCCCAAAGAATATGATCCAAAATAGGTTTTCAAAAACATTTTGAAATCAATTTAGAAAACCTTGGTGAAGCCTATCTTTTGATAGCAATCACCAATGATGAAGTTGATACAAAGTGAGCCAAAACTTAGAAGTTTTTCTTCACTTTTGAATTTTATATCAAACTCACTCTTTTATAGGTAAAATAATTTTTAAATATTTTTCACCCATTGTATTGCTTATAAGTAATATACGTATGAATTTTCATGAATTTTTAAAATACGTAGAATTACTTATGACTTTTCAAAATTCGATTCTGATAGCTGAAATTCAAAATTTGATTATCGATCGGCTACCTCATGGCGATCGGTGATGTAGAAGCGATTCGACTAATAGCTGTAAGTAGTCATTTGCCAGTGATTTCGGGAAAAATAAGGTTGTTTAGCCCGTGTTCAGCTATGGTAAAGGTTCCTAATCACTCCTAACCCTAGGATATGCTTTGGGAAGCATTATAAAAGGTGAAAATTCATTGGATATGGATTAGGAGAGGTGTTAGGTCGATGTGTCAAATTTAAGGTGTGGAAAGTTCAAGTTTGAACTTTGAACCTTATTTTTGATGGTTTAGAGTTCCTATTGGCTTAGGGACTTCCCGAGGACATTGTTGGTGCAATGGTCAAGGGGGAGCAAGCCTTTAGGGGGAGGTATCCATCATGGGATGATGGATGTGTTTTTCTTCTTGAAGGGGGAGAACTTATTGGGAGAGTGTCATCAATTGGGAAAATTGATGGATTTTTTATACCCAATTTGGAAATTGGGAGAGTGAATAAGATTGTCTCTCTTGAGTGATATGAGACTTATCACTAGGAAGATTGATGGATTCCTAGGTATTTTTGGACCAAGGGGAGATTGTAAGATCTCATTGGATATGAGACATTGACCTCCTTGGAGAGAACCTTTTTGATGTATGTCAAAAAGGGGGAGAGTAAAATTACCAATTTGGAAAATTGGTAAGGGAGTTTGAGTTAGGGGCCTAACTCAAGGTTTGTTTTGTCAAACATCAAAAAAGGGGAGATTATTGGTGCAATCGGCCCAGGTCATGATTGACCAGACTCGAGTTTGACTCGAGTGATGTTTTGATGTTTGACAAAGTGGTTTGACAAAGTGAGTTGACATTGATGTCGGTTAATGTTTTGGGGAGATTGTTTATACAATCGACTCAGGTTATAATTGACCAGACTCGAGTTTGACTCGAGGGAGACTTTGATGGTTGATTAGGGTTGACCATGTGATTATGGGAAAGTCCAAGCATGGGTCTTGGCAAGGTAAAGTCCAAGTCATGGGTACTTGGTATGGAAAGTCCAAGTGGGACACTTGGCATTTGGGAAAGTCCAAGTCTTGAGTACTTGGCACAAGGGAAGTCCAAGCATGGGTCTTGGCATGGAAAGTCCAACATGGATTGGCAAGGGAAAGTCTAAGCTTGAGTCTTAGCATTTGAGAAGTCCAAGGGAATTGATATTGGCGGCGTAAAGTCCAAGCGGGAGTCTTGGCAGCATAAGTCCAATGGTTGACGGCGTAAAGTCCAAGCGGAGTCTTGGTGGTATAAGTCCAATGTGCCTTGGCGGTGTAGACACCGTTAGTATGACATAGCCGATGGAAGCACCTGGAGGCTAGTGCAATGGATGAACAAGTCAAGGATGACTTGGAGGGATCTGAGAGGCGCGAGGCTGATGGAGGTGACTAGAAGGCTTAGGTCTAGGCTAAGGGTGGTCTAGCAAGTATGGGGGCACCATACTTGGGTTAAAACCTCATGTTTGAGGTTGGCAGTCGACTGACATTATGGCCGGTTCGACTGCCGTGAGTCGACTTGAGTTCGACTGCCGGTTAGGGCTGAAATTGCCTTGGCAGTTGACTGCTCATTGGAAGCGATTGATCGCTAATTGGAGCGATTGATTCTTTGGCCGATCGCCATGGATAGCGATGCCGCTAATTGAGTTCGAGCACAAAATGCTCAGAGCCGATTGGGATACGATCAACTTGGCGTGATCGCCAATGTTGGCGATCGTGAGAGTCCGTTGAAACTTTTTCGTGGATTGAGCCGTTGTCTCACGAACATGATGACATCGATCGGGTGACTTATGGCGGTCGGATCGTGGAAATCGGCCCGTCTGATTAAAAAGAGCAGCTCGAGGAGGATTTCGGCATTGGTTCTTTGGAACCTTTCTTGGGGCGATTTGAAGGAGATTTGCAAGTGCATTTCAGGGCCCTTCAACCTCATCCAAGCAACCAATAAGCAAAGCGCTCAAACCCTAGTTTTGTAAAGTGTTCTTTACATTTCTTTGTATTTTACTTGTATTTTCGTGTATTGCTTTTGTAATCATTGTACGAGGTTTCTCCACCTCCGGATTGTTCCGAGAAGGAGTTATTTTTGATTAGTGAGTGCGTGTACATCACTAGAGTTCTTTAGAACTCGATCCGTGGAGTATGAACCGTTCGGTTTCGAACCACGTTATATCCTTGCATTTGTAGTACTTGTGTTCTTGTTGTATTTTCATTATTGTTTATTCCGCTGCGTACTAACAAGAATTGTAGCAAGAAAACACAAACGATTTCCATCAACGAACGGTAACGCGCTATTCACCCCCCTCTAGCGTCCAATCGATCCCCTACATAACATACAAATTAATTCGCATCCTATCGTAGAATCAACTAACCGATCTATCCGAGACAAGAGGTAGCAATCTTTAGGACATGCTTTATTAAGATCTCTGAAATCTATACATACCCTCCACTTCCATCCTGGTTTTGTACTAGTACAATATTTGACAACCATTCAGGGAACTGCACCTCTCGAATGTACCCGGCTTACAGTAATTTCTGCACCTCGGCTCGGATAATCTGATCTTTCTTCGGGTCGAAATGTCTTCTCTTTTGTTTTATTGGGTGAGATCCAGGAAGGACATTCAGTCGGTGCTCTATTATGGCCTGGGAAATACTCCGAATTTATTCTTTAAGCCAAGTAAAGACGTTTCGGTTGTTTGCCAAACAGTTAGTTATTCCTTGTTTAGCTCGGCTGTCAAATCGGCAGCAACTCGGATAACTCGATCAGGTTGATCCGGTCATATTTGTATAGCTTCCTCGTCCAATAGCTCTTCTCGGAGAGTATAAACCTCTAATATTTCAATTTTTTGACTTTTTCTGGGACCATCTCGGACTCCTTCCGCATAGCATCTCCGAGCTGTCTTTTGATCTCCAGTAGCCTCCCAAACTTGATTATTCACAGGGAATTTGATCTTTTGGTGATAAGTTGATATGACAGCTTCGAAGGAATGTAACGTTGGCCTTCCCAAGATGACATTATAAGCTGAAGCAGCGTCTACCACCGTAAAGGTAGTGATTCTGGTTCGGCAGAGAGGTTCGTCTCCCAGAGATAGAGGCAGGTCAATCCGGCCGAGTGGAGATATCTTTTGCCCTGAAAAACCGAATAGAACAATATTCATTGGTTGGAGCTGAGGTGGGTCGAGTTGCATACGATCAAAAGCGTCTTTAAATAAAATATTAACCGAGCTACCTGTATCCACGAAGATCCGGGCCACATTATAATTAGCGATGGTGGCTTGAATCACCAAGGCATTATCATGCGAAACAGAAACTCCTCGCAGGTTCTCGAGGCCGAATGTGAGTGAAGGTCGTTCAGCCTATCTCCAGCTGGTATTCACCTCCATATTTTCTAACCGCCTCCCGTGAGCTTTCCTAGCTCGGTTTGAGTCTCCACCCGTGGCCCCGCCGGTGATCATGTTGATAATGCCACGGTGTGGAGTGTTGGAGAGTTCTCTAGGCGACTCCGGCCGAGGAGCAGGCTGCCTTGGGGAAGCTTCCCTGGTTCTTTGTGGAGCCTAGATTTGTCTACTCGGCTCCTCCAGTGAAGGTTGACGTTCCCGCTTCGGAGGTTTTCGTTGTGCATAGTTCCTTGGCCCGGGCCTCGCCTCTATTTGCGGAAACCTAGGTTGAGCACTGAAATTCTGCTGTTGTTCCTGCATTACTTGTCTAATTTCTTCAGCCAGATTACAGTACTCCCATGTTGAATGGTCGTAGACTTGGTGAAAGGCGCAGAAAGGGTTGTGCTGATCGGACATCATCAAGGGATGAGTGGTCTCTTGAATCGCGTGAATTGCCCGATATTTGACCAACCGCGGTGCATAAGTAGGCGGGGCTCGAGGAGGACGAGTCGGTGCTGGTGGGAGAGCCTTCTTGTTCGGCTTCGGGGTTGCATCTTACTGGGTCCTCTCGCGCTTTTCTGTTCGTCCGCTGCTCTTTCAGCCTCCTCCAAGTTGATATATACTTCGGCTCGTCCCAATAGTGCCTCAAAGTGAGGTGGGGGTCTCTTCATAAAAGATTTCGAGAAATCCCCCCGTATTAAGCCTTGCAGAAGGCGTTAACTATTGTCTCGGACGAAACGCCCGAGACATCCACAGCTATCCAATTGAACCGGTGTATATAATCTCTTAAGGGCTCGTGACTTTTTTGTTTTACGGACATAAGGTATTGAGCCCTTTTTTGGTACCTTTTACTGCTGGCAAAATGCTGAAGGAAGAGAGCTGAGAGTTCTTGGAATGAGCCAATAGACCCTTCCGGGAGCCGATCAAACCATCTTTGAGCAGGACCTACCAGGTTGAGAGAGAATACTTGACATTTTGCTTCATCGGAATATTTGTACAGTAAAGCAGCTTTCTTGAATCGCCCTAAATACTCTTCGGGATCAGTGGAGCCGTTGTATTCTCCAACAACTTGAACCTCTTGGGTAATCTTTCAGCTATAATGCTAGAGGAAAGAGGAGAATCCAAGCAGACAGATGGAGCTTTCCCCTTTCTGGGATCTCGATTTGGTAATGTGCAAGAAGGCATTTCCTCCGAGGATTCTTGCAAAGATGTCATTGAAGATGACTCAGTCGACAATGATACTATGGGAATAGCTTTGCGAGTAGCTGGAGTTGATGGGGCGGGCGTTAGCGTCGGGCCTTGAACCGAGCTGAGGGACGCTGGCATAGAGGCAGACCCACTAGGAAAGTACTCCCGTATGACGCCCTCCATGGTGGCCTTGACTAGGGAGATGATGCTTTACCTTGTCAGTTTCCTTCAGTAGAGTTCAGGTTGTCGGAATTCGCTTTTTAATCTTCCATCCTCGTCTCAATAGTGCTTGCATTTCCCACAGACGGCGCCAATGATTCGGCTAAGACCGGGGATGATGAGATGTCCAGTGACGACGATGGCAAAAGGAGAGATGACTCAGTTCGAAGGGTTGATGCCGCAGTAGTGTCGAATGGAAGGGTGAGCTATCACAAACGTGGGTCGAATGAAGCTTCAAGGCCGAGAGGAAATCCTTCGCAGAAAGAAATGGTTAAGGGTGCCGAGAGAGACCTCGGCTCGGCCCCTCCGATGCTTAAGGCAGGAATTAGCATATAGAGAAAATATGGAAGCACTTAGTATAAGGTAAAAGATGTCCCAACCTCTTTTATCTTTCCTTCAAGTGCCCCTTATATAGGCCAAAGTCCTGCCTACGGAGATGTAGGGGGATGTGGGTGGTATAGTCTTATGACAAGACAACACCGACTATTAGAGATAATTGAGATCATTACCTCATTAATGCTGTCGGCGCATGGGTCATAATTAATACCCTCGCACGATTGATAAGAGACACGACTTCATTTAATAGGTCTGATATATTTCTCTAAAACAGGTATGGTCATATGTCATCCGATCGGAGGAGATTATTGTTGGAGAAGACTCTGTTGGCTATTTTGTCTCTAATGACTGCCATGTCATTTAATTGGAACTGAGACATAATATATGCTAGAAGTGTCATCTGGCAGGAAGGAAATATGTAACTGAATATCAGACCTTCGGATTGTCATATAACCAAGATAGAATATATTAGCCGAAATATAAGGCCTTTGTTTTTAAAATGGTCTTCTTCATTCGGTAAGGCCGAGAGATAATAACTTCTTTATTTCGACAAGGCCGAGAGATAATAGCTCTGTCATCTGTGAAAGAGCTGAGATGGAATAAATTTTCTTCATTCGACGTCTTACCGAGGTGTGAGGCCCTCACTATTCGGTGTTTATCATTCGGCCTTGTGCCGAGATGTGATGTCTTTGCATACCAGTTGCCCGTGTTAGTGCGTGAGTAATTATAAATATAAAAATCTGTCATTATAGAATAGTTTTGTCCGATATAACTATACCTCTAAAAACTGAACCTGACGTATAAGATGGAATTCGGAAACATATATATTTGGATCAACAAATTAATTACCCGTTGAGCTGATCAAATAGGTGGGAACCATAGTCTACCATGTCCTCAAACTTATAATTAGTAGGTGTTCGATCTACAACGATAAGTTAAAGAACGCATGTGATCGTGGGACAAAATTGAAAGTGAAAAAAGCAGGGCAAAATGATGAATGTTGAACAATAGGGATCAATTAAATCGGCCAGCAGAACATGAGGGTTGTTGGATGTGGAATAACGAGGTAGACTATTTCACTATTGCAACGAAGCCTTTCTTTTCTTTTCAATATTTCTTTTTAAAAAACTAGTACCATGTATCCGGGTCTAATTTCGAGAATGATTGACTCTATTCTGCGGATATACACGGAATGTTAAATAATTTTTATATAAAATATATCTCATTGATCATTAAGATAAATTAAAAGTATTCATATGTACAATCTCAACAGTTATTGCATCTTTAATTTTTTATTTTATTTAAAAGAAAATTTTACAAATACAGAATGATAGAAAATCGAATTGTTAATATCTGAAAGTCGAACTATACATCCCACCATTGCACCATAACTCGGATGGAAAAAAAAAATTCTTTTTGCTTTTTCTTTCTTATACAAGGGGTATTTTCTTATTTTTACTGTATTATAAATATTTAAGATTATAAAAATCTATAAATCAATATAACTTTATTCACTTTACAAAAATATAGAAGTAAGTTTTAGATAAATTTATTTATATATTTTTAACAAACTGAGTTCACTAGTGTTAAATCTTTTTTTTTTATTATTGAACAACATAAATAAATTTTATTTAAACGAGCACTAAATTCATTCACGCATGTTTGAAAAGATCGAAAGACGAGATTTTGGTGGATTGGGAAGGAAGATTAGGAAAAGAACTGGATAGTTAATGATCAACTCTTGAGAACCACTGAATACTTCCAGGTCAGATCATTTGTTGGCAAATGATACTGGTCAAACTAACATATGAGTAAAAAAGACTATGTATGACTACTTATCCATCAAGATCAATTGACATGCAAAGGTATCATATCTCGGTCTGATCGAATGATAATGATATTATATCTCAATAAATTGTCGAATGGCAGAAATATTATATCTCGGTAAATGATCGAAAGATGTGGACATTATATTTTGGCCTTGTCGAATGAAGAAGACCGTCCTAAATACTAAGGCATCATATTTCAACCATTATATTCTGTCTCGATGATATGATATTTTAGATATTTGACATTCTGATCATATTATATTTCTGCTCAGCTGATCTGTCTTTTTTTTTTTTTTTTCTTGGCATCAGTGTGTTGCACACTCACTTTGCCTAACATTTCTCTTTTGTTGCCGACAGAATTGCGAAGGATCACGGTTCGTTGGAACGGACGCAGAACACTTGAAACGGACGTTCTGGAACTGAAACGCCTTACGCCGTTCTAAATTTCCGGCTCATACCGTTCCACGGCGAAGACATTGACTACGGAAAAAAATGAATTGACGAAGACCACGGAAGAAAGGAAGAGACGGCGTTATGGCCGCTCCGAAACGAAATAAGAGCCGTTCCGGAATGGAAACGGAGGAGTCCACAACCGCGACCGTCCCGTTCCGACAAACCATGCTAAGGATGACCTTTGTGCTTGCTTATTTCCAGCATTTGCTTTATGTTTGTTTGCGCTTTGAATTAGATACGGGAATCATGATCATTCTCAATATTTCTGGCCTCATCTTTGCTTCTTGTTTATTGTCTGGTCTAGCTCTCAGCTTTTGAACCATCACTATTCTGCTATTCTTAAAACTGGATCTGCCGTCGAGTTCAAATTAAGGCTCAATCTGGGCGCAGGATCAATAGAAATTCTCTGATTAGTGAAAAATCTGATACTTGGATTGGTTTGCAACTTTCAGGCTGCTGATTCCATCCTTATCTTTCATTTCGATCCCTTTGAAAAAAAACAATAATAATTTGATATGCGGTAACTGACCTCTTTCTTATTTGTTGTTCAACCCCGATTCCTTGCTTCGATTTTAATAGTAAAATGGGTATGTCTTGAAAATGATAACTTAAAACTATGTAAATCAGCCGACATGTTTTGTCTACAACTTAAAATGGATATGATAGCTTTTTAACTGTATCAAAAGTGAAGTGTACAAAAGCATAGACGGAGGAATTCATAAAAACAAATAGCTATTCGGTCAAATAAAAATAAATAAAGCATGCTCACACCCAAAAATCTCACACGTTCAGATTAATCAAAGAAAAGAAAAAAAAATGCAAAACGAATCAGAAGAAGAAAAAAAAAACAACCAACCACACAGGCCAAAGTCTCAAGGTTTGATTCATCTTAATTCACTGAGGAGAGGGGGCGGCGGGGGTGGTGTCGTCGTTGGTGTAGTAGGGGGCGATGGTGTAGACAGTCTGCAGAACGGTGAGGACGAGGAGGAAGATGGCGGCAGCGAGGGAGAGGAACGCCCAGGGGCTGCGGAAGTAGGTGTGGATGAGGTTGGCCCGCCACATGTTGATGCTCTTCCGGCAGTACTTGTTCACTCGGCGGTGCACCTCGTCGAGGCTGCTCTCTGGGTCCAGCACCACGTCCTTGGACAGGCTGTTGAAGAGCTTCGCCACGGCTTTGTCGCTGCCCACCGCGTTCTGGATGATGCCCCGAGAGTGCAGCAGGCTCACGTCCTTGGCCGAATCGATGATGTTATCCATGAAGAAGACATAGGAGGTCACCTCGTTCCCCGCCAACACGTGCAGCCGCTCGAACGCCATCAGGTTCAGGAACATGTACTCGGTGGAGTCGTCCACCACGATCACCGGTAGGCTCAGCACGCCTCGGTGGAACCGGATGTCGCGCAGACTGTTGCTCTTGCTCGGCTGGAAACGGATCCCGGCCTCGTACAGCTCCACCGCCGACCGGATCACCTCGCTCGACCCCTCCTCCGGGGGGCCCGCACTCGACCGCGTCAATGGTCCCAAATGCAGCAGGCTGCGGCGGAATACGTCGAGGGGGTGGAGGCCCAGCACTGTCATCGTCAACGCCCGCGCGTCCGGCGGTCCCAAGAACTTCAACACCAGCTTGTTCACGTACTCATGCTGATCGATTATTTAAAACTTTAGGAGTAAGACTTATAAAATTTTGGGGAGTAAAATGAAAATGTTCTCCTACTTTCGCCGGCTTGCCGCACTCGACGGTGAGCAGAGCGTCCAACGCCAGCAGCGGCAGCTGATTCTCCAGCATCAGCATGTCCCGCTTTATGTACGGCACGTTGTACAGAATCCCGTGGCTGCTGAACACCGGGTCGTTCACCGCGTAGTCATCGCTCGACCCCCCGCCGCCAATCGTCGTCGCCGCCCTCATGATCTCCAGCATGAAGCACGCGTCGGTGACCATCAGACGCAGGAACTTCTCCTCGTCCCGCCAATCCTCCCCCACCCCCTCGTACGCCTCCCGCAGCGGGCCCGCCACGGCCTCCATAGCCGCCACGAACTCCTTCAGCGAACGCTTCGACCGCTTCAGGAAGTGCAGCAGCGCCCGCCGCTTGTGCTCCTCCATGGGCGCCACGTCCTGGTCGCCGTGGTGGTACGGCCCGAACGACACCACCTGCGGCCGGTACGCCTTAGGGTTCAGGTCCTTGATGCAGGCCGGTACCTTGTAGATCGACCGCTTGTTCCATTGCTCGATCTCGCGTGCTTGGTCTATGTTCCCGAGTTCCTTGTCGATCTCCACGACCCAATTCGCCATGCTCCCATTCGAGTCCACGAACCTGCACCTTTATAATGCATGGCTGAGGAAGATTAAAAATGAGATTTTGGTGGTGAAATTGCACCGTCGAGGCTTTCCAGCGAACCAGAAGCAGGCTTTAGCAAGGAATCCACATGGAAACTGTGGTGGGAATTTGGAAGGAAGAGTGTGCCACAGGGGAGGTATGGCATCTAGGGAAACGGAAAAGGACAGGAACAGGGTTGATGATGAACCCTTAAAACCCTTGTATGCTTTCGGAATAAGTCACCTACAATATGCTTCTTCGGTGTATTTCCTCTCTTTATCAAACATTGTTATATGCTACATCTGGTATAGTCTAACCAAGTGACCATGAGAGTTTTACTCTATTTTCAAAAACCAGCTCCGCTGTGTATTGGATGCATGCTTTTATGCGCAACGCCGCTTGCCATACGTCCCGTAGTCTAATTCTGCATCTCCATGACTCCATCCAATGTGGTGGTACCAAAAGTTTTTATAAAAAAAATTAGGTTTGAATTTGAATAAGATAAATATTTTAGGGATAAGTTGTGCTCTAAATTTATTTAATAAGAAAAGTTAAAAAAAAAAAAAACTGTTTACCTCTAAAAACTGAACCTGACGAATAAGATGGAATTGGGAAACATATATATTTGGATCGACAAATTAATTACCTGTTGAGCTGATTAAATAGGTGGGAACCATAGTCTACCATGTCCTCAAACTTATAATTAGGAGGTGTTCGATCTACAACGATAAGTTAAGGAATGCATGTGATCGTGGGACAAAATTGAAAGTGAAAAAATGCAGGGCAAAATGATGAATGTTGGATGTGGAATAACGAGGTAGATTTCACTATTGCAACGAAGCCTCTCTTTTCTTTTCAATTTTTTTTTTTAAACTAGTACAGTGTTTAATCCCGAGAATGATCGATTCTATTCTAAGGATCTGATAATGTTCTAAATAATTTCTATATGAGATATGCTCCATCGATCACATGATAAATAATCAAAAAGAATGTATAATTTCAATAGATATTGTGTCCTTAATTTGTCATTTTATTTGAAGAAAAATCTTATAAATACACAATGATTGAAAATTGAACCATTGATATCTGGGACTGTACACCTTACCGTTGCACCGTAGCTCCGACGGAAAAAAAAAAAAAAAATCTTTTCACTTTCTCTTTCTTATACCAGGGGTGCAAACTTAATTAATCTGAGATTAAAAGTTTTATCGAGCTCCCGCTAATAATATTATTGTCCTTATAAACTATGTTAAATATTTATTTAATATATAAAGTTTATATTATTTCTTATTTTTACTGTATTATAAATATTTAAGATTATAAAAATCTATAAATCAATATAACACTTAACAAAAAATATAGAAGTAAGTTTTAGATAAATTTATTTATAAATTTTTAACAAACTGAGTTCGCTAGTGTTAAATCTATTTATGTTATTTTATTTTTTATTATTGAACGACATAAATAAATTTATTGAAATGAGCACTAAATTCATTCACGCATATATGTTTGAAAAGATCGAAAGATGAGATTTTGGTGGGTTGGGAAGGAAGATTAGGAAAAGAACTGGATAGTGAATGATCAACTCTTGAGAACCACTGAATACTTCCGAATTAGATTATTTATTGGGCAAAATATTGGAATCCGTTAATTTAGTAGTATAGTAGTTCTTATCAATTCGTTTTCAGATTATCGTAAGAAAAATAAATCACAGAAGCCTTTAGTCCAAAATCCATTGATAAATCATATAGAGAATCAACACTCCACAAAAGAAGTGAAGAATTGATCCTTGCTTTTTTTGAACAAATTTTATATATATTTACTATTCACGTGGCCAATTGATCATTTTACGAAGTCATCTCCTCTCTTTGAGCATCATGTGCAATATTCGAACCAAATGATTATCTGAATCAAACATTGGCTATGCACACGACGGTGATTGTTCAAATACTCTGACAAGTAGCCATTGATCGGAACTCCACCTCAGTCGTCGTCCACAACTTCACCGGCTTGATCGACCGATTAGTTTGGTTCTATTTAGACCAGGCAATCCACCACCTCTAAATAGAATCAAGATCGTATTTTTGGCAAGTAGAAAAAATTTTATCATTGTGTCAAAAGTGAAAGCTAAGCATTAGTTTTACAAACATAGATCACAAATGAAACTTCCAAAGGCTGATCATTTATTATTCTCAAGTCTGTAGAACAAAGGATTCAAACTATCTTGGGGACAAAAACCACGAACAGTGTCCGATCTGCTATTATTCAAGTGGCAATGTATAAACTCTGACTAGGAGCTAGAAAACTAGTTCAGAACTGTTTAATCTTGTGTAATTCTCAAAAAACCAAATGTTTATGGGAGGAGACGAGTGTTCATGCTAATGATCAGCGTACTCGATTAACTGGTTCACCACGCTTGGTTCGGCAAGGGTGCTAATGTCCCCAAGCTCATCAAGCTGTTTGGAAGCAATTTTTCGTAGGATACGCCGCATGATCTTCCCACTCCTAGTTTTGGGGAGACCCGGCGCCCAGTGAATCTTGTCTGGGGCAGCAAATGCACCAATCTGACATAAAGGCCAGTTTAAGTTCGATGTCTGATCAAAGTCCACGACAAGAAAACTACTATTTTGAATGTGCTGCGATGCACTGAAAGGAACTGATGCTTCATGCCTTGAATTTGTGCAAGAATGCAAATGACTAGACAAAAATTCAAGATATCTATGACTAAATTCACTGCAAGGGCAGGGACACAAGGGTTATCAGCTTGATTTGATGCTTTCAGAACAAAAGGGTTAATAGCTAAAGAACAAAAACCATCTAAAATGCAAACTCTGTAGGTTAGGAGTTCAAACTTATTTCAGGTAAAGTTTAGGAATACATAGGAACAAACCTGAGTTCTGACTGCCAAAATGAGGCTTTTACGAACTTCATCTGTGTAATCCACTCCATCCACCAGAGTGACAAAAGCATATATGGCTTGTCCTTTCACCTGAGGCGACAGAAAGAAACAACAAAAAAAAAAAAAAGTAACAAATCCTAGTAATTCAGGATGAGGCTTGACGCCTGAAGCACGAAGCTGGAGTTTCACCTGATGGTCGACACCAACGACAGCCGCTTCTGCACAGTGGGGATGAGAGACAAGGGCAGATTCTATCTCTGCAGTGCCAATGCGATGTCCACTGCAGGCAATTAACAGCTTTTCAGTCATCAAGGCGCGAATTTTGAATGATTACCTTTAAAAATGGAATTCAAATGCGTGCTATGGCACTATAGTAAAGCATGCACAAGATTTGCACTACCTGACATTGATAACATCATCAACTCTACCAGTGAGCCAATGATACCCATCTTTGTCCCTAATGATTAGAACAAGATGATCAGAATAAAATACAGTCTGAGGCAAGTTATTGAAACCATTTTCTAAAGAGTTCATGGCATAGAGATGAAATTGGAAGATTGTGTATTCATAGATGAATATAACTAACCTGCTGCAGCCATCGCCACTGAAATAATAACCAGCAAATGGTTTGAAATATGTGGTCTCGTATCGTTCATGGTCACCGTAAAGCGAACGGAATATCCCAGGCCATGAATTTTTGATGCAAAGATACCCGCTGCATTCGCCTTCTATCTCATTTCCTTTCTCATCAACTATGACCGGCTGTAATTTGTTGCAACTATGATTTCAAATAAGCGCAAATACTTAATGATACTCATGCATCTCTACGTCAACAGCTTCAATTCATACCTGAACACCAAAGAATGGAAATGTGGCAGAACCTGGTTTCTGTGGCCAGGCGCCTGGAATCGGTGTGATCTGGATAAGTTGAGGAAAATATCAGAAAATGAGGATAAGAGAAACAAAAGGATCAAGTAGAACATTTGTGTATTGAGCATCGACATGTGCAACAACGGACCAAAAAGCCACCGGTCTCAGTTTGCCACCAGGTATCTGATATAGGGCATTGAGAATCCCCAACTACATTGTAGAACCATCTAAAAAATGGAGACCAAAATATGTCAAGCAACATGTCATATAGAAAAGAATACATGATAAGAGTAAGGCATTGTACCTCCAAGCAGATGGGTTAATAGGTTCTCCCACGCTTCCTAGAACACGAAGAGATTTACGAGAATATCGAGTAACATACTGCAAAGAGCACTATGTTTTAGTGATATCAACAATAATGCAGACTATGGACAGTTACATTGTTGATGTTGCGACTAAAGCAAATCTCATGTTGTGATAATGAATGACTGTAAAAGAGAATGAATAAGAGAAGATACAACACGATCAATGGAAGATCATCGTCATTTTTACCTCATCACTCTCTCGCATGAGGGCTCGAACCAGTGTAGGCGCTGTGTAAAATAATGTGACCTTGTACTTGTCGACAATATCCCAGCATCGACCAGGATCAGGGTAACTAGGAACCTGTAAGTTTTGACAAAGCATTTTGAAACCATACACCAAGATAAAATATTCATTGAATGGATAGGCCATCCATGTAGGAAAAACATAAAGTAAATAGATTTTGCCTATTTGATCAGTGAAATTAGATAAAGACATATGCACATAATTGATTCAACACAGCCAAATCACGAATATTTACCCCTTCAAAAACTAAAACAGTAGCTCCATTCAAAAGAGGACCATATGTAACATAGCTGTGTCCAGTTATCCAACCACAGTCAGCAGTACACCTGAGGTCAGAAGAATAAGAAGTAGCACAAGAACACTATAATAACAACTAGCCATGTCAGTGCTAACTGTTTGAGTCATCTCTGTCACACTACAATGCCAATTTGAAGTCGGGATACCATAAAAGGGGTATAAAGCATACCAGTAGACATCTGATGGCTTATAATCGAATGCATACTTAAATGTTGTTGCAGTGTATACCATATATCCCCCGGTTGTGTGCAAAACACCCTGCCCGCAAAAGGGAAATATGTCAAACTTAAGAGTCCAAATCGAAAGAACTGGTGTTGGCAGCTTCGCCTACCTTTGGCTTTCCAGTGCTACCGCTCGTGTACAAGAGAAATAGTGGATCTTCTGCGTCAACCCATTCCACTGGACACTTCGTTGGAAATTGTGGAACCACTTCCTATGACAAGACAAAATACAGGGATTAAAGAGAATGGCACTGCCTTGCATGATTATGTAGGCAAATGTTCATCCAATTATAAGTAATGGTTGTATCAATAACCTGCCACGATATGTCTCTTCCATCCTGCCATTTGGTACCTTCTTTTTTCATGGTTGACTGGTTTTCATAAACCAAGCATAAGTCTGAAAAGGGAAGAAAGCAAAAGCAATGTCAATGGAGATGAGATATAACCTTTCAATGAAATTTTCTGGAAAAAAAAATACAAATTTGAGAAAGAAAGAAGTTTGAACAACTATTTACTTCTACTCAACAGAAACGGATGATCATCACCCGTACAACTTAGTTTATTTTAATGCAAAGGCAGCGACTCAACCACGAAATCTGAGGATGACACTTGATAAGGATGAAAAGGTTTTGCTGACAGTGGCAATAACTCTAATTCCACATATAAACAGGCATTAAGAAACTTTGTGATTACCAACTGCAATTCCGTTGTTGGCAGATTCAACCAAAGCATTATCAACTATTGCCTTGAGGTGTATCTCTTTGGCTCCTCTACGCACTGTATTGCAGCATATTACAACTTTTGGTTTGCAGTCAATAATTCTCTGCGCAAGAGATTCAGCTGAAAAGCCAGCAAATACAACCTGAAAGCAAAAACACCATTTGGTCTCGTCTCCTTAACAGCGAAATTCAATCCATATAATCTTGAAATTCTCGTGAGGAATGTAATAGAACTGTACCGAGTGGACTGCACCTATGCGAGCACAAGCCAACATTGCAATTGGCAACTCCATCAACATCGGCAGGTAAATGACAACTGCATCCCCTTTGCGGACGCCAATATGCTTTAGGTAGTTGGCCAACTATTTAAAGACACTGAAGATTCATTGCCAACTACCACTTTCACTAACTTAAACCAAGAAACAGATTGAACTGAACATACCTGGCAAACCTGATCCAGTAATTGGGCATATGTAAGTTGCCCATCTTGACCTGGCTCATTGCCTTCCCAATACAGAGCCACCTTATCGCCGTTCCCTGCCTCTATGTTCCGATCCAGGGCATTGTAACAGATGTTCGTAATGCCCCCTTTGAACCACTTAATTCAGAAAAGACAGTGCACGATTCAACTAATGAAATAGGTCCAGAAAACAGGGCGCAAAACTTGCACTTTTCGGTTAAAAAGACAAACTACACCGACCTCAATCTTAACAGGTCCCTTCCTCACGTCAATATTCTCGCTGTAGACGTCCGGACTCCACCTTTTCTTCCAGTAAAACTGCTCAGCGATCTCCGACCAAAATCCAGCAGGATCTTCGATAGATCTCTTATACATTTTGCGATACTAATCCATTAAACAGTGAAAGAAATATCCGATATAGTCACGGTGATTTCAGAAAACTATCTGATCTATAAAATCAATAAATATTATAATCTTTACTCGTCTTCTATTTCGAGAGTGACTGAAAGGAGAAGACAAAGGAACCTGTTCGGGGGAGGAAACAAGAGCGTCTCGAGAGAATTCAGGGGACGGGAAGATGAGATCGTTCTCCTCGGCGGCCAGGGCCTCCCCTAGGACGACCGCGTTGAGGTGGGAGATCCGGCCGGCGCCATAAGGGAGTCGCGACATGGACTCCACGCGCCGGAGGAACCCGACGGAGAGCAGCCGCGACGCCGCCGACCCGGGATCCACCGCCGCCGTGCAGAACGTAGACATCCGAAGCGAGGCGCGGCACGGGGGAAGCGAGGGCTGGCGGCCGACGTGTAAGCGCGAGGCGGAGAAGAGGCGGCGCGTCCAAGGCAGAGCCATTTGCGGCGAAGCTTGCGAGTCTGTTGCTGCCGTCGACGTGATCAATGGCGTACAGAGACGGGCGAACGACATGGAATCCATCCGTAAAAAGTCAGACGGATCACCAACGGGAATCTAAAATCCAAGCCTTTTTTTCCCTTCTCGACGCCGCCCGCCGCTTCCTTTCTCCCCGATCCAATCCCCCTCTATAACTCTATATATTCTCCCGAACACTCTGTCCCTTCATACCACTGGCAGCCGCGGCGTGCGGAAGGTTAAACCGACGCAGCTACAGTATCGCCATCTATAAATCAATCGTCAACGCTTGACATGGATCAGCCTCATCTTCGTCATCCATTACGGAGATGGAATCAAGGATGAGGCCGGATTCCCTCTGCATCATCGCCCGCACTTTGTTTAATGCTTGGCCCAATTTTATCAATGGCATGAAAAGCGACGCATGCAGCGTGCGAAACTGAGGTGGCGGCGTGGCTGCCTCTTAACTGGGCTCTGCTTTGGGCTTAGAACGACGACGACCACTAATAACTGAAGGTTCAATGTGTTTTGAACACGGACCACAAGATTGCGCTATGATTGCTAGCAATTTTTCACACGTCGGTCAAATCCTTCGAATCTGATTTAAGCTGCAGGCCATAATAAATTCGAACGGGACGAATATAATATTACTCTTTTTTAAGAATAAGAATTTATCTCACCTCAATCAAGGGATCCAATTAAAATGGAGATATTGCCTGCCTAAATGTCAATAAGGCAATAATATGGTAAACATGTCCCACGGCCGTGACTTGTTGATAAATCAGTGAGTATATTTGTAAAATCGATTTCAAAGATAAATTTAAAATTTATCTTGAATTCAGATAGTCATTCATTTCTTACCAACCGAATAAAATTCGTCCATAATTTATTCTCTCTCAATTTGTATAGAGCTAAAATAGAAGGACAATAATTGACTCATACAATGGACAGAATAGGAAAAGATTTGGGGCTTGAATTTAGTTTGCAGTAGAATTTAAGTGGAGATTAAAGAGAAGGATTAAACTCGAGCAATACACTGGGGCGGATATGGCGAAACAATGACAAATGTCCGAGGCATATGCCCTGGCATGCATAGTACGAGCTAGTAAGTTGTCTTTCGCCAGCACACGATATGTTATGCATGACGCTGGATTGGACTTGGACTATGAATGATCCTCCCATTGTAGTTTTTTTATTATTTATTATTTTTGCCTGGTGTATAAATGTTATATTTTTTCCATTTTGAGGAGATTTAATTCCTTCCCGTTATTCAATTTGGTGTTTTTCTGAATTAGTATGTAATAGAAATATAAATAAATTGGTACATTGAATTTACAAAATATATTATGTTGTTGACGAATTTGAAATTTGTCTCGTCTATAAAAGCATACAGAAGTTCTTTCTAATGGTACGGATGAATTTACATTAATTAATTAATTAATAAGCATCAGAGGGTGTTTAAATTTTCTGAAAAAATTTCTCCAATGTTTAAGTCGAATTATTCAAGTAAACGAACACAGAGAGAAATAAAATAAAATGTTAGAGAAAAAAAGGGGAAAAAAATAGAAGAGTAGTCTTGATGTAATGATTAAGTTGTTGTCTCATGATCTAGAGATTACGAATTCGAATCCTAAAAATAATTTCTTACAAAGCAATATAAAATTGTATATAATGGATATTTCTCTGAAATCTCATATGGTGGGAGCTTCGTCCATTGAGTGTCCTACCATTATTGATTTTCATATGATTTATCCTTCGATTCATATAGCTATTAATCTTCTAGAGTATGAGACCCAACAATGTGGACTATGAAAGGATCCTAAGTCTATCTGTGATAAAATGTGATAATGTTCATATCATGATCACCTTTCTAACTAAATGAAAGATGATAAATTATGAGCAATTTCATCTTGCACACTGGACCTAAGTGTTAGCCCCTTAACTTGATGGCAAGGCAGGACAAAGGATTGAGTGCTGCTCCTTTATCTAGCTTATTGGGCATGTGCACAAGACATGCCGAGTAGCAACCATTTGTGGCAGTGCGCGGGGTGTTGTCCAAGCCAAGTCGAGCAGGAGGTCGACTTGGATCGTGACGAAGAGATGCAAAGATGGAGCGTGCAGAGTCTTAGCATTTAGCCAAGCAAGGTTCGCAAGAAAGGTGAGTCATGACATGCAGCGGGCGCATACAATGCAGCACGAGGGATGGTCCATCGAGAAGGTTGTTTCTGTCTAAGTTTGTGGTGCAGGACTTGGGCCATGCACAGGGTGCGCAGGCTAGCATTTGGCGCGGTGCCAAAACAACAATCCATGCAACGGACCTAAGCAGACCACAAGGGTGCTGACAGATCATTGGCATGGTGCCAGAGCAGCGGGTGATGTGGACTGTCAGTTGGACATGCGGCATGACAATTGACCAAACTGCCTTGTAACTGCTTGTAACTACCAAGCCAACTTCTGCCTATGTATTATAAATAGACAATGTTGGGCATTGGTTGGAGAGAGGGGAATGTGTGAGCAATTTGTCAAGAGTCAACTTTGTAATCTTTATTGTGAATACAATAAAGGTTGGGAGTTTTCTCCTGTACATTGGTGTTCTTATTTGTGGCTTGGGTTGTGTCTTTGTTTGTGCATTCTCTTGCAAGATTTGTGGTGCATTTGAAGGCTGAATCAAGCGTGGGGCTTGGTTGCTGCGCAGGAAAGTTCTAAGGCTGAATTGACCCTGTGACAACTAGTATCAGAGCACTAAAAGATGGTCGGAGGAGGCAACCACGAAATTAGAGAAAGGATTGCTAATCTTGAAGCCTTAATTGGTGTTGTTCCTAAGGGCGAGGATGTTGGCAATCTTGTTATGAAGATCTTAAATTTAGAGACGAGTATGGACCAATTCCAAGCCTCCCTTAGGGAACAAATGGTGCAAATCTGCAAGGATAATGAAGATCTGCGCTCAGAATTGGTGGTTATACGATGGGCTATGGCTTCTACTTGTGAAAGAGGCCCTAATCGTCGTTCGGTAAAAGTTCCTGAACCCAAATCTTTTGTAGGCGCATGGAGTGACAAGGAACTTGAGAATTTTTTGTGGGATATGGAGCAGTACTTTGTGGTTGCTAAAGTGCCAGAAACAGAGAAAGTGATAATTTCCAGCATGTACCTTGTTGGCGATACAAAATTATGGTGGCAAACTCGCATGGTGGATGATGCCAAGGCGGGCTGACAAAGAATTGACACTTAGGATCAGTTGAAGAAGGAGATGAAGACTCAATTCCTTCCGGGCAACACTTCGTGGCTTGCACAAGATGGGTTAAAACGTCTCAAACAGAATGGTTCTGTAAGAGATTATATCAAAGAATTTAGTTTTTTGATGTTGGACATTTAGAATATGTCGGAAGAAGACAAGTTGTACAATTTCTTATATGGATTGCAGCCTTGGGCACAAATGGAACTTCGGAGGCAAAATGTGAAGGACTTGTTAGTAATATATGAGAGATGTCCTAAGGCAATCGCCTTATATTTGAACCATTTATATGATAAATGAAGATTCACTATTTGAGTATACATGTTTTCATATATTTGATTAGATCTTAAACTCATTTACTGAATGTCCACGATACGATTCACATCATGAAAGAATTTGTGATTGGATTACAACTAGTGAGTATCTCTACATGTGTAATTGTGATGTATCAGAATTATCCCTAGTCGATGAATTAATGGATTTGGACACCATTGATTCTGTCGAGACTAGCACGAGGTATACTCCTTGGTGTATCCAAGCAGCTGATTCTCACTGGCTGGAGACATTGTGATGTTCGGAGTTAATCGTGGATGCTAGTTATGGTAACTAGTTCATTGGAGTGACCAGCCGTAAGACTTCATATTGTTCTCTGCATATATAGATATGTCAATGAAGTTCTTACTGCAGCTTAAGTGCAATGTTCCTTTGACTTACGGTATTCAAGTCATCTTGATCATAAAGACTTATGCTTTGACATCTTAAGCAAGCATCTCTGAGGAGATGTGGACCCGGGATAATTGGGTACAAGTCGAAGTGATCGAATGTGTTTGAATAGCCTATAAAGGATTCACCACTCCTTGTGAGGAAATGTATACTCATGGCCTCTCATCGGATTGTTACTAAAGTATTTGGCCAAAGCATTACATGTTTAGAGTAAGGTACTCTTCGATACATGTGCAGTAACTAGAATTCGTAGGACGAGGAAATGATACTTGGGCGATCCGACTAAGACTTCTTGTGGAAGGTCTAGGTCGAGATCGGACGGTTAGAAACCGTCGTATTTATCATTTTCCGAGCTAACCTCTCACTGCAGGGAAGTGGCCAGGCTGGTAGTCGACTGCTGGACATAGGGCAGTCGACTGATGCTCATCAGTCGACTGATGGGAGGCATCAGTCGACTGATAGCGACGAATCAGCCCTTGCGCTAGGTCAAAACGGATAAAGTTTGACGCGGCCACTTTGCGATAAAATTTATACAACTTCATTATCTGTTCCGAAAAAAGAGGAGACATATTCAGAGGGCAAAATCTATAAAAGGAGGGGTGGATTCCAACTCCAAACAACATCAAGTTTATTCTCAAGTGCTCATACAATGGCAACGCTCCAACGCCGACGTGACGACAAGTTCAAATCTCCTTCGTTGGCATCAGTAGCAAGTAATTGTTTTTATTGTATTCTTTGTTTTAATCGTAATGAGGTGAGGTAGGCTTGTTACCTCATCCTCGTACTTCCGGTTTTGTGATCGTTGTCTCCTACCTCCAACGAGGAGGAGACGTTATAGTGTTTTGCCCTCCATACGCGTTCTAGGACCGATAGGGCCTTGGAGTAGCAACCGCTGGGTTGTGAACCAAGTAAAATAAATGTGTCTCTTTATTTTTCGCTGGGTTTACTCGTTTAATTGTCTACTCGAACGAAACGATCGAAAAGATTTACGATCGCTATTCACCCCCCCCCTCTAGCGACGCTTCTCGATCCAACAATTGGTATCAGAGCGGGGGCGCTAAGATTTGGTGAAACCACCAATCTAGCACGTTTTGGTTTTCTGTTCATATTTTTCGATTCGTATTTTTTTTTTGGTCTTTTTCCTCCCGCACTACTAATCCAAGACGAAGTCTTGGTACGTTTCTTTTGGTTGTGTGCTTGCAAGTATTCTCTCTTGGAGTAGCCGACGGTAAAACGGTCATAACTTTTCGCACAAGTGGACTCACATAACGATCTACCTACCAAATCGAAGCTCTCTGAGAGATCTACATTTCTTTCAAGGGTTTACCCTCGTAACAAGCTGTTTCCAGCCCCAAAATCCAACGTCTAGTACCCTTTCGGGGACATCGAAGGTCATAAGTTATTAGTTTTTGTTAGTCTCTTATTTTTCTCATTTAATTCTGTTTATTTCCTATTTATTTCCCGCATTACTAATCCAAGACCAAGTCTTGGAATTCCCTTTGGTTTTTATTCGTGTTTTGCAAGATAATTAATGTCTCACATTGAGGGGTATAGCATCACCCAACCTCCGTTCTTTAACGGAGATGATTTCCGTTATTGGAAAGGTCGGATTGAGTGTTTCTTGAAAACACAAGTCGAGACTTGGATAATAATCCAAACCGGCTTTGCTCTACCCACCAATGATCAAGGAGAGCCCTTGGATTTCAACAAGTGGACAAATGCAACCAAGAGACAAATCGAAGTCGATGCAAGAGCAACCCAAATATTGCAATGCGGCTTGTCCAAGGAGGAACTCAACCGCATCGGACCATTCATTAGCGCCAAGGACCTATGGAACAAATTAATCGAACTACACGAAGGAACGTCCGATGCTAAGGTATGTAAACGTGACCTTCTTTTCAATAAGTTGTATAACCTTAAGATGCAGGAACACGAGACGGCGACGCAACTACACGCCCGCGTCCAGGACATTGTCAATGGCCTGCACACCATCGGACACAAGGTCGGCGCTGACCTACTAAGGTACGTTCTTAATTCATTTCCTAGGACTACCTTGTGGGCATCCATGGTCGATGCTTACAAGGTCTCTAAGGACCTTTCGAAGCTTAGGTTAGACGAATTATTTTCCGAGTTTAAACTTCATGAGCAAACTAACGTGGTCCGGGCCGAGAGAGGTATTACTCTACTTGCAGGACAAAGAAGCAAGCCACCTACCAGGCAAGAAGATGAACTCGAACCCGACGATGAATTAGAGTCCGAATCCGAAAAGGTGGAAGCAATAGTGAACGTAGTGCGGAAGATCGTTCGGAAGGAAAGGAGGCTACTAAAGAATCAAAAGAGGGCACAATTCAAATCAAATCAAAAGAAGGCTTTTCATGCAACATGGGACAACGAAGAAGGCGACGGCATAGCATGCATGGCAAGACCCGAAGAGTCCGAGTCAGAGTCCGAATCCGAATCCAATTACAACACCGACTCCGAACTCGAAGACTACTTCGAGAAGCAACTCAAAGCCGGACCAAAAGAGAAAATTAAGGTTAGCCGCTCACTAATTCATACGCTTTACAATATAATTAAAATGCTTAATAGGAAATTAACTAAGTCCGAGTCTAGGGTTGAGTCGTTACTTGAGGAGGTTGAAACCCTCAAGCAAGAGGCTACTCTAACCTCTTCAACTAGTCAAGTTCAAGAGGGAAACTCAACCCAAATTAAAAAACTTAAGGAGGAGAATTCTCTCTTGAAAGACCGAGTTCAAGAGGTTGAGGCTATGTTGGAAAGGTTCATGTTGGGATCTAAGAATCTTAACTGACTACTTGGAACCCAAAGAGCCGTGTACAACAAAGCCGGACTCAGTTTTAGATCAACGACTACGAATAGGTCATATATGTCTATCGTAAATCGTAGTCATCAAAGAATTCAAGCATGGGTCCCAAAGGTTTTATTGAATTCACATATAAGGACTAATAAGTTTTGGATTCCCCTGGATCAAATTCATTATTTGAATAGACCATATTGGTTCAATGGTCCAGGAGGAGCTAACACTAAAATAGTATACCCGCTTACTTAGCAAAACCATTGAATATTTTACTTTAATTTGTAGAACGGTTGGATAAGAAAAATAGTTAGTCAACTCTTGACGACATAGTATCAGGACGCGGCGAGATGATAGTACGTTAGGAAAATAAAGTCTAGTGTATTCGAGCTAGATAAGGCGTATCTAGCTTGGTGCACTTGACTGAGTGGAACTAGCTGAAGCTACCTCGCCGTATCCTAAACTAGTTAGACCAGGAAGTAACCCTAAGTGACTTAAGTGATATTTTCTTGAATTTGGCTTTGTCTAAGGAAGTGGTCGTTGTTCCGATCAAAGAAGGCCCATGTGCCTCGCCACGACCTGGAAGTCAATTTCTCGAAAAGTTACTTAACGATCTAAAGGTTAAATCCGAATCTAACCCAAGGTTGACTATCTTTAATCAATTTAAAATCATCTCACAAAACATATAAGGTGAACAAATTCTGAGACACATAAAATGGGTGAGATGTTAAAGATAATTGAAATATAACCTATTCAAAATACTACTTATTTTCCTAACTATTGTACTTAACAACTCTTAGGCCAAAGTTTAGCGCCCCCTACATCTCTTATACTTCATATATTTGACTAAGGGGGAAAGCAAACTAACCCTAAAGGTTATATTACAAACCTTTAGATTATTGGTGCAGAGGGACACACCTCGAACCAATCTATCTAATTACTGCTAGACGCATGCTTGGACTCATAGCTAATTTATCTTGATGCATGCATATACCATATTGTTTTTAAAACCCTATTTTATATAACAAACTCCAATTTTACATAACAAAACCCCAACATTTGTTTTGATTTATGGCAAAAGGGGAAGAAGAGTGAAAGTTAAGGGGGAGTAACACAAAATTTATTTAATTTTGAGAAGAGCGAAAGTTAAGGGGGAGTAACACAAAATTTATTTAATTTTGAGAAGAGCGAAAGTTAAGGGGGAGTAACACAAAATTTATTTAATTTTGAAAACTAAAGTATCTCTTTCAAAACTCACAAGGGGGAGTTTTGGTTAAGGGGAAGTTTTTGAAAATGACATTCATCATCTACTATACTTGTTTTATGCTTTAATTTCCCTTAACTTTGTGTTGGTTTGCCATAGATCAAAAAGGAGGAGATTGTTGGTGCATGGGCACCAGATAATCGAACCTGTGTTTCGATTATGGCAAAGACACAAAGTTAAGTTTACATCGTTATCTCACGAGCTAAATCGAGTGTGCAGAAAAGTACTAAAGCTAGAGCTGAAGGCTAGCGACACCCGGAGGAAGCCGCGGTGGTTGGGACGTCGTCATAATGCCGATGCGACGACAAGTTCAAATCTCCTTCGTCGGCAGCAGTAGCAAGTAATTATTTTTATTGTATTCTTTGTTTTAATCGTAACGAGGTGAGTTAGGCTTGTTGCCTCATCCTCGTACTTCCGATTTTGTGATCGTTGTCTCCTACCTCCAACGAGGAGGAGACGTTATAGTGTTTTGTCCTCCGTACGCGGTCTAGGACCGATAGAGCCTTGGAGTAGCAACCGCTGGGTTGTGAACCAAGTAAAATAAACGTGTCTATTTATTTTCCGCTGTGCTTACTCGTTTAATTGTCTACTCGAACGAAACGATCGAAAAGATTTATGATCACTATTCACCCCCCCCCTCTAGCGACGCTTCTCGATCCAACAATGAAGACATGATGGATGAACCAAATTGGTTTGGTTCTAATTCAATGGAGGAGAATAAACCAAAGGGGTTTGGTTTGTTTTAAACGAATGAACCAAAGTTGGTTCGGTTCCTTTTAACTTAAAATAGACCAAATCAGTTTGGTTTATTTTAACTTAAATTAATGGAGCGGGTTAATGGGCTTTTGGTTATGATCCAATAACCATTAGGAGAATTTGTTCTCTATAAAATAGGGCTTAAGGGTTTTGTGAAAACCTAATCCAAGCAATCCACAAGTTGCCGCCCACCCCTCCTCTCCTCTAGTGGTTAGCGCCCAACCCTAGCCGCCGCCCAGCCTTGTGCCGCCGTCCAAACTTGTTGTCGGCATCCAAGCTTCAGTCGGCGATCCTCCGGCGGCCCTCCGGTAATCTTCCTTGGGTCCGACGACAAGGTGAGCATCTAGCTTCCTTATTTGGCCGGCCCTAATCCTCCACCAAAGTTGTCCAGTTTTTCTGGATAGCTTGTTTATTTCGTGTCGGAGCATCGTTTGGATGACATTTGGAGCTCCGATAGTGGTTTCCTTGTCGGGGATTCGATCTCTGGTAATCCTCATAGGTGGAGGACGAAGAATTCGTCAAACGGTTGGCGAATACCTCTCCGGAGAAGCGAGTTTTTGAGGACTCGTTTTGGATCCGAATTTTGATTCGGATCGTGATCTTCTCTCGATCACATCGTCTTCAACACGAGGATAGTAACTCATACGAAGACGAGGCTCGTGACTTTGTGAAGTCATCCCGAAGATACTCGGCGTGGATACGGATAGAGGTGATTCTAGCGAGGATCGCTCCAGTTGATGCATCTCTCGCTACACGTGATACGTCAGGTATACGTAGTATAAATTTATTTTTATTGTAACATTTGAATTTACAGTTATGTCTACACATATTGTACTATGCATGCGTGTGGTGTGTGTGTTGTAATAAATTAGATTTATTATTTTTATTTCTTCCGCTGTGCACATGTTTACGAAACATGTTCAAACACACACTCGCCGCGGTGCCGAAAACCCAACAGGACTTACCTAGTACAATTGTTGCTGCGGAAGCCTTGGTGGACCTTCGCATGAACAAAGACAATCAAAATAGTTCATCGAAACCTAATAATATTCGAAAGGAAAAGAAAAAGGAGTGGACAAAGGCTGGCAGGAAGAAGGGTATAGCAAATAACCAAGAGAAAGCAAAGACTAGTCATCTTGCTGCTTCGGGGAAGGATAATATAAAGAATCAAGATTGCTTCTTATTCAATGACCCTCATTTTGCTAAAGATTGTCCCAAATGTGAGAAATTAAATGCCCTCTTGGTGGGGGAAAATGCAGAAGTTCCAGTACAGGAAGTTGCTACTCTTGTTAATCTCTTACAATTGTTGAATCCAATTGTTGATTTTGTTCCTATTGAATTGCTAACCAATATGTCAAAAGACATGGTGCGAGCACACTCCCTACTCTTACATATTTCGGTGAAAATGAATGGGAAAAGCGTGCAGGCTATGGTGGACACAGGAGCCACTCATACTTTTGTGTCTTCCAAACTTGTGAAGGAATATGGGTTGTCAATAAGCAAATGTCCAAGCTATATCAAATCGGTAAATGCAAAGGCGCAAGCGATGATAAGTATGGCTTATAATGTTCCTTTAACTGTTGGCACTTGTGTTGGTAAGGCAAATATGATGGTGATTCCACTTGAGGATTTTCAACTAATACTTGGTATGGATTTTTTGCGAAAGACAATAACAGTGCCTATGCCTCACTTGAATGGGGTAATGGTGATGCAGGAGGCAGATCCATGTTTTGTTCCTTGTGTGCATCCTTATGGCAAGGGTCCAAACAAGGGGAAGAAAGACATTGTCTCTGTGGGGTCCCTAAAGAAAGGTTTGAAGCGGGGTGAAACAACTTATTTGGCTATCTTAATCGATATCAAACCTGACAAGAGTGTCAAGTTGTATGTTTGTGTCGAAGCTATCTTAGTGAAGGTTGAAGATGTGATGCCATCGGAGTTGCCGAAACACTTGCCGCCAAGGAGAAATGTCGACCACAAAATTGAATTGATCCCTGGTGATGTCCCTCCCGTAAATCCCCCTTATCGTATGTCTCCTTTGGAACTTGCTGAATTACGCAAACAATTAAATGATTTGTTGGAGGCAGGGTATGTTCGAGCATCCAAGGCTCCGTTTGGTGCTCCGGTCTTGTTTCAGAAAAAAACAAGATGGTTGCTTGAGGATGTGCGTGGATTACAGGGCATTGAACAAGGTAACGGTGAAAAACAAGTATCCTATTCCTTTGGTGCAAGATCTATTTGACAAATTATGCAAGGCAACATGGTTCACGAAGCTTGACTTGCGATCAGGGTATTGGCAAGTAAGAATTGCGGAAGGTGATGAGGCAAATACAACATGTGTGACTCGTTATGGTTCCTACGAGTTTCTTGTCATGTCATTTGGTTTGACTAACGCCCCTGCTATCTTTTGCAATTTGATGAATGAGGTGTTGTATGATTTCCTTGACAATTTTGTTGTAGTTTATTTGGATAATATTGTAATCTACATCAAGTCACTAAAAGAACACTTGGATCATTTGGAGGTGGTGCTAGATCGTCTAAGGAAGCATCAACTTTATGTGAAGAAGGAAAAGTGTGAGTTTGCTAGCCAAGAAATAATGTTCTTGGGACACTTGGTCAGCAAGGGCCATGTTTGGATGGATCCGAAAAAGGTACAAGCCATTGTTGATTGGCCAACTCCTTCGACGGTGCCTGGATTACGATCATTTTCGGGTTTGGAAAACTACTACCGCAAATTCATTATTAACTACTCAAAGAAGGTTGCCCCATTGACAAATTTATTGAAGAAGGATGCACGGTGGGAATGGTCAGATGCATGCAATGATGCTTTCGAGAAGTTGAAAACTGCTATAGCATCTGAACCAATGTTGCGCTTGCCTGACTTCGAATTGCCCTTTGAGGTGCATACTGATGCTTCAGACAATGCACTTGGTGGTGTGTTGGTACAGGAAGGACATCTAGTTGCCTTTAAAAGAAAAAAAAAACTCAATTCAGCTGAGCAAAAGTATTCTACACATTAGAAAGAAATGGTTGTTGTGGTTCATTGCTTACGGGTTTGGAGAGTCTATTTGCTGGGAACAAAATTTCTTGTGAGAACTGATAATATTGCTAACACTTGCTTTGCTACTCAAAAGAAATTGTCTTCTAAACAGGCTCGGTGGCAAGAGTTCTTGGCGGAATATGACTTTGCATGGGAGCACAAACCGTGAAGGCATAATAATGTTGCGGATGCATTGAGTCGGAAAGAAGTTTTTGCTACTTTCTACTCCATCACAAGAGTAGAATCAGATATGCTTGAAAGAATAAAGGATGTTGCTGCAGATGATACAACTTATGAGAAGTTGGTGCAGCAAGTAAGAGATGGGACCATATGGCGGTACTGGATCGAGGATGATCTCCTAATTTACAAAGGGGGAAGAATCTTCATACAGTAGAGGGTCTACGGAAAGAGTTGTTGAAGGAAACTCATGACCCGCAATGGGCTGGTCATCCTGGTGTTGAAAGGATTCTTGCTCTTTTGGCCCGTTCTTACATATGGCCGAAGATGGACAATGATGTGGAGGTATATGTGAAAACTTGTCTTGTATGCCAACAAGACAAGACGGAGCGAAAGAAAGAAGCAGGATTACTCCAACCGTTGCCTCTTCCAGAGAAACCTTGGACTTTGGTTTCTATGGATTTTATTAGCGGATTTCCAAAGGTTGATGGCATGTCCTCCATCATGGTGGTGGTGGACAGATTCTCAAAGTATGTTGTGTTCATTGTGGCTTCTTCGGCTTGTCCTTCGGATGTGGCGGCTGACCTCTTCTATCGGAATGTGGTAAAAAATTTCAGTTTGCCTAATGACATTGTGAATGACAGGGATGCAAGGTTTACAGGAAGATTTTGGACTTCTTTGTTTAATATGATGGGGACCGATCTCAAGTTCTCCACCACTAATCACCCCCAAACGAATAGACAGATCGAAAGAATTAATCATATACTTGAAGAGTACTTGCGGCATTATGTTACAGCAAGTCAGAAAAATTGGCTACGATTACTAGATAGTGCACAATTTTGCTACAATTTGCACAAGTCTCCTGCCACCGAAAAGAGTCCCTTTGAGATAGTGTTGGGGAAACAACCAACAACTCCTGTGGAGATTGCAAAGCAGAAATCTGGAGGCAAAATGCCCTGCAACATATAGATATGCACGAGAAAAGCAAGAGTTACTTGAGGAAGCCAAAGACAGTTTAAGGAAAGTTGTGAAGTGAATGAAAAAGTATGCTGATATGAGAAGAAGACCCTTAGAATTCTCTGTTGGGGAGAAAGTGTTGCTGAAACTCACTCCTCAGATCTGGAAGAGAATTAGTAAGAAGAATGCTCATCAAGGTTTAATTGTCAAATATGACGGAGCCTTCGAAGTCTTGAAAAAAGTTGGCAATGTGGCTTACAGGTTGCATCTACCTAAAAGGCTAAAGGTACATCCCACATTTCATGTAAGCTTCTTGAAGAAGTTTCATGCAGATGAAGCAGATCCATCAAGAAGCAGTGCGAAAAGAGCTCCACCAGTTATACGGAAGAAGTTTAGCGATGAAGTTCAGGAGATCCTGGACCACAGAACTTCCGGAATGAGCAAGAAAAATAGAAGGATGGAGTTCTTGGTTCTTTGGAAGGGAAAACCTGAAACTGAGGCAACTTGGGAAAGAGATGTTACACTTTGGCAATTTGATGAGCAAATTGAAGCATACTTGCAGAAGCATTCGATGAGGACGTCGAGTTCTTCTTGTGGGGGTGGTTTGTTAGCCCCTTAACTTGACGGCAAGGCTGGACAAAGGATTGGGTGTTGCTCCTTTATCTAGCTTATTGGACATGTGCACAAGACATGCCAAGCAGCAACCATTTGTGGCAGTGCGCAGGGTGCTGTCCAAGCCAAGTCGAGCAGGAGATCGACTTGGATAGTGGCGAAGAGATGCAAAGATGGAGCGTGCAAAGTCTTAGCATTTAGCCAAGCAAGGCTCGCAAGAAAGGTGAGTCATGGCATACGGCAGGCGCATGCAATGTAGCACGAGGGATGGTCCAGCGAGAAGGTTGTTTCTGCCTGAATCCGTGGTGCAGGACTTGGGTCATGCACAGGGCATGCAGGCTAGCATTTGGCACGATGCCAAAGCAACAATCCATGCAGCGGACCTGAGCAGAGCACAAGGGTGCTGACAGATCATTGGCATGGTGCCAGAGCAGTGGGTGATGTGGATTGTCAGTTGGACATGTGACATGACAGTTGACCAAACTGCCTTGCAACTGCTTGTAACCACCAAGCCAACTTCTGCCTATGTATTATAAATAGGCAATGTTGGGCATTGGCTAGAGAGAGAGAAATGTGTGAGTAATTTATCAAGAGTCCACTTTGTAATCCTTATTGTGAATACAACAAAGGTTGGAAGTTTTCTCCTATACATTGGGTGTTCTTGTTCGTGGCTTGGGTTGTGCCTTTGCTTGTGCATTCTCTTACAGGATTTGTGGTGCATTTGAAAGCTAAATCAAGTGTGGGGCTTGGTTGCCACGTAGAAAAATTCTAAGGCTGAATTGACCCTGTGACACTAAGCCTATCTAAGCCATGTCCTATCATGGCCTATGCATTCTCAAAGAATGTTTGTCTGATTCATATTTATCTGAGTTACCCAGCAATGATCAAAGCTAGCTAGTCATGACCCATCCCTCCCTATCAAAGCAACACTTTGGCTCTATTTGGTATGCCATAATATAATCCAAGTTGTAATATAATCAAGGTTGTAATGGAATGCAATGTAATTTTGATTATATTATTATATTTAGATAAAAATTGTATCTAATCTTGGATTACAGAGATAATTACATTCTTTTATTTGGAATCCATTACAAAGACGGTAAGAATCGATCGATGGCGATGACGGCGACAACGGTGAAGACGATGAGGATGATAATGATCGGGAGGGTGGCCGTGATGATCGGTGATCGATCGTGATCGATGTTGCCCGACGGTCGATAGCCCATGACCACCGGCGGTCGGCGGCCGGCAATGCCGGCGATCAACGATCGGCCGGTGTCGCCGACAGCCATTGCTCGGTCGCCGACGATCGGAGATTGGTCGTCGGCGATCGAAGATCGACCGTCGGCGATCGGAGATCGGCCGTCGGCGATCGGAGATCGGCCGTCGGCGATCGACCACTGGCGACGATCGTCGACTCGTCGCCGCCGACGTAAACGGCAATGGCCGACGGTACGGTCGGCGACCGCCGGCAGCGTAGCGATCGGCGATAGCGGTAGCCGTCGATGGCGACAACGGACGACAACGATCGACTTCGATTGTTGAGCATCTAATACTTTTCAAATTACGATTTGTAATGTAATCTGGATTACATAGTAAAACATATGTAATCTAGATTACAAAACTTTAGTGTCTTTTGTAATCCAGATTACATTACATTACAATTTTATAATAGTAACAAATAAAGGAATCTACCTTATAATGTAATCTGGATTACATTACAATACAGATTATGGCATACCAAATGCAATCTTAGTGTTATTGAGTTAACCTGTGACCTTTTGAGAAACTAAGCCTACCGTGGAAGTACAAGGAAGTCTAGGTCACTTAGAGGGATGAATTAAGTAGAGATTTTAAGGGCGTGCTTTGCATATGGAAAGAGACGGGAGTTGTAAATGAATTCATAAATAAATATGATATTTAATTTGGTAAGAATTCATTTATATTAATTTAATATGTATCAAAGTCAATTAAATAAATAATTTTAAAAAAATTGATAAATTAAATAAATAAATTTAAACATATATATATTTGATTCGTTAATGTTCATGAATAATATTCGTAAATATATTCACAAACATTGTTATTGAATAATGGTTAATATATTAAAACTTCAAATAAACAATTAAATCAAACTTGATAACATTTAAATTAAATCAAGCTTACACAAATTTAAATCAAGTTTAATTAGAAGTTAGTACCAATCAAGTCAAGATCAAGTTAAAAAAAAATCAAACTAAACTTGAACAGTTATTTTAATAACTTAGTGAATTCATCTTATCAAGTAATTCCTGTAAAATTTAGTTTGGCTCACATAATCATTGGGCCAGCCTACATTTTACGCTGCGCCAACTGGACAGCTCAATGTACAACTGCAAGTATTCAGACTTTCTTAACTGGGCTCAGCAGCTTCATTGGGGCCTAGTATATGTCATGAATCAATTGTGTCTTTCAGCCGAATATAAAATTATATCTTTTTAAAATCTAAAAAGATTGTTATATAGCCCAAAAAAACAAAACATTATGCTTTTTAAAAAAATTAAAGTTATAGTATCATATTGCATCTGCGTTTTATTAATTTCCACGAGAATAACGATTAACTCTGCATGGAGTTTTTTTTTTTTTCCTCCGAGTCAAATTAGAAAAGTCGAGGGAAGAAAAGCGAATCGAAGGACGTAGAAGTCGAGCAGCCCTCGCGGATAAGGTTGCGACTTTGAGAGGCTGATGATTAAATCTTATCCCACTTTAGAATATTCAATGCCTCGAGTCAAAGAGTGTCCTCATAATCGAGGTCGAGTCAACTTTCCTCTACTGTTTCATTGGAAGGGATGATGCTCTCATGTCTCATATAATACGAAAATACTTCACTGATAAGAGAAAAAAAGAAAACTACTTGTTTATTAATATTAAATAACAATTTAATCAAGGCTATAGTAAAATTAACTAACATAGTTAATTGAAAAAAATAAATTAATATTTATAAGAAAATCAATATACCTTATTCTCGTTGGATTGACAAAGTAAAAAAAAAAAGCGACTTCGTAAACACATGTGAGTTCAAATGACACTTTTGACTTTGCCTAGACCACTTCCACCTTTGATTTAGGATTAGTCTATATATTTTATTGTGCCTCTTGCAATTCCAATTGTTTTGTAAAATTCTGATTGTCTTTTATGGCTAGCATGGAGAATGTTATTGGGTAATTTATATTTTGGATATTTTTGAACATATTTTTTAGTTTATTTTTGAACTGACTAATTTTAAAGTGGACAATTCAATTCTACTAAAATTTTTTCATTTACTATCAAAATAAATCTAGAAAGTACAGATAAACTCTAATTGATGAACAATGGTGTAAGTGGTTTTGGGCCCCTGGAAATTTAAACTCGAAAATATTAAAGAGCAATTTTTGAAAAAAAAAAAATCGAATCATTGTAATATGAGAAATTATCTTATTATTTACTGTCGTGCTATGCCAAAAGGGACACATATTTACTTCTATTGTACGTAACATGTTTCATTTCAAAGTCATATAAGATCCAAGTTCAAAAGATTTATCAATTTCCACTTCCTGTTCCAAAACTTTTGGAGACTCATCTCACAACATTCAAGTGGAAAAAGGGGAAGGCGAAAAACACATATTTCTTATACTCCATCGACAAAATCAATTAAGTGAATAGCAAGTTGACCTCCCTCAAGCAGAGGGAACATTGCGCTAGAACAAAATTTTCCATAATTTATTAGCCTTCATTAAGTGAGGGGGTCGACCATGAGAAGGGCTTGACATGAGCATTATCATGTTTTGTCACATAAGAATAATTGAAAATCACTCATCTTTAACGCTTAGGAGGGAATTATTTCTCATTCATTAATGCTACTTTTTTCTTGCTTATAGCTATTTCATCATCTCCTTAATTTCCTTATTGATGTCATTCTCTATGCATGGGATTTGATTCGGACTAAGATTAGTGGATGAAATGACTCAGTAGAATATTCATGGAAAAATACTTTTGATCAACTGAATATAAGTTAAGTTGATCTTTAATGAGTCTATCTTGTTAAATCGACTTTCTTCTACTGATCTTCCGTAGGTCGAACTCGGGAGATCGGACATCAACGATACTTCGGGAGATTGGGTGTCAATGGTGTCTCGGGAGATCGGGCGTCAACAGTACCTCGGGAGATCGGACATTAGGTCGACCTTTGAAAGGTCTGTTAGTATGAGCCGTTAGTGTCAATTATGAAATGATTGGTGAGGGAGACTTTTGTATTATATTCTTGCATTAATAAAGGCAAATATTGATTATTATATTTCTTTATGCGTGTGCCAACTAAATAAATATAATAATGCCCATGAATAGTAGGTTGTTATCTACAGTATATCAATTGGTAGAATTGATTATGAGAAGCTGTAGAGAACATAATTCTTAAATATTCCTAGTCGAGTATTGTATTAATAGACAAGGGCTATATTGATACATTGAGACTAGCATGTAGGTCAATGGATGACTTGATCTCACAAGTCATGGATATGTGATATCACATTGATACATGGGTATATATATTGGAGATTATATATACTGAATTGACCCACCATGAGAAAGTATCATGGATCGTTATATGAGTGTCATATACTTTCTCATGTGACTATTGGTATGAATAGTCCTTAGACCTGAAGTCACTACGGTTCCCTACATAAGGAGGTACTTTGGTATCGTCTAACGTCACACCGTAATTGGGTGACTATAACGGCGATCACTGAGTATGTAACGAATTATGCGGAGGGATGTGAGTGATGTAGATGAGATCTATCCCTCCCATATGACGGGAGTGATATCTTTGGCCTCTTGATAGAGTAGGACTACGAAATACATGGACATGCTCAAATGAGTCAATATGAGATATTGAGCTCATTTGTTTGAGTGAGTCTACTTGGGGATCAAGAAACATAAAGATTGATAAAGGCCACGCCTCATTGATCGATCTGAGATATCAAGGATAGAATGACACTGTCATTAATAATAGTCACGGAAGAGGTTGTCGGATCTCGACATTCTCATCACTTGGGTAGCAATGATGTATTGCTAGATGTCACTCATTGCTTATGTATCTAAAATGGTTTTGGATGCATTGCCAACGTTATGAGAGTCTATAGGGTCACACACAAAGAACATATTATTTTGGAGAGGAAATCATTTTGGTTTGATTAAAATGAATTATTAGTTAATTGGATTAACTAGAATGAGTAAGACTCATTACTTGGCTAAATTTTGTAGAAGATTTGACGCCGCTAAAGGGGGGGTGAATAGCGCGTTGCCCGTACGTAGATGGAATTCGTTCGCGATCGTCTCTACAAAACTCGTTATGTGCAGCGGAATAGAAATAGTAAAAGCAATAATGAAAAGATACAATCACGAACACAAGCACAACACGAGGATATAACGTGGTTCGGAACCGAACGGTTCATACTCCACGAATCGAGCTCTAGCGACGCCAATGCAATCACTAATCAATAAACTCCTTCTCGACAATAAGTCGGAGGCGGAGAAACCTCGTACAAACGTTTACAACAATAAACGAAAGAAATACAAGCAAATACAAAGGAAATGTAAATAACACTTTACAAACTAGGGTTTTGAGCGCTTGCTTGTTGGTTGCTTGGATGAGCTTGAAGGACCCTGAAATGCACCTGCAAATCGCCTTTAAATAGCCTCACCAAAGCTCCCAAAAGTCTGATGATGAAATCCTCCACGAGCTCCTTTTTAACTTTGGATTTAGCCGTCGATCGATTGCCATAAGTCCCGGTCGGTGATGCGTTGTCGTGAGACAAGCGGCTCGAATCCACGTTGGACAAGTTCAGCGAGACTCTTGTGATCGGCGCCAACATTGGCGATCATTGCCGGTGCGCGTGTCGGCCGGCGATCGGCTCACGGAGTGTATGCTCGACACGAGAACTAGCGATCATTGTCGACCCTTAGGCGATCGGTATCGTCGACATCGATCATTGCTCGATGCGATCATTGCAGAGCAATTCCAGCTCTAAACTGGCAGTCGAACTCAAGTCGACTCACGGCAGTGGAACCGGTCATATTACCAGTCGACTGCCAATCTCAAACATGAGGTTTTAACCCAAGTATGGTGCCCCCATACTTGCTAGACCACCCTTAGCCTAGACCTAAGCCTTCTAGCCACCTCCATCACCTCACCTCTCGGATCCTCCAAGTCATCCATGACTTGTTCATCCATCGCTAGCCTCGGTGTGCTTCCCTCGGCTATGTCATGCTAACGGTGTCTACACCGCCAAGGCACATTGGACTTATGCCGCCAAGACTCCGCTTGGACTTTACGCCGCCAACCATTGGACTTATGCTGCCAAGACTTCACCCTTGGATTTTACGCCGCCAATATCAATCCCTTGGACTTCTCAAATATCAAGACTCAAGCTTGGACTTTCCCTTGCCAACCCATGTTGGACTTACCA
Source organism: Wurfbainia villosa (assembly GCA_025175895.1). NCBI lineage: Eukaryota > Viridiplantae > Streptophyta > Magnoliopsida > Zingiberales > Zingiberaceae > Wurfbainia > Wurfbainia villosa. Next base: position 5,364,728 of record JAKLTH010000193.1, on the reverse strand, counting down.
TTTGCCAAGACCCATGCTTGGACTTTCTCAAATGTCAAGTGTCCCACTTGGACTTTCCATGTCAAGTATCCATGACTTGGACTTTACCTTGCCAAGACCCATGCTTGGACTTTCCCACAATCACATGGTCAACCCTGGTCAACCATCAAAGTCAATTATAACTTGGATCGATTGTATAAACAATCTCCCCAACACACTAACCGACATCAATGTCAAACATCAATGTCAAACCACTTTGTTAAACCCCTTTGTCAAACCACTTTGTCAAAACATCAAAACATCACTCGAGTCAAACTCGAGTCTGGTCAATCGTGACCTGGGCCGATTGCACCAACAATCTTTCCCTTTTTGATGTTTGACAAAACAAACCTTGAGTTAGGCCACTAACTCAAATTTTCTTACTAATTATCCCAAATTAGTAATTTTAATCTTCTCCCCCTTTTTGACATACATCAAAAAGGTTATCTCTCCAAGGAGGTCAATGTCTCATTGTCCCAACGAGATCTTACAATCTCTCTCTTGATCCAAAAATACCTAGGATGCCTACCATCTTCCTAGTGATAAGTCCCTTATCACTTAAGAGAGGCACTCCTATACTCTCACCCAATTTCCAAATTGGGTTTCTCAAAATCCCATCAATTTTCCCAATTGATGATACTCTCCCAATAACTTCTCCCCCTTTCAAGAAGAGAAACACATCCATCATCCCAAGATGGATAACTCCCCCTAAAAGCTTGCTCCCCCTTGACCATTGCACCAACAATGTCCTTGGGAAGTCCCTAAGCCAATAGAAACTCTAAACCATCAAAATTAAGGTTAAAAGTTCAAACTTGAACTTTCCACACCCTAAATTTAATACTTTGACCTAACACCTCTCCTAATCCATATCCAATGGATTTCCACCCTTTATAATGCTTCCCAAAGCATATCCTAGGGTTAGGAGTGGTTAGGGACTTTTACCATGGTTGAAAATGGGCTAAACAAACCTTGTTAACTCGAAATCAGACCTGACAATGACTCGACAAGAATCAATCGATCGCACTACATCACCGATCGCACACGGGTAGTCGATCGATAATCAAAATCTCGATTTTCAAATTTATCGAAAATGAATTTTGGAAATTCATAAATAATTATACGTAATTTGAAAAATCGTGAAAATTCATACGTATAATACTTATGACACACACCATGGATGAAAAATATTTGAAAATTATTTTACCCATAAAATATCGAAATTGATACAAAATCCAAAAATGAAGAAAAACTTCAATGTTTTAGCTCACTTTGTATCAATCTCATCAATGGTGATTGCTATCAAAAGATAGGCTTCACCAAGGTTTTTCAAAATGATTTTAAAATGTTTTCAAAACCTTATCTTGGATCATATTCCTTGGGCTCTATGTACATGACTTGTACACTGCTCTCGATGATCCACCAATAAAATTAGATGAGTTTTAGTTCATCTAGATGCAAAAACTATGCACCTTGAACTTAACTCATATCCTAGCATCTCACATGTATCTAGGGTGTATAAATACACATACATGTCAATTAGATGTGAGATGTGGGTTTTGGTTCATTTAATCTAGGGTTTCATGCATTTTTCTAAGGCAACCCTACTTGATTCCCTTATGAATGGGACTCCAAGTCATGTCATAGTCCTTAAATCAATTTTAATCAATTAAATGCATGAGTGATTATGGCATTAATGATGATATAAACACATGCTCATAATCATGATGTCATGGCATAAGATGAAATCTAAAAACACATGACATTCAATCCTAATTCCCAAACATAATCATGACATATAGATGATAAAAATAAATATGATGTCATGTCATGACATATGACAATCAAAGCATGGCATATAACATATATAGGTATAAGAATACCTAAATTTTAATATTAGTTGTCATTTGTTGGGATTAAGTTTATTTTGCCATAAAACCTAAATTCTCCCAAATGTGCCAAAAACCCAAAATGACACATTAAAACCTCTAAACCTAAATTGTGTCAATTTGATCATTTTATCAAACTTCTCAATTAATATTGGCACATCCTAAAAACCTTTAGGATTCAAATCAAATGTATTTCCAAAGTATCCATAACCTTGAAAATAACCTAAAGTGTCACTTTTGTCATGGTTGAGTTAACTACCCATCCAATCAAGGTTGGTACACCCTAAACTCATCTAGCGTGAATCAATCACGCTCTTAGGAACCCAAAACCGATTTGAGCTCCTAGGATTTATTAGGTATTCCTTAGGGATAACCTCCCTAGATACCTTCCTAATGACCCTTCTAGGCTTGGTAGCCTTGGTCATTGTGGTCTTACCTAGGTTGACTTTAGGGGTAACTCCTCTTGCAACCTTCTTAGTGGCTACCCTAGGTTTCCTAGAAACCCTAGCCACTAGGCACAACCTTTAGTCAACCTTAGAGATGACTTCCCTATTGACCTTGGTCTTCCTAGACCTAGTTAGTGTTCCATAATCTAATGGAACACTATGGTAAGCCACCTTGGGTTTAGGTTTGTGACCCAAACCTTGCTTGCCCTTGGTTGACTTTTGTTCTTTTGGTCTTAAGTGTTGACTTTGAGTTTTTGACCTTTGACTTTGACCATTAGACCCTTTAAATTGATTTTGTATATTCTTAAGGGTCTTTTCTAGTTTTTCAAGTCTTGACCTCAAGACTTGATTTTCCTTTTCTAATTTCCCAATTTTAGAATTTTGATTTAAATCTTGGGCATTGGACTTCCTAGGCATATGCCTAGTCCATTTAGGATTGAAACCTAGGTGCTCTTGCACCTTTCCAATGGTCTCCCTAGGTAAAATTTTTCTAGAGTTATTTGACCTAGGGTTGTACTTAGGTAAACTATTTCTAGGGACATTAGTCTCAAATTTTTCCTTCTTCCTAAGGTTGACTTTCTTATCTCCTAAACACAAATGCCTGTTCCTATTAGCATACTTTTCATAAATTGCAAGAGAATTAAAACTCCTAGCATGCTTTTGTCTATTAACTAAAGAATGAGCATTATTGAAATATACCTTAGGGTTAGCCTTAGCTCCCCCTACATGTGTAGCTCCTTCTTGGGTCTTCTTCTTCCCCCTAGGGCATTGGCTTCTATAGTGCCCCTTTGAGTTGTACTTGAAGCATATGATATGCTCCTTGCTCTTGATATTTGGGGAACCGACATCCTTGATCTTTGGTGCCGATGGAGCTTTTCTTACTCTCTTTGGGCATTTGCTCTTGTAATGCCCACTTTCCCTACACTCAAAGCAAATTATATGATTTTTATTTAAACCCACATTGCTTGAGTTACCTAGTTCGGTGGTAGGTGCCAGAGTCGAAACTTCTGCATCTTGACCGGAGGTTGAGGCATCTACTTTATTTTGTTCCGGCTCCGGTGTAGATGGTCTCTCCCCCTCAAACATAGAGGTGGATGCTTCTTCCACCTCTTCTACTTCCTTCTCCGATCCGGAAGTGGATGCTTCTTTCACTTCTTCCGATCCGGATGTTGATTCTCTATCAACCTCCGAATCCTCAAGCTCTTGGGATGGCGATGTTCTTGCTTGAGCTTGAGAGGGTGAACACTCCTCTTCTTCTTCTTCTTCTTGAATTGATGATGGATTTTCATGAAGCTTTGCCACTTGACTCCACAACTCCTTAGCATCCATATAGTCCCCTACCATACACACAATCTCATTTGGGACCAAATCAAGAATAAATTTTATTACCTTCATGTTTTTCTCGAAGGCTTGGAGTTGATTTTCACTCCACTTCTTCTTCTTGAGGAAGCCTCCCCTTGGTCCTATTGGATAGCTATATCCCTCCATTAAGATTGACCATTCTTCGAAGTCCCTCATCATTAGAAAATCTTCGATCCTTGCCTTCCATTGTCTAAAACCTTCTTGTCCATAGAAGGGGTATGGGACCGGCGTGTTGATGTCCCATCCAAGCTTGTCTTGGAATTCCATCTTCTTCCTCTAGCTTCTTTGTCTTAGCTCCCGGCGGTTAGTCCGTAGAAGAGCCCCGGGCTCTGATACCAATTGTAGAAGATTTGACGCCGCTAGAGGGGGGTGAATAGCGCGTTGCTCGTACGTAGATGGAATTCGTTCGCGATCGTCTCTACAAAACTCGTTATGCGCAGCGGAATAGAAATAGTACAAGCAATAATGAAAAGATACAATCACGAACACAAGCACAACACGAGGATATAACGTGGTTCGGAACCGAACGGTTCCTACTCCACGGATCGAGCTCTAACGAGCTCTAGCGACGCCAATGCAATCACTAATCAATAAACTCCTTCTCGACAACAAGTCGGAGGCGGAGAAACCTCGTACAAACGTTTACAACAATAAACGAAAGAAATACAAGCAAATACAAAGGAAATGTAAAGAACACTTTACAAACTAGGGTTTTGAGCGCTTGCTTGTCGGTTGCTTGGATGAGCTTGAAGAACCCTGAAATGCACCTGCAAATCGCCTTCAAATCGCCTCACCAAAGCTCCCAAAAGTCTGATGATGAAATCCTCCACGTTGGACAAGTTCAGCGGGACTCTTGCGATCGTGCCAACATTATCATTGGCAGCGCGCCCGTAATCGGCGACGGCTCGGCTACACGGAGCGCTTGCCGACACAAAACTAGCGATCGCGAGGCCCTTAGCGATCGGCCCGTCGACATCACGATCGCTGCTCGATAGCGATCATTGCGAGAGCATTTCGGCTCTAAACTGGCAGTCGAACTCAAGTTGACTCACGGCAGTCGAACCGGTCATATTGTCAGTCGACTGTCAACCTCAAACATGAGGTTTTAACCCAAGGATGGTGCCCTCATACTTGCTAGACCACCCTTACCTAGACCTAAGCCTTCTAGCCACCTCCATCAGCCTCACGCCTCTCGGATCCCTCCAAGTCATCCATGACTTGTTCATCCATCGCGCTAGCCTCCAGGTGCTTCCCTCGGCTATGTCATGCTAACGGTGTCTACACCGCCAAGGCACATTGGACTTACGCCGCCAAGACTCCGCTTGGACTTTACGCCGCCAACCATTGGACTTATGCTGCCAAGACTTCACCCTTGGATTTTACGCCGCCAATATCAATCCCTTGGACTTCTCAAATGTCAAGACTCAAGCTTGGACTTTCCCTTGCCAACCCATGTTGGACTTACCATTTGCCAAGACCCATGCTTGGACTTTCTCAAATGCCAAGTGTCCCACTTGGTCTTTCCATGCCAAGTACCCATGACTTGGACTTTACCTTGCCAAGACCCATGCTTGGACTTTCCCACAATCACATGGTCAACCCTGGTCAACCATCAAAGTCAATTATAACCTGGATCGATTGTATAAACAATCTCCCCAACACACTAACCGACATCAATGTCAAACATCAATGTCAAACCACTTTGTCAAACCCCTTTGTCAAACCACTTTGTCAAAACATCAAAACATCACTCGAGTCAAACTCGAGTCTGGTCAATCATGACCTGGGCCGATTGCACCAACAAATTTGAGTTGGACTCAAATTGGTTTATGTTGAGTTAGACTCAAGTCAAATCAAGAGAAAAAGGCTAAAATGAATAATACACGAATTAATAATATAATACACGAATTAATAAATGGGGTTTTAAATGGGATTTAAAACTCATTAATGTGCATTTAATGAGCATTAATTGACTTCCTTTCTTTTACCATGGAGAATAAGGAAGTGCATTTAATGTCTCATTAAGGTGTATTATTGTGGCTTCTTCTTCTTCAACGTGGACAATGAAAAAAGAAATCAGATTTTATTTTTCGTTCACAACACAAGAGGGCCAAGTATAGAGTGGAAAAAGAGAGACCTTGGAGTGGTTGCTAGCATAACCGAAAGGGCTTACCTCTTCTCTCCAAGATCGTGTGTGTGTGCACCGTAGAGGCGTGGACATTCTGACCACGCTGAGATCCGCAAGTGTTGCTGACTGGAATTCGAAGGGCACGCTTCGAAGGTAATCTCGATTCCTATAGGATAGGATCGATAATTGAAACGAGTATATTTTTTTTTGCTTGGATCTCTGGAGGGATCCTAAGTTTTCCGCTGCGAATTTTGTTTATCGCTCGGGATCCCTACAAGGTCTATCTTCTTCAGATCGGTCATACAAATGTTGAATACTTTGGAATTGAAAGGACTTGAAACATGTGAGAAGGGAGTCATCAGATTTCTCAGTGTAATCCCTTTGACATTCAAATAAAAAATCGAAGAAAATAGAATAAGCAAAGTTATTAGAAGATTACTTGATTTTCTTTTTTTCGTCCCTTTACTTTTATATGGCGAGAGAAGATTAAGGTGGTGCAATCGTTGGAGGGAAGACCAAATGATGGATCTTTTTGCCATAGAGGGAAGACCAAAGAACGCACATGATCGCCAACTAAATTAACTACCGAGCCAAATCAAAGTTTCCGAATGTGACTCTAGCCAAGTTCATTTTGATCAAAATCGAACTCTTTTTATGTTGACGTCCACCTCAATTTGACTATTGACTTGACCTTGTCATGTGGTTATGTTTTCTTCCATCATATCACAAGCATCCCCAATTAGTGTAGTCGAAGGAGGTATAAATCTGACTAATTGGACTTGTATCGAGTCATTAGCTCGATAACCTGAGATAATGTGCAGAGGTAACATCTGTTTTTAGCCAATGAATTGTCTCTCGATTGTTGAGACCTCATTAAGTACATGTCAAACGTCACACGTCGAGTCATAACTACCGACGCAACCATGCAATTACAACTATCGAGGTAATTAGAGCAATCAAAGGTGATATGACAGTAGAGATTTCGAGGATCATAATCTCTGATCCAACGGCTACACAAGTTGCAGATAAATGTCGGAGTCTTTTATTAGGGCATGCAAAAACTAAACATCGATTCATACAGCGCATTCGTCTTCACCTTCTCTTGCCTATACCTTCTAACCACCTCCTCCAACCTATAAGTCCTCTTTCCTGACTGTTAGCTTCTCTTTTCACTCATAGCGGAAGTTAGTTCTTCATTCTGATATGAAATAACTCCAATAAGTTACATTAGGGAGGATAGACCAACCATAAGAATGTCCTATGAAATTCCCTTAGACCACCGAATACTCATTTCCCGTCCAGACCAACGACCACACCTTCCATTAGCAGATGGCTTCATGACTTTCTTTCAAGGGCAATTGGTCGGTAGTTTACTATTTCCTATTCCACTTCTTTTTATTGAAATATCCAAGTATTTTTCGAATATATTTACAACAATTAACCCTTAACTCTTTTCGACTAATGTGTGGAGCCACCGTCATCTTTCGATTTTACTACATCGATTTGAGTCCTATGAACTTTCACTATTTTTCTCCAACAAAGAAAGAAATCGGGGTCTTATTTCTCGACGAAACCATCAACTCAGCTTTTAGGGCAATATCCCACCATCCATGAGTTTTGAAAAACTTGTCTTTAAGTGGTCGACTGAATGACAAATTGAATTACCCCCACATACGGGTCAATTTGATCCGATTTGAGATTAGTTGATGGGAAGACTCACCTACAGATTGTTGAGAGTATTGAGAATACAATTAAAGTTTTATATTGGTAAGACATGGAAAAAGATCATTTGTTAAGCTATGATCTCTATTGACATGAGACCTTTTGTGTATAGCCTAAAAATAAAATCATGAGGACTTAAGTCTAAAGTGGATAATATCATATTATTATGGAGATATTTGAATCTTATTTGCACTAACAATTATCATCAGAGTCATGATCTATGTTAAGCTATGAACCTCGAACAAAGAAAGTGGGACTTCCATGTTCAGATCAAGAGAACCAGATATCAGATAGGAAATCCAGTTGGACTAGGAGGATCGAACAACTGGCAAAAAGTCTAGTTAGTTTAAGAGGACCAGATAACTGACAAGAAGTTCAACTAGGTCAAGAGGATCGGACAATTAGTAAGAAGACCTAGTGGGTTGAGGATTAGACATCAAACAGAGGAAATTTTTCGAGGACATATGAGCTTAAAGGGAAGGGTCAATGTGGTCCTTCGTTTGAGGTGAGATTATTAAGAGTATTAGAAATACAATCAAAGTTTTACATTGGTAAAATATAGAAAAAACCACGTGCTTATAATATGAAAAAGATATCTCTATTGGTATGAAGTCTTTTGGATATAGCCGAAAAATAAAACCACGAAGACTTAGATTCAAAGTGGATAATATTATACCATTTGTAGAGATATGTAAATCTTATTTGCATTAACACGGATGAATACTTTTGATCGACTGGATACAAGTTAGTCGGTTTTCAATGAGTCAATCTTATTTAATTGACTTTTTTCTACAGGGCTTTGGTAGGTCGAGCTTGGAAGATTAGATGTCATGGTACGTCGAGAGATCGAGTGTCAACGGTACCTCAGGAGATCGGATGTCCGTAGATCAACTTTTGAAAGGTCTACCATCGGTCGTATAAATATCGAGTACTTCAAAATTGAAAGGACTTGAAACGAATGAGAAGGGATTTAGAAATTAAAGAATATATAATAAATAGAATTTTTAGAAGATTACTTAATTTTCTTCTTTTTCATCACCTTAATTTTATATATAGACAGAAGATCAACAGGTTACAAGTAAAATCAAAGGGGGTACCTTTTTTTTTTTGTATAAAACATACATTTTTAGTATAGAGAAAAGATCAAAGAACGCATCTGATCGACGACTAAATTAATTATTGAACTGAATACCAAGTCGAATCAGAGTTCCTAAGTATGACTCGAACTAAGTTTATTTTAACTAGATCATAACTCTTTTTATATTGACATCCATCTCAGCTTAATTATTGATTTGATTTTACCATATGATTCTATTTACTTTTCACAATATCAAAGTTTAACAACAATTATTAGGATCGAGTGCCAAATAAATTTTATTTTTATCGTTTTTAGAAAGTCTTTGTCACGATTCTACATACAACTTGACTATACATTTTTCTTTAATGATTGCTCCAAAATTTGAAAGATGTCCAACCTAAGGAATGTGGAAAGGTCTTTAAAAGGAGAGTTTTTGTTTTAGCAAAGTCAGCGATTTATCAAACAACGCTTCTGAAGTTTGAAATTGTCTAAAAAATACTCTATATTTTCATATTTATTAAATAGTGCATTTAATTCCCTTTTTACTCTTCATAAATATCACACTTAATTTCTGAACGTGGTATTGGGGATTCAAATCTCAGCACCACTATGGTGTTGGAATTTGAATTCTCAACACCACTATGGTGCTGAAATTTGAATTCCCAGTACCATAGTGGTTGTGCAATTTCAGCACACTCACTGTGGTGTTAGGATTTGAATTTTCAGCACCACATTCGAAAATTAAGTGCGTTATTTCTGAAGGATAAAAAAAGAATTAAATATGTTATTTGATAAATATAAAAATATGAGATATTTTTTGGATAATTCCAAACCTTAAGAGTCCTATTTGATAAATTATCAAAGTAATAAAGGTAAAATCTCTTTATAAAGTGTTGGAAGAGGAGCTTACGAAGGATTAGAATATCTTTTTTCACGGTGTAGGCGGCAATTTATCTAAATTTTTATTATAATTTCACAATATCACTTTTTTTATCTCTTTCCTCATTGTCTTCTATCCAACTAGACTAGACTTGACCCTAAAAAACTATTTTTTTTATCACACCTATAAATTAATTATCCAACTTACTTCGTGCCACTTGTCATCAAACAAATTTTATTTCACCTATGATAATTATCCAAATTATCTTCATGCCACTTGTCATAAAATTATTTTAATCTCACCTATAAATTAATGATCCAAATTATCTTCATGCCACTTATCTCACCTATAAATTAATGATCCAAATTATCTTCATGCCACTTGTCATAAAATTATTTTAATCTCACCTATAAATTAATGATCCAAATTATCTTCATGCCACTTGTCATTTTATTAATTTTCAAAAGTAAATTAAACAGCCCACGAGCATACCAAATAATACCTTTCTTTTTTGGTTGGGGTGTTGGAATTGGTGAAATAATGAATTGAGCGGAATTTGAACAGCTGAATTATATTTAAAAAAAATAAAATAGTATATACTGTCATCAAGAGTTTATAATTATATTACATTAAATCGTTTATTTTTAGTCATAAATTATCTAATCGCTTCAATCCAGATGTACGATTTACCCGTATGCATATGATCATAGTAGTAAAATATTGTCCCACGGGGATGGCGCGGTGGTAAGGTAGTGTGGTTGTTTTGGATACGGAGTGAGATCGATTCCGGAGGGGGTCTAAAATCCCCCCTGGGCTCAGATGACCCCCCCACTGTCTTGCCACCGTGTCAAAGGACATAGTCCCCCGTGATTTACCTCCCTCTCGCCGCAGCCCTGGGACGGGTGGCAGGGGGCTGCTAGTTGGGCAGATTCCTAACTTTTTGGATAGTAGTAAAATATTGTCTCCACGGGGATGACGCGGTGGTAAGATAGTGTGGTTGCTTTGGATACGAAGTGGGGTCGATTTCGGAGGGGGTCTAAAATCCCCTCTGGGCTCAGATGGCTCTCCCATTGCCTTGCCACCGTGTCAAGGGACATAGTCCCCCCACGATTTACCTCCCTCTCGCCGCAGCCCTGAGACGGATGGCAGGGGACTGCTAGTTGGGTAGATTCCCAACTTTGGATAGTAGTAAAATATTTAAAGTGCGAGAGGATTTTATAATGAACATGGTGATAGTAAAATTATATCAATGAGTAAAGATTAATTTTCGAATGTTATAAATTTTTTGAGGTATCTGTTCTCCTATTTTGTTAGTCCTGAATTGGAAAATATGTTCTTTGTAATTTACTTTCTTAGTGTTGATTGTGAGCAAATTATCTTTTTACATCAATAGTAAAATATTTAAAGCCTTCGTGGGCATGATGCAACGACAAAAGCTAAAAAACATCAAATAAAAGAATGCAGTTCGATCTTCTGTTGCGATATCGTTCGACGATAAATTTAGAAAAAAAAATTATTCGGGCGGGTTTAGAACTTAGGATTGTTTTGTTGGATCGAAAGTGTCGCTAGAGGGGGGGGGGTGAATAGCGATACGATGTCGTTAAAAAACTTTTGCAATAAGTAAAAAGCAAGTAGAGAATGCACAGCGGAAATATAAAGTAGACAAGATATTTTTACGTGGTTCACAATCTTTCGATTGCTAATCCACGGCCCTAGTGATCCTTGATCACGTACGGAGGGCAATTCACTAAAACCACTCCTCTTCGTTGGAAGTAGGAGCAACGACATAAAAAGAAATCAAGGCAAAGGACACTTCCTTCCTTGTTACGATTAAAGCACAAAGACAATTTAAAGAAGTAGAACTTAAATAAATATACCGACAACTCTTATAAGTGTAAGATGTAGCTGTTGTCGGGCAGACTTCGTCAGAGCAAATGTGAGTAGTAGTAGCGCGCATTTACGACGGCTGTTGAGAGCTCTTGAATTCTTGTTATTTGCTTGGCTTGAATATGTCTATTTATGGATATCGATCTATGAATTTAGACAGGTAGTGTCCAAGGTGAGGTTCTTATCCCAACTCAAGGATGAGGTGTTTCATCCAACCACCAGGCCACCTCCAACCTTCTTGTGGCGCTGACTTGAGGATGAGGTGTTTCATCCAACCACCTTGTGCCACCTCCGACCTCCTTGGGCGCCAACTTGAGGATGAGGTGTTTCATCCAACCACCTTGTGCCACCTCCAACCTCCTTGGGCGCCAACTTGTTGGAGCCATTCAACTGTGCCACATCATGAGAGCCAACCATCTTGTGCCAACTCACCTTATTTTGGGCGTCCACCACAAGGAGCTTGGTGATGGTTTGGATGTCCACCTTGATGCCACATCACCCTTTGTACCAAAACACGAGTCAAGTCCAAATTCACCCCCTTGAAATTCGAGCTCTTCTCGAGGCTGGAACTTGACTAGCAGTTGGAGTCAAAGGGTTTTGGGCTATGATCAAGTTACCTTAAAATATAAAATACGATGGTTCTAACCATCCGATCTCGACCTAGACCTTCCGTTTGGAGGTATTGGGTCGGATCTACGCTAACGACCTTGCTTCGCTTTCACACGAGCTTACCTTGTAGCCTCGCTTAGGTCTTCACCCGAGTACCTCGGCTTCCTCAAGTCCTCTGGCGTTGCGACCACCTCGGTTCCACCGGGTGTCGACCTTCCGCTCAACTTTAGCATTTCTGCACACTTAATTGAGCTCGTAAGATAACAAATATACCCTTAACTATTGAGCCTTTTGCCATAATCAAAATACCGGTTCGACTTTGGTGCCCACTGCACCAACATGTTTGTCCGGTAGAAAGAGCACGACTTCGACATTGGATTATCATTCATGGATGACGCGACTGTGGAGTTCGAACTAAACCTAAAAAGTTGTGAGTACATCCCTAATTTTTCCTTAGTGTTCGGTGGAAATCATTTTACCTTCGACCTTACTCAGTTCAATTATTGACGAGGCATCTCGAAGATTCGTAGGGCAAGATCGATTACTCTTAGAAATTAATCGGTCTGAAAGTTCGGATAGATTGATATCAATAAAAATAAAATAAAATATTTAAAGAAATAAATAAAAATAATAATTCGAATACTCGCAGATAAGAAAAAAATGACATTCAAGGAATTAAATAAATCAGTAACTCTTAGGGGACATTTGGTTAGGTGGTTTTTTGTTTTCATTTTCCACGAAAAATAAAAAAATGTGGAAAATTGATTGGGCATTTTTTATTTCTATTTTCTGAAGCGATACAGTTTAAAATTATTTTTCGTTTTCCAAAAAAAAAATACGGAGAAAATACAGAGATAGAAAAAGACAATCAAATACAACCTTAGGTTTCTTGTGATTTCCCAAAAGTCAAAAAAATAAAATTAAATATTGGCGGAAGGATGATAACCACGGTCAGTTTTTGTCACCGTGGGCCCACGGTGGGCCACATCATGATAATCCTTTAATTTGGTCGGAGTTGGAAGATGTCGACATGCCTAGGTGGCATGATTTGGACAACCGCTTGGCCAATGGCAGCTGCGTCTCCTTTATATTTTCCTTTTTCTTTTTCTCTTGTATTATTAATATTAATATTAATAATATTATTATTATTTAAAAAAAAAAAAGAGAGAGAAGAGATATTATACACATGATTTGACAATGGAAATGGCTATCGTTTTAGTGGGATGCTTTCGGGACGTGATCGTAGAGATTCCTCCGGCAAACTTTCAATCCGAATTAAAGAGCTTGGTCCCGATCAATATCCGCCAATTCAATTGGGGCGCCGTGCATAATCAATATCAGTCAATTCGCTCCGCCAACTGCGGGAAAAATCTTCGCCACTATTTCTTATCGCAATTTATTTATTTATTTATTATTATTATTTCCTACGTTTAAAAAATATAAAAAAAATAAAAAAACAAAATAAAATCGAGCTTCTCCTCTAAGCTACCTATTAATATTTAATGTCGATTGTGATCCGGCCACATTATCTCTAATCTCAACGTCAATATTGAAGGTTATGGCGAGGGGGAGGAAAATATCGGCACGCAGAAACTTGTTTCTGTCCTCATTTAAGTATTTGAAGGTTAATTAATTAGAGTCGGTGGAGGAGGATAAGAATCGAAGAAAAACCATGCGTCCGTTTGTACGTATTAGGGTTGATAATTAGCCGAAGGAAATGGCTAATTCAGCAAAATGTCAATTATAAAGTGAATAGGCTTGTACACTTCTTTTAAATTAAATAAAGTAAAGAAAATCTCAAATTTGACCAAGAGAATTATAATATTAAATTCATTCATCAGTTGAATAAGTTTAGAATCATTTAAATTAAATTAAAATCTCAATAAAAACTTCGATGACAGATATATCAGTCGAGCGAAGGCAAAAGAAAAATACACTTAAAACCCAGCGTTGAATGTTTATTTTTCCTTCAAATTATAGAGAGAAAAAAAATTATAACCGATTAGAGAAAATCGTCTAGACGATCACAGACGTCAGTCAGATCGAAGGCGGTAATTTATGTGGCAAATTTTATCACTCGTGGAAATTCGAGACGGCAAATTGATTTTACATTTTTTTTTAAAAAAAAATCCAAGTTCAATTATATTTTCCATCGAATTAATTAATTTTTTGGGGTCCGACCGCCACGACGAAACCCAACCGGGTTCAGCGTCGTGCTTTTTAAATCTCCTACTCCGCTGCGCCATTATCCTAACGTACTACTGTCTCTTCGACCGCCTGCCCGCCTCATACTCCTCCAGTCAAATGCCGCCACCTCCCGCCATCGCGTAACGGGAGGACTCTCTCGGATAAGCTCAACGCGGCGACTTGACTTCCCATCCACCTCGATGGCTCGACCTCAATAATTCCCAAGCGGTCCCCACCCATATGAGATCGATCGCGACTCCACCATACGGAGGACCCCACCCGCTTCCATATCGGCTCCTCCTATCCCTCCCACTGTGCCGCCTGCCCGCAATTATTGAGCTCGGGGACAAAAATTGCACGAGGCGGTCCCCGGCCAAATTACCATATTACCCTCCCATTTTATTCCCCTTTTAGACATACGAGTAAATAAAATATTTGTAAAATCAATTTAGTGTTCAATTTTAAAATTTTTTATTTATATTAATTTATTATATATGAAATCAAATAAATAAATAAATAAAAATAATTAATTAAGATAAACAAATTTAAAGATATCTATATTTAACTCGAAATTGTTATGAAATGAAGATTATAAACAAATAATAATATTTATAAATAAAATATAAAAATTATGTTGATAATAAATCTTTTATAAAATTTACAAAATAAATAAGAACGCTTTCAAAATAAACAAATAAATAAGCGCATTAATTTTCTCCATTTCAAGGGTAGTCATGTCATTTTGTTGGCGCGAATCAATTTTTTAGTTGGGACACCTCGGCAAAAACCAAACGTTTGCCGGCCCCACCGCTCTGGGGGTGCTCATCCCGAACTGCCCCTACAGGGGGCCTCGGCTCTATAAATTGAAGCATCGTGCTTAGGAACGCAGTTTGCTGCTTTGGCTCCTCGATCTTGCTATTAAGGTTCTTTTTCTTCGCTTTGCTCTTGTTTTTCCCCCTCCAAAATTATTTGTTTGGATTTAATTGAGGTATGTAAGAAAATTTGGAATAAATCAAAGCTCCAGAGTTACCGCCGATCTTTTTAATCTGGACTCAGAAGTCACTTTCATTATCCCTCTCCCAATATTGTTTATATTATTGCTACAGTTTGATTTCGTTTTCGCAATTTTATCAGTTTAGATATTTATTTTCTAGAACAGATATTTAGTTTATTTTTCTTCCAGATCTGTGGATGGAAAATCTAATAATCTCTTATTTGTTTCGGATTTTTTTTTTGTTACATTTTTTGAGGATATTTTCTCATTCTGATCGATACTTTGTTGATTCAGATATAAAGAAGAGATCGAAGAATTAAGCCGAAGTGATGGCGTCTAACTTCGTGACCAAGCAGGAGAGCTACGACCACCACCATAACCACCACCAGGCGCCGTCGCCGCGGGGGGGAGTGCAGCGGAGTTTTTCCTCGAACTCCTCCTCTTACGGTACGGGCGTCGCCGGCGGCGCGGCCCCGAAGTGCGTGTGCGCTCCGGCCACCCACGCTGGTTCCTTCAAGTGTCGCCTCCACAGGACCAACTCCCAGGGCCACTCGCCGCGCTCGCCCACCACGATCCCCTCGCCACGGCCCTCGGGGGCCACCCCCGCCCCTACGGTGGAGGCTCTGTGACTCGCTCCATCCATAGAAGATGAGCTAGAATAAGCAAAAAAAAAAAAAGGTTCATCGATTTGGTGATTCTCGATTGCTTCAGAGAGGAAATTGATGTTGGCATGTGTGTTGTGTGTCTTCTTCAGTGAAAGCTGGGGCTAGTAGTTCTTCGTGGAGATCTATTTGTTGTTAAATCTGTTCTTGTAGATATGATCCTGCTTTCTTTAAAAAAAATAAAAAATCCATCGTGATGTGATCTCCAATGTGCTAATCTCATATTCATGGACAAATACCAGTTTCTGAGACACATCAAACTAAAATTTGGAGCTAAGTGTGATCTCCATATTGTCATCTCTGTTTCTACTCTTTTCTCCTGTTTCATTTGGATGATCACAATTGATTCAATGGATGCCTTGAAAGTTTTCACCAAAACAGCCAGATGCAAGTTCAAATGTCGATGAAGTTGCTGAAACCACTAGAATTTGATGCTCATGGTCAGTTTGTCTCCTAGAGCTGTTGGTTTCCTTTGGATCAACTGATGGTGATTTTACCAAACTATTGTTTATGCTGATGGACCTTTGGCATTTGGTGTCTGTATTCTTTGTCAGAGTTACGTCTAGTTAAATTCTTAGATCTGAGAATGCATCCTGGACAGGTTTTGTTCTTCTCCCATTTTTTACATGCATCACTTTGTTTTTTCTTTTTTTTTGTTCTTCTAGCGCTGGCGACCGCTCTATCCAGAGTTTTAGTCGTGTAAATCTAGGACTTGTAAACGTAGAATACAAGTATAATTAATAAGGAGGAAGCCTGAAGCTAATCATGATCAAAGCTTACGCTGGTGGGCCTCCGCATAGTGCTACTTGAAAGTATAATATTGCCGATATTTTATAGACACCCATTCATTCAATTTCGACCTATTCTAGAGTCTTCTGTAGCATGTCACATAGTATATTTAACTATAATCTTAATTAATATGTCCCGTGTTAGACTGATTTCTTGTTTGAGCAACGTACGTATTAAGGTATACTGCTAATAAGGTGTCAGCTGGTTGGCGATGAAAACTAAACTGGTTGGTATTGGATAGACTTTACAATTTGTTGGTGTCAGGGATATAGTAAACAATTTGTCATCCTGAAGCTTTGAGACTATTTAAGATGTGTAAATTGTGACCCTAGCCTGATTTAAGGCTTGGTCCGCGAAGGAATAGGGCCTGGCCCGGTCCGCAAGGTGGAACGGGCATGGGTGGCTTGGTGTAGTAGTCATTCATTGACTAAAATTTTTAATAATATATGTAATTTTTTTAAAAAATAAAACAATTAGAAAAGAGTTTAAAGTTTATTTAAAAAACTAAAAAAAATATTTTATTTTATTTTTCTAAGTGTCATTTGTAATTGTAATAAAAGGTGATACGTTTACTTACTCTAAGTATTCTTATTAATTTGTCTCATGGTCACTGTAAAAAAGTAAATCATGAAGAATTTTTTATGGTCAAATCAAATACTAACAGAGCGGAAGGTTAAACGTACTCAAAAAATTTTATAATTTTCAAAAATCTATTCTTATTTATTATAATAAATTTATCGTTATGCTAACCATCCGATCCAATTCCATGGAGGAGGAGGAGGAGGAGGAGGTCTCAACGTGACATTACAAGCACCATCCTTAGGTGCCACTTGATACATATCCTCTTTCGAAAGCTCATACGATATCTACATCTTCAACTGGATCCCATCAAAGAATCAAACGAGCGATCCTGAAATGATAAAAATTTTAATGGACACCGGATGAAACAATTAACAAGGATATTTTTTATTGATGAAAATTTATAACTTTTATAAAATTTGGACCCTTTTTTGAAAAACTGAATTTTGGGCTCTGGGCGAAGCCCTCAACAGTCCTTTCCAAGGTCGGCTATGCGAGTAGTAATTAACAAAGTATATAACAAGGTGTTTGGTGAAACAACTTGAATTTTTTAACCAAAAGAAATTCAAAAACACATGATGTAAATACTCATTCAATTCGATAAGAAAATCATTTTTTTTTTAATTTAAAAGAGAAAAATATCTGGTTTAAATAATTCATTTTTAATTTAAAACACAAAAGCGAAACAAGATGCGAAGAGATTTCATGGACAGACTTCTCCTTGATCCGAACTTCAGAAAAATGAATAACGTAACATAGCTCAGCTCTTGAGGCTTTTGCGAGCTTCAAAAAGTTGAGTGTCCGACTGTAGATCAAAGGACCGGCAATAGAACACTGGAGATGTGCTGAACATGCACACATACAAAAAGAAAATGAGCAATGCCCAGTGCTCCAACACGAGTGATCGAACACGTCGTCGACACAGAACTAATTGCGTAGCACATGCATGCCTGGTTCACTTCATTAGAATTAAAGCTGGCTCACAAAGTGAGTAATCATCATCATGCTAATTGCATGATCAGTACGAACACGGGCCCGTTGGTGGGTCACTAGCTGTTCTTATCCGATACGATTGGATTAATAAGAAAAGAAATGACGAACTATAGTCCACTGTGACACATGTGCTCGCTCGAGCAATGGTAGCATGCACGTCTTTGGCATTTGTTGGGACTTATCAAACTAATTGTTGGGGAATCGTTGCATACGAGATAAGTTTAGGCCTAAAGTAATTAAACATCTTGAATTTGGAGCATTAATCGAAGTGTCAAAGATAAGCTCGAGCACAACTAAATAATAGAAAAGACAACTCAATGGGTGCACTGTTAGTAAGAGTCAAGATCGAGTGGGACTAATAATTCATTTTGGAAGGGTGAAGGATTCTCTAGAACTCTGATTATATATATAATAAATTTTCTGTTTGGAGATATGATTCTGCCACATACAAATAAAATAATAAACGAGTTTGATGAATTAATCCTGTGCTGAATTAGTGCCTACCGTACCCAACTCAATAAATTGTCAACTCGTGTTAATTAATTGTCGTAATTATGTGCGAGTCTTAATCGATTACGTATGTAAGAGAAGTCTATATATATATCTTACTCCGCTGAAAGAGCTAAGTTATATTTGAAAAACAATGGTAAAAATGAAATAGCTAGATCGGACAGTGAAATGAAATTCACTGTTTAATTATCAATAATTCTCTCCATAGATTACGATTTTTTTTTTAATAAACTAGCACCGACTGATCCTGACCGTTAACCATCATTGCCCCGAACACCTACTCTGCATTTCCACTATGCTTCAATCGGATCACCTATCCGATCGACGACATTAGCTGAGCTCAAATATAAAAATATGGCAGACCACGATCGATAATTTTTAATTAACGCAGCCCATGATCGAATCTTAATGGCTGATCAGCCTCTCTCTCAACCACATGCACACATAATTAAATCGTCGTGGGCATAATTAAATCGACCATGATATATAAATATCCTCCGTTAAGGCTTCGATTAAGTTAATTAATTGCTTCCACCTTCCCCAACATCCCAAACGTGCTCACTGGATCTCCAAACCAACCCCCACGTTTCGAGATTTTAGTGGGCACTATCTTTAAAAAAACACAAACAGTATAAGCCATATGTAGCCATTAATGGAGCAGAGCAAAGTCAATTGGTGCAATGACAAAGCAAGGATGACAGTGTATACCTCACTCATGACTATTCTGGATTTGACTTTAATAAGAGAAGTTCGAGTTCTCTTTTTTTTTTTTTAATGAAATTTGTCTTGGCTTTGGCGAGCAAGCAACAAAGTGAAATCATTGATTGCTTCGCCGGGGCGGAATTACTTTCTAAATATAAAGTTATAATCTGACAAAAAAAAATGATAAATTTAATCCGTCCGCAATACGCTATGGATGGACGTCCGTCGACAGGCCGCACTGCTCGCAGTCGCTGCTTCGTGACAGAGACGCATGCAGCAGGCGGAGGCCAACTAGCCAAGTCACAGGATCACCACGTACCCCGCCTGCTACCTCTACCTGAGACGTACGCCATCAATCACTAACAATAATAAAACGACACTGTTCCTTCGTCACTGTGCCCGGAAGTGGCAATGGAAGGTCGCAAAGCCAAGGCGACGCGCAGAGATGGGCGCCGGCGAGGCTTCCGAGATCCGATATGATAGTTTCCATTGACCGGATCGCCATCGGTCGCGGCGACGCCACGGCGAAGGCTCCCGAAGCACCCTCCGTGCCAAATACGGTGCCCTCCGGCGTGCGCATATTATAGTAATTATCGCTGCCAATTCACTGCTGCTCCGCTATAATGACGGAGCAGGGACGGGCTGGCGTTGATCTGAGAGATCGCTTTTTAAAGCAGACAATGGCATAAAGTACGGACATGGGACGAGGTGCATGCTATGCTGCTGCTCGTCCTCTCCCGCCAATCCGCCGTGGTCCCCACTCTCGTTTTTTCCGTCTCGTTAGATTTAATTAATGAAGCAGCCAGGGGAAACAATGAATCCGAGACATCGAGTAATGGTGTGGCCTTGTAATCAATAAAGGTTCAGGGAAAGGAAATCGCAGCAGCAGCAGCAGCAGGAGGAGAGGACGCTGGTGTTGTCAGAAGCCGTTCAAGGCTGGGCAGTCGCTGCTGCAGTGCAGGCACGGCCACTGCACCGCTGCCACCGGCTCCGGCGGTGCAGCGCAGCGAACGCCCGGTCCGGCACCATAATTATGACGCTATCGTTTCGTAGCCTTTTTAATTGGTTTGTGTTTGTGTGTGTGGGGGGAGTCACGTTATTCCCATGGCTGACGAGGATGCCATCGCGGTTGGCGCATCGCATTGGTAAAGTAAAAGATGAAATTAATATTGTTTTTAATGAGTACATGGAATCCAGAAGAGGCAGTTCACGTACCATTTCGAGAAGCACGTTCTCTAGTCGACGAAAACGCCACCACGACTCGCGTGCGTCGTTGACCGCCCGTTGCTGCCCATTAACTCGTATTTGTAAAATAAATTAGAATCGACCGAACCGGTTAGATAAAGGGAAAATCGGCCAATTGTTTTTTTTTTCTTCCACGGGTTGGTTTTCCCACGCCTCTTAATCCGCAAACCGAGACTATTTCGATTCGGTTCCATCTGTCCTACGTGGCCACCTCTCCCTCGCTCTCTTTTTATGTGGTTTGTATATAAAGGGAGAGAGAGAGAGAGGGGGGTAGAAGAAGAAGGAGGTTATAAAGGTGTCACGCACGCCCAGACTTGTCTCTCGCCATATCGTGCGCTCTATTTGTTGGAACGAAGACGGTGTCGTGGTGGACAGCAGGATCGGTCGGCGATGGCAGTGGAAGCCATGGTTTTCGCCTCCGATTTCGGGAATCGGTGAGTCATTCAGTTTTCTTGTTCTCGTCTCAGGCTCGCTCGATTCGTCTTCTTTGCAGAGCGATTTTTTGGGCATTCTTCTCATTTCGGAGTCGATACCTCCGGCGGCCCATATGAGATCCGTCGCGTTTGATTTATCTGTCTGACTTTTTTTCCCGTGATTGGTCTTGAAGAGGGATCGATGAACTCCAGATTGTGAACCAAGACGCTTGCAATCTTCTGCAACTCGGAAGCAACCTCAGTACCGAAGGAGGAAAACTTCTGTTGCAGCAGCAGGCGAGACAAATCGTGGTGAATCCGAAAATGATGTTAAGCGACCGGCAGAGCGAGCTCACCTGCAACGAATCCCATCCGGTTAAGCGGGCGCGGGTGGAATCTGTGGCCTTTACTTGCCATAACCAGATTACGGCGACGCCTCTTTTTCCCTACATCGGCGCGCCGCCGAAGGGAGCTGGAGTTGTACCTGAACTTCTTGTCCAGAGTCGATTGCAGGAGTCCGGTGGAGCTTCGACCAGTGGTCGACACGCTTTGACTTCGCAGCCCGTATCTTCTTCCGTGCATGATTTCGTTTCTCTTCTCTACCAACATAATCTGGAAGTCGATGCCCTCGTTCGTCTACAGGTACCATGATTCCTTCCGTTTCGATAACTATTTATCGAATTTTCTTTTCTTGCTTTATGCATTCGATGAATCTCTCGGATTGTTTACAGAACGAGCGATTGCGATGTGAATTAGAGGAGATGTGCAACAGACATTACCGGTCGTTTCTCTCTCTGTGTGGGCAACAAGCGGCAAAGCAGTTGATGGAGAAGGAAACAGGGTTGCAGGGCGCTCTCCGTCGGAATGCGGAGTTGGAGGAGAAGATGCGGCTTTTGAGCGCGGAGAACCAGCTCTGGTTCAACATGGCCAAGAACAACGAAGCTGTCGTTAGCAATCTGAGGGCAACTCTCGAACAAGCGCTGAACGAGGGCGTGGGTAATCGAGACACGAACGTCGTATCTTGCGATTTAGGGGCTGAAGACGCTCAGTCATGCTGCTACGAAGCCGTCAAAACTACCCCCGCTCCGGAGGTGGAATCCCGTAGGGCCAAGGCATGCAAAATTTGCTGCGAGAAGGACGCCTGCATACTTCTGCTTCCTTGCCGGCATCTGTGTCTCTGCAAGGTGTGCGAGTCCGCCGCCGTCGCGTGTCCCGTCTGCGGCGCCATAAAGAACAGCCACCTACAAGTTTTCATGTGCTGATGAACCGCCGGCGATTGTCCTTGCGGTTTTTTTGTTTGTTTGTTTGTCTCGTTTTCCCGGCTGTTCGCTCGTCGGTTCGACTTTGTAATTTGTTCATACCATTTCATCGTTTTAGCATTTTTTTTTCCTTTTTGTGGAAAGCTATTTCTTTTTTTGGTTAATATCGTTTGTCATCTTGTATCCGTTGCCCATTTGTTAGATTGGGAATTCAACTTCACTATTCATTTCCATAATTTTATTGTAATATCCCTGGATTTAACATTTTCAAGGGGAGAAATATCGAACGCATCGAAGGAGCCTTTTTATTTTATGAATCATAAAATAAAACGGATGTACCATCAAATTTACCCTTTTAAATTTATTTAAATGCCGTTTTTTAAAAAAAAAATCAGCAAGTATGTCGTCTATAACTGCCCAAAACCTTTCTGTTATATATATATATATATATATAATTAACTGATCTTCTATGCGTTTCATATGTCTGTGTGCATGCGCGATGGGCATCTCTTCTCGGTCGACTAGTGTAGTCCGGAATTGTTGGCGGATAATCGGATCTTGATTGGAATTCGATCGTTGTTAGGTCGACATCGAATTTCGATCGGACGACGATCAGAATCCGGTACAATCGCGATCGTCAGTGGCCACGGCATTGGCAGCCATGATGCGGTTGAATTCCGATTGGAATTTGGTCGTCGTCACCGACTTTCTATTGAATTGCGATCAAAATTCGATCGGTTCTCGACGTCCGATTTCAACCGTACATCGGTGAATTCCACCCTGTAGTAGTCGGGCGAGAAGAGATTGTGCACGGGTGGAGAACTGCGTTTTTCTCAATCGCATTGGATCGACGACCAAGATCGCATCGCGCACGGGAACGGATTGATGAAGCGTGCAGGAGATCAATTATATATATATATATATATATATATATATAATCATGTAATTAAAATTATAAAAATTGAAATTTTCTCCTGCTCGACGCATTCCTACGTGCCCGTCCGCTCCACGCCGACCCTGCACGATTGTCGTTATCACCGTCGCACCGTCCGATCACTGTCTGCCGCCGGGCCGGACGCGATTGACACGGAACTTGCCGGCGGTCCAACGGGGCTCGACTTTCGACTGGTTAGCACCTGGAATCCGGCACTAACTGGCTGGAAATGATCGAACCACACGGCCGAAATCGGCCGCCAATTCGGCGCCGGACGGGCCGGCAGCTGACTCCGAGCGCAATTCGGCCGGAATCTGACCTGATTGCGGCCGGCAGTGGCTGCGCAACTGTCGATCGCGTGACATGATGAATTTCCGGTCGTTAGCATCAGATTCCGACGCTAATCGGCCGGAAGTCGAGCCCCACCGGACTGCCGACAAGTTCCGCGTCGATCATGCCTGGTCCAACGGCCGACGATGACTTGATGACACGATGGCGACGACAATAGTCATGCGGGGTCGACGTGGAGCGAACGGGTGCGTAGGAATGAGTCGTACAGGAGAAAATTTCTCTGTATATTTGTGCAGATATGCATCCAATTTGTGCACCCAATTTGATGGACAACACCTAGCCTGCCACACATTTATAAAAAATGCACATATCAAAGTTTACAACAATTGCGGTCAATATAGCAGTGCTATACCCATACCACATATCTGGGTAAGACCCTTAAATCATCCAGATCTTCAACTTATATTAGGACTCCAGTTCCTCCTAGCAAAAGATAGAGCTCTGTTCCTTTCACCAGATTACGTATTCTTATTATCAAATCCCATAAATCGGTACACGAACAAATGAACTTTATGAATACCGAATCAACGGCCACGTCTAGAATCCATACATATCCAGAAAGCACAATGGACACTCTAGATTATGGACAAAGACATCCCCCTAGAAGAGCAGCTCCTCCATATACCAATAATAACCCACTATTAAGAACATTAGGGAAAAGAAGGCCAACAGAACAAACCTTCTTTAGAACAGGATCAGTATTGTTAAACATAACTGAATGTGACCCACAATTATACGACACTTATCTAGAACAATGGATGGTGTCTGTACAAAGAGACTACTTGGCATAACATGAAATTGATGTAGAATCTGGAGAAGCCATGGTAAGAATATATATATATATATATTTATATAATCATGTAATTAAAATTATAAGGAATTAAAATATAATAAGCTAGTTTAGTATTTTAGTATTATTTTTTAATGATATTAATTGGGTGTTAATTTACGAAGAGTTTTTTTGAAAATTTCAAATAATTATTACATTAATCTTTGTTAATTTCAAAATCAATAAAAATCTTACACGAGTAATTAGATTTGTTATATGTTGATGAGGCTTGACATCAAACTCGGTAGAAATTGAAGTTTTTAAGGCTTTTGTTTCTATTGTTTACTTTCTCACGAGGAGATTTATAGTTTAATATTTATAAGTTTTATTTTAATTTTAAATAGTTTTTAAAGCTCTTGCAGTTTAAATTTTAGATATTTTAGGAGCATAAACTAGTTTTGATAGAATTATAATATACACAAGTTAATAAATTACACATTTGAGGTATATCAATTATTTCATACTTGTTTAAGCTATAATTGATCAAGTGTCTATCGTGATTTATCTCTTTTATGATGATTCGAGAGCGAGTTGATAGGGACTGTTAGATTAACGGATTCTAATTTTTTACACCAGATATATGAATTTGATGGGCAAAAAATGAAAAGGATTATTTTATTTACCCTTGTGGTTAAAGGGAACTTAAAAAAAAATGGTTAAAACCACTCTTTAATACACTTATCGTCTTAAAAATACTTTTATTCCAGAGTTATTGCAACAAATATATAGTAGCTTTATTTTAGCTACTAT
Organism: Wurfbainia villosa; assembly: GCA_025175895.1. Lineage (NCBI taxonomy): Eukaryota > Viridiplantae > Streptophyta > Magnoliopsida > Zingiberales > Zingiberaceae > Wurfbainia > Wurfbainia villosa. Next base: position 5,339,515 of record JAKLTH010000193.1, on the reverse strand, counting down.
AATTGTAGTAAAATAAATCAGTTCAATATTTTGTTAAGTTTAATAATCATGAAGTTCTTCTATATCAAATTGTTATTTTTTAATAATTTGATTAAAACTCTTTAAATTTCATCAAGTTTGTTCACATAATTTGTAAAATTATTATAGTATCCATTAGCTAATTGTCACATTGTTGTATCAGCTATATAATGACTATCAAGTGACTTTATTAAGTTTTAAAATTTTTGACTAAATTTATAGGATATTGGTTCCATTTGAAATATTTGATACTATTGAAACATAATGGGACCCAACAAAACTTTTACAAATAATTTTGGAAAAAAATATATTTAAAAATAAGGGTGAACTTTAAAAAAAGCATCTAGCTAGGCACTTAGATTCTAATCTATTATGAAAAAAAAAAATTATTGCCAAAATTTATTATATGGATATTCTAAAAAATTTCATACCTTGACCGTAAAAGTCGATTATGTTCGTTTCAATAGTTTTCATTGTTGATTTCTCGATGATGATAAAAAAAGATAAATCATATAGAATTATAACTCTTGATCTGTTGATCAAAAATGACAAGATTTCTGAGATCGAATAAGAATTTTAAATTTCATATCGAGATTCGATTCCTATCAATCTATAATAATATATGTGCTACTTTAATCAATCGATTGTGTGTAAGGGACTAACCAAAAAAAGTTTCATACCATTGAGAGAATGATCTTGAAATTTTGATCAAAATTATTACATGAATATTTTTGAACAGTTTGACTATTTTTTAATTTCTAATTTCATCAAACTGCATTTAGTGTGTTTGAAAACAACGCCCATATATGTTATTATATCCGTATAATATTTATTATACATCTTCAACGCAGAAATAACAATCAACATGCTTTCAGATTGCCTTGTTGATCCTCCATTCACTAGGAGTCGAAGAAGGACCGTGCGTGCCTACTCCACTAAGGGTATCGTCGTAAACTTAGAGTAGGCATTCGACGATGAAAGAGTTTAAAGCCTTCATCATCTGCCATGTCCAAAGTCAAATATAAATAAATAAAATAACTCGTCGATTATATGTACTTATTTTGATAGAATTGCTTCGGGTACCTAAATTAATTATTAAAAAAATATGGGAAGAAGATAAATTAAAAATTCAATCGATAAGTGTAGAGGAGGAAGTCGATAATTCAGATTGATAAAATTATTAGAAATTAATTTCTCTATACTAACAAATTGAGTTAATTCTGAAAACTAATAAATAATCACTGAAAATATCGATTAATCATGGAGATGGAGAGAAGTTTCTCAATAGTCCCAAAAAGAAAAGATTGGTATTTTTTTTCTTCTAATAAATGGGCAAGAAGTAGATTCTAAAAAAAAAAAGAAAAAAGAAAAAACTAACCCTTTCGTAATTCAGTTAAAAAAATCACTCTCTTATATTTTGCCTTATTATTCAACATGCAAGCTCACAGTTTGTGAAATTTAATCAGTTGATGGTGAAATATCCAAAGGATTATTTGACTCCGCATTACTCAAATAAGCACCGAGAGAGATTCGCACGCAATGCGACGCTAGTTTTACTAGCCTCCATTATTATTTTTTTTATTTTTTTTAGTTTTTTAGTTTTTTTTTTGGTTGAATGCTCCTTGACTCTTGGTGAGTAATAGCCTCGAAATGGTGGAAAGCTGGAGTGCACACGGCACTCATCATTCATCGTCCATGTTCGCTATTGCATTGGTAATTGGAATTGGCTCGGTCGACAAGGACAAATCAGCAACCCAAAATTCATCCCTCTCGCCTTCCACTGTGCCATTACTGCGACACCACCCCACCTCCCAAAAATAAAAGGTATGAACCGGTGAAAAAGATGGATGAGAACTGAGAACAGACAAGGCTGGCCAGTTAAATACTATTGCGCACCTGCTCGATTCCAATCTTTAATCAATTCTGTCTTCTCGCTTTTAAAATGCATGCCCTTCGGTGTTTGTTGGACACCTAGTAGTGCCACCAACAAGAAGAAGCCGCAAAAACAAAAAAATAAATGCAAAGCTCCGTCCAGAATCCTACAGATTAATCCACCACTAGTCTCGAAACCTTTTTCTCTCGCTCGCTCGCTCGCTGCCTTTCCATATTTCCCTGTGAGCTTCACTTGCCTTGGAATTGGAGCTGTCCGTCCCCGTCTCACCCAATTTCAGGGGATCACACGCATTTTTAGGCGCCTGGCGTGGTCCCGCTCAGTGATGGGGCAGCGAAGATATGCTCCAAATCTTTTTCAGATCAACTTTCTGATAATCAAACCGCAATTGATATTAGATTCCTTTTCTTTTTCTTTTTCTTTTCTTTTTTCTTTTTTGTATAAATGGATTTTGAATATTTTGTCTGTTGGTTTTGGATGGCCACCCCTGCTCGCTCGGCAGCTCGCTTTAGAGACAGCGACGGACTTTTATTTTCCTTTGACAACGGGGAGGGAGCATGATCGATCCGCGGAGCTTTTAATTCACCACGCATAATGGACGGAGCATTTAGGAAGGGAAGTGGACCAGCAACTGAAGTCCCTGTCGTGTTGAATAACTGGAATTGTAGCCTGTATACGAGATGGGGTTCGATGTGTGGCCATATGGGCAGGCATATTCGGTGTAAAATATGATGCTGGAGCCTGGACATCCAAATTAAAAGGTGCCACCGTATGGAATGGCCACCAGAATAAGAGAGCTGGATTGGATGCCAGGGAAGAATAAAGAAAGAAACGAAAAATAAAGGCAGAAAATAACTTGTGAGGCTCAAGAGTTTTTCAACCTCGAGACTTTCCTCGATCGAGGCTCACCCCACTGCTGCACGCATCCTGACCCGCCACTTCGAGAGATCTTGGAGCTCAAAAAGATGCTCCCTATCTTAGCTACTCGATCCCTCCCGCGACAAAAACATTTCTTTTTAATCTTTTATTTTATCAGAACCAGTCGGCCATCGAAGAAAGAAATTGGCCGGTCATGGGCTGCCGATGTGCGTGAATCAAACATGTGTTGGGGGGAGATGGAGACAGGAGGAGAAGAAGGGTTCTCGTTGAAAGTTGGAACCAGGACGAACATTAATATATCCATTAATTGCTGATTTGTCGACGCGAGGAATTATTTCATCTATCTAATCAAATCTATATATGCTCGTCTAATAGATATATATATAGAACGGATAAATATTTGATCTAGTAATGAATAATTAGATTCGAAGACTTCCGATCAAAAGTTGTGTAGTTGAAACTGATATAGCGACATTATTGACGCACATACTTGAACTTCAAAATGCTGAAAACTCCTTGATTATCTAAAATGAGTGTTTTTGAGATTGAATTAGATGGAACCATTTAATTTAAACAAAAGAGTGTGGTAGTCCAAGCCACGGCTCTAGCTCGGCTCCTGCAAGCTGACAAAATTAAAGGAGCGTTTGATGCTTGCAAAGAAGTCTTTATCCAAGGAAGGAAGCGTTAAAATATGAATAGAAGAATGCATAACGAGGAGGAAGAGGAAGCAGCTCCACCCACCTCGCCCCACCCCGTTGGCTAGCTAACTCACTGTCCTTCTCCTGCAATTATTAATCGCCAGAAATAATACCGGAAATATCACATCGATGTCTGGTCCTCAGAGAGCTCTGGATCAGTGGCCATGTAAGATGCAGCGGGGGAACACGTAGGGCCTGCAACAGGGAAATGTAAAGATTAAAAAATAAAATAAAATTGGAAAATTAAGAAGAAAGAACAAGCTCAAGTTTAAATGCATGAGAAAGAGAGGGGAAAACTCCACAAATGCAGCGTGTTAATGATAATTGTTCTCGGATACTTTCACAAAGATCCAAAATATGGGAAGGGGTGCAACTGTTTTCAGATAAGCAGAAATGTTATTGTCTGACATTGTTTTCACTGGGAAGCCTTGTACTTGGCAACGAGATAAGGACCTCTGAAACATTGATGCTGGGGTAGTTCAATTCGTTGCCTCATGGGGTTGCTTTTCGTTTCATTTTCATTTTCTGAAAATAAAAAATATATCCTTGGGCCTTTATTGTAGGGTCATTTTTGCTGGAGGAGCCATCTACTAGGAAAAAGAAAGGAGTGCAGTGACAGAAATATTAAATAAATGACGATATAAGTCCTTTGAACTGAAACCAATCGAAATCAATGGAAGCGAGTAGGGTTGGTTGGGATAATTCTTTCCTAACCTTGGAAAACCATAAATCTAAGAATTCATCTTTATTTAGGTAAAACGTAGAGTTGATGATCACTACTATGATTTGATTTGTGACTAGTTATTTTCAGAGACTCTACTCTTTGACGGTTTCATGAAAGCCTGTATACGTAGATGATGAAGCTGAGACCTATAAATTAATTAAACAAATTAAATGTAAGAATTGGTTAAATATTTACGGTAAACGGTCGAACTAGATTTTCCTAATATCCAAAACGTATATTCAATTCTTATATTTATCAAATAAAACACGTAACTATCTTTAATTATATTTCTTAACCAGAGAGTTCCAAGAACCTTTTAGTAGTGTTGGTAGGCAAGTATGAGAAACCAAGGTCCTTTAATTAGTTTATGCTAAATTGATTCAAGATCGTGAAGATTTTAAAAATTCATAAATTTTTTATTTAGATTATGAAATCTATATCTAAGGGTATAGTTACAATCACATTGCTCCTAGGAGTGTAATAGTGTTGGTCTGAAGCGATTTTGATATTTCTAAAATTATGAGTGAATTTTGATCAAAATTTATTAATGATCTCAAAAATCTCATTAAAAAATTTAAATTAATTAATTATACTTATTATATCATTCTGAGTATAATTATGTCTCAAATAGATTTTATAGCTTAGATAAAGAGTTGTGAGTTTTTTTTAAATCGATGTAGTTTTGATATGTTTTATCATATCATATAATGATAGTAAAAAAAATTTAACAATCGACTAATGAATTAGATACGTAATAGTTGACTATTAGTTTTCAATAGCCGATTGATGTCTCATAAAAACAGAGAGCATAATTGAAAACGATTATATATTTTGTTAAATATAAAAATTGAATATATATTTTAGACATTATAATAATTTGGCGGTAATTTGTCAAAGTATTCAAGAAGAAGACAAATGTAATTAATTAGGCTCTATATCACGATGGTGCCCCACTTGGCATTGCAGGCATCTGGTCACTTTCTGTGCCTTGAAAAAAACATGTAAACCACAATGATGATTCCTGTTTCTGCATCCAATAAATAAAAATGTGGTCTTAGTCTTTACTTTGCCTCTGCATGTATCTTTCCCATAAAGAAAGAAAACATCGATCAGATGGTGTATTGGTTTTAAATTCTCAACCTGCTTATCTATCCATAAAATAGATTAAGCACCACCTGCTTGTACAAGTTTGAGAGGAATAAAAGATAAGATAAGGACGACTTCTGACAGTGATCTTGTTGATATAGCCCTCTAGCTTATTGCTGCTGTCCAACTGCCACAGCTTCTCTAGCTAATCGTTGAAAGCTGAACATTTGTCTCAATTCATAAGGCGATGCATTAGCATACTGGAGACGTACTGATCGATCCTTGATTTTGAGTTGTTGGGAGGAATGATGATACACTGTCACCAGGTCGTTCCAATGCAAATGTTGAGAAATAGTTTGATCTATTAATTAGGCGAGTGTCTTGGATATATAAATGTTGCTTTCAGTGACTTGACTATCGAGCCACAGGCAGCCATTGCAGTTGTTGCTCTCTCCATTCCACTCAGTCATGCCTCCCTCTTTTGTCACGTTTAGTCTGAAAGAAATCTCCCAACCTCTGTCTTAAATGTGAAGCATGAGTTCACCGCTGCAGCAAGTATTGTCCATATCCACTATTAGTTTTCGCTCGTCTTCATTTCGTTGTCACCTACTGAATCCTGCAACTTTCTCCATTTCCTTGTGCAGTTGTGCCCCTACCGGACCTAAGAAGGTGGTGGTTGCCTAAGACTTAGCCAATTGATGGCAATTTCATTCATCCTGACGTGGAAGGGCGAAGGCATGGCCAGTTCTTTTTTTATCCTTTTGGGGATATGACATGGACTCGTAACAACCAGCATGATGCCGCCCCCAGTGTTGTATGCTGATTGGCTTTCCAATTCAATGGCCTAATGAATACAATTCTGCAGACGGAATTTGGCTCAACCGCACCAAAACATGATATACTATGATTGTCACGGTGACAAGCTACCTTTTCCAACTTAAAAAAAAGAAAAGAAGCATGCTTACTTTTCAAACCTTTTGTTGATTAGCCGATGAGCAGATAAGGATGATCTACTTGCTATAGAAGAAGATAAAGATGCAGTTCATTTAGAACAATTCAGTTTCCAAACCTACTTGGTAATTCCTTATAAATTACCGATTTCTTGAAAAGTTAATAACGCACACAAGTCCTTGTCTGAGAATTTTGATTGATGTCACACATCCACACTCGATGCCAAACCTCCGATGGGAGCGAGGCCCCAATCAGCTTTGTTTCTTAGCTTTTGGTGGAGGATTTAATTTCTTCAACTCCCAGCTCATTTCCTTTTGCTTTCGCCCGTTCTGCGGCTTAGGACGGGATTCAAAGTTCACACATCTCTCTCAGTAAAAGACAGGCATTTATAGAGCTTGTGTCACCTTAACTTTTCTTCCAGGATGCAACGAATGGTCACCTCACTTGGCCGATTCCAGGCACAAGGACAAGCGAGAGCAACGTGTTGTAGCGCTCATGGGAAATGGATGGATGCCCCATGACTCGTGATGTGTTGTAGGGCCCAAAACCGAAATGACCTCCTGCCCCACGCTCAAAAGCCTCCGCTTCAATTCCAAGATGCAGATTTTGAGTGCATGCTAAAGCTCAAGAGGATGCCTCGAGAGATATATGATGCACTGAGCAAACAGTGGTACTGCATGACTGCAAGGTGGACCAGTTACCTTTCTTACGGTTTACGGTATTACTGAATAGAATGGTTTTTAACAATTTAAACATGGCGATGGGAAATTCCAGAAAAGATATGGAGAAAATCAAAATACTTGTAAAAATGCGTTTAGGTTAAAAAAAAAAGGAACCATTGGAATGGCCGGCACATATGCCTACAAAGGTAGCAGCTGGTTCAGAGTCCTTATCGTGCCACAGTAACTATTCCTTTACGTCTCAATTAGAAATGAATCGAGTTCCATCTGCTGTACGTTTAAATATTTTAAGTGGGTCCTTTAGAATTGTCGTTGGGACCGTGACCATGCATGTAGCTGGGTCAAAACGGGTTAAGCGGGCCGAGCCATCTGATTCAGGTCTTTTCCTGTCATATCGAATTAGACATGCATGGGAAGTCACAAGTGCTCTTCCCGACCTATCATAAATTTTTCCTAAAAAATTAAAATAAAAAAAAAATGAAAATTAGAGAAATACCCAAAAAAAATCATAATATTTTTTTACTATATTTATGTTTATATTTTTTCTAATTGGACTCGACGTGCAGGTATGCCATCCTTTTTTAAGGCCTGTATACCATATTAAGCCCAACATAATTAATGTTGATCCATTCCTTTGTGGATCATGGTGGGCACAATTCATTTATTTGCTGGTTGCATCAAGGACAATTAAAGTCAAGCTTGGTCGTAACACGATGATGATCCATTTTATATCTCTAGAGATAATATATGTAAAATGTATTTTATAATACTTTAACAGTAAAATTTATATAAAATAATGGAAGATAATCTACAGACATTATATTAATTACGTAGAGTCACCTCTAGTTCTTTTTTTTTTCTTTCGCAGATCCTCGCGAGTATTTGTCTACGTGTGATTTTGTCTCTTGCTAGCTCCCTATTTCACTTTATCTTTCTATCCATCTTCCATTAGTGACAGTGCACTCATATTTTCGATCATTGCCTACATATAATATATATCCTAGCAATTCCTTGCATTGTCACAATGCTAATTAATGTGTGTTCCCCGACCATGTATTCTCTCTTCTCATACATCCTTGCTATATCCACAAGCCCTCTAATTAGTTCTCTTCGTGTGCATCCACCATTCTATGCATATCCTCCAACATGCCATCCACCCGCATCCATCATCTGGTGTGTTCTCCACACACACACACACACTACGTACTTGTTTGCCATTCGTTCCTTTAAGCATGCCCTTCGCATATATTATTATAAATTCATGTGTCATATCGCTAACTCGTCGTTGTTTCTCCTCTAATGTTCTCAAACATATTGATTAAGGGGGGTCATGAATTGACCCTTGAGGCAGAGGGCCATCTCGCTAAGCGCCTTGTTATATAGTTGATCCAACATTAAAATGACTCCTCCAATATATAGGAAGACTTAACGCTTGATGCAAGAGCACAAATGCCTCTTCCCTACTGATCACAACTCCTTGCATCGTCGCTGCCTCATGCCTGCTTCCTCATATCGCTTCTTTTGTTCAACGACAATAACCAACCATCACATACATAATCAACTTATTGCCATATGTCAAAGTTTGCTGCAACTATTTTGATAAATCTTAGTAGGACTATTCCCACTGCTTCTAGGTCCATAGCCAATCATATTAGACAAGTTTAGTGGTCTTCGTTATGCTTCTTAGGTCATTAGGTTATGGCTTTCTTGTGTGGTTTATATATAGGTCAAGGTTAGTCAGAGCACCTCACTATTTGAGCAATTAAAATTCCCTTGTTTGCTCGCCCATAGTGGGAATGAATAGATGTCCAACTTTTGACTCTTCTACAACAATCAATCGATCCTAGTAACACGAGGATCGATCTTCCACTGCTATCTTTTTTGTTATGAGACAAATATAAGTGGGAGCTCTTTATATGTGTCACATTTATCGAGTTTATGGTGTCGTTGGCAATCTATTCTAGTTACAAGGAAATATAGAGATGATTCCTCATATAAATCATTGTCAAGCTATCTTCATTGACTTCAACGACATCATACCCTTCACCTTAGACATTCACGAGATACAAGATCACATTAATTATATTGCTCACCATTATGTTTCTCCACATCGATCAACCCTAGATTAGAGTTGGGCGAGGTCACATATCTTAGGTGGCTCCTTCATTCCTCTATTTGACATGTACATGTCGATATTGAGTGCCTCAACTATATATTAATCCTATATATAGTGAATTAGTGATCACTCTTCTACGCGAAGTGGTCGTGGAAGCAAAGAACAAGATAAAGGTTAGACAAGCTAGTTTAATGGTCATAGTCACTAAGGAAGAGTATTCTTGACTTTTCCAACTTCAACCAATGGCTCACGCATCATCTCAACTAATCACCTCATTTTCCCATGGAGATACTTCTAATACTTGCATAATTTATTCTTCTAGGCTTCTCCGTGGATCTTGGATTAGGGAGGCTTCCGAGCATATATACTTCTAGCTAGCATGAGTCCAACTTCTTTAAGCTTGGAAACACAACAATTCCCTTTTAGTGCCCTTAATTAATTAAGGGCATTGGTGTTTTGTGTGCTTATCAATTCTATTTTCCTAAATTCCTATTGAGTTTGTTATCTATTAGCAAATTTAATAAATCTTTAATTTTTTTTTATTTATCAATTCTAATTGACTTTATCAATTAGATTAGATGCGCTCTCACATTTGTTAATTAATTCTCTGACGATTACATCCTTTTCCCTTCAATTATTCGATCCATATAAAGCCAATTAATGGTTCTTATTTTCAATTCCTTCGTTATTGAGTCTTGCCAATTAGGTAAACATGCATGTCGCGAGGATCATCATTTTCTACAAGTGTTTATAAATGTTTAGGGTCGTCGTAGTCATGTTAGTTCACCTTTTATTTTTATTTTTAATTAATAATCTTCGTAGATGACTATTCTCAATTGACATTTTTTTCTCTTCTTTTAACGAAAAATCAATCTGAGATATTTTCTATATTTTTTCTCTTTCTACAGTAAATTAGCTCACAACAATTAAGTTTGGAACATCTATCAAAATTTTATACAGTAATAATGCTAAATATCTTTTTTTACTGGTTCCAATCATTCTTCTCTCTTCATCAATCAATCTTTAATGGCCCTCAACAAAATCATGAAAAGAATAGGCACCAAGATGAGATGAGACTGCTCGAATGCTCCTATTGCAATTTGCACATACATGTTTAATTCCTTTTTCTTTTAGGTCGATGCTCTTCTTACTATTTGATTATCTTATCAATTGTATGTCATTCTCCACTCTATAAAGGACAAGTTCCATGTGCTGCATATTCTCTCTCCACGCGAGGCTATGTACTATATTCCAATAAGATATTTTGGAATTCGCACTTGTTTTGTTCGATCATCAATCGTCTTCGAATTACAGGTAATTATCTCCCAAGTCATCAAAGGTGTTTTTCTAGGGTGCTCATGCCTCAGAAAGGGATGTAACTTTTGAGCTATATATATTCTCACTATTATTGATTGTCCTCATTCACGTTGAGCCTTTATCTCAACTAATGTGACTTTCTTTGAGCCTCTTCCCTTCTTTTCCTATTCTCGACTGATGTGAAGTTCTTCCTTAATGTTCTTACATCATTATCACTTTCTGTGCCTCTTGTGAATATTTCTAGCTATGCCTTGAATTAGACTCCCTCATCTAGCGTATTCCCACTTTACAAGTGTACAATTAAAGTTGATATTAATTGTAACGATGCTTCCACTAGGCTTTATCATATCTCAATCATCTATTATCGATCGATCGACTCAAATCCCTCATTCGATTGGAATTTTTTTTATTGTCTTTCATAAAGGTACTAAAAAAAGGCTCTACTTTGCATCTTCTCTCTTTTTCCATCCTTTTTCATCTACTAGTGATTCCATAAGTTTTTTTTTTCTTCTCACAAACAACATATATAAAAAATTTCAATGCTAGTCACTTCGCAAAAATAACTCATGCAAAACACTCGATCGAGGCGAGATATAAATAACATAACTTAAAAAAGGACAATGATACTGTTAGTACCTTTTCTATATAATTCCCGATAGAAGGGTTAGCGTGTGACCCATGGTCCGATCCAAAAATATTCGGCTCAGCGAAGGGAGAAAAGGAAGATTGGTTCGAGCGCGAATATCAGAAGTCATTGGTTCGGGTGTGAATATCAGAAGTCATTGGTTCGGGCACGAATATCGAAAGTAATTGACACGGGAGAGTTAGCAGAAGCAATGGACACGACAAAGAAGAGACGGAAGACACTTCACTAAGAGTGGAACAGGAATTGGTTCAGCTAGATAATTCCGGAAGCCGATGGGATGGATAGATGGTCGACTTAACCTGATCGATACGAAGGAAGTTTGGCACGGGAAAAAGAGGAATTGGTTCGGGTTGATGAGGAACCCTAGGGCTAGGGCACCCGTGGGCTATAGACCTGAGATAGCTTCACTCAAAGCGGATGGTTGAGGGAGACAGTCTAACCTAGTTACCCGAAAAATAGAGGAAGAGGTGTTGGGCAACGACTTGGGAGGCCCCACGCAATATTCCAAGGAACCTTCACTCCTCGTATCTGTAACAGAATTATTCTCCAGCTGGAGGTGGTGGCCACGTGTACGATGGAGACAGCCCACGACTTTACGATGAAGGAAAAAGGAAGATAAAGGGAAGAGGGGAGAAGAGAGATGATCCATGATTATTCCAACCCGGAGAGAGAAGAGGGCCTTGAGGAAGAGAAGAGAATCATCTCATGGGAGAGAAGAAGGGTAGGGATCGGTTGTTATTACATCTCTTGTATTCTTTTCTCGTCTGATGATATCATTGTAAGAGGTTCTTTTCCTCCACCTCCGGAAATTTCTTTTCTGTAAAGGAGGACTTTCATAGTGAAAGTGCTTGAGCCATCCCGGTGAAAGCTTCGCCTCAGTGGAGTAGGAATCCTTATTAGAACGCGTTACATCTTGTGTTTGAGTTTTAGATTCTTTGGTCTTTGGTTTTGCGTTTCATCTACTTCATCTCCTTATTCTTTACTGATTGCGGCCTGTGAGAACCCTCTGAGATCTCCCTCATGCTTGGCATTAGCGAGTGAGCAGTTTTCCGTCGCATCGGATTGGCGTCGTCTGCCAGAACATTTGGTGGGCGTCGAGATCTGACCTAAGAAAGTACAACAACCTGCTACCTCTGCAGCGGAGGAGCGCCCCATCACCCTTCTATCATCGCGGTGAAGACCACGATGGATGGCTGCTATTCTGAAGCCCTCGCTAGAGAAAGGAGAAGGGCCAGGATATAGCATCCGCATTCAGGTGAACCTTCTTCGAGGCCCACCCCGAAATGCCTCCTCTATCTCGTCTGACCGTGATGGGGAAATGTGCATCATGGAGGCGGACTTGGGGGAAGAACGCCTCAGAACACTATGCCCTTCACCCAAATGCGCAGGGAAGAACAGGGCGAAAGTCAATCAACCAGACCTCCGGAAGTATACGAGCCTAGTCCCTTTACAATGGACATTCTCTCTGAACTCCCTCCATCTTACTTCCGGAATCCTCAGATCAATAAGTATGATGGTTCGACGTATCCCGAAGAGCACATATCTCAATTTGACTGAGAGCGCCTCGCTCCATCGTTATCGACGCTCTCAAGTGCCGAGTCTTCCGAACCACCCTAACTGGCTCGGCACAAAAGTGGTTCAATACTCTGCCTCCAGGATCCATCACTGGTTTCGCTGATTTCCGGAGAATGTTCAGTCGGGAATTTGTCAGCTGCAAGGCGTATAAACAGGACGCCTCTATGTTAATGCATATCACCCAGGGACCCTCAGAATCCCTTAGGGGGTATCTTCACCGATTCACTTCTGCAGCTAGGGGAATCCCCTCAGCTCGATCCGAATCTTTCAGAGGTGCTATTCAAAGACGAAGGAGGGCCCCTTCCTCAGTTCCTTGTTAAGACAACCTGCGGATAGTTATGAGGAGCTACTAAGCCGTGCGGAGCAGTTTATCCGTGAAGAAAAAGGATTAAAGGTACGGAGAGCTGAACGAACTGCCGCAGTAGTCCCAACTGAAAGAGCTCGTCCCGCTGTTCCTCAAGCGCCCCCTCGGCGGGAGTATACAAGACCTTTTCGACAGGAGGTTCCGAGGCCTCGTCCAATGCTGCAAGGTGTTCGCCCCGTCCCGCCATTACAAATCATGGCGCGTGAGCGCTTCCTCTGTGAGGACTTGGAAAGAACGGAAATGGAATTCTATGACTAACGAGTGCCTCTGCGACGACCCTTAGGATACAGGGGGATCCCACGTAACCCCCCTGCCCCATTCTTCTGCCAATATCATACGGAATATGGACACACTAGTGGCCGATGTTTCAAGTTACAAGAGGAATTGGATCGCCTCCATACTGCATATCCGCAAGTAAGGTTCCAGGCGGGAGGACCGACACAGCGAGGCCCCCGACCCAATATAACTCGTCCAGGGCCCTATAATCAACAACCTCAAGTCACTTTCCCTCAAACGCCGTCCCAAGAGGTGGTCTCCCAAGGAGGCCCATCAGGTGAGGGTCCTTCATCCAATCTAGATAACGCTCCCACACGAGGAGTTATTCATGTTATAGCTGGAGGACCTACCGATGGGGACTCAGCCGAAGTCGTATGCCCGTCTCATGGAGAGTTTGCCCATCGTCACGGACTATTCAAGTTGCACCGCCGTTTCATTCGGGCGAGAAGATTTCTGGTGTCCCTGCCCGTATGGACGCCTTGGTTATTCGTATATCCTTGGCCAATTATGAAGTGGCCCGGGTGTTGATCGATTCGGGAAGTTCTGTCAACATCCTCTTTCAGGAAGCCTTCAGACAGATGCAGCTGGGGAATGCCCAGCTAGAAGATGTGGCCACCCCCCTCTTTGGATTCACAGGGCATGTAGTACACCCTACGGGGCAGATTTCATTGCCTCTGACTCTGGGCGTAAAGTCCAGCCAAAAAACCAATATAATCCCTTTCCTCATTGTAGACGCCCCGTCCACTTATAACGCTATTCTTGGGCGTCCTTTCCTCACCCTTTTTCAGGCAGTGGCTTCCCCATACCACCAGAAGCTGAAATTTCCAGTGGGTCAATTGGTGGGAGAAGTCCGTGGAGAACAGAAGGCCTCCAGGAGCTGCTACGTGCAAATGGTTCGGGACGATCAGAAGAAGGCCCGAACCGATGACCTCAAAGGTAAAGCTGTCATCATCTCTGATGTCTGCGTCCTGGAGGAAGCCCCCCCCCAAGGCTGGCAAAATAGAGGAAGGAGAACTGGTAGAAATCGCTCCAGGAAAGGTCGCACGGATAGCACGACAGCTGGAAATCGAAGAAGAGCTGGTGGCTTGCCTGAAAGAGAATGAAGACATCTTTGCAAAATATGTGTATGATCTCACGGGGATCAACCCTCGAGTGGCTGAACACCATCTCAATATCACTAAAGGAGCCCGACCCGTCCAACCGAAGAGGCTACATTTTGGACCGAAAAAGGACAAGGTCATAGCCGAAGAAGTGGACAAACTGCTAAAAGCGGGTCATGTAAAGGAAATCCAGTTTCCCGAATGGGTTTCCAATGTAGTCTTGGTCCCCAAGCCTTCGGGGCAATGGAGGATGTGTATCGATTTTCGTGATTTAAATAAAGCGTGCCCTAAAGACTGCTACCCCTTGCCTCGTATTGATCAATTGGTGGATTCTACTGTGGGATATGAAGTGGTGTCCCTAATGGATGCATATCAAGGATATCATCAAATACCTTTGGCCGAAGAAGATCAAAAGAGGGTTAGCTTTTTGACTGCAGGAGGGTTATACGCTTATGTGGTAATGTCGTTCGGATTAAAGAACGCAGGGGCCACCTATCAGCACCTTATGGACAAAATCTTTGTAGAACAAAAAGGGAAAAATGTGGAAGTCTACGTGGATGACATATTAGTCAAATCGAAGGCCACTTAGGATTTAGTCAAGGACTTAAATGAAACCTTCGCTACATTGAGGCGGTTTAATATGAAGCTAAACCCTAACAAATGCCTGTTCGGGATAAAGAGCGGCAAGTTCTTGGGGTACATCGTGACTGAGAAAGGGCTGCAAGTCAACCCTGAGAAGGTGCAAGCACTATGTAACATAAAGTCACCCGTTAATCTGCGAAAAACCCAGAAGTTGGTGGGCAGGATCGTTTCTTTATCATGATTCATAGCAAGATCGGCGGACAAAGGGCTGCCTTTCTTCAAGATCCTGCGCAAGGCTACTAAATTTCAGTGGGATGATCAATGTGAACAGACTTTCCAGGAGTTGAAGAAATATTTGGCTGGACTCCCACTGCTAGCCAAACCAATAGCTGGAGAACCACTATAGATGTATTTGGTCATCTCGGAGGGAGCTATTAGTTCGGTTTTATTGAAACAGGAGGGATCTCACCAACAACCTATTTATTATACCAGCCATATCCTAAAGGGGGCTGAATTCCGTTATACAGAGTTAGAAAAGTTGGCCTATATTCTGGTGTTAACCGCCCGGAAATTGAGGTCGTACTTTTTGGCTCATCCCATCACCGTTCTAACTCACAGCGAATTGGGCAAGGTCGTCGCTAAGCCCAATTTCTCCGGAAGATTGGCCAAATGGGTAGTTGAACTAAGCGAGTACGATATTCACTACCAACCCCGAACGATTATCAAGGCCCAAGCGCTTGCTGATTTTCTAGCAGAGGTACCTTGCGGCTCGGAAGATGGGTCGGCAGCAAAAGAGGAGGGATCAGAGGCATGAAATATATTCGTAGACGGTTCTTCAGGATCTACGGGCAGCGACGTCGGTGTTCTATTAATTTCCCCTGATGGTGAAGAAACTCGACTAGCCATTCGCCTGGGATATCGGGCATCTAATAATGAGGCAGAATATGAAGCCATTCTAGCGGGATTGCAGGCTGTTAAAGTGGTGGGGGCTTCTTCCATTGTAATCCATTCGGATTCTCAGTTGGTAATATCGCAACTTCAAGGTTATTTTGCGGTTCGAGAGGAAAGACTGCATAAGTACTTGAAGACTTTTGAGAAAGAAAAAGTTCAATTCCGTCAAGTCCTCTTAAAGCAAATCCCGCGGGAGAATAATGGGAAGGCAGATGAATTGACTCGAATGACTAGTGCTATGGAAGGAATGAAGTCCTTGAAAACGGTCCATACGGAAATCCATACTTCCTTAGCAATATGCAGCATGGAGGAAGACGCACCCGAATCAAGCCTAATTCTTGATTGGAGGACTGACATCATAGCTTATTTACGGCACGGGAAGGTCCCTGAAGAAAAAATAGCGGCATCCGCTTTAATAAGCCGAGCCAAACGGTTTACCCTCTTAAATGGAGAATTATACAAGACTTCTTTCGGACGACCCTTATTGAAATGCTTGGGAAATGAGGATGCGGAATGGGTACTCCGGGAGATTCATGAAGGTTGCTGCAGCAATCACTTGAGAGGAAGAGCTTTAGCAAGAAAGGCTTTATTAGCAGGATATTTTTGGTCTACTCTCGAAGATCTTGCTCGTATATAGTCAAGCTTGCAGCTTGTCGAAGCGTAGCAATTCGAGCAATGAAAGTCGTGGTCTCTTCATATCCTTTTGATCAATGGGGAATGGATATAGTAGGTCCGATGCCAGCGGCACCTTTACAGAAAAAGTTTTTGTTGGTGGCTGTGGATTATTTTTCCAAATGGGTGGAGGCAGAGCCCCTAGCCAAAATTACTGAGAATGCCGTAATACAGTTCTTATGGAGAAATATTGTTTGTCGATACGGTATTCCTCTGAAAATAGTCAGTGACAATGGACGATATTTCCAAGGAAAAAAGATCCAAGAATGATGCCAAAGTCTCAACATTCAGCAGGCTTTCACTTCGGTAGCTCACCCTCAAGCGAACGAGCAAGTGGAGGTGACTAACAGGATCCTCATTCAAGGATTAAAGACCAAATTGGGGGCTCAGAGAGGAAACTGGGTAGAAGAATTACCAGGCGTCCTGTGGGCTTATCGAACTACACCCAAGACAGCAACGGGAGAAACTCCCTTCAGTTTAGTGTACGGGACGGAAGCTGTTATTCCGGTCGAAGTTCTACTAAATAGCGCTCGGATAAAGGCGTACAAACCAAATCAGAACTAACTTATTCGAAGCGCTGAATTTGACTTGGTAGAGGAAAAGCGGGAGATGGCACGGAGGCGAGCGGAATTTTACAAGGAAAGAGTGCAACGAGCCTTTAATAAGAAAGTGATGCCTCGAAGATTTCAAGAAAGGGATTGGGTTTTGCGTAAAGTTAATCCCGCTGGAGACCCCGGAAAGCTAGCTCCAAATTGGGAAGGACCCTATGAAGTAACGCGTCGCGTAGCAGGGTCCGCATATTATTTGAAAGATGACCAAGGCAAAGAACTTCCACGACCTTGGAATGTCATACATTTAAAGCTTTTTCACACTGTATGAGAAGTCGGGAATAGAAGAAGAAGAATTATGAGACTTCGAAGGGGTGTACTTACTGACTTGATGGCATTAATTAGACGTAAAATACCCTTCAAATTTCATTAATAGGTCATTGACCAATGCAATACGGTACTGTTGATAAATCTTGAAAAAGAGAAAGAAAATGGAAAGGAAATTCCCGTTTCAAAACAAGATATCGAATTACAGCTTAAATCGATCGGGAGGATAACGTCGAAAGCTAGCCTCCCAATTTAAAGAAAACGAAGGATAAGTTGGAGGAGGTAATCCTTGGTCGGTATACTGCCGAACCGCTTCATTAAATCCATCCTGATAAGTGGCGCGCAGTAAAATGATTAGTCGCTCCTGACGGTTCGGACGGTCAGGGCTTCGCTCCCGATGAAGCCTTTGGCATTTTTCTTGTTGTTCTCGAAGTTCTCGGCGTACATCAACATAGCGGCGTGACACCTCCATAATAGCATCGGCTAGTATGGAAACATCGTCGGCTCGGGAATTTTGGTCCTGTTGCACAAGGTGCGTCATCTCCATCATATTTTGACACATAGAAGCTGAAATTCCCTCCACTGCTTCAGAATAAGATCTGGTTCGGGCGAGTTCAATGCCCAGCCTCTGGAGGGAAGTCTCTTGCCTGCGTAGACGGGCGTGAGCATGCGCCCTAGAATTTATGAGGGATGAGTTTTCTTGTACCTCCTTGCACAAGCGGGTGCGAAGGTCTCCTATCTTATCCTGTGCTTGTTGGTATTGAACCTGAAGGCGAGCGATGATGTCAGAATCCTGTTGCTTCCCCTTGAGGAGCTCTGCTATCTGCCTTTGAAGACGTATTAACTCTTGAGTCGAGGAAGACTCCTTATCAAGAGGAGACGGTTGGACTTCCCGCTGAGGGACGGGTGGCTCCACACCTGATCGCTGTTGTTCCCTTAACGCTGCAATAGTATCAGCATCCTTCTGAATTTGTTGGCGAGCTTCGGCTAATTTCTCCTGGCACAGGTGCAATTGTTGCAACAGGAGCCGTTCTTGATTCTGAGTATTCGCCAAATCTTCCTTGCTCCACTTGAGCTTGAGCCCGATATTGATGGAGGGAGCGATCCAACTCTTGATGGTTGGTCAAGGCATGCATGCCGGTTGTGGAAAAGAAATCGGTTAGTAAGACAAAGCTAAGGAAGCTAATTGAGAAAACATACAAAATCCAGAGTATGACGTAGGCTTTCCATGCGAGGAACCACTTCCTCTAAGTTCAGGATCCGAAGACTCCTGGGAGAAAATGAAGAAGATGGGATGGATGATACTGAGGTGGGAAGTTCACTGGTGATGGGGAGAAGGGGGATGATATTTGTGGGAGGAGAAGAGTTCTTCAGGCGATGAGTGGAGGGGGAAGTTTGCAGTAAGGGGATATCAACCGTCATGGGTTCGGAGGAAGAATGGTATTCAGGGGGGATAGAAGGCAGGGGTGAGCTAGCCTCTGTCATCGGCTGACATGGAAGTGCATCCTCCCCCGGTTCATCCTCAGGTTGCAGTGAAGGAGAAGGCGACTTCTGAATATTGGTGGCAGAGGGAGAAAAAGTATGAGAGCTAGGGTTTGTAAATGCCGGAGAAATCGAGGAAGGACTAATTGTCCCGATTTCCTTCGGGGCGAAAGTAACAAGGGATGCAGGGGGAGGAGAGGAAGACAGACGAGATGAAGCAGGTGTGGTGGTGACCGGGGAAAGTGAAGAAGAAGACAGAGCCGACGGCTGACCGGCCTTCCTCTTGCGATGTGGATAACGACCCGCTATCTCCTGGAAGAAGGTAGAATGCATTTTGAGGGTCTGAGAATAAAGAGAAAGGGCTGAAAAAGGGATTGAGGCAACAAAGTATGGCGGCGGAGGAACGAACAGACGGAGAAGAAGGAGATGAAAAGGCAAAGGGATGAAGATAGCAAAAGAAACGAAGACAAAAGGATCCCCTATAAAAGGGAGGAGAGGGGGCTTGTAACCATTATTGGGCTCCTCGTCTGTGGTGAAGGAGGCCCTAAGTGAAAGGGAAAGAAGGGTTATTTTTTCTAAATGACCCGTTATGTACTAAAGCCTTCATTTACATGGGAAGGGGCGGATATAGGCGTTCCCCTTCGGAAGACAAGCACAAAAGAGGGATGATATGAAAACGTTGCCTCCTTTATGTTGATAGCTTCTGAGTCATATATATAAATTTCTATCCCCGCGAGGCGAAGCGGAAGATATCCCCGTGCGGTGGCGGAACGGAAGAACCGAGATTCCTCGGTTATGTATTATATATATAAATTTCTATCCCCGCGAGGCGAAGCGGAAGATATCCCTGTGCGGTAGCGGAACGGAAGAACCGAGATTCCTCGGTTATGTATTGTTAGGGCAATCTCTTGCCATGATTAAGTTTTGATGTGTGTGGCAAAGGGTTTAAGTTAGTTTGTTATGATGATTTGATATGTGCGTTGAAGTCGTGCAGGACTTAGTAATTCACACATGGAGCCGTAGCGAGTTTCACATCTCATGACTCGATCCTTGAGTCGGTGAAGGATTGCTTTGCGGAAGTCGTGCGCTTGGAGCATCCGAGGGACCGCCGGACGAGAAGCTTGGAGTGAAGCCGGAGGAAGTAGACTTCGAGGCAAGAGACGCGAAGGAGCATTGCAGAGTCGTGCGCCTGATACTGCCGAGGGACGTGGCCGTGAACGAAGAGAACTTCGAAGGCGAGGGACTCCGAGGGATGAGAGTGAGCGATTGCAACCCAGGAAGGGTAGCTCTTAGGTGAAACTTGGCCATTTGGCCAAGTGTCGGATGGTTTCGACACGCGTCATTCCGCCATGTCATATGGCAATCGCTCTAATCGATGGTTCGATCGACCGATATAAGACCGATTTAGTGCTTGGCGATCACGCCATGGTAGCGATCGGCCCGATGTGGCGATGACCGCCGGGAATGATAGTCGACTGATAGCATTGTGCACGGGCACAGAATGGAGTCGACTCCATTGAGCACTCGACTGATCGAGCATTAGTCGACTGATGGTAGGATCATTCGACTGATGCCAATACCGTTGGATGGAATCCAACGTGGAAAGCGGTCGTTATTGAGTAACGGCTACGCGATCAGTCGACTGATCGAGGGAATCAGTCGACTGATCCTGTGTCAACGGGAAGAAACCCTCTTCCTCTATAAAAAGGAAGGGGATGGGGCTTTGGGAGGCTAATGCTTATGCTCTAATACTCTCCCAAAGTTCCCTAAAGCTTTCCATCCTCTTACTCAAGCTTATTTCCATTATATTTGTAAGAGGAGTGTTTTTGTGTAAAGAGGTTACCTCCACCTAGCTTTGTGCAAAGGAGAGATCTAGTAGATAGATTTGGAGGAGTGATTCACCTTGGACGAATCGGCCCGTGGATTAGCGGCGTAGCCGTGAACCACGTTACATCTCGTGTTTGTATTGCTTGTCTATCTTTTGTGTTGTCTTTATTTGTAGTTGTATATTCCGCTTGCGCTAACGCTTTGTAGACGAGAGAATTCCGACATCCATCGTAAGAGGGCTATTCACCCCCTCTAGCCGGCCAATCGATCTCCAACATGTATTATATATATAAATTTCTATCCCCGCGAGGCGAAGCAGAAGATATCCCCGTACGGTGGCGGAACGAAAGAACCGAGATCCCTCGGTTATGTATTATATATATACATTTCTATCCCCGTGAGGCGAAGCGGAAGATATCCCCGTGCGGTGGCGGAACGGAAGAACCGAGATTCCTCGGTTATGTATTATATATATAAATTTCTATCCCCGCGAGGCGAAGCGGAAGATATCCCCGTGCGGTGGTGGAACGGAAGAACCGAGATTCCTCGGTTATGTATTATATATTTAAATTTCTATCCCCGCGAGGCGAAGCGGAAGATATCCCCGTGCGGTGGCAGAATGGAAGAACCGAGATTCCTCGGTTATGTATTATATATATAAATTTCTATCCCCGCGAGGCGAAGCGGAAGATATCCCCGTGCGACGGCGGAATGGAAGAACTGAGATTCCTCGGTTATGTATTATATATATAAATTTTTATCCCCGCGAGGCGAAGCGGAAGATATCCCCGTGTGGTGGCGGAACGGAAGAACCGAGATTCCTCGGTTATGTATTATATATATAAATTTCTATCCCCGCGAAGATATCCGTCGGTGGCGGAGCAAGAACCGAGATTCCTCGGTTATGTATTATATATATAAATTTCTATCTCGCGAGGCGGCAAGATATCCCCATGTGGTATGCGGAAGAACCGAGATTCCTCGGTTATGTATTATATATATAAATTTCTATCCCCGCGAAGCGGAAGATATCCCCGTGCGGTGGCGGAATGGAAGAACCGAGATTCTTCGGTTATATATTATATGTATAAATTTCTATCCCCGCGAAGCGGAAGATATCCCCGTGTGATGGCGGAACGGAAGAACCGAAATTCATTCGGTTATACTCAAAATTTTTATCCCCGCGAAGCGGAAGATATCCCCGTGTGGTGGCGGAACAGAAGAACTGAGATCTCCTCAGTTATATATCACTTTTTGTCCCCGTAAAGGGGGAGAAGTTGAAATCCTTGTTTAACTTTATATTATTTTATTTCTGTAAAATAGCAGAGTCGATTCATTTAATGGTTCTATATTCCCGGTAGGGTGAAAAGGAAGGAGAACCAAAATATGCCTCAACTATATGTCAGTACGAAAAGAAGTAAAGCACGACACAACTCAAGAGATACGGGAAGAAGAAGATAAACAGGGAAAAGTTCATTGATGCGGAAAAATTACATATTTTAAGTCATTTACAAGAGGAAAATAACAAAAAGAAACCCTTATACATCTAGGGTATTACAACTCTTTGTTGGGAGGAACGGATGGAGCTCCTTTGTGCGGTCGAGGTTGGCACAGTAATTGCCGACGGTAAGACTGCTGCAGGAAGATTTGCTTGTCCAGTTCCTTTTGGGACCCGACCAGTTGTTGACGCAGGGAGCGATTACTGACGGAAGTTTCCTTCAGTTGTTGTTGTAAATACTTCACTTGCTCCTCCAGGCTAGATATGTAGCGGCGTTCATTTATCTGTTTTTCAGCAGGAGAGGAATTGCTACCCTGTTCAGATATTCTGTCCATGGAAAATAAAAGGAAAGGGAAAGGATGGAAGCTATCAAGTAAGGGGCGGAGGTTTTTATAGCGACGAAGGGGAAAAGTGCATTTATTGGTAGAAGAAATAGGGACAATAAATGCCAGTAAAGAAGAGAAAACGTGGGGGCAGTAGGGGGAAGGTCGACGGGACTATAACTGTAATTAAGAGGGTCTGAATCCCCGGGCGATGATAGAAGAAGGTATGTTCGGACCAGATTACAGTCCTTTTGAAGACAGAAACCTTACTTCTACGAGAAAAAGACAAAAGCAAACATCAAGTTCCCTCCCTCATTTTTATTGATATATTTGAAATGATTACATTAACTTGATCTATACAGATTTTCTCTGATTACTCCTAACAGACGAAGCGGGAGAGGTCTATTTGGGGGGAGAGGGCGCCAATATGACCTTGAAGCGCTCGCCTTGAGACGGAGAAATGGCTGATGGACCTTCATCAAACGGAGAAGGATGAGCTTCCGCTGGGGGGACTGGGATGAAAGCCAGCGCTGGTGGAAGTGCAGGAAGTTCGGCAGCGGCACGGGGGTCTCCCACTGTATACTCCCATGTGAAGGGAGGATTCCACACTCTATTGCGGAAGGAAGGGAAGGGAGCACGAAAAGACCTCCCTGTAGGAGGGGTTGGAGTTGGAGTGTGAGGCGGAAAAGGAAGAGGACGAAAAGCTGAAGTGGCAGTTGAGCGGGTCTCCGAATCTTCAGTGTCTTCAGAAACCCAGTCCTGCAGCTCGAAAGATTCTGAATTTGAAGAAATTTCGATGGGGTGCCCCTCTGAAGCCATGATAGTGAGATAGGAGGACGAAGATATGGAGGGCAATGATTTATAATGGAAGAAAAGCGACGACAGAAGTTCTTGGGAAGGGGAAGAATACGAAGAGATTGATACAATTTCCGAAGCAGTAAAAGGAATGGGGAAAACCAATAGGCAAGAGTCACTTAAAGCAAATCCCCGAGCCGAAATCGGGACGGATGTAAATAATATCAAGCAAGATACTTCAAGCGGATTCCCGAACCAAAATTGGGACGGATGTGAATAATGTTATTCGAGATCTCTCAAATAAGCCCGAACCAACAAGGTGATTGCGCCATACAATATGGGAAAAGAGATAACGGTATAAAAAGGGAGTAGTTTAAAATCGGTCCAGAATTCCCGACCCGTCAAGAAACATGACAAGATGATGATAACTAAACATATGGACAAATTCATCATTCAGAAGCAAAAGAGAGGCTATTGACAAAATTACCAAAAAGGAGAATAGTAGAAATTACAACTCGAAGAGTTCGGGCGGACACTTAGCTAGCGCCTCCGTGGGATCTAAATAGCTAGTGTCCGTGCCAGGAGGCGGGTATCCTTGTTCGACATTTTGAGCTGAGGACCCCTCAAAACCTAATATGAATAAATCTACTCCCTTCTTGACATAACGTCCTTTAAGGTCGGCTTCTTGCTCCTTCAGTTGGTCTTGATATTGAACCACCTGAGCTTGACTTTCCGCCAATTTAGCCGCCAAAGCATCTCTTTCGGTGGCTGCCTTTATAGCTTGCTGCTCTAAGGCTGAAAGAGCTTCAGAGTACTCCTGGTGGAGGGTAGACTGTTGCTGAGTCACCGGCGATAAGGTTTGAGAAAGAGCCGCCACCATGGAGGAAAGCTCCTGACATTTCTCTATACAAGATTCCTTGGTAGCTTCTCATGTTTGACGCTCCAATTTAATCCAGTTGCGCTCTTGTTGAAGCTGCGTAATAGTAGTCGAGGAGTCAGCAGCCTTGATCATGGCGTCCCCAAGATACCCCTTGTACTCCTTCAGTTCACGGGTCATGACGTCTACCTGTTGTAGTTCACTGGATTGTAAGAAGAGGCACTTTTCAAGTTCTTCATTTTTTCGTTGCAGCTCCTCTTTCTCGCTTCGGACCAGGGCTAGTTGCATCATGGCATCTTCGCACGGGCCCCTGAGGTCCGCCTCCTTTGCCTCTTGCTCGTTTAACCGCCGAACGAGCTCTTTTTGTTGTGATACGGCGGCAAAGTGGCGAGTCTCCACACTAGATTGGAATTGGGCCAGCTGAACCACCATTTTGTTATGTTGGGTGGAGACCTAAAGGGAAGGAAAAACTATCAGTATACATCGGCATATAGAGATACCCATAGTGAAGAGGAGGAAAAGAAAGAGTAGATACCTCTGCCAACAGCTTGCTCACTTGCTAGCAAGGGCCTTGTATGCCCGACTGATTGAAGAATTTTACCTCCGAGGGGTGCCGAATCTTCAACAGGGATCCCAACGTGGCCCTCGGAGGAACAGGAAGGGAAGGATCCTCCCCTTCAGAGGAAGATGGGGGTCTGATACGACGAAGGGGGGTAGGAGCAGCTCTTGAGTCGGAAGGTATAGGAGCTTGGAGGGACTCAGTATGAGAAGGTGGGGGTGAATTTTGTGCAGATGGGGAGGAATAAAGAAAATGGGAGGGAGAATCCCCTCCTTGAGGAGATGGAGAAGGGACAGGGGAGGCATTGCCTCCTCTTCTTGACTCATAAATGGCTAGGGGTTGAAACCCTGGCTGGTCGGAAGATGAGGGGAGAAGAGTCGATGAACGTGAGGCTCCTTTCTTGGTGAGCCGCAGCTTTTTCCGGGGGGATGACGGAGCTGCTACTGATTTGTCTCTTTTAGTCGAGGTTTTCTTCTTCTTGGCAGCCTCGATCGCCTCCCCTTCCACCAAAGCCTTCTGCATTAGATTATCTGCAAGGTATACTGATAAGAAAGATGAATAACATAGAAAGGAAGTCATATTGCAGGGTAAGTATCACCCTACCTACAACAACCGAAGTCGTCAAAGGTAGAGGAGACAATCTAAAGTGGCTTAAAAGGGGAGTTTCTATTAGATGGTTTGAGCAGTAATGTAACTCTCCTAATACTCTATACACTTCCGGGAAGGGACATTTGGTCCTCATTTCCCGGAAGGGAGGCAATTCGGGAAGAGCTACCTTCCATGTATCAGAATAGGGTAGAGACTCAGGAAGCTGTACAAAGAAATACAATTCTTCCCAGCCCTTGTGGGAAGTAGGCAGGTTCACCAAGAATTGGCAATCTAAACGGCTAGATAAATAGAAGAGACCTGCCTTGGAAGATTTTAATTGGAAGAAGCAATGGAATATTTCGGGGGTTAAAGAGAGGTTCAAGTGTTGGAACACTATATGAGCTCCCGATAAAATTCGAAAGGAGTTGGGGGTGAATTGGTTCAGGGGTAGTCCATAGAAGTTTAGAAGGTCCAAATAGACCGATGGTACCGGCAGGGATAGGCCGTTAAGAAATTGTTCGGAGAAAAAGCATGTCAAACCGGGAGGAGGATTATGGGGCCGATGCAGTTTAGTCGTGAAACAACATTTTATAGAGGGGTCTATATAGTTGTTCTTGATATTAAAGAAATAATGGTTATAATCTAACTGAGTTATGGTATGTTCATACCAGACGGGTGAAGAGATGGTCCTAGGAGCCATGGGTGTGAATAAAGCAGAGCACTTACTCGGAGGTTAAGGAAGAATCGTGTGGGGAAAGGAAGGACTGGGTCGCCGAAACGCCGCCGGTGAAAATCACGAAAGGAGAAGAACAGACTGGATTGTTAAGCACACTAAATGATACCTAAAAGGAGAAGGCAGGGGTTTATATAGGGTTTTCCGTGACGATTCAACTGCACGAAAGGAGAAGGAGAAGCGGGGCCCATGAGCCCATCGGGCCTCCTTGAGTATGCATAAGGGAGTTATAAGGGAACGAACGGATTTAAGTTGAGAAATGAAGAATAGGTCAGAAACTTTATGTATATTCGGAAAGTCAAGCTTATAACTTCGCTTGACTATTTTTCGGGGTTGACTAATGATACTGCTAATACCTTTTCTATATAATTCCCGACAGAAGGGTTAGCGTGTGACCCATGGTCCGATCCAAAAATATTCGGCTCAGCGAAGGGAGAAAAGGAAGATTGGTTCGGGCGCGAATATCAGAAGTCATTGGTTCGGGCGCGAATATCGAAAGCAATTGGCACGGGAGAGTTAGCAGAAGCAATGAACACGGCAAAGAAGAGACGGAAGACACTTCACTAAGAGTGGAACAGGAATTGGTTCAGCTAGATAATTCCGGAAGCCGATGGGATGGATAGAGGGTCGACTTAACCTGATCGATACGAAGGAAGTTTGGCACGGGAAAAAGAGGAATTGGTTCGGGTTGATGAGGAACCCTAGGGCTAGGGCACTCGTGGGCTATATACCTGAGATAGCTTCACTCAAAGCGGATGGTTGAGGGAGACAGTCTAACCTAGTTACCTGAAAAATAGAGGAAGAGGGGTTAGACAACGGCTTGGGAGGCCCTACGCAATATTCCAAGGAGCCTTCACTCCTCGTATCTGTAACAGAATTATTCTCCAGCTGGAGGTGGTGGCCATGTGTACGATGGAGACAGCCCACGACGTTACGATGAAGGAAAAAGGAAGATAAAAGGGAAGAGGGGAGGAGAAAGAGAGATGATCCACAATTATTCCAACCCAGCAAGAGAGAAGAGGACGCAAGGGGAAGAGAAGAGGGAGAATCATCTCGCCGGAGAAGAAGGGCAGGGATCGGTTGTTGTTACATCTCTTGTATTCTTTTCTCGTCTGATGATATCATTGTAAGAGGTTCTTTTCCTCCACCTCCGAAAACTTCTTTTCTGTAAAGGAGGACTTTCATAGTGAAAGTGCTTGAGCACTGTCTCCGGTGAGAAAGCTCGCCTCCGTGGAGTAGGAATCCTTATTCCGAACCACGTTACATCTTGTGTCTGAGTTTCGATTGATGGTGCTGGTTTTTGCGTTTCATCTACTTCATCTCCTTATTCTTTACTGATTGCGGCCTGTGAGAACCCTCTGAGATCTCCCTCTGTGCTTTACGACATTAGCAAGGAGTGAACAGATTTTCCCCGTCGCATCAAACAATTTACTCCTTTTTCGGTTTAAATTAGATATGAGAGCACAAAATTGATTTCCTATATATAGAACGGTGGCGTCGTATCTGAATTCTCACCATTTAATAAATAAAATAATCTAACATATTTAAATAATGAAATGTACCAATGATTCTTCTTTTTTCCATTGAAATTTATAGTTAAGTCTGAGGACGATAGAAGAAGATTCTCTAAATTACAAACTCAAAATAAATATCGTTGAGCCTATCGAAGCTCCAACACATATATTTCTCACCAGCATAGAAACCCTCAGTAGAGATTTTTTTTTTTCATGTAAAACCAAGAAATTAAATCTCATGCACTGGTTCTCATTTCCTTGCAATCAGCAATTAATTTTGTGACAATTCAGCAGGAAATCAATGTCGCATATATATATTTTAGTAGAGAAAAAATAAAAATAAAAGCAAAAGAGATGGGTCAAATTACTTGTGTTTCAGTAATGAAATATATATACTAACCAAAGAAAAGGAATTTTTTAAAAAAAATCTGATTACTGTTTAGATTAAGATCATATATGTGAACTTCAACATCAAGCTCTAGTTGATAAGTCCATTCCCATGTCCTCATCCTGCACCTTGCAATCACAATTTTTAATTGAGCTCATAGTTGCTTGCATCTTCGAAAAGCATAGGTAGGACAGTATCGCTGCAAATTTACAATTCGGTGCACGAAACTCTCGCCACGCGGGATATCGGAGAAGGAATCCATTGTACGCAGTCTTACCTTATTTTTTTTTACAAAAGACTGTTTCCAGGATTTGAATCCGTGACCTCTTGATCACAAGACAATAATCTTACCATTTATGCCAAGACTCCCTTCTAGTCTCACTGCAAATTAAGAAGAAAATATATTAGCCATTTTGGACTTCAGCTTCAGCAGTGCTAATGGCATTGAAGTCTCTGGCTTTGAATAAACCTCTCCAAATAAAGGACCAGTTGCTATCGACTTAGAGGATTGAAATAAGAACTTTCATCGGCCAAACTAATTATTAATTAATCCTTTTCCAGCTAGAGTTGACTAAGTTGCAACACCGAGAACAAAATAGGGATAATTTTTGCTGACTAAGGCACTATCGATGAGTGTCAGCTGGCCTCCAATGCTAAGGTATTTCCTTTTTGTTTGTGTAGTGATACCCAGTTGGTAGATATATCATCAATAGGCGTATTGAAGTAGAAAACGGATGCTAATTATTGCTGTCCTCTTCCTTTATCCCAACGTGACTTGATGGGCTAGCTCTTGTTGAAATTGATATTCAGGCCACTGAGTAGCTAGTATAGTGAGTGGAAAACCAACATGATCTATATCCCATTCATTCTGTACGTCCATATTTCCCACCTCAACTTTGATGAAAATGATTGCTATCATCAGCATATATATTGAAGTAGCTAGAATGCTATTGCTGGTGGATTGAGGATATATATGGACCCCTAATATCTACATCTGTCGTCGGTCGGTGCGTTCTTGTCTTCCAATTTGATCTCTCCTTGCCCGACTTATAGAGGTGTTTGCCTACCCGACTAATATGACTCGACCTCTTGCCAACAAAGACTTCTTTGACTTCTTATTAAGGATACTATTTTTTAGATAATTTCGACATTGCTGTTTGTCTTCTACCCATATATTCATGTATGAGTTCCTATAGTCCCTGCAGGGATGACGTGGTAGCTAAGATACGGCGATGTTTGCAGAAGTGATATGAGTCGATTCCGGAGGAGGTCTAAAGCTCTTTTTTGAATTCAGATGACCCCACGTATCTTGATCATCACGTCAAGACCCATAGAGGTCTCCATGATTTACCTCTTTTACAATGGTCGTGGGATAAATCGACTAGGGTCGTTAGGTTGACAGTTCTAATTATATATATATATATATATATATTGAAGACTTGTATTTACAATTTTATCGAACTTTCGAGATTTTAAATAAATGGGTTCTTAGGCTTTTGCCTTGCTCTTCTTAGATTTGGACAATCGATGCTTATATTTATCTTTCAAGATTGAATACATAAACATGTTTTAAATGAACTTTGCCTACAACCTTTTGAAGAGTAAAACTTATAGATACAACTAACTTGATGACTTATTTTTCCATTCATTGAACTTTTGATCGAGTTTTTATTTAATATTTTATATTTAGATAATAAATAAATAATCAATTATAAGTTTATCACAAAACTATTATATTTTTATTTAAAATACTTATTTTTATATTTATTGTTGAGTTAAATTTATAAAAGGAATCTAAAGTCTATGATGATTTTTTTACTCTTCTAACGTTTTATTTGGTAGGAGGTGAGGGTAGAGGGTAGGATAAATAATAGTAAAAGGAACTTTGATCATCGTTTGGAAATGAGTGAGCTAAAGAAAGGAAAAATAGGGATTGGTAAATTTTAATCTTCCTTATCAACGAAAAGGCACTACAAGAAAAATGATATTTAGCGACGGATTAATTTCGTCGCTAATATATAAAATTCATAGCTAAATGATAATAGCGATGATAAAATATCATCGATATAAGATTGTCGCTAAAAGGCTTTTACGATGAATTATTTAACTTTCGTCGTTAATATTAAAGACAAAACAAAATCACCATTAATCTAACCTTAATTGTCGTTAAATTGATATATGTTTGAGACGATTAAAACCAATTCGTCGGTAATATTAGTTACGCTAAAATATGAATTCATTGTTATATTAATGACAAATTCATATATTTTCATCGCTAAATCTAGAACTTCAGTCGACTCAAAATATTACGTAGTTCTGATATCATTAGTAAGTGATATATCACGATACATCGAATGATTAAGTATCGTAATTGATGGTGGAAGAGCCTAGTCATTACGACATCTTATGTGATCCTTTGAATATTTTTAGCCAATGATCGATGGTCAGATTTAAAATATATAAATTCGTCGTCAATATTGATGTTTAGCGACGAATATAAACAAATTCGTCGTTAATCATCGAAATTTGCTCTTGCAGAATTGCATTTGTTTATATTCTAGATCCTCTAATACAAATTCCATCACAAAATTTTTTCATCAACTAAATTAACAATATATATTTCAAACATTTAACAATAACTAATCACATAACATAATCAAAATACTTCGCAACAAACATGAATTCAAGTTCAAAATATAGAATTTCATAAGTTCAAAACATAAGTCTTCCATACAAGTGAGTGGATCAAAAACTCATCTAAGAAATTCAAATTCTAAGGTGGAGGAGGAGGTGGAGCTAGAGATGACTCATGTATCAAGGATTGTAATGCTCCACGTGCAAACTGATTCAGAATTTGTTCAAACATATCTTGTCTTGATCTCATTGATGTCAACTCATCTTAGGTGCTTGCTAATTGAACTCGAGTGTTTGCTAGCTCCTCTTGTGTCCCTTTTAATCGTTTCTCGATGGACTCAAGCTTTTCACACAATGTTGTATTAGTTAATCTGGAGGAGGAGGTGACATTTGAAGAAGTGGATCTAACTAGTTTTGACCCACTTTCAAATCCTCTAACGTATCTAGAACGAACATCAAGGACTTGATCACAACTTTATCTGTAATTTGGACTGCATCGATATCATCTCTTGTAGTTTCTTGTGTTTGAATGCACTCATCTCGTAGTCTCACCATATCATCCTAAGAATAACAAACATATTAAAAATATCTTTAAAAATAATTATGTAAATTTACAAACAAATCCACTAAATCATATCGATCGTCACATATATATGCAACCTCGGTCCTCTCTCCAACCCACTCTTTTGATGAGCTACAATGAGTTTTATTAAAAATAATAATCCGATCTTTACTCTATGATTGATTGATATGAAAAATATTATAATGTGTTAATATTATAATCAAAAAATAATATACAATAGTTATAAAATTTATACTTACATAGTCGTAGCTATATTGAATGAATGATTTAGATCCCCCGCGATTGTTATATGAGAGTTTCGATTGATTATCTACACTTGTTGCAGATCATGTCTACAATATAAAAATTTGTTAAAATCAAAATTAAAGCATTAGTAACAGAACAAATAATTAAATTTTTATATAACAAAGATATTTGGTATAGATTAAGTTATCTGAAATTTTTCTGATTCAAACAAATCACACATATAATCCTAGTCTTCTTGTGTTTCACAAAAATCAATTGACATATGATGTTGTCGCTCAGTAGGAGGAAGGTGCAATAGACTCTTATAACGAATATGCATTTTATTTCTATTGTTTCTATAACTTGCACTGATTAATCGGTTGGTTTCCTTTCTGACCGATGTTGCCCCCTCCTCAAAACCAATATCAAAAGCAACCTGAAAAAATATACCAATATTGAATTTGCATGTGATTAGTAATAAAGGAGTGGTTGGTTATAAAAATATCGAATTACTTATACTTATTGATAATCGATCTTATATCGTCCTTTTATTGTCCGTAGGGACATACTTCCAACTCTTTGCTTGTAAGGGAGTGAACTTCTTAATTGACAGACCTAACTCGGTCATACAAGAAGCTGCATTTGGTCCAATTGAATGTTCATCGCTCTTACGAAAAGTAATGGACATTTTATCCTGTTCCTTAAGTTGTCGTCGTAGTAGTTGATCAGAGTGTGTGTCATGTGTCTCCCTATATGTCAATCGGGCTGTAAATGAAAAAGTGTTAACAATTAATAAATCAAATGAAATAAACATTTTAAATACAAAATAACTAACCACTAGAAGCACTATCATCATCAGGTATCAGCATAACTGGAAGGTGCTCAATTCTCTTGGGCAGCATAGCTGTGACATCATCATATAAATATTGATAAATAATGAAACATTATCTTATATACATGAATTATAAATGAAAAAAATATAAATACCATGTAAATAAATCAAATCACTATCATCATCTGAAAATGATAATTGATCATCTACCTCACTGTCAATTTTCGTATCTTCATCTTCATCATTAAGATTACTTTAAGCACTCCTATCCAGCTCCACTTGTACATTTGACATATTTATATGTTGATGCTCAACATCTAATTTACAAAGTTGAATTATTTCTAAGCCTTCACCAACTACTGAAATTGAAGTATTGGATGAAATCTCTTGGTTAGGCTCTATATTCAAAATATTAGCAAATTCAAATTCTTCATATACTTCATCAACTTTAGTTACTTCGCATATTTCTCGGTAGTGAACCTTTTGCACTACCTTCCACTGACCTCCATGCTTTATATCATTTAAATAATATATCTGACTTTCTTGGTTGGCCAAAATGAATGAGTCATCAGTATAACATATTTTAGAAGTGTCAATACATGAGAGATCATACTCTTCCACTAAAGATTTTTTTTTTTGATTACATTGGAACTATTCACGCCAGAATAATTGCACTTTATATATAAAAGAGTAAAATAATTGAATAAAATCCTTCAACACTCTAAAAAATTCAAATTATCGAGCATCGTCATAGGGTAGTACGTTGACTCCACTATTCTGAGTAATTCTGTGTGAATTACGAGACCTCGTATGATATCGAATATCATTTATAATGCAGACATCCAGAGCTGGTCCACGATATTTTAGGGCCTCGGGCGAAACAATAAAAATGGAGCTCTTTTATAGATAAAAAATTTAGTTTTGAATAAAAATTGGGCCCCTTTCCTTATAGATTTTGAAAAAATCTCTTTGGACCATAGGCAGGGGGCCCAGCTGCCCCTACCCAGGGTCGACTCTGCAGACATCATACAGTTGAACTTCCGTATCAGGTCCCATTGATAAATAATATAACTCGTTTGTGATCTCTGAATTTGTTAAATTCTTTAGTGTTATCATTTTATTCCTAAACCACAGTGAAAAATCTTGCTCACGATATTACATAAGTTGACTTGAATAAACTTTTTGTGATAGAAGTTGAAGATGTTCGCTGGATAAAAATTTAATTAATTTATAATTTTATAATGAAATAGAAATAAAATTATAAAATAATGTAAAAATTTACTTTCAATATTGATCGACTTCTTTACCATTGTTGAGAATATATCAATGTGTTTTTTTTATACAAAGTCAATAACAATTTTAGACTTTGTTGGTTGTCAAAAACTCTTGCTTGTTGTGAGAAAATACTTAAATTGCATATTACTGGTTGAATGCCTTTATTTCATTTTGGCCTACAAAAGCTTGTCTTAATTTAACTCATATATAATGAACTGAAAATCAATGTCTCATTTATAACATACCCCTCTGCAATAGATCTTTCAGGTCTTGCTTTATTACGAACATATTTTTTAGTCTACCTAAATATCGTTCAAAGGGATATATCCATCGTGACGACACAAGTCTAGCTAATATGACTTCACGAGATAAATGAACTATCAAATGAATCATAATGTCAAAAAATATCGAGGAAAATATTTGTTCCATCTTGCACAATATGAATACTATTTGCTTCTCTATTTTAGTTAAACTCGCTATGTGTAAAGATCTTGCAATAATCTTTTTGAAAAAATCACATAACTCAATCAGTGTGTCACATATGTCATTTGGAAAAAATTTACATACAACCACTGGAAGTAGTTTTTGCAACAATACATGATAATCATGTGATTTTAGCCCATATAACTTTCCTTCAGCTGCATTCACATTTCTAGATATATTAGCAGCATATCCATCTAAAAACCTCACATATTTAAAAAATTGGCAAAATTCACGCCTTTCTTCTAATGTCAACGTGTAACTTGCATATGGTTTCCTGAATTTATCTCCTACTTTGTGTAAATACAATTCACTTCTAATCCCCATGTCTTGCAAGTCTAATCTTACTTTAAAAGTATCCTTTGACTTTCCATCTATATTTAATAATGTGTCAATTAAAACATCGCAGATGTTCTTTTCAATATGCATCACTTCTAAATTGTATATCAACTTTAAATCTGACCAATACTCTAATTTAAAAAATATGGGATTTCTTTACCCAATTCGTATCATTCAAAGATTGCTGTCGTTTTCTTTTTAATGAAGGATGCTTACTGAATGTCACTTGAGGTCAGTGTTCTAAAAAGCGCTAGACGGTAGGCGGGCGGTCACTCGCCGCCTAGCGCCTAGGCGGCCGCCTAGGCGGTTTCTAGGCAGTCGATTTTTTTAATATTTTAAATATAATAATATATAAAAAAATTAATATATTAGGGGCACTCAAAAGTCAAAACTCACTTTATAGCCTCCACATGCATGTAACAAATAACAACTAACAACATCTCAACAAGTAACAAGAATATTAAAAACGTTTAAGATTGTAAACAATAAAAATTATAAAATATAAGAATTAAAAATATAATTACAAACAATATTAAAAATCCATTGCAATAATAATAATAAGAATTGGAAATGTGCGACACGCCCATGCCCATGTCAAATGTGCAACACGCCTTGGCATAGGCGTGTCGCACATTTCTCACCGGCGCACGTGCCCTCATTCGCAGGCGTGTCGCATCTCCGGCGCGACACGCTGTGCCTCATTTGCGCAGGCGTGTCGCCGCCAGCTGACTGCATGGCATGGGCGTGTCGGGCGTGTCGATTCTTTGTGGCCGAACTCCTGATTAATCGGTCGATCGTCCCGATTAATGTCGATTAATCGCTCTGGGCACCGATTAAAATGGCGACGCCGCCGATTAATGCGGCGTCGCCTCTGTGAATGTCGGGGCGGTGGACGAGCGTCCACCGCCTAGGCGCCGCCTAATCGGACAAAATCGCCGATTTTTAGAACACTGCTTGAGGTAACGTATCTAATTGTGATAAAATCTCATAGCCATTAAATCCTCATGGTGGTCCTTCTTTTTCAATCTTTCCATTAGAATATTTATTTCTATGCCATGGGTGTTGAATATTCAAGAATTGACGATGACATGTGTAGCATATTTACTCCTTAATTCTTGAGATTTAGTTTCATGTAGACATACTGGATATGCTTTATAACCTTTTGTGTTCCATCTAAATACTATTCTATATGCTGAAAAGTCATGAATGATTCACATCATAATAGCATATAATTGAAATAATTGTTCAGTCGATGCATCATATGCTTCCACCCTAGCATCTCATAGCTCCTTCAATTCGTTAATCAAAGGTTGTAAATATACATCTATCTCTTTGACATGTGATTTAGGTCTAAGAATTAAAAAAGACATAATCAAGTATGATGACTTCATCATTTTCTATAGTGACAAATTATAATTCACAAGTATAATACGTCACATACTATAAGCATTTGACATGTTTCTAAAGGGATTAAAACCGTCAGTAGTCAACCCCTAAGTGAATATTTCATATGAAACATCAAATTCTTTTCATGATTCACTATCTACTGGGTATCTTAATACAATATCTATTTCAACCAGCTTTTTTTTTATGTAATCTGATATCTTTTGATGTATATTTTGAAATAAATAACTACTTCAGTCTCGATTTCAGAGGAAAACATCAAAGAATTTTTTGAATATTCTTTTTCTTATTCATCTCGTCATACTTGTGTCTGGGCTCTTTGCATATCAGACATGTTTTCTTATTCTTGTGCTCACTCCAAAATAATATACAATCATTCTGATATACAAGTATCTTCTTATATGTCAATCTTAACTCTTTTAATAATTTTTTTGTTTCATAATGAAAGTTTGGAATCACATTCAATTTGAGAAATATCTCTTGCAATAACTGAAGTAACATATCAAAAGATTTATTGCTTCAACCATTTAACACCTTCAAATGCATTAGCTTGACCAAAAAATTGAATACATAAAAATTAGTGCAATTGTAATACATCTCTTTTGTGCTTCTTCTAACATTGATGTATAATTTCGTCTAATATCATTTGCATTCATATTTTCATTAATATAATATGATTGAGATCCAATGGTGCTGAAACTTTCAGCATTTCGTAAATCAGTAAATATGTCTTTAAAATCATCTTCTTCAATATCACAATCATGTTCATCTTCATTAACAATATGTATATTATTGGATGAAGTAACAAATTCTTCATGAAAGTTTCAGACTTTGTATAATTTGTCAAATCCCCACCTATAAAGATATCCTCAAACATAATCTAAATCATATTTAAACAAATTGTCACACCGTCGACATGGATAATAAATTTTAGATAAATTCAGACTGATCATAAAAGTCTCTACCACATTTAACCCATTTATATATTCTGAACTAATCAGATTCTGATTCATTATCCAACTTTTATCCATATTTATAAAACCTGATTAAACATATAAAAATTATCATATTATTTAATGGTGCAATCGGAGTAATTGTCATATAAAAATTGTCATATTATTCTCATCTAAGCATCAAAATGTACCACCTATAAATATGATATAGGTGGATACTAAATTTCAATCAGAGAATTTTGAAATTGAATAACTAGATACTAAATAAAAAAGAAATATTAATTGCAAAATCGGAGCCGAAATAATTGTCCAGTAGAGTTTGACCCAAATGATTAATTACAAGAGAACTTTATAATTACGTAACTTTCAATAAAATTAATTTAGCAACTTAAATTATTTAATCACATCAAAAGTAATAAAAACAACTATAATTTAAACATCAAAATAACCATAAGATTATCATCTAAGCATCAATTTAACCCTATATTTATTATCTAAGCATCAACATCTAACCATCAATGATACCGGATAAAACTGACTTATGATTGAAAAGCATTATATTTATAACCACATCTAATTTATTGAGTCTAGCTGATATTCTTAAAGACATCATATCTTGGCATAGCCGAATGAAGAAGACATCTTATCTCAGCACGACTAAATAAAGAAGGCATAATCTCGGCTATATTACATTTTGGCCCGGCTATATGGTGTTCCAAATGTATTATATCCCGACTAGTCTCAATATTATATATGTCTCGGCAAGTCCAGTGACGTGGGGGTCGGTAAAGTCAAAGATGTCCAGCGAGACATTCCCTGTTAAAGGCCCCACCCGACAAGGAGAGATATGCTCATGCCTACCTCAAGGAAGCCTGTCCATCGTATTAATGGAGACTTGTCTCCTATCAACCACGTGATGAACATTAATTACACTCCATACGTCTATGACATTTATAAAGGTAATGATTCATATTACTTCTAAAAGTGGCAACCATCACTTCAAGGAGTCATGTTGCCCATACCTACCGTACCGCTCCATAGGGATGTATCTGCTTATATAAAGGTAACTTGAGAAGGAAGCGGGAGAGGTTCAGAAGATCTAAAACACTCTTATTCTCCTGCCTTCATTACTTCTCCTCTTCATACTAATTCCTGACTTGAGCGTCGGAGGGGTTTAGCCAAGATCTCTCTCGGTGCCCTTAACGGTGTTTTTCTACTGCAACCCCTCTTTCGGTCGTCCGTGATACACCGCTCGACAAGAGCCGAGACAACATCCAACAATTTGAGACAACGCCCTTTCTACCGCGACAAGTCTCTCCGCGTCAACACATCATCCGAGTCATCAGTCAAGTCGCTTTCGCCATTGAACACCTCACCATCCCGGTCTCAACTGAAACATAATTAGTGCTGTCTATGGGAAATGTTGAAGCTGAGACGTTGAGATGAGAGGCACCTTAATGCCAGATGATCCAAGATGTCTCTTCCAAAGAGCTCTTATCAAAGTTCTCTCATCAAAATGTGTCTCTTCCAAAGAGCTCTTATCAAAGTTCTCTCATCAAAATGTGTCTCTTCCAAGAGCTCCTCTCAAAGCTCTCTCATCCAAAGATATCTCTTCCAAGAGCTCTTCTTAAAGCTCTCTCATTCGGAGATATCTCTTCCAAGATACTTCTTCCAAAGATAGCTCTTTCCGAGTCATGTCTCTTCCAAAGCTCTTCCCAAGTTAGATCTTCTGGAGTTAAAGTTATCTCTTCCAAGAGCTCTTCTCAAAGCTCTCTCATTCGTAGATATCTCTTCCAAGATAACTCTTCCAAGAGCTTTTTTCAAAGCTCTCTCATCCAAATGTGTCTCTTCCAAGAGCTCCTCTCAAAGCTCTCTCATCCAAATGTGTCTTTTCCGAGAGCTCCTCTCAAAGCTCTCTCACCCAAAGATGTCTCTTCCAAGCTCTCAAATTTAGCTATTCTCGAGCTCTTCCCAAATCAGATGTATCTTCCGGAGCTCTTTCAAGATGTCTCTTCCAAAGTAAGCTCTTCCGAGCTCCTTAAAGATAGCTCTTCAAATATGTCTCTTCCAAAGAAGCTCTTCAAAGATATCTCTTCCAAAGAAGCTCTTCAAAGATGTCTCTTCCAGAGATCTTCCCGAGTTAGCTCTTCTCAAACTCTTCCCAAGTTAGATGTATCTTCCGGAGCTCTTTCAAGATGTCTCTTCCAAAGTTAGCTCTTCCAGAGCTCTTCCAAGATGTCTCTTCCAAAGGAGCTCTTCCAAGATGTCTCTTTCAGAGCTCTTGTCAAGTTACCTCTTCTCAAGCACTTCCAAAGATAGCTCTTTTCAAGTTAGATCTGTCGGAGTTGGATCTTCCCAGGCCAACTGGATTTTTTACTTTGCTTTTTTCTTGTCCATTTATGTTTTGCAGTACTACATTACTCGGTCAAATTTTATGGATGGTCATAATTATTCATGAATCTCTCCTCGACTCCGTGGGTCTTCTGGAGTTAGAGGATTTGTATTTCGGCCGAGGCAATTCGTAAGCCCTTGCGCCGATCTTTTTATTATTTCAGGCGAGGCAATTCGTAAGTCCTCGCGTCGACCTTCTC
Source organism: Wurfbainia villosa (assembly GCA_025175895.1). Lineage (NCBI taxonomy): Eukaryota > Viridiplantae > Streptophyta > Magnoliopsida > Zingiberales > Zingiberaceae > Wurfbainia > Wurfbainia villosa. The sequence continues at coordinate 5,300,214 of JAKLTH010000193.1, read as the reverse complement.
AATATTTCAGTCGAGGCAATTCGTAAGCTCTCGCACCGACCTTCTCTCCTTTAGCAAAGTTGCCTATCACGATGCATTTAAGCAAAGTCACCTATCACGGTGCATTTCAGCAAAGTCGCCTATCACGCTGTATTTCAGCAAAGCCGTCTATCACGGTGTATTTCAGCAAAGTCGTCTATCACGATGCATTTCAGCAAAGTCGTCTATCATGACACATTTTAGCAAAGTCGCCTATCACGGCGCCTATCACGGCGCATTTCTTCAAGTCACTTATCACGACACATTTCAACAAAGTCGCCTATCACGACGCATTTCTTCAAGTTGCCTATCACAACACATTTCAGCAAAGTCGTCTATCACGACACATTGCAGCAAAGTCATCTATCACAATGTTATCTATTCCCTCGTGTCTCAAACCAAGACATCTATCAACAAAGTCGCCTATCACGGCGCGAGCTATTCCTTTATGTCTCGGACCACATCGTCTAGTTATTCAACATATATAGTGGCTCTTGGCATTTTCTCCCTCGGTAATCCCTCTGATCTCCACTTCTGCATCTTCACTAAGCTTCACTTTAGTAACAAAGGTCAGTTCTATATGTTCTTTTTATGTTCGACACAAAGTCAGTTGGACTTATATCTCCTTCGTCTAGACAAGAGGGGGATGCTTATGATGTGGATAGAAATATCCTCGGCCAAGTAGCCGAGTTAAAGTCGATGGTCAAGCTGAGTGGGAGCCCAAAAAGGACCCAATCAAGAGCGACAAGTTAATTTAAATAAGTCAGAAGACCATTATATCTCGACCATAAGCTTGTCTTGACCATATCTTGTCTTGGCCACATCTTGTCTCGGCCACAGTTTATATCTCGGCTAGCTCGACCACAGTTTATATCTCGTCCTAGCTAGCTCGGCCACAACTTATATCTCGGCCTCGACCACAATTTATATCTTGGCCATAGTTTATATCTCGGTTTAGCTCGGCCACAACTTTTATCTCGACCTTGCTCGACCACAACTTATATCTTGGCCTAGCTCGTCCACAACCTCATATCTCAGCCTTATGATTCAGCTTCATATTTCAGCTTGATGATTCAGCTTCATGTCTCATCCTGATGATTCCTGATGATTCAACTTCATGTCTCAGCCTGATGCCTCAGTTCTGTCTATCATCATCTTAGTTAGATGATGTTTGTATCTTTGACCAGAAGACTCTTCTCTATTATCTCCGCTATTAAGTCACATCTCCATCATAATGAGACAATAACTCCCAAGATCCCTTTCGAACAGTCACATCTCTATCGTAATGAGGTCATGCTTCCCAAGATCCCCTCCGAACAGTCACATATCCATCGTAATGAGACCATGCCTTCCAAGATCTCCTCTGTGAAGTCACGTCCCCATCAGGAGCCATGCCACTAGGTTTTTCTGGCTTTATTGCCTATATAAAGGTAACGAGGGGAGGCTTCGATAATCTCTAACCTTCAGCTTCGCCTCTTTAGGCAGCTTTCTCCATATTTTCTACATTCTGACTTAAGCGTCGGAGGGGCTTGGCAGGTCCCCCTCGGCCCCCCCTTTCTCACCCATTTGTAAGTCTTCCTAGGTTCCAGTACCTACAGCTCTGGCGACCCTCGTCATCTCGGTCGCAGTACAAGATGAAGCTTCGAAGACAGTTGATCCAACCAAGCCAGCTCACAGAAGTTGTCGAATCATCATCCCTTGCCGACTCCTCTCTCATCTCGGTGTCTCAGTCGCAACAATCAAATTATCACACAAATTATCATCTAAGGATTAATATAGCTCACCAATTATAATCTAAGAATAAAAACCCTAAAATTATCCTATAACCATCAAAATAATCCTAAAATCATCATCTAAATATCAAAATATCTCTAAATTTATACTCTGAGCAACAAAATAACTCTAAATTATTATGAAAAATATTGATAATTAAAGAATTTATACTGTATTTGTGCAGAAAATATTCAAAATAACGAGAAGAGCCCTCAGTCAGAATTGGAATATGGTGGCGGAGCGTCGGAGATGGCGGTGGAGCTTCGGAGCCTTGGAGGCGATGGAGAACGCGTCGGTAGCAGAGCAGAGGAGGATGTAGCGGAGTGTCGGAGCTTCGGATGTGGCAGAGAATCGGTTTAGGAGGCTTCGGAGGCAACAGAGCATAGGTTTAAGAGGCTTCAGAGGTGACGGCGAAACGTTGGATCTTTGGAGGCGACAGAGCGTCAGTCAGAGGCGAGAAGGGGTCAGCAGGAGCGAGCGGTGAAATAATTTGGTTGAGCCGAAGGGGAAGGCTTTTAGGCGAACTTTAGCAACGAGTTTAACTATAAATAATTATTGTTTAGCGATGACTTTTTAAGTATTTCGTCGCTAATAAATAAATATTTTAGTGACGGATGTAATTAGATTTGTCACTAAACTATATTAATTTTTTATAAAAATATTTATTTTTGCAACGATATATTAATTATTTCATCGCTATTAATTTATGTTTTTACAAAAAAAAATCTATATTTTGATTTCCGACGATATATTTTTTCGTCGCTATTAATACTATTTAGCTATGAAATTTTGAATCTTCGCTAATAAATCATCGCTATTTTAATAATTTCTTGTAGCGAGGAAAATTTTCTTACAACTCATTTGGATTGTAAGGGGAAGGAAATCCAAAATATTTTTTTATTCCAATCTTATACCTATTTTAAAATATTAATTTCTAAATTATCTTGTTCAAGACTTAAAAGATGTTGAAATCTTCCTTATGAATATCTCAATAAATTATTATTCCAAATGATGGACGGAGAGAATTGATTAATTTGTTATATAATTGGATGATTTTGAATGTTTATTAGACTATTATTATTTGATGATTAAATATATTTTGTAATATATTTTTTTGTTCAAAAAGTAATTAATTTAAATGGTAATATAAAATTTAATTTTTTATTCAAAAATATCTAATTTGTATATATAAAATAAATATTAATATTAAAAAAATCAAATAGATTTTTTTTTATAATTTTATATATTTAATCATCTTCACTTCTCTTCCTTTCCTCTAAAATAGAATAACACATGTTAAATTAATGAATCTTTTATACCTTAGGAAAATATAAATACTTTATTTTTTCTTTCTTCTTTCCCTTCCTTTCTCTTTGAGTTCTTTTTCCGTTAATAAATCTTCCTCTCATCCCATAAATGAACTATAAATGATGATCAAGTGCTTGGAATTTCATTTATATCCACTCAAATAACAAACAAATTCTAAATATCTAAATGTGAAAAAAAGCAAATAATGTATTCATTGATACATTCCTAGACTATGCGTGTATCCAATTTCCCCTCTCTCTCTCTCTTTTTTACAACGACAATTTATCAAATACAGTTTCTAAAGTTCGGAATTGTCCAAAAAGCGCAACATAGTTTCAGATTTATTAAATCGCGCAACTAATTCCTCTTTCACCCCTCCCGTCAAACAGACCTGCAATTTAATGATGAGAGAGAATTTTCATGCATCCAAGCCACTACTGGAAATTCCGAACCATCTAAACGTGGTGCTGGGAATTCAAATCCCAACACCATAGTATTCCTGGGAATATAATTCCCAGCACCACCTTTTTTTTATCTGATTTCAAATTTATATCGGTCTAATTTCTGAAATATTGCTGTGAATACCTAATAAAACCTCAAATATCAGAAATTTTGGCCACGGATACACAGAGGGACACTACTCAAACTCAATGGACTTGGATTGGATCGAAAAAGAGGTGAATAGGACCATCAATGAGTTTTGACCGAAACCCATTGATGGACTTAGAGGAGTCCAAATTTCAAAATCTTGACATAGACTGAAAGATCTTACAACATAAATTTTTGATATGTCGAGGAAACTTAGTTTTAATTCTCTTATCTCCCAATTTTAACTTGTGTTGAAAAAAAAGATAGTACTGGAAGTTGAGAAACTGGTGGAAGATGGCGGTAGTGGTGCTGGAATTCGCAATTTCAGCACCACTATGGTGCTGGAATTGGAATTTCCAGCACCACAGGGATTGAAATTCCCAGCACCACAGTGGTGTTGCAATCCCTGCCGTGAAATGCAATTCGGCACCGCGAGATGAAGAAAGATGTGACCTTACCAAGGGTCGATAACTCCAAGCAACGTGCTCTGGTATTTTGTTCCCAATACCTGCATGATAAAGTAACTAAAATGTATTGTGATACAACAAGTGCAAAAAAAAATAAGCCATTTTAAGTATTACAGAGCTTACATATATCTTTGCAGTTGTTTTTAGGTCAAGAAAACCCTTAACTGTGTTCCAAAGCAGCCGAAAGCCTTGGCCAGCATTGACAATGAACATCTGATGTAAAGTCTGCACTTTTAAGATATATTAGGGAGATCAAGTACCAACCAAGAAAGTCACGATAGATCAAGGAGATCTGATACCAAATAAAAAAGTGTTAGTAGATTAAGGAGACAGAATACTAATCCAGAAGTCTCAATATATCAAGGAATCGAATGCTAATTTTTTGAAAATATGCTTCGGCAAGTAGTTTGGGAAGAATGTTAGTAATATTTTCCAAAAGTTATTTTGAAAAATTTTAAAAATTATTTGGAAAATTGTTAAAGTCAATATAATTATTTGTTAGAAAAGTTTTTTCAAATTGACTTTAACAATTTTCCAAATAATTTTTAAAATTTTTTCAAAATAACTTTTGGAAAATATTACTAACATTCTTCCCATATTTCAAAATTAATATTCCTTGTTTATTTGAACTTTTGTGATTATCTCATATATCTTAACACTTTGTTGTATCAGTCTCTGATCTATCGTGACTTTGGTTGATCTCCTAATCTACCTGAACTTCCTTGCTTGATATCCGTTTTTCCAAGCTTACTAGGACTTCTTTAGTCAGATTATCTGTACTTGCATACTTGATACACTTGTTACATCATCTGACATCTAACCCGAATCCTTTGTCGTATATTAAAATATGTGATTTGATCATTGGTGCTATTTGCACACATTCAACAAATTCATATTGAATCATTTCATTACCTATTTTGATATTTCAAGTTGCATTCAACTGAGACAGGGTTTGAAGAATTTTAGCAAGGCATTTAGAGATCTTTTTGCTCAAATCACGAGAAAATTGATGGAGATTACTACCCTGAGGTACTTAAATTAATCCATCTTCATCATCGTTGTGATCATTATTCATCTTCTGAAACTGTGATATTCTATTGTTAAATCTTAAAAGTGCAGACTTTACATCAGATGTTCATTGTCAATGCTGGCCCCGACTTTTGGCTGCTTTGGAACACAGTTAAGGGTTTTCTTGACCCAAAAACAACTACAAAGATATATGTAAGCTCTGTAATACTTAAAATGACTTATTTTTTTGGCACTTGTTGTATCGCAATACATTTTAGTTACTGCATCATGCAGGTATTGGGAACAAAATACCAGAGCACGTTGCTTGGAGTTATCGACCCTTGGTAAGGTCACATCTTTCTTCATCTCGTTTCTGATACTACTACTAAGTTGTTCCAATTCCAACATCACTGTGGTGTTGGGATTGGAATTTCCAGCACCACTGTGGTGCTAGAATTCACAATTCCAGTGGTGCAGGGATTGCAACATCACTGTGGTGCTGGGAATTTCAATCCCAGCACCACTACCATCATCTTCCACCAGTTTCTCAACTTTCAGTACCATCTTTTTTTTCAACACAAGTTAAAATTGGGAGATAAGAGAATTAAAATTAAATTTTCTCGACATATCAAAAATTTATGTTGTAAGATCTTTCAGTCTATGTCAAGATTTCAAAATTTGGACTCCTCTAAGTCCATCAATGGGTTTCGGTCAAAACTCATTGATGGTCCTATTCACCTCTTTTTCGATCCAATCCAAGTCCATTGAGTTTGAGTATTGTCCCTCTGTGTATCCGTGGCCAAAATTTCTGATATTCGAGATTTTATTAGGTATTCATGACAATATTTTAATTCGGTAGATATAAATTTGAAATCGGATAAAAAAAGGTGGTCTTGAGAATTATATTTCGAGAATACTATGATCTTTGGGATTTGAATTCCTTAGATGGTTCGAAATTTCTAGTAGTGGCTCGGATGCATGAAAATTCTCTCTCATCATTAAATTGCAGGTCTGTTTGACGGGAGGGGTAAAAGGGGAATTATGTGCGCGATTTGGTAAATCTGAAACTATGTTGCGCTTTTTGGAAAATTCCGAACTTTAGGAACTGTGTTTGATAAATTGTCGTTAAATTATAGGTCTATTTGGCGGGAGGGGTAAAAGGGGAATTAGGTGCGCGATTTGATAAATTTGAAACTATGTTGTGTTTTTTGGACAATTCCGAACTTTAAAAGCTGTGTTTGATAAATTACCATTTTTACAAGCATCTCTTATAATAATAGACAAAAGACTCTTACAATTTCACTCTTACTTACAAATGCTCCCATGTAAATTTATGAAAAGACAAAAGGTATCTCGTACTCTAGCCTCACATTGTACATACATCGAGATATATATATTCTATTGGACATACATGCATTACCAAGATATACAGCTATTCTTTACATGTAAGTATATCTTATTGTTCATACAATATATATATATATATATATATATATATATATATATAAATTTAAGGATTTCTTTTATATTTTGCATTATTTTAACTCTTTAAGCCAATTGAGATTCTCAAATCTTCTAATGGTAATTAACAACAAGGGCTTACACTCATCAGTATTTCTCTCACACATAAAATAAAACTCTCAAATGGAAATAAGTCAATTTTATTCTTTTATCAAGAGAGAGGAGAGATTATTTTTTTCTTTAGTAAATACTTGTATTATTCCCACACTAATGCAAATGAATATATGAGAGATTAACAAAATTACACACACGAAACTCAAACTCTTAACATGAAATATATACACTTTAAAAAGGTTAAATATTAATTATCTTAATTAATTAAATAATTGAGATTTAATTATTTTGACTATTTTATTTAATTAGATTATATATAAAAATTATAAATTAATTTTACAATTAAAAATTGAGAGAACTAAACAAATTTAATTAAGGATTATTTTTATTTTATTTTAAATTATAAAATAGTTAAAATAATTATAATTTGAAAAGAGTTGTATAAATAAAAATAAATTCATAGGAGTTATAAAATTTTAAAAGTTTGAGAATTATTTTTAATTAATTAGTCATCTGAGAAAAATTGGAAAGTTAGTTGCTAATTAATTAAGTTTACCATCAATTTTCTATAAAAATTGATTGGAAAATTTTAAAAGATTGTTGACAATTATTTTTATGAACCAAAGGTTATGAATACATCTTTAAAAAAAATATATAACACCATAGGCTTCGTGCACTCTCTTTAAAATGTGTATTCATACTATATTAATTATGTATTAATTTAATTATAGTTCAAATACTATCACTAACCATGTTTAAAATGAATTAAAATATTAATATTTTCACACTACAAATTAATTTATAAATTAGCATATAGTTTTAAAATTGACATAGAAATACAAAAAATTTCACCAGCTAATTGGCAAAGGACCTTAATTATACAAGATTTTACCATCAAAATAAACCTTTTCAGATCCTAAATGATTTGTAAATTATTTTTTAATTTTTCAAAGATATTTCTAGAAGAAATTTAACCATGAGCATTTTTTTGGGTAAGACCCAATATTAATATTTAATTTCCAAAAGGAGCTCCACATTTTCCTAATTCCGATCGCTAAAATTGACGACGATAATGTGAAAGGAATCTTGGCCTGGGTGGAGCTATAACATACCAAACTTACCAGCGTCCCAATCAATACCCCGCCAGGCCCCACTCGGAAAGGTCGGAAAGCATGCTGACAGCGTTCGGTGCAAAATTTGGTGGACTGCGCGAAGTCAAACGGGAAATTATCTCAATGTGCCAGTAAACTGCCGGTTTTTTCAGCTTCTGTAACGCCCGGAATGATATAAGTCGTCAGGTACGTAACTACTACATGTTACAATAATTAAATAATCAACCGCTCACCCGCCATGGTTAGCCTAAGTGCCCAGGAGGTCCCACAGTTGCCTAACGGGTGACCCAATTATGATGCAAGTAGTTCCGCGGGTAATGCAATTGGATAATTCGCAGAAATTTGTATCGAGTTTCGCTTTAATCGACGTTAGCCCAAATTCCTTCGCCCGTTCTCAACCCTTAAGTTCACTCATAGAAACGTACACGCATTTTCACGCGCTCTGGGGATGAGGTCGTGAGAGTCGTGAGTGGACCGCGAACTCCGCGTAAAGTGGGCGCGTTCGATTGTGCAGTTTCGAAACTCCGCCCATCGTGATGCGGGCGCTTCTGTATTTACTCAGAGAAGGAACGCGCGTTTTGGCATTCCTTTTGCGGTTTTGCCTTTGCTTCGGTTCGCCACTGTCCGTCTTTGAACTGCTCTTCGATCGGGTGCCCGCTGATCGCCTTCTCCACCTTTTTTTTGGTCTTTTGCTGTGTGATTTTTGATCTTTGTTCCTCGGACGGAAACGCATGGCCGGCCGGCTGGCCGCCCTGGATATCTTTGATTGACTGTCACCTTGCTTGATCATGACTCTGTTGTGGCTATATCTCCAGATCAAGGAGCAGGTAATACCTAGAACGAGCAATCGTGCTTATTCTTGGTTTAATCGGTTAGTGTTTACTACGGAAAGTTGAATCTCTTTCTCTCTCTCTGAGTATTTGTATACGGTAATTTCTGACCACCTGAACCGTAAAATAACTTCGGTATTGATTATTCAGTGATTCAGTTTAAACGGTATCTTTGTCGGGGTTTTCTGTTTTACACTGTAGAACTATACGCTTGCCTGTGTCAACTCGAGTTATCATCTTTTCGAGTAGTTAATTTGTTTCCTTTGCAGAACAACTATTGCTGCAAGAGGATTCGAGGGGTTGGTTAGCTGCTACTTGTTAGGCTGTCATATCTTTTAAGTTTTGTCGTTAGTTTCTATTGTTTTCATGCAATTATGAGAAATTGTTGTCGCGTCCATGTTGGATGATATTTTGGTGATAATAAAAAACTCTCTTTTCTTTCTTTCCTGTGTCACAAGAAGCTATGAGCGGATATATTTTAATTTTTATTGTTAGTTTCTATTGTTTTCATGAAAACATGATAAATCGTCGTCATGTTCATGTTGGAGGATCTTGGTGATAATAAAAAGATTTTTTTTCTCACTTTCCTGTGTCACAAGAAGCTGCGAGCGGAAATATTTTAATTTTTATTGTTAGTTTCTATTGTTTTCATGAAAACATGAGAAATTGTTGTCGTACCCGTGTTGGATGATCTTGGTGATAATAAAAAGTTTTTTTTTCACACTTTCCTGTTTCACAAGAAGCTGAGTGGAAACTACGTATGGTCAAACACATGAATTTTATCCCAAAAATGAACTCTGTTTAAGGTCATATTATTATTAATTCCTGGATTGTTTATACATCTTAATTATGTTCTGTAGAGTTCTTATGATCTCCGCTTATGCCTCTATGTTCATCTCTAATCGATCAGTTTTGCTCACTATTGAATTTTCCCATGCCATCTTAATGTATTTTTTTTCTCATTTTGATATCTATCAGGACTATGGCAAATTTTTCTTTGGCTCACATCCCTCAATTTATTTGCTTAAATTAGTTGTGAAATTCTCTATCTTATATCAGGTAGGAACTCAAAGAAAATTTATTAGGAAATTGGAAGTATTTGTGGTATTTTCAATAGTTTGTCATTTGTTATGTGTATTTCTTTTCTCCTTCTAGTGCGAATATTTTCTTAGAAATGACCTCCAGTAAAATTCTGCACGTGGCATGAGATGCTCTTAATAGATTTGCAAGAGGAGCCTCGTTCATGATTACATTTATCATGTGTTGTTTAGATATTTAACTTCTTTTCGGAAGTTTAGGCCTTATTCATACAAATAGTTGGATATTTAATGATTAATGATTATTTAGTAGAATGATCACTGGATTGGTAGTTAGTGTTTGTTTTGAAAGTATTGCGACTTGAAAAATGTACATTTTTGGCTTAATTGTTGTTTGTGGGTTTTAGTAAAGACATTAGATGCCGCTATAGGTGTTGAATCATAGAATTTATGATTCCTCTTCCTCTATTCACAGTGTCATTCATCTTGCTTTTTTCCTTTCTTCAATCACGTCGATGCTATTGAAACTTAAAGTTCATGGTGAGGGTGGAGTCAACAATGACTCCCCTATTATGAAAAGCTTTTGTATGTTCATGGTGGGGACGACCTATATTCTTTTATGATTCTTGATCAGCAAGCCATAGTAATAGTGTAAACACTTTCAGATAGAGAAGGAATCTATTTTGACCAAATACTTTTTAACTGAACCTAATGATGCAAAACTATTTTGATTTACTCTCTGAAAATTACAAAATTGTACATGATAAGAGCAAGAATTTGAGAACCCTTGTTGCCACATATATAATTTAGAGGATCCTTTGAAGTGAATGCTCTGTATTTAGCTCTTTACTACTGAATTTGTCTTTTACCTTATAAAGCATGTACAGGATTGTTTTCCACGGCTAGCATTTGGCTTCTATTATGAGTAATTGAGAAAATTGTTGGGAATAATTGCCTCAATTCCCTCCATCTATGTTATTATTCATCTATATAAAATTATACGTAGGGATTTAATGTTATTGACATTCAGATCCTTATGTTCATAACACTGCTTTCCAAGTTGCTTCACAAAAATTATAGCAATTCAACTTATTGCACATACTTAATTTTTGGACCACTTAAGAGATTTGATCAGTAAATCTTCTAGCTGATATTAGAGTTGACAAATGATGTGACAATTTCATTAGATTGTATTCTCTCTTCGTGAAATGAGAATCAATCTTTATGTCTTTTGTCCTTTCATGAAACGCTAGAATAGAGACTACGTGCATGACAACTTAATTGTCAAAAATATAATAGGTTCTAGGGTTTTATGCAAGTATGTCCCAGCTCGGTAATTAGTTCTTTGCTCAAATGAGTTCACTTGTTGTTAGAGCCATAGACATATAGTCCACCTCTTCACTCGATTTGGCTATGCAATTTTCTTCTTGTTCTTCCCACAAGTGAAATTGCCATCCTAAGAACACTATCATGAAGTGGATCATCTATCTCAGAGGTTGTTGTGTAATCCACACTTTGAAAATGACTTTGATCTTGTGACAGGAGGCCTTTCCCTGAATAATTTTTCAAGATTATCTCTTAATAATTATGACATGGGGACTCTAGAAACTGTGATCACACAAATGAGAAGGCGTGCCTTGTAACTATAAGGTATCTCGGTTTTTTTTACTAGTCTTCTGTACTTTGGATTAGCTAGTGACTCTTATGTTCTGGTATTGGTTTGACATTAGGATGCATAGGATAGTGAACTGATTTAGTCTTTATCATACTAGTCTCCTTCATAATATCAAAACTATCTTTCTAATACTACAACAACAACAACAACAACAACAACAAAGCCTTATCCCATTAGGTGGGGTCGGCTATATGGATCCTTCTACGCCATTGGACTCTATCCCCTACTATATCATCATCTATATTTAAATAAATTTTATCTTGTTTTATTGTTGTTAACCAAGTCTTTTTTGGTCTTCCTCTTCTTCGATTGATGTGTATATTTGACATCGTTTCATATCGCCTAACTAGAGCATTTATTGGCCGTCTAAGTACATATTAGTACCACCTTAAACGTGTCTCTCGAAGCTTTCCTTTAATAGATGCAATACCAATTTTTTTTCTAATGCTCTCATTTCTTATTCTATCCATCCTCGTATGTCCGCACATCCACCTTAACATCCTCATATCTGCAACTCTCATTTTTTGCTCATGTGCTCGAGTCGTAGTCCAACATTCAGTTCCATATAACATGACATGTCTAATCGTCGTTTTGTAGAACTTCCCTTTAAGTTTTAGAGGCACTTTACGATCACATAAAACACCCGACGCTTTCCTAAAAACTATCTTTCTAATGAGTCATGAAAATATTTTCCTCGAGCCAACACCTTTATATATATATATATATATATATATATATATATAGAGAGAGAGAGAGAGAGAGAGAGTTTTCTTATGCTGCGCGATGCATCAGTGCGAGCCCATGCGCGACTGAATTTAAGCCGTCCGATCATACATTATTGCACAGTAATGAAGAATGCACAATATTTTTTCCTCGCGGGATCTTGTCATTGCCGAATCATTGGAGCTGATCGACACTATAGCCCACCCCTGAACTCGTTCAGGTCACGCCGCCGTCTGACCGATCGAATCGTGATCGGATTTTAGCTGGATTGAGGTCGGAATCGACCGCGATTGTGGTTGCCAGCGTCAGGCTAGATTTCGGCCAAATCACGGCTACTTTCGCCCGTGATTTGATCGGAATCCAACTGCAATCCGGTTGGACTCCATGCCTGTCGAATTCCGAGCGGATCTGGATCGGAATCTGACTGTTCGGCGACAATGCCGAGCGATGGGAAGCTGTGATTCCTCCGGCAGGTGAAACACTATGCATTCCTCATTATTGTGCATTCTTCATTATTGTGCGTGCTCATGTTGTCACGAGTTACGCAACATAAACTATATATATATATATATATATCTTGGGCGTCGATTTGTGTGCAACACATTCTTCACCGTTGATCCATTGCGATTGCACAATGAATGAGAAATGTACAGTGCTTCTGTCCACGACTTCCTTCTCAGGTGGCCATTATAGCTCAACCCAAGGTTTTAAATGGCGAGCCGTTTCGGACGAAATTGCCGAAAAATTTCGTTCTGACGAACCACCGAAATCGAAACGCGTACAGATACTGGAAGGAGGCGGCGGCGACGACGCAGAGGCGGGTACTAGAAGGAGGCGGCGGCGAGGACGCAGAGGCGATCGCGCAGCGCGATCGGGAAGGCGATCGCACTGCGTGATCGCGGTGAGAAACTGCGATCGCGATCGCGTGAAATTTCTAAATTTCTATATATATATATTAAACTGTAAAATTTAATTAAATAAATTATTAATTAATTTATATATTAAATAAAAATTTAAAAATAAAAGATATTTTAATTAAAATTCTAAATTCGAATTTATAATTTAGGTAAAATTAAATCTTAAATTCTTTTTTAAAAATTAACTATTTTTTTTAAAAAATCAAATAATTAATATTAATGTTTAAAAAAAAAATACCGAAATAGTATCGGCACAGACGATACGGTACCAAAACCGTATCATTCTGGTCGCAGACCGAAATTCCGATACGAGTTGAGATTTTAAACTTTGGCTCAACCCCTGAACCCGTTAAGGTCGTCGTCGTCGTCCGACCGACTGAACCCCGACCGAATTGCGGTCAGAATCCGGCCACAATCAGGTCGGAATCCAACCGTGGTCCGGTCAGACTCCGACATCGGTCAGAACGCGGTCGGAATTCGATGGAACGACGGCTATGGGAAGAAATCATGCGACGAAAAATCATTGTGCATTTCCCATTTGCTGTGCGTCGCGGACGGTGTGCAGGAAAGATATATATATCCTGAGGGCCTCTTTCCTGCGCATCCGTCCGCGACGCACAGCAAATGGAAAATGCACAGTGATTTTTCGTCGCATGATTTCTTCTCGTAACCGCCATTCCATCGGATTCCGACTGCATTCCTACCGGAATGCAGTGCAGGAGGGTGTGATTTGCATGGAGGGTGTGATTTGCGTGGGTCATGGCATGATTGTTGTGTGGAGGGGAAGCTCACTTGGGATACGTGCTGTTCACATGGAGGTCTCATGTGGGCAAGTAGTGGATGAGAAATTGGCAATGAGTATTAGTTGATCGATAGGGTTATTACCCTTGTAAGCCATGTTTATCCATTAATATAAAATTACAAGTAAATCCCTGATACTATAGTTGTTTACATTTTGGTTCTTAGGTTCATAATAGCTTCCATGAAGAAAGGCCCTTTTAACAGGTGCAAGTACTGCAATTTCTCCATGTAAGCCATGTTCAGCCAAGATTCACTCATGATCAGCGTATCTTATTCAATAGCAAATGGATAATATTGATTTATTTAACTTAACTCATGTTTGAACTTCAAAGTTTCCTTGTAAAATAATGACTGATGGCAAATAATCATGTTTAAGCTCCCAATATTCCTCTATAGCATGATTCTCAGACTTTTATGGAGATGATATATCCCAAGTATACCTGCCCGGGGCGGGTATATCGTCTGCTCAAGATAGTTGCTCCCGAGCAACGAAGTACAAAACAAGCATGTAACGGGATTATACTGGACTAGAGGCATACTCATTTAGGGAACATCCCCGATAGGAAATATATTGATACATATTATATTGAATTTCAGAAATACACTCACTTTAGGAGCATCCTCGACTGGGAGTATACTCGATGCAAATTACATTGGACTTCATAGATGCACTCATTTTGGAAACCTCCCCAACTAGGAATATCTCCGATATAGGCTACACTTTGAGAATATTTCCAATTCAGATTACACTGATCTTCATAGATGCATTCATTTTGGGAACATTCCTGACGAGGAACATCCTCGATGCAGGGTATACTCTGGGAACATTTTCGTCCAGGCATATCTTTGCTAGACTCGATCCCTTCGATGCTAACTTTGGACCATTCTTGACAATTGCGACTCTGACATAAGATTGCTGATAGCTGTCTTTGACGAGATAGCTTTTGCCAGAGATGATGTAAGGCAAGTGGTTGAATGACAACAATAGGCATACGATATCGGTGCTATCTCCACTAGTCTTGACATCTCTCCATCAAGGGAACCGGTCCCAGCCTACGTGGCTGCCCACATGGGAGGTGATTCTTAGTAGGATAAAAGGGTAGGTGAGTTGGACTGAAAGGTAAGAATATCTCACTCTCCTTGCGCATACAAGAGCTCTTCACTCTTGCTTTCTTCTTTCTTAGCTCAGCTTTATCCTAACTTGATCTTAGTCACGCTGGCCATCGCCGATGCATGTTAACGTGTAGGTTTTGGAGAGGAGCTTGGAGTTAGAGTCTCTATCGGAACGAACCTGTGCAGGTGTGGGAGAGCATACCGCATCAGGAGATATGAAGTTCCAATAGAAGTTAATCATATTTGCAACACTGAACCTATAACTGAAGCAAAATGAAGATACTGCTTTGTTCTTATTTTCTTTTCAGATGGCATCAGGATGGTCCAAAATGCATTGTAGAGTTAGGAGATTCTGGACTATGCTTTATTTAATTGTGAACAATAGATACCTGCATGAAGGATTATATGTGTTGTGAATCATTTGCTTCTAATAAGTTTTCTATTTTGAAAAACTTCTAATGGGTTTTCATGTCTACCTTGTTTTGTGGAAGACTTAATCATAATCAGTCAATTAACTTCTCCATTGGCCTTCTGCAACATGCATCGACATAGACTAAGGCTACCTACATTTTTCCTTTTTTTTTTCAGTCACTGATTTTGTAGGACCATATATATGTTTTTATTTTTTATTTTTAATTTCAAATGACTCACCATGTGCTTTCTATAGTTTTTGTTTTACTATTTATTGCATTTTTTTTGTTTATAGCTTCTAATTGTTTGCCTATTGCATGTACTCTAGACACTTAACTCTTGTATATGAAACTATCCATCTTCTGTAATGCAGATACATCGTGTCACTATGTGTAACAATTGTATTACGGGTCCATTATTGCGGATTAGTATATACCAATCCCCTTGTTGTACCATTGTTAAATGAGTTATATATTATTGGTAAATCAATGTGTTGTTGGTTAGTGTGATTTCTTTTTGTTTGAAAAAGCTAGCTATCAGAGCCCTTGCGCATTCAAATTTGGGCGAAGGTGGATTTGAAATGTAAAAACCTTGAGCAACAACGTTAAAATCCTTACTAAGCTAGCTGATAGTCAATTATTCAATTGTGAGCAGTATAACCCATAGGGCTTTAAACCCGGTTGGTAAAATTAATCAAAATTGTTGTGGGTTAGTACAGTGACCATGTCTTGTGCTTAGACAGTTTCAAATTGAACTGCTGGAGAATTCAGGTTTACTTCAAATTGAACTGCTGTAGTATTCGAGTTTACTTCAAATTGAATTGCTGGAGACTTCGAGTTAATCTTATTACTTTATGGTCCACCAATTATAGCTGTGACTCATCAGCAAAAATTTTAACTAGAAAAAGATGTAATGTTGGTACTTTTCTTGCACTTATCAATATTGTAACTTTTCTTTTCGACATTGCTTTTATAATAATGTCAATCACACTGACCATGTGTAGAATGGGATCGCAATGTGATCTGTCATTTTCTTTTATTGTGTAACTGGGTTCCCGCCCCATGATTAGTTCCCTTCTTCTATAGAAAAGATTTTGGGTTTTATAGAAGTGGTGCACTTAAACTTCACTAGGGATGGCAATAGAGTGAGCCAGGGGGGCTTCTTATCCTAGCCTCATATAGGAAGCAGGGTGAGGCAAGGTGAGCTAAGGGGAGAACAATTCTTATTCTTGCCCTGCCCTATGGCAAAGCAATAAAATATAAATAAAATTATATATTCAAGATGCGTTTGAGGTGAGGCAAGTAATACTGAGCCAACATTTTCTTAAACCTATACCTGCTCTGCCCATATATGCGTGCTATTTTTTTGTCTCATGCCCACCTTTTTTACATTACGAGTAGGACGAGGTGGCCTCAATCGGGTTTTGATGGGTGCTATTTTTTTGTCTCATGCCCACCTTTTTTACATTACGAGTGGGACGAGGTGGCCTCAATCGGGTTTTGATGGGGGCATCTTGACGTGGACAGGGAAATTGTCATTCCTAAACTCGGTTAGTTGTTTTAGGTATAGATCTCCATTATTTTCAAAAAATCTAAGAGGATATTCACCTATCAACAAATTAATTTCCTGTGAAGAAGATTCAATTTACATCCAGTTCTTTACTTGCAGTACTAATTATATCTCTTTTCATTGGTTGATTGGAAGATGTATAGCACTATCATGTGTTTTATTTCTCTGTGTCACTTAAACAATGAAGCTGGATGATTGCTATTTCATGTTGATGCATAATCTTGTAAGATGGTGGTGTTATTTATGATTGTTTCTAGTTTGAAACATCTACAAGAAACAGAAGTTCATAGTATAAATTGTTCCATGCATGTCATTGCAGGACATGATATATGTTTAGATCTTGCTGACACTGTTTTCTGTGATCACAGCACTTTGATACTTGTTGCGGATAGGTCTGACTTAGCCAATCAGCTCACAAAACCTCTAATCTTGGTGAACTGCAACTTTGGCTCAACATTTCAAGTGTATTAGGGTAACACAATGTCTACGATAAGATCAGTAGATTCATCTACTGCCTATGATGAATCTAGTCTTTATAATCATAAAGGTGGCAGCGAAACTTCCACTTTATCTATGCACATGTTAAGTGCAGATGAGCAGATTTATCATTATGGAGCTGCCTTGTATCCTTCTGACTTTTATCCCAAGCAATACCTTACTGATTCACCACCAGAAATGGTTCATGCTAATCCACTTCACATATCAGGATCCAACATTCCAGGCCACTATCTTCAAATTCCTTCAGCTCGGTATAAATTAATGGCTAATATATCAGACAATTCTTATAGTCCTTACTTTGAGGATTGCCGTGTTGATTCCTTATCGAGCTTAAACATTTCTCATCAGACTTTAGAGAACTTGAGTATAGAACGTGATATAGACTATGGCGAGGATGAAATCAGATTGAAGCTTCAAGAACTCGAGCAGGCGCTACTTTATGATAATGAGGAGTTGTTGGATTCAAATGAGTTCATGGGAGTTGAAAGTGACTGGGCTAAGCCTAGCAAGAATCTCTTATTTTCAAACTCGCCAAAAGAGTCATCTTCAGATTCTAGCAATAGCAGTATTTGCAGCAATAGAGAACCAAGAACTCCCAAACAACTACTTTTTGACTGTGGTAATGCAATCTCTGAAGGTAGCATAGAGGAAGCACAAGCTATCATAGCTGAACTTCGTCAAATGGTTTCAATTCAAGCGGAGCCTCCCCAAAGGCTTGCAGCCTATATGGTGGAAGCTCTGGCAGCGAGAATAGCCTCTTCAGGACAAGGAATTTATAAGGCTCTAAAATGTAAAGAACCCCCCACTTCTGATCGGCTATCAGCAATGCAGATTCTATTTGAGATCTGTCCGTGCTTTAAATTTGGTTACATGGCAGCCAATTATATAATTTTGGAAGCATTTAGAGATGAAAAAAAAGTTCATATCATTGACTTTGACCTGATCCAAGGTGTCCAATACATTAATCTGATACAAACATTGTCAACCTGGCCAAGAAAACCACCGCATGTAAGGGTCTCAGGGGTGGATGATCCTGAGTCGGTCCAGCGGCCAGTTGGAGGTTTGCATGTTATTGGTCAGCGCCTAGAGAAGTTGGCAGAGGAGCTTGGGGTGCCATTTGAATTTCATGTAGTTGCTGCTAAGACTGGTGATGTAACACCTGAAATGCTAGATTGCCGACCTGGAGAGTCTCTTGTGGTTAATTTTTCTTTTCATCTTCATCATATACCTGATGAGAGTGTTTCGACGGTGAACGAGAGAGATCAACTTCTTCGAATGGTGAAAGGACTGCGACCAAAGCTGGTCACAATTGTCGAGCAGAATATGAATACTAATACAACCCCATTTTTCCCGAGGTTGCTTCCCCTATGTCTTCACATTCTGGTTTATGATCTCATCTTATTCTCTATCTACCCAAGTTTTCTGGTTTTGCTAATTGCACATATTGTTTCTTTTTCCATTTCCTCTACACCATTAGTTCTTATGAACTCTTGAATTTTATGGTTTGTTAGATTGGCCATGTCTTGCCTGAACTCTCAGTTTCTCATAGAGTTAGCTTTCTTCTAGGTATAAATAGAGACTATATTTTTCACTGCCACCTTATTGATTTTATGTTTTTCTGATTTTGTTTGCATCTACTAAAGTTTGCTGGTTTTACTTTTTGTATGATTTGTTTATGTTTCGATCTTGTGTATATGCCATTAGTTCTCATGAACTCGAGTTTTATTCTTAATAATATTAGTCATATAGGCTCTTTTCTTACTCTTTCGAAGTTAACATATATTTCCTGAACTCCCAGTTATTGATGTTTGCTCCATGTGAATTAACAGGTTTGTTGAGGTTTACAATTATTATTCAGCAGTCTTTGATTCACTTGATGCAACTCTTCCGAGGAATAACACAGACAGAATGAATGTTGAGAGACAATGTCTTGCTCGAGACATTGTTAACATTATTGCTTGTGAAGGTGCGGACCGCATAGAGAGGTAGTTCTAAAACTAAGTTGCTGTCGCATTCTTTACCTATTTGTATTATAATCATCACTTTACTAAACAATAACTTCCAATGCGATCGAAAAAGGTATGAGGTTGCCGGAAAGTGGAGAGCAAGAATGACCATGGCTGGATTCATTTCATGTCCATTCAGCAGCAATGTCAATGGATCGATACGAGCATTGCTAAAATCGTACCCCGACAGATACATAGTCAAGGAGGAGACTGGGATGCTGCATTTTGGCTGGGAAGACAAGCTTTTGGTTTTTGCCTCAGCATGGAAGTAAAGTTTCCTTGTAGCCGTTACCATGCTAAGCAATATCAGAAAAACTCGTGTCTTCAAGCTACAAACTTCTACCGATGTGAATATGCCTGACCACCAGAATTAGTTGCTGTGGAAGAAGTTGCTTCCGAAGCTACCAGTTTCGATCAGAGAGAGCTACTCTATTTAGTTATAAGGTCAAATTCAGAAAGGTCGTAAACCATATTTCCCATGCAAATCTAGATGGTTTCTTTCCCTTTTACATACTGCTCACTTCATGTTCCGCTGTATATTTATTTACTCGGCTAGATTCTCCATCGAAGACTATATGTTCATTC
Source organism: Wurfbainia villosa (assembly GCA_025175895.1). Lineage (NCBI taxonomy): Eukaryota > Viridiplantae > Streptophyta > Magnoliopsida > Zingiberales > Zingiberaceae > Wurfbainia > Wurfbainia villosa. Next base: position 5,280,200 of record JAKLTH010000193.1, on the reverse strand, counting down.
TCATAAAGTTTTGTTTTTTAAGATGTAAGATACTCTCGACTAGTACCATATTACGGGACTCATGGAAGAGAAAATCAAGTTCTGATTGCACATTCTCCTTCATGAATGATTTGAATCACCATGCATGTGCAAGATATGACTTGAAAAATGCTCTAATAGCAATATATCATAGAAAAAGGCCCTTTACTTTTGTTGCAATAAGAGATGGCGTTCAAATTAAGTAGAGGAATCACTGGAAATTTTCTCTTGGCCCTTGAAATGGTGTTCTATTGAACTCGAAGGATCTAAACATTGACAGAGTGGATAATATGTGGTGTTTGTTTTTTTGAGTTGACTCGAGTCGGACTCCCAAACCCTAGGTGCGACTCGGCACACCCATTGCTAGGCACCTTGAGTATCCAAGAATTGTTTTCTGTTTTCATACGTAGCCCATTAGATAGTCCAATATGTTTGACCCACCAAACGTGTTCAACTCGTCTAGATTATGCAACCCTTTTGACCAATTCGATAGGTCAAGTTGATTCAATTCAGTAGGAATATAATTTCTTATAGATTACAAGTACAATCGAAGGCACCATCGAACCAATGATCTTGAAAGAAGACCACAGCCTTGAACATTATACTTATTAGGTAGGTCAACGGTTTGATCCAAACTGAGCGGTACAAACGAAGGGCATGTGGAAGGCCATGCATCCCTAAATCTCTAATTTAATTTGACCCTGAACATAATGTTAGATCATAATTTCATTATTGCTATGCTATAAATAGAATAGTATAGTTAATTATATGAATCGTATTTGGCACGAATCGTATTTTAGAGTAATTATATGAATTATTTCGATCGAATCAAAATCGACTTTAGATCCACAAATTGTTTGGCGGAATCAACTGATATCCTTAATTCTTAACTCTTAGTCCTAAACATGAAATAACATAAAGTTTTGCTAATGTTATCTCCAAAATCATAAACTTTGCATCCAATCTATTTCGACCAAATAATTAGCAAGCCAAAAACAATTGATCAGAGGTTTCAAATGATTAATTTAGAAATCTAAAATCAATTCGATTTGGATTTTTAACATTTTTAATGACTTAAATTTCACGATTATAACAAGCACAAAAACACACCCATGTGCTACATGAGCTATCTTGCTTAAATATGACAAAACATTTTCAATGCAATTAATGTAGAGAGACAAACAATGACATGAATAATAAAAAAAAATAAGGTTTCGACTAAAAGAAAATTATATCGTAATTTGGCACGAGATTCGAACGACACATTATGAAGGTGGTCCTTTTTTTCTTCACGTGTCCAAATTTAATGGCTTTTATTTTTAAATTAACAAGAATACAAAACTTGGAAGAAGCTTCCCGCTGAGGATCTGCAAATAAACGACAATTTTGGAGTCTCAAAATCATATTTTAAATAATGAATTGATTATCGAAGACAAGATATGTTTTGGCCCTAAAATAATTATAATATTATTTTCTTCCTATTTACTTTTTTATTTATGGATGATTAATTCGGCCTCAAAAATCATCCATCAAGTGAATTCAAGAAATACATTGGTATTAATGAATGATTCCGTATCATAGGTGATTTGAGCATCGTTAATATATAAATGCCCAATATGGTATAGCCGTCGTTGCTTGAGGTGCCCTATCTCACCGTTACCAGCACACCATATCTTGGGATTCTTATTTATTTATTTTTTAATTGATATTAAAATATTTGAATTTTCGATTCGATTAATTTTTGAAAATGATAAAAATTAGTCATCAGTAATAAGTATTACTGTTGTGTTTCAAAATATATTTGATCGACAAATTAGGAGGAGAGAGCCTTTAAAATTATTTTAGAGAATAAGAAAAACATATAATATATTATACTCAATCAGGATACGACTAAATTGGATCGAAAAAAAAGGCATCACAAAGTCAACATCCACCCCATTTTGAAAATATTTATGGAAAAAAATATTTTAAAAATTGTTAATTTTTATTGAAATTAATTATTAAGAAGAATTGATCATTCTATATTTTTATTATTTTATACTCATATTTCTGGTCTATTTTTACCTCCTCCTCACTTGTCGTTTCTCATTGATTCATTAATATTAATCTCATTCATTAATATTAATTTATAGTTGTGATCTCTATCCTCCCCTCATTTACTTAGCTCTGTCATGCTAAGATTTTAATGATTTAAATAGAACTTTAAAAAATATACTAATGAATTACTTTTTAAATAATTTATATTAATTTTTGAACTCAGATGATTTAAAATCATTTTAAAAATTAAGTTATTTTTTTTTATCTTACATCAGGTACGAACCTGATTGCGACCACAATTGCATTTGCTTGGCTGTCAAGGTTGCATGCGATTGTCGTCGTATGCTAACTAGGTTTTTTGATACATTTGTGGGAAATCAAGCGACGAGAAAGAAACCGATTGTACACGTAAAAGGATGTTCGTCTCACAAATTGAGATTTTTTTTGTTTCTGAAATTCGATTTCCCTCATAATTTTTTTTTTCTTTCTCTGAATTTCAACTATTATGTTCGTCCATATTTAACTGTTATGTATATATATATATATATATAACTGTAAACTCTTTTGTAAAATTTATTTCTTATGTTCGTCCATATTTTTGCAAAAGCAAATTTGAAAAAAATAAGCATAAGACTGTAGCTATATTTCCTTTTTTTTTAATCATTGTGCGAAAAATTAATTTTTCTCATTTCTATTTATGTTTGTGTGAAAGTAAACATTGAGAAAAAAGAACCATTTTACGCGTAGAGAGATGTTTAAGTGCATTCACTCTTTAATTATATGCATCAATTCTCCAATAATAATAATAATATGTCCTTGTTCTTTAATTAATTAATACTTGTGCCTCAGTAACAAAGAATACATCTATAATCTATTCCTGATCAGAATCAATATATATTTTTTCAATTGATACGCACAGCACTGCATGTATCTATATATATACAAATCCACAAAAATATGATATATATATATAAGTGAATAACACAATGTATAACCTAGCTATATGGTAGGAAATAGGAATGCACGTAATGTCGATCGAAGAATAAATATACTTAAAAAGTGATACATGATATAATAAATTTGATGCAATTAATATTCGATCATTTATTAAACTATCTATCTTATCTTAAACATCCAAATCGCACTCTACTTTTTAATTATTAATTTATATATTAATTTTCTAAAATACGACTACGTCAAACAGGGGGAAAAAAACTATATATATAAAATTATAAACCTACTTAGTTACAATTTCATGGTATGCTAAACTAGGCATCCACGAAATCGCAATGTCGCACTAGAAAAAAAAAACAATACATTCGGTATAACAAAATTAAGTATAATACATTTGAGCGTCCTCTTTGGAGAATATCCTTATAATTCCTTAAGTCTTTGTTAAAAAAAAACAAAAAAGGTTAATCACGAGTCAGATATTAAAACTATCAGGTGAGAAAATTGAATCATTTCCGCATTTGAAGAAATTTCGCGAAGGAAAAATAAAATAAAATAAAATGTGGGTCTGCAGCCACTTAAATCCGTCGCTAATAAAAGTTCAACTGCGACCGCCGTCCAACCCATTAAACCGGAGTCAATGGTTCACATGTCTAAACCGAACAAGCGCGTTGACCCACGAAGCCATTAATTTCAACCCCAAAAAATTAAAATAAATAAACGATTGAAAACGAGAAAAACTAGAGAAAAAGGGAGAGAGAATCGAGATTTGAGAACGTTTTTTATTTTTATTTTTCCAAAAGTAGGTTGGCGTCCACTGTTTTCAGTTGACAAACAAACAGCAAACGCGTGGTTTAATTTGTACCCAATTTCAAATCTTCTTCGGATGTGTCTTCGTCCTCGCTCACAATTTACAGCTGTGGAGCGACATCACCGCCCACATAACGTCGACGAAAACTAGACTATCCATCAATAGTTTTCATAAGCAATTCGACTTAATAAAAATATAATTTATTTTAGTTATTGGATATATAAAATCAATGGACTGAATAATTTTAAAGAACTCATGAATTATTCGTAAATAATATCCATAAATAAATTTATAAATCACATTCATCCATCAGTTTCTTATTAAATTTATAAATAAATAAAAAAGCTCTAAAACTAATAAAATTTGAGAAATAACAATAGTGTGAACCTTAACGGTCCATGTGGTTTTTTTAATGGGGCGGGCCCAATTAGAGCCCAACAACTCGTATGGAATGGCCAGCGGTGTGGGTAATTTTAAAAACATATCATGGCACGGCACTGATTGAGCTTCATCGATTGCCACTGGCTGCTGCTTCGTCAGTCAAAAGGGCTCTCCGGCAGTATCGGCGGACCCACTGCGCTGCCTTCCTTCCCTCCGATCGAATCGCTTTCCATAATCTGCAAAAGGGAAAAACTGTTCGCCATTCCATCGGCTATTTATATGGACGTTCTGGTCGATTGCTAAGCAGCTAGCTAGCTAGTGTCGTAAAGGATTTCCGATCTCGTTGGATTGTTTGTTTCCTTTGACTTCGAACCTCCAGCTGCGGGGGTGCAGATCTGCGATTCGGATGCAGAGCATGGGGGTTGACGACGATGGCTACTGGTCGTCGGACACGATCCAGGCTGAGGGCGTCGGTGGAGAGCGGGTGGTCTTCAGCGGCCCGCTCAGCAAGCGCGGCAGCCGGAAGAGCGCCCGCTTTAATCTCCCGGTCTCCACCTCCTCCTCTTCCGCCGCCGCCGGCGACGGCGCCGGCGACGACGAAGCCTACGTCGAGATCACCCTCGACGTGCACGACGACTCGGTGGCGGTGCACTGCGTGAAGCCGGCGGCCGCCGGGGAAGTGGAGGACTCAGAGGTGTCGCTGCTGGCGCGGACGCTGGAGAAGCGGTCGGCGTCGTTTGGGTCGTCGGTGATCCGGAACGCGTCGTCGCGGATCCGGCAGGTGTCGCAGGAACTCCGGCGGTTGGCGTCGGGAGCGAAGCGGCCGGCTGCGGGGAAGTTCGATCGAACTAAATCGGCTGCGGCGCACGCGCTCAAGGGGCTCAAGTTCATCGCCAGGACTGACGGCGGCACGGGGTGGGCGGCGGTCGATAAGCGCTTCAACGAACTCGCCGTCGACGGATTACTCCACCGGTCCCTCTTCGGCCAGTGCATAGGTAACATTGCTGCCTCAATTTCGCTTACCGAACCCATTCTGGAACTAGTACTGAAGCTATGAAATGAAATTGATTAGGCATGAAGGAATCGACGGAGTTCGCAGGAGAGCTGTTCGACGCGTTGTCGAGGAGAAGAAATATCACCGGGGACAAGATCACTAAGGCTGAGTTGACAGAGTTCTGGGATCAAATCACCGACCAAAGCTTCGATTCCAGGCTCCAAACTTTCTTTGACATGTATGCGATCGATGCTCATCAATTAATTGGTTCCCCCTTCCATCTAAATCGGTTAATTTGGATATGCAGGGTGGATAAGAACTTGGATGGAAGAATAACAGAAGGGGAGGTCAAAGAGGTAATCGACGAAGAACTAGTTTCTTTTTGTGATTACCCTATTGAAGTTGCTTAATGCTTGACGAGTAATAACATGGAACAGATCATCACCATGAGCGCATCGGCTAACAAGTTGTCAAAGATACAAGAGCAGGCGGAGGAGTATGCTCGGCTCATCATGGAAGAATTGGATCCCGATGAACTTGGCTACATTGAGGTGATTGCTTGCAGCTAATTCGCTAATTGAATTAATTGCCATGCGAACAACGAGCAGGAGGAGCAGATTCAGTGTCATAAGAAATGAGCTTATTAACGACAATGCTCGATATTTCGCGCAGATATATAACTTGGAGATGCTGCTGTTGCAAGCGCCGAATCAGTCGATGAACATCGGGACGACCAACAGCCGGAACTTGAGCCAGATGCTGAGCCAGAAGCTGAAGCCGACGAAGGAGCCGAACCCGCTACGGCGATGGTACCAACAGGTGAGGTACTTCATAGAGGACAATTGGCAGCGGGCGTGGGTGATGGTGCTGTGGCTATCCATCTGCGCCGGCCTTTTCACCTGGAAATTCATCCAGTACCGGCGCCGCGCCGTCTTCGACGTCATGGGCTACTGCGTCTGCGTCGCCAAGGGCGGAGCCGAGACGCTCAAGTTCAACATGGCGCTCATCCTCCTCCCTGTCTGCCGCAACACCGTCACTTGGCTCCGCACCAAGACCAAGCTCGGCAAAGCGGTCCCCTTCGACGACAGCCTCAATTTCCACAAGGTGATCGCAGCGGGTATCGCCGTCGGCGTCGGGCTGCACGCGATCTCGCACTTGACGTGCGACTTCCCTAGGTTGCTGCACACGTCGGAAAGGGAATACGCCCCGATGAAGCCCTTCTTCGGGGACACGAAGCCGGACAACTACTGGTGGTTCGTCAAAGGGAAGGAGGGATGGACAGGGCTGGTGATGGTGGTGCTCATGGCCATCGCCTTCACCCTCGCCACCCCGTGGTTCCGCCGCGGCCGCGTCAAGCTGCCCAAGCCTTTCCATCGCGTAACCGGCTTCAACGCCTTCTGGTACTCCCACCACCTCTTCATCGTCGTCTATGCTCTCCTCATCGTCCACGGCTACTTCCTTTACCTCACCAAGAAGTGGTACAAAAAAACGGTACGAGTGGCAATACAAACCGTCCCATTGATATGCTACTGCTTTAGCCCTTTTGCTGATTAAACATCTGTTGACCAGACCTGGATGTATCTGGCGATTCCGGTGATCCTGTACGCGAGTGAACGGCTGATAAGGGCGTTCAGGTCGAGCATCAGCGCCGTGAAGATATTGAAAATTGCAGTGTATCCAGGCAACGTCTTAGCTCTTCACGTGTCCAAGCCACCGGGCTTCAGATACCATAGCGGACAGTATATATTCGTCAACTGCGCTGCTGTCTCCCCTTTTCAGTGGTAAAAATCTCTTCTTTTTTTTTTCACTCTGTCAATGAAAAGCCATTTGCTGCTAATTATTAAGTGATGTTATTTGATTAAATTTTACTGAAATGAGCAGGCATCCATTCTCCATAACCTCGGCTCCACAAGACGATTATATCAGCGTGCACATACGGACACTCGGTGATTGGACCAGGCAGCTTAAATCAGTTTTCTCCCAGGTATTTACAAAATGATAGTCGAGCAGATCAGCACGAAGAGTAGAACATACAATGGGATTTTACTCACACGAGGAATTGCGCGTTGTGTAGGTGTGTCAACCACCGACTTCTGGGAAAAGTGGGCTTCTGAGAGCTGACTACGACGATGACAGCAGCAATGGAGCCAGCCGGAGGTGAGTTACTGTGCCAACTAGCCCTTGTCCCATCTCATTCTCATTTATTACGATTTTAAAAAATGGATAGATTCACATGAGTATAGCGCTGTCATGTATGCCTACTGCTCCATAGCCTATAGTTAGCATGGTAGGACTGACACCTTCATTTTATATCTCTTTCTCAATGCAACTGCTCCAGATTGCCAGTAGGATTAGGTGTCCGAAGTTGACGTTTCAAACAATTTATTAATTTATTCATCAATCTCGGGGAGGAGACGTCCAAATATATCATCTCTCCCGCTTGCTCCGTATTTTTATGCTTTGCTCTTTACCAAGTAGCAAGAATTTCTAGGGGTGATTGATTTTGGGGCTTCCCAAATTAACATGCATTGGTCTTTATTTAATACCTATGCTTAGTGCTTACAGATTGCTTGTTGTTCTTCCATAGCTTTCCAAGGCTGCTTATTGACGGGCCTTATGGAGCGCCAGCCCAAGACTACAAGCAGTACGAGGTGGTCCTGCTGGTGGGGCTGGGCATCGGGGCCACGCCCTTCATCAGCATCGTCAAGGACATCGTCAACAACATGAAGGAATTGGAGGCCCTGGGACTGGCTGACGACGACATCGACGATGACGGCAACATCGAGAGAGGCAGCTCGCACAAGCGGTCGGCGTCGGTGTCGACGTCGGCAGCTTCTTCGTTCAAGACTCGGCGGGCCTACTTTTACTGGGTGACGCGGGAGCAGGGGTCGTTCGAGTGGTTCCGGGGAGTGATGAACGAGGTGGCGGAAACGGACAAGAAGGGAGTGATCGAGCTCCACAACTACTGCACTAGCGTGTACGAGGAGGGCGACGTGCGTTCCGCCCTCATCGCCATGCTGCAGTCCCTCAACCACGCCAAGCACGGCTTGGACGTCGTCTCGGGCACTCGGGTCAAGTCGCACTTCGCCCGCCCCAATTGGCGGACAGTGTACAAACGCATCGCCCTCAAGCACCGCGATAAGCGCATTGGTACGTCACCTTTCCCAGTTCCCACCATCCATGACATCTAGATGAGTTTGGTGAAGTAGCATTGATTCTAACAACTGAGTAAAAAATGTTAAAAAACATCGAATAGGTCATCAAGTCTTAATTAAAATGCTTCATCACTTGGCGTATGGTGCGCTTTAACAAACATCGATAGTGGCTGATCAGAACAAAATCTTAGAGCTATAGCAGATTTATAGGCTTCATATTCTTTCATTTTACTATTATAATGAAATGGACAGCAACCGTTAAATTATAGTCACGCCGAATGAAATGGACAGCAATTAACTTCTTGTGTATTATTAATGACGCATCACAATGTTCGATAAGTTTATTGTTCGAGGCCACTTCCGTGAAGTTTTGGATTTTAAGCTTAACGCTGAAGATTTTGTTCGACTGCAGGCGTGTTCTACTGTGGAGCTCCGACTCTGACGAAGGAGCTACGCGAGCTGGCGTACGATTTTTCACACAAGACCAGCACAAAGTTCGACTTCCACAAAGAGAACTTTTGAGCAGAGCAGCAGACACATTTTAGACTAATGGAGGGTTGCGTGCTGCATACTAATACAAATAAATCACATCCTTCGAGTGGTTTACCACTAATATTAGGGCATCCCCCCCTAAGTTATTGTAATGCTTCGTGATTGTTGATATAGATTTGATGTACAAAGACCTGAATTGGTCAACTACTAATGTTACAGGGTCGAGATGTTCCTGGTACATATGTAGTCTCAGCAAGGAGGGGCAAAGGTACCCTCTTGTTGTTTGAATTATTTACTTCTACATTGCTGAATTGTTGATAATATAGGACGTTTTATGTCGTTTCGAATAAAATGACACTGTAAATACGATTGGTTTTTTTATTGCTGCAAAAAGAATTACTTAAAGCTCTCTAGGATAGTTCTTATGAAGGTCCCTATTGCACGTTTCAGGACCCTTTAATCCTATTTATTAAATTGTAATACTGATCTGGACAACAATTTCTCCTAGGATTTATCAATGGACCTCAAGTTTTGTTTTAAATTCTCTTTTCAAAATGACACATTTTCTTCTATAAAATATGTTTAAAAAACATATACCCCTTGATCTAATTAAGTGCCCATTTAGACAAGGAGGCAGTGGCGTGATCAGATCAACTTAATAAAGCTAGATATATCTACGTTTTTTCACTTTGATATTTCATTTAAAAACAAGAACCCAAATCAATTGGACCAGAATAGTATTCTAAAATAATTTATTTGAATTTTCCCATTTAAATTTGGTCAATTCTATCTCTAGATGATTTGATATAAGAGTCGTCAAATCATTCAAGGAGAGCAACGTGCCTCAGCTTATTCAGGTTGCCCACACTGTCTTTGATGTTATCATGCAAAGAAATAGAGCAACTTTTATTGACCAACCTCTCTAAACTTCCAAATCATCGTTGAAATCTTGTTCTTACCTAACACACAGGGATCCAAGTTTTGCCTAACGTCAAACCGACCATCATTCTAAACATATCATGTCAATTAAATTTAAAATTTTATGTTCAAGTAAACGTGTGTTTAAGGGGAAAAAGAAAGGTGCAAAAATAAAATTTAAGTTTTTTTTTAAAAAAAAAATGTCGTCCCCTTTAAATTAACTATAAAAAACACATTGTTAGTTCTTTCGAGTAATTACGCTTTTAAATCCACTAAATTGGTGCATCCTCACCCGTCAATCCACCCTAATTAATCACTTTCGTTATCATTATTAAAAACCACTTCCACTTGCCTATCTATATTTCATTAACACTTGTTGTCGACTGGTTATTGTATCGCATCAGGATAGCTCTCAAGGAGACAAAACAACAAAGAATACCATAAACGATCATTCAAAATTTGTGACAAGATTAATATGTTTTATGATTTAATTAGACTTTTAAATGGTTATATGTTTCTAGGTATGTTCTAATGTCATACAATTTGCTAAACTCATGCCTTAGGAAAGAGTCTTCTTTCATAAGTGTGCATCAATATAGTTCATCCAGCAATAGTTCTTTTGCGTGCATCAATATAGTTCATTCGGGATGGTAATCTATATGCACTACTAGAAGTGGAGTCTTGGTGTGCCCATTTTAAGATTGCTTCTAGGCAATTTGGATGATCACAATGGTCCTCAAATTAAATTTATTTGACACTATCATTTTTCCCAAATCTTAGAGGTCATCATGTATAAGTCGGTATGCCATATGCGCAAATCAGGTTGTCGACTGAATTCAAGTTCATAATTATGTTATCAAGGGCCATAATTAACTGCAACTCTTCAAAATGACAGCAAAAATCAGCTGTCTAAATATCAATTTTTCTTTCTTGAAAATTTTGAGGTGGTTCTTATATGCTATCTTTTCATAATCCAAAGGCTTTTAGAGAGGTTGAATATTTTTCCTCCAGAACCCATCTTCAAATTACTAGGGATTAAATAAAACAGCTGAATTTCATATTTGACATAATTATAAGTGATAAAACGAAATTACTATTACTAGCCAAAATTAAACATTACTAAATATTTTTTATTAAAAAAAAAGGTGCCAAAGTAAACATAAATTTCAAAGGGATTTGACATAATCTCCACTCGAGGAAAACTATATAAAAGAATTAATGAACCTCACAAGAGTTGCATGGCCTGCCAAAATTTAGAACAATGAGAAGCAAAACACTTATTTAAAGAGAAAAAATGGGTGAAACAGAGCACTTGAAGGAATAATTTCTTCCTCAGAGCTCATAAAATTAAACGGAATACATCTACGGCTTAAAACAAAATTTAATATGTCTATTAAAAAGGAAAATAGACATGCCTTATGTTTCCCTCCTAGACTTCCTTTGGCGCAGGCCTGATTCATTTTCTTTATCCTTTTCATCTTTGGCTTCGCAGCGTCCTCCAACCTCAGTTTTGTCTACTTTGGCATTTTTGGATGCAGCGCTTACCTGATCAAAAGTTTCACAAGGTTCAACTCGAGTTATATTGCAGAGAATGCAGACATGATCAATTCTTTAAATGAAAGCCAAAACTCACCTCAGGCTTCTTTGCTCCAAAAATAGCCCTGGATAAAACACTAAGAGATACAAACGCTATGGATAAAAGTATTCCTACCGTGACGTTTGCTTGCTTCTCTGCCTTCTCAATGGTCTCCTGTACAATGAGCCAAAGTTCAGTACGGGTTTTTAAAAGCAATGAAAGAAACCTACACAGAGAAAAGAGAAGAAGAAGATGCTGCTTACAATGATTTTAAGCTTGTATGCCTCCAAGAAAGGAATGTCTGCTATCTTGTAAAAAACAGCAAATACTTGCTTCTGAAATCTTAAGATCGTAGCCGTAAACCCAGAGGCAGCTTCCTCAGCTTTCAATTTTTCTTTCTCAACCTCATACTTAGGCTTCCAAGTTTTGATCCTATAAAGCTCAGCAACCTTCTCATCACTGGCTATCAAAATATTGTCAAATATAATACCATCTTGCATGGTCCAAATCTCGATACCGATAGCAGCAATTGGCTCAAAATTTGGTTTGTCGAGCTCAAAGAATTCAGGGTTATCGATATCTTGTGGCTTCCAGGTACCCTTGTAGTTTGGGTTGTCAATTAAAGGGGCATGCCACTTCCCCTTGTATGCTGGGTTACTCTTCATTGGCCTCTTCCACTCTCCACAACCAGGAGCTTCATAACACTTTGGGTTGTCCATTTTTGGTGGCTCCCATACTCCATCCTCTTCATCATCCCAATCCTCTGGTTTTACAGATCCAGGATCATCGATCTCGTCCGGCTCATCATCCAACCATCCATCAGGCTTGACTGCTGTCTCATCTACAATCTCCATTGGTGCATCTTCATCCCAATCCTCTGGCTTTACTGCATGAGGGTCAGGAATTTTGCTCCTCTCATCCCAATCCTCAGGTTTTTTATCATCAGGGTCAGGTATTGTCTTGGGAGGAATAAGTGCTGGCTCAAAATCATCTGTAGATAAGAAATTTGCACTCTTCTTTTCTTCCCCATCGATGAAAATCTTAAGCTCATTGTCAGGTCTCAAAATAGCAGTGTAGACATGAGAGAGTTTATCCAAGGGGACATCGGGAGGGTATTTCAAGTGATGTTCAACAAACTTGCCAGTTTTGGGGTTTCTATGCTGAAAGATAAAATGCACTTTGTTCGTTGACCCACATTTATCTGGTCCAAACATGATAGTATAAGGAGACTGGTTGTCAAATCCCTTCGGTGTCCATCCAGGGGCTTGAGGACGGAGATATTTGAGATATGCCCCTCCGCATTCAAGTCCGTTCTGTAGTCGAACCTCAAATTGCAAAACTGTAGTTCCATCGTTGAGATTGGTAGGTTGATCGAGTTCCTTAGCTATTGCATACTTTTTAGCTTTTTCACTCACAAGAAGGCCATAGTCTTGATGTCCATTACTCTTTGAATGTTGCCATAAGCCTAATCAACTCAACACAAACAAAATCTACAACTAAGAAGGCGTTGAGTGCCTACCATTGTAACGGAAGCAAAGGATAGGGAAAAATATGAGGAAGCAAAGAAATGAAGCAGGATGTAATTGAGAAAGATTACTTTCGACAACAATTCAAAAGATGACCAAACAATCAATATTTATAGTTATATGAAAAAAAAACGCATTTTTTTTCTCACATTTTTGAGCTTTTACTGGTTCAGTCACTCATTCTAATCAAAGATATCAAGAACAAATGTCCAGATCATGCCTCGATCACAAAAAAAAACAGGTGTTTGCACAGAGAAAACATAAAGCATGGCAACCGATTCGAAACTTTGAAACCTTGGGATTTACCAATAAACATCAAATATATATATATATATATATATATTCGAAGGATGAACTGAGGGTCAATTAGGTACCTCCATAGCCCCCCTTCCCGGAGACGATCCACCGACCATCAAAAGGTTCATCAAACGACTCGTAGAACAACTGAATCAGAAGCCATAAACAATTAGTTACGGCTAAAAAACAAAAACATATTTAGTAGATTAGGGCTAGTAATACAACGCGCCTACCACATCCGACGCCCAAATCTGTAGAAAACAAGACGCGATCGACAAGAAGAGGAGGAAGGAATTGGCCATCTTGCTCTCAGCCTAAAGAGCGGATCGCAGGCACTCTAGCAAAACGTTAAGAAGAGGGAGAGCGGAGAGGTGCCGTTGGACGATGAGAGCGCGGAAGTAGGGATCGAAATTCATGATGGAGAAACCGATGACCCAGATGTCCTTGATTTGTCTCTCCACGTGGCAATGGCATGGCCCCAAGTAGAAAGTCAAAATCTCAACACTACGAAGATAGAGGATTTTTAATCTTGCCCCTAACTTTTATTTATTTATTTTAATACCCTTACATTTGAAAGTTATTTTTTTATCTTAATATTTTTTAGATTTATAAATTTTCTCTTTAACAATTTTATGTGAATATATTTTTTTATTAAAAAAAAAGTTATTAATAAAATATTAATATATATTTTGTGTGAACAAATTTTAAAATGATCAAAATATTCAAATTTTAGATGGTAAATTAATTTTTTTAAATAAAAATTACCATAAATTAATGTAAAAATTAGCAATGAAATTCTTTATTAAAATATATTTTTTATAAAGAGAGCCTTTATAAGGTGGATCAAATATTTTTATTTTTAGACCGTAGCTAATTTTTAAATCAGTTTATATCATTAGAATTGTTACAAAATGAATGTCTATAAGCTGATTTATAAATAATTTAACTTTAAAAGTTTTAATAAAATAGTTCGTTTAGAAAAAAAAAAAAACTAATGCGTCAGTGGTAAACTCAAAATGACAAGAGCTCAAAGGAAATTGAATTTCAAATTTGCCATTAGATTTGAAATAAAATTAGCACAAAAATTGAAAGTTCATTTGTAAATAGTTTATAATAGAATTTTGATAAAAAATTTATAGGAAAAAATGAATATTTCTTTAATGGTGTTGAGATTTTTTTTTTAAAAAAGTGTTATATAGAATATAAATAAAATAATTAAAATGAGAGAGAGCATCGATTATTTTTTGTGGTGGTAAAGTAATTTTAAAATTTAAAAAGAAATTTTATAAAATGATAGTTAGATGGAGTTGCATATTGAACTATAGTTTAAACACATGAGTAGAAAATAAGAATTATATAAATAAAGAGGTTTGTGTTAATGTGTAGACAATAAATAAGATAAAATAAAAATAAAAATATTAGAGCGAGAAATGGTACATATTAAAAGAGAACTAAAAATACATTTAAAATTATATGAGCATATACTTAAATGATCGATAAATATTCTAATTAGGTAATATAAAACTATTATAAATATATAAATTAAATAAAAAAGAAGAAGATTTAATTAGTAATGATAAAATTTATTTAAATATAGATAATAATATAGCAGTTATAAAATTCAATGATATAAAAAAATTCATATAATCAATCCCGGAATAAAATTATTATCATCAACATTAAGAAATTCAAAATGGTTATAATTTTAATTTTTAGATCATAAGTTAGTTGATTAACAAACTGGCCTACAATTTATTTGTATCATGTATGTATATTTTTATCATGCAAGGCCGAATAGACTCGTTTAAAATGACACAAATATATGCGATCAATAAATGTTTCAATTAAACGATATAAATTTATTATAAACATACAAATCAAATGAGAAAAAACCTATAAAAATTTGATTAATAACAATAAAATAAAATTTATCTAAATATTGATAATGATATAATAGAAATTAGAATCCAATAATATAAAAAGACCCCTAAAATTCCACGTAGTGAAATAAAAATTGATTGTTGATATATGATGGGAAAGGCTTGACGCCTTGACTCCATTAATAGTTAACAAAGGTAGAAGATCTAATGCAAATTACGAAAGGCACCTTTCCGAAAAAAAAAAGAAATAGACAAATAATTTGAATCTTTTGAAAGATCATTGTTATCGAAGCAAAATTAAGATGCATATTAATACCACAAACACGCCATAAAATTCCTAAGGGTAGAAATGAATTACCAACAGAATGAATGCAAACATCTACAAACGCCTCAAACTCTCAACTATATGTATACAAGTCAAATATCATGGCGCATCTCCTTATGCAATGTGTTCTAAATGTAACATTCTAAGAGAGAGAGAGAGAGAGAGAGAGAGAGAGAGAGGCATGTGCTTTTCAGTTTTAATGACACAAAAGTTCTTTTTCAATGCCTTGTTAATCTACAAGGGATACACCAGTTGGCGGAATTAGCAACTACCATTGTGCTCCCAACATTTTCAATGAATATTTCCTCTGTGTCCATAGGTATTTTCCATTCTAAATTCAGCCTCCAGCGCCTCTATGTCATTTGTTATCTCCCAGTTGCCTTTGTCATCTGTCCAGCTTGGGCGTGGCGGTTGGAGATCACATCTAGCTGATGCTCCACTCTCAAACTGGCTTTGTATGTCTTCAAGTTCCTCTGCATGCACAGTATGCCTTTTTGCACCAACCTCGAGATCATAGCTTGTCTTTGGTACATCTGGACTAATGGCTCGCCCCATTGAATGTGATGAGGCAAATCTAGTTGAATCCTCTTTCACCTTTGCTCTGAAATTATTCATGGACTTCGGAACTCCAGAGAAGAGAATCTCCTTGACATTTTGGAAGCACCCACGGTTATATGGATTCATTTTGCTGTCATATCGATATCTAAAATTCTCATAGGTAGTCTACAGAAAAGACAGAACAAGATATCATGCTGCAAAACTGGAGCATGCAAAACGATATAGTAACATATGACTTCAGCTGGAGGTACAAACCTGATTGGTGCATATTAAGTAAATATGGAAGGATGTCAAACCCCCAACAAACCAAGCTGCTATAAATGTGTAAATGATGAGAATTCCAGAAACAGGTGATTTTGCAACAGCTGCCCAAAGATTGCACTCGTGCACATCCATGATCTTTTTAAGATTAACCCAACAGAAGGCAAAGACATACAGGCAGAGAAGGGTCGTTGAGGAGACAAACATAAAGAACAAACGGTAGTTCCTCTGCTAGAACAGAAGCAAGAATAAGTCGCAAAGATGGAAGAGGTGGTGTTTGTATTAATGAAAAGATGGCGTTTGTATTTAGTAATCCATTCTTTCTTTCTTAACTTTGAATAATTAGATTATAAGGTAATCAAGAATCATAGCAATTAGCAAAAGATATGCAGATATTTCAGAAGGAACCTACTTTTAATATATCCTCAACTCCTAATCATGTTTATTTAAATTGTCAAACTTGAAGAAGAAAACTGCCGTGGCTCAGAAAAATGCAGTCAGTCAGTAACAATTAAACAAAATGGATTTGTGGAAGCCAAATTCTGAGAAGACCAGAACAGGGTACGGACTTCGCAATAAGATATTGTGTACCATTAGACTTGGATCAAAACTAACATCAAGAAAGGGCCTCCGTGTTATTGTTCAACCTGGTAGCCATAGACCATGAAGACCGTCCCAATACACACCATATGAGGGCTTACCCTATTCATGTGATACAAGGCTCAAACTCTGAATAGTGATTATTCAAATACTAGATTGAGATGTTGTCATAAGCATAATGGGCTCTAGGTTATACAAAAAACTAGAGTTCTTTTTCTTAGTATCGAGTATAAATTTGTAATTGTAGACGCCTACCTCATCCACTGCCTCTATTCTTCTTCCTATCATGCCTTAAAAAATATGAATTAGAATTAACATTACAAGGTGATAGCTAAGGATTATGAGCGGTTATGCTTGAATATGAATATCTAGTTTACAAGAGCTTACTCGTAACTTGGAAGAAAAAGCAGAAGGGGCAATAGATAAAGACGACAAATTTAGGAAAACAATCTTACTCTTCCAATACACTGCCCAACCCAGGGACAATGATGATCAAAGCGCTCCACACAATTGTTGCAGATTGAGCAGTGAGAGCAACGAGGGGGGCGATAAAGCATGCATGTGTTGCAATACTTGACCTTCACAGAAATGCCATTTACAAATACATCTTTAGTTGGCGGTAAAGCTGGAGCACCATGACTTCCTGACCACTCTGTAGATGTACCAGGTGAGACAATATCTGTTGGTTCAGGTGGATTGGCATTACGTGGAACAATTCCTGGATCTCTGCCAGAGGTAAGAAGGAGAAGAGTAATATCCTGCATGTACCAAGAAGCAAACAATTTCAGACAATCTTCCATGAGAATAATTACAAAGGTGAACGATCTAGCAAACATAAAAGATAAATCAATTTTCTTATATGGATTTTTCCCTTTAAACATGTCAACATTTGCTGTTAATAAGCACAGGTTACTGCTCTCATGTATTGATTGACCAAGCAGTCGAAGCTTCCACCTTTAACAGACTGAAGCAGACTGCAACTGTGATATGTAGTAATCAAGACATACATGGACTAATTTACTTAGCAATGATACTGGACAAAAACTAGTAGTAATTTACATTGGACCTAGAAAAAAAAAAGAAATTCATTATCACCAGAAAAGTACAACCTTTATAGTGTTATGTAATGAACAGACAGTGTTAAACTAGCCTATTAAATTATTGATTTTACAGTGGAGTCCTGCCTTCCTCCTCAGTTGGTCCATATTCTATGAAATTTAACCATAACTTAATATTGTTACAATATTGGAATGGCCATCTTATCATTGAGCCCCTCCCATTAACTAGGTGATTAGGAGTATAACGCTTGTGAGACTTCTGAGTTGGCAACATCCAAATATAATCAATCTCCTGACACTTCCAAAATTCCAAATTCATAATTATTTTATCCAGCTTTTATGATTGCATTATGGTTCGCCAAACTATGTAAACTTTACCACTATAAGCCAGGAGTTGTACTGCATAATTGTTTTCAGAATTTTGCAACCAATAGTTCACTCAATATATTAACATGCATATGATTGTGTGGAATCAAAGTACTAGCAGAAATAGCTGTTACTGAAAGCATATAATTATGAAATTTAATGTGATAGGGGACTTACATAAGCAGCAAATATAATAGCAATAGCTATAATAAGATTCCCAAACTGATGCTGGAACTCATGGACCAGCTTCTGTGAGACAAATATAGCAAAGAGAATAACAGGAACTGCAATAAGATTTATTGTGAGCACCAGAGACCTTGCATCTGGACCAAATATAAGCCTCCCTCCCCAAAAGAACTTCTGTATGATGTAAAGAAAGCTAATATCTCTTAGAACATCAAAAGTTGGTAAATTAACTAATGAAACCAAATTTGAGTCCTAACACAATTAAGAATGTATTAAATATTCCAGAATTTGCATCTTGAAGAGAATGCTATTTTCTAATGAAAAGTAGATATAGTCATAAAATCAAAAGAGTAGATATAGGCATAAAATCAAAAGAAAATTTTGCACTTGCTATTGGAACACACCAACTAATTCTAGGCAACCAATGTGGATTATCATATATTTAATTAGAAGAATACAGATACATCTACGATATGCAAAAAGATAAGATATTAGAACTGAAATATCAATTTTGTGGACTCGATCCAATTTGTACCAATAAAATGCAGATCAAGAAACAAGTAGGAAAGAAAATGTAAATAGGTTATTTTTGTTTCTGGTCTGTTACCCCAAGGATAAAGCAGGTGATGCCCTTACTATCTATCGTAGATCCTTTCAACTTCGAGCAGTGAAAAGGACTAATCTGAATGCAATTTTTATAGAAGATTCATAAATCATGTTGGTGTTCAAATAGAGTGCAGTCTCTTCTTTAAAAGAGGTGGGCATGGTGACAACCCAAATAAACGGACACAATCTTTAAATTCAAACATCTAAAAATTAAAAGAGAGAGAGAGAGAGAGAGAGAGAGCTGAGTGAATAAAAAATAATAATTTCTGGCACCCACACACACACAACCTTCTTGTGACCGTGCTGGCTTGGCACCTCACCATGTGGCTCTGCTTGGCACGGTAAGCATGCATTCATTAGTTTGGGTGTTAAAGTTCATGAATGGGCTAAAATCATGTCCTCAAAAGTCTCAAGGGCTTGGTAAAATATAAGTGTTCATAAAGGCATAAGAATACCATAAAACTTCAGTGTGAGACTAAAGAATTATGTAAGGCCTTTTGGTTATTTTCCTCCATTGAAATTTTGTAGCCCCTCCATTTGAAGCTTTGAGGCTTTTGCATGCTTATTATATCACTTATGAGAAAAGAGTAGTTCATAGAATATCCTCTGTTTTTTGACAGAGAAAGGTTAACAAGCCACATCCTTGGGCAGATACAAAGTTGTTGCCATTGTAGTATAACTACATAAGTGCCATCTTTGGGCATCTGATATCTACTGAGAATAACATAAAATGTAGAAGAAGAAAAACTTTCATAAATATTTCTGCAGCATGGTAACTTGAATCTAGTTAAGCAAAATCTACCTAGCATTTATTTCATGAAGATACTCCTAATAGATAGATTTCTAGTATGAATTATTACATAAGAATTGTGACTCTCTCAAGCTTTGATGTGCAGCAGTGCCTTCAAGGGAAAAGGGATTCATGCATTCAGCCTCCATAGTGAAAAGTTCAAAGTTATCATGTTGACCACTTGAACAACCATTTTGAAATACAAGTTTTAATCAACATATTAACTTCTTCATTGGGATCTTTTGTTAAGATCTTGGATCCTCATAATATTATATAAGTAAAACATACTCTGCTCTATAGGGATGAAGAAAACAATATCCAAAAATAATTTTAACTTTAAAAGATAAATATGTGATGTTCTTGCCAGGACAGAAGACTTGAATGATGGGTAGATGAGTAAACAAATAGACCCACATCCTTTTGCCGGTTCATTTGAAGCATAAAGATTCTGATTTATCCCTCATATCTAGTCCACTCAAATAACATGGACAAACTGTAGGCTGAATGAGAATCTTTTGTTAATTATCCTTTAATCCCCATGTTGATTTTAATATTCCTATTGTTAATGGACGCTGCAAATTGCTATAGTGTTCTTCCTTTTTTTTAGTCTTAACAAGATGTTTTGGTGTTAAAACAAGGTTTCTTTTGGTATTAATGTTCTTCCTTGTTTTGATCTCGATCATTATGTTTTTGGCTAAGCAGCACTCATGTTTTCTTCTTCCTAGACTATCGTGTTGTCCTACATTCCCAGCAGTGTGTTCTTCTCAGAGATGCCTCCTTCCTTCATGAGAATTGCTCGCGTTATTCGCTATTCACGACTGTTCTCCATACTCCAGCAGGTTCTTTGCTCTAACACACTGTTCTTCTGTGCTCCGGCAGTGTTCTTTCGTTCTCTGATGCTGCTATTATTTGTGTGCTCTTTTTCCTAGGCATGCTGCTCTTCTTCCCGGATGCATCTCCATTGGGTTCATGAATGCTGCTCATGTCTTCAGTGTAGTTGTCTCTTCATCTTTAAACCACAAATCCAACAGCACCCATATATGATTATTTTAATCTATTTTGCATCACTGTTTCTTGTTCTCTATCATATGTTCTATCAAGCAAATTGGTATCATAGACTTTATTATACTGCTTTCAATTTCCAGCTCTGCTCACAAATAGCATCACAAGCAGTTAATTCTATTTGATCTTAGAATGTCATATCCTAATACTAATGAACAACTTAAATAAATCTTTTGTTTAGGTTTGATTCTTGTATTTTGTTGTCACTGTTATAAAAATCTGAACTATTTCATACAGTCTTATTTCTTCATCCCTAGGCAACTTAAAATCCAGTGTGTAGGATTACCCCTTACCAATTGTATGATCAAAGGGATATCTTCATCTGACTCCTTGCACAAGTTTCTAGTTCTATAATTTCAAGATCAAATGCTTGTTTTGCCCTAAAGATCATTGCAGATGTTAACAAAATAAAGGTAGAATCAAACATTAATAGAGGTATAATTTGGGGAGGATAAATATATGCCTCCCAGGGGAATTTAGAATTTGATAGTAGACGACTGAAAACTTTAGAGCAAGGCAAGACTAATAGGATTAGCTAGAGCCAATAAATTTTGGCTTTCTCAAAGGCTACCTATGGAGATGAAAATTTATTTTATGTCTCAAAAATATTGTATATCATTGTCTTTGAGGATTGTGACCCTTGAATTTGATTTATTATTTAAATTGAAAACTGAAAATTGGGGTTTGATATAGTTGGTTAATAACTGGAATTTGATCTGCGCCTACTTAAAATATGTTTTTTTTTCAATGCATTCAAAGGAAGCTATGGTAAATCATGGTAGTCATAGCATGTTATCATCATGTGGAATTAACCAATAAACATATTGCCACTTGATATTTTGACAAACTATTCGCTGAAACTAATAAGAATAAGGCAATCATTCAACAAGAGTTATTAACACAACTAAAGTCGACAGGAGTTTGTGAAGAGAGAACAGGAATTATGAGGAGGATATTAATGTCTTTTTTTCAAATTTAGTTATTCATCCTTCAAATTGTCATACCATTCCAACTGAACTAGTAGACAAATGGATTAAAGGATATATCATTCCATCTACCCATCCATCCAAACAAAGAAATTCCCAACTATCCACTGATCCACTTATTCATCCGTTCATTCATTTGTCAATTCGTTCATCCTTCCATGTTCCAACTGGATAGGCCTGATTGTCATTGAATCATTATGGACAAATCAAAATCATCATAAAACAGTTTGTTATCTATAATTGGAGATCTGAAAAACATCGAGACTGAAGAAGGATAATTTAATCTTCCTCTTTTTGGAGTAAAGTTCCGTCCTATGCCTCTTTATAGATTTTTGCCTAACATAATTCAATAACAAGAACTGCTCCTCAACGGCTTGTTGATCTTCGTCAAACATATTGACTGTTCTGGTTATTATTTGACCATTTAGCAACTAGACCCTGGTAAATAAAAACCTTGTCATCTCAGAGATCCTTAACCACTGTATAGTTACATAATTAATTCAGAGTGGTTGAGGTTTCAGCTTATCCTGGGAATTTAGATTGGATATTTTCCTCTAACAAATATGTTAAATCATATTGCTACAAACAAGAACATTAGAAGTGATTGAAAAAGAATGGAAAATCACTATAGTCAACTAAGGTAAAGACTAGCAGTGATGGATCATAAGGTTTGCTTGTGAGGGGAAAAACAAAAACTGGGTAGCCGTTTGAGAAATTGGGACAATAAAGAATGTAGTAGACAATATTTGACTGTTTGCTATAAATCAAAGGAATTGCACGTGTGCAGTATCAGCAAGAGAATTTCTTTAAAACCTATAACTTGGCAACAGATTTTTGTAATGCATCTAATAAAAGATTCTGTCCTACAAAAGCTATGACTTCTTACGTCACATGCACCCACCAAGTTTGAAACTAAGCGACAAAGGTAGTAGCTCTAAGCGATTTCCCTTGAGGCATGAGGCAGCATTTATAGTATTCTAATGCTCTGGGTAAAAAAGGTTCACTAAATATGAAACAACATACAAAAAGAGAAACCCAATAGTGCACAAACTAAAGGTCTAAAGGACATGATGTTAGTGCCACAACTTCTGGATCAGATCAGAAGAAGAAATTTCATATGCTAAGAAAGAGCTTCAAAATTTCTTACATTGCTTCCTTGCCACACTTGATACACCCTCTTTGATGGACCGGTTGTCTCAATGATTCTCCGATTAGAGTCAGATACATGCCTTGGAAGTGTCTTTCCATACATCTTACCCTTCGCCCTACCAGATCCTCAGACACTATGATAGCCAACACTTCGATCCAACTTCTGCATTGTGATTTGCACGATATAGGATCCCTCAAGCTGATTAGAAAGTCAAGCTTCAGTTTTTACTAGTCAATTACCAGCAAATTGTAAAATCAACCACGCAAGAAAGACATATTTTTCTTCAAACACAATGGAAGAAGTCACAAATTTAAAAATAAGCTAATAAAAAGCATACCAAATTCCCTGACGAAAAGGAATGATGGATCAATTGTAAAATGTGAAAAAACTCAACTAGCAATCAATGAGCCCTAAATGATCGCTGCTAAATCCCCCGAAATGGCTCCCAATAGTACCCAAGAGACAAATGTCAGGCAAAGTATATCCTTTAGGGAAAAAAAAATATTGAAAACATTACAAGATAAATCTCCTATAAATTTGGCAAAACCCGCGTTTTGAAGAAGCACGAGAGAATGAGCGGGATAGCAACATTACCTCGAGGAAAGGAGAATGAGCGAGTGAGGAACCCTAAGCGTTCTCCTTCCCAAAATATTCTCAGCCGACGTGCCAGGCCACCTCGGTTGAGGTGGCTTGACGGCCGCAGAGGGGCGAAGGAGTCGTCAGAGGAGACGGGGATCGGTAGACCGTCCGGGCGATGAGCCGATCCTGCGTCTTCTCCAGCGATCTGTGTCGGGATCTGGAGCTCCTACGAGGGATGACAGAGAGGAGAGAGAGACGGTGAGAATATTACGCAGCTAATAAGAGCGAAACGGCGCCAAATAGTAGGCGAACGCAAACGGAGGAGAACAAAGAACAAGTCCAATTTTACAGGAAGGCCCCAATTTGTTTATCTCCCTTAAAATTTAGTGCCTTCCAGCTACGAATCTATAATTATTTTAGCGAGAAATTTTCAAAATGCCTCTCCGAATTTAACTATTTTTAAGATATCGTTAAAATTACAAGATTATATCGCGTGTAAGCCAATTAATTTAGAAAATTTGACACAGTGGAGGTGGTGGATCAGGCAGAGATCCGAGAAAAGCTCGGTGGCGCAGTCAGCGGCAGCAAAAACAGTCAAAGAGGCCAACTGATTCCTGTGACAGTGTTGCTTGCTCTAGCAATAAAATATTCAACAAATTCAAACTTCATAATTGCATTGCGTTTGCCTTCTTTTACTCTTTTTTTTTTTTTTTTTTGCCTTCTTCTTTTTCTTTTTCTTTTTTCTTTCCTTTGAGATCGTGGATCCAAAGTGAAGCGGAGCAGCGATGCACGCGCGCCAACCCGCTTCTTTTGCTTTTTAACCTTTTAAAAGATCATCGTCCGTGGGCTTCTTCCCTTCTTTTTCTGCATGAAGATGGATGGATCGTTTCGTATCCTCGACCTGTTGTTCGGCACGCCTTTTGAGAGAAGAAAGCTGTCTCCGAGGACCGGAGGGAGAACTGCAGCTCGAAAGTAAAACTAGATGATGATGGCTTCGTATCTATCCGCAAGATTGTTTTTACAATTCGAGAGAGAGAGTTGTTTAATCTGTCAAGTCCAAGTTGTGGCATCATCAGTTCTACTACGTTGCCGCTGTTCATGAGCTGTTTGTTCAGATGGGGAAAAAGGACAACAACGATTAGTGTATCGAATTCAGAAACCCCAAATATTCTTTACCACGTTTGCTAATTAAGTATGTAGGTATGCTTGCTCAGTGACATAATATTCAGAGCTTATTCTTTAATAACACTTTCTTTTGCCACTGCTACTTTTTGAACGCTTAGAAACTGCATCATCATGGTAAAAACAATATTAAAGAGTTATGTAGATTTTTTCCCCTCTTTTTTTTTAACAAGTCTAGATCCAATTGATGTAAAGATGCTTGTTATGGAGGGCTTACGCGTTCGAGACGATCGACTGTATTGCTTACGAAGTTTACTGTCGTCTGTCTACTTGTGCAACTGCAATAGAAGGCAGCCATAGAAAATTTGCTAAACTCTGCCCTAAAGCTTCAACAGCTACACTTCACATAATATGCCGCAGGATAATCTGTGCACTGTTAGACAAAAAGAAAAGATTAAGAGAAAAATAACACCAGCCAGAGTTATGGAAAGCAAATTGTCATTCCAGAGTAAAGCCAAATGTAGAGTGTTCTTAAGGAGAAGAAAGACATTTGGGTTTGAGATTCCATAGAAGACTGCATAAGAAAACCCATTTAGTTACATCTGAATCATTCTATGGGTTATCCTGACATCAAATATATGATAAACAAAAAACATACAGCTAAAAAGTAATGTGGTTGAAATGATGACTTATTAGGCTGGTCATTTTCCATCTGCCTGATTCAATGGGCATGGCTAGCAAATGCTTCTCCTCCCATTCCACTCGCTTCTTTCCTAGTATCTTCCTCTTCAGGGTGTCCCTTCGGGCCTTTTGTGACACGCTGTCTCTATCTCAAAACAAGTGGCACCATAAAGTTAGCCACTCGAGGTGGAGCGACTACGGAAGAGGCAGCAAAATGTTGCCAAGGTAAGCATCAACGGAGAAATTGTGGTTACCAACGTAGGTGCATGGGATTGCACCAGGACCAACTACATGATGACTCCACCGACAGCCCAAACTTGTGTAGCTAAATCCTCAAAAGTTTCAGGCAAAAGGTGCTCAATGTCAATGAAAACTCTGAACCAAACCAGAGAAGTCTTTTCTTGGCAAACGTAGTCAAATACTGCCCTAAGGTTTGAAGGTCAATGTAGAAGTTTGCTCTTGGGGAACGTGGTAAAATACTGTCCTAAGGTTTGAAGGTCAATGTACATAACCTTCAGCTAGCTGAGTGTTCCCTGAGATCTTGGAGTTCATATAAATTTGAAGGGCACTTCTAGTGACAAAATGACGGGGATGGGTTTTAAAGGATGCTTCGTGCCTTTGTAGAAGATCAAATCTAGATAGAACAAGCAAGATAACTAAAGTTGTCGTATATATCTATATCTCCCTTCCAGGGAAGTTGAGATATGCACAATGTTTAACTCGTAATCATGAAGAAAAGCTGAATACATGTGTGAAGCCCAATAGCATCTTCACCGCCCCATGCAAATATTTCACATTGGTTCCACTCCCCCAATCATAGGACTAGGTTCCCTCTAATACCACTTTTGGCAGTCCAGCACAATGCAAGAACTAAATAACAGACTCATAAACTTGATTGATAAGTACCATTGCTAAATGCTAACACAAGTTGACCATAATATACCTATCTATCAAGGCTTATAAATCAATAGAACTAAATCAGAATTAGCTATATGAGCAAAATTAGGGTGTAATACTTGTTTGGAATAGTAGAAAGAATAGACATAAAATGGGAAAGAAAGTGCAATGCCACCTATTTGGAATTGTTGTATTGATAGTGTTTTGCAATTATACATGAATCATTCCTCAATATTGACATAGCATATAGCAAAGTCTGGAAAGTGGCTTGGCATTATTGTACAGCATAAAACTCAAGACAGGTTTTCAAATGGATGTTTTGGTTTTACAATCTCATTGAAGGTCCAACTTGTTTTACTACCCAAACTTGGAACGAATGGCTAACATGTTTTTTTGCAGAATAATTTTTGACTTCTGCTTATATTAATGAGAATAGACAAAAGTAAGCACCAAGAGTAAGTGTTCATAATTTATGTATATAACTATATAAGTGACTAAAAGAATTTTGCAAAGCAGACAAACAGAATAAGCTTATCTTAGCAAAAATTACTAAACATTGTGGTTGATGGTCAAAGATGTCGATAGAGGTGTTTTGTTTCTTCTGACCCATGTTCGTTACCAGAAATATGATTAGCCAGTAGGCTATTTTTGTAGAAAACTGTCCTGTGCTCATAGTTTTCCAAGATAAAAATCCAAATCCGCGTGTACGACTTTGGACATCATCTACTTCTGTAACATCTCTAATAGAATCACCAGTCTCTATGGGCTAAGAATATATCCACAATCATTCACCATTATCTCTAAAACTTTTGGAAACAAAATCAGCCGCGAATCTGCCTTTCATCTAGCGTGACAAGTTGGCAGGAAGTGAGAAGAGGACCAGACAGTACTACAGTATTATGTATCTGTGCAGTCATAAATAGGACATGGTAACTGAGAATTAACTGCAACTTCAAATAAAGCAATTGCACTTTCTTCATAATGCCTTAATTTATTGCTTGTGCCCTAACTGCAGCTATATAATGGAATTTGGAGCATGCTAGCATTAATAAGTGCAAACTATTCAGAGTAAATTTTCCATAAAGCTTTTTCCATGTTTGCAGGATCCAAAAGTATTTAAGAGTTTTTCTCAGGGATTCCAACTACATTCATCATATTCATTATTATCTAATAGGAAATCTACGTCTTTCCTAGGGATCATCTAGCAAATATGATTTTTGACGAACAAATCCTATGAAAGGGCGGATCCATGCACTCTCATACCATAGCAATCTAGAATAAATATTATAGTAAACTGAAATTTGATCAACTTTAAAGTATATGGAGATCTTATAAGGAAAATAATACAGTAATCAGGAAGTTGATAGATAAATAGTTAGGTAATAAGTAATGAGGGAGCAACATAATTTCCAAGAATGTTTTTTTTTTACCTGTGTATTTCCAAGAACCATAACTTCTTGTTCTCTCAAGTCTCAACAGTTATCTAGCCAGCCGGCTGTGATTTAACTACATGGCTGACTTCATTCACCTAAATTGAACTACAAGCAACGTTCATTTTCACTCCCTTTTCACTCATCAACTTCCTAATCCTCCCGACATCCTCCCATCTCCTATTATTAGCATATATGTCAGCCATACTCGAGAATATCCCACTGTTATCTGGATCCAGTTCCAGTAGATGTTCTGCTGCAATCTCAGCAATCTCTATATTCCCATGTATCCGACAACCTGCCAGGACACTTCCCCAAACATATGTATCAGGTTTCATTGGCATCCCTTCAATCATTTCCATGGCTTCCTTTATCAACCCAGCTCGACCAAGCAAATCTGTCATACAACCATAATGCTTGAGCTCACGCTCAACGCCATAGCTACTCTCCATCTTGCTGAAGAAACTCCGGGCCATTTCAACAAGTCCTGCATGGCTACAAGCCACCAATACACCTAAGCAGGTCACTCCATCCGGCTGAACACCAACATCACTCATCCTATTGAAGTACTCGAGCGACTTCTTACCATTACCATGCATAGCTAGACCGACAATAACAGCATTCCATGTGAACAAATTCTTCCACCGCGTCGACTCGAAAATCTCTAAAGCAACACCGACGCAGCCACACTTAGCATACATGTCGATCAGGGCCGTGGAAAGATAGACATTAAGTTTAGCCCTGTTGTTCTTGATGTACTCATGGATGTCTTCTCCTTTGTCCAACTTTCCTAACTGAGCACAGCAAGACAATACACAGACCAAAGCAACATCATCAGGCTTCTCTCCTATAGCGAGCATCCGGTCAAAGAGCATAACTGCAGCCTCGAACTCATCCATCTGCGTGTATCCAGCCAAAAGCGTACCCCACGAGACTACATCCCTTTCAGGCATTCTGTCGAACAGGTTGCGCGCGTGCTCAATTTCGCCGGCTTTGAGATAGCCATCCATCAAAATATTATAGGACGTGACATCGCGAACCGAGGGGCACTCGTCGAAGATAGTCCTTGCTTCGGGCATCGAGTAGCAAGAAGAATAGGTGCTGATCAAGGTGTTGCGGACGTAGAGGTCGTCGGCGAAGCCGAACACGAGCGCTTGGCAGTGGAGGGCGCGGCCGAGGGCGGGGTGCTGGAGGCGGGTGCAGGCCTTGAGGGCGAAGGGGAAGGTGTGGGAGTCGGGGGGCACCGCGGAGCGGCGCATGCAGGCAAAGAGGAGGAGAGCAGAGAAAGGAGAGGAGAGAAGGGTGTGGACACGCATGAGGAGGTTGTATGGGAAGGCGGATGGGAAGGGGATGGCGTGGAAGAGGGAGAGGGCGTATTCGTCAGCGGCGTTTGCAGCGGCAGGGAGGGAGGCACCGTGGTCGATGGCGGTGGGAAGGAGGAGGGTGAGCCTGTAGAGGAGCTTGGCGAGGACGGGGGAGCCATAGAGAGAGCTAAGGCCGTGGACGGTAGCCTGGGAATGGATGGCCTTGAGGTAGCGGAGGCTCGTGCAGCGGCGGAGGAGATGGAAGAGCTGACGGTGGGAGAACTCCCGCGGTGGCATAGACTAAGCTCTGAGGAAGACGATGGTCAATTTAATTTTTTTAATGGATATTATTATCTTATAATTTAATTAAAATAATCTTATTAATAAATTTTATATTATTTTCATTTTAATGGATAATTTTCATATATTTAACACATAGACAAGTTAATACAAAAAAAAATTATTATTCATAAAAATCATTTATGAATAAACATAAATGAAATAAGTTCCAATATTAAATTTAGTTATAAATGTCTTACTTGATCTAGTGTTTTATTGCATTATGAATTTTTGAAAAAAAAAAATAGCTAGTCACCTAAACAATATTCTTTACTACACATAAATACTCTATTTAAATATATAAAAACAAAATATATGTTTGAAATAATTAACTTATTTTTAAAAAATTATTGATTTTAAATAATTTGAGCTATTTTTACTTTTTTCTTATGATTTTCAATTAAATTCAATATTTAATTAAATAATGAGATTGCAATAATTAATTTAATATAAAATTGTAATTCATCCATTTATTAGATATACACATCTAGCTTAAAGTATTCATAATAATATTTCATTGATTAGGAATAAAATCTAATTTCACCTACTCAATCTAATTTACATCTAGCTCAATATGATTTTTTTCTCTCTCTTCTACATTGTAATTTATTGGCTAAAAAGAATAAAAAAATTATAATCATCTTGATGAGATGTACTTTCGTTGAGGGTTTCAAAAGGCTTGTTTGCCCTTGTTTCCTAGCTCATTCATAAGCCCATTAAGAAGTCTAACGTTGACGCCCATTTGAGTCGCCGAAACAAATTAAACAAAGACCCATAAACAAAAAGCTATGGATCGCACAATACAAGCCATTCCCCTGGATGATCCAACTTCTGCCATGGCAGAAATCTACATGATCAATGCCAGCTAAAACATAGTCACTGCTCCATGCAAAGCGACAAACACATCTACAAGTAATCCAATTGCATGTCAGCATTATCAGCAGTGGAGCAAGCACTTGAACAAGCCACACTGCTGCAATAATAACCATGTCTCAACTTCACCACCACTCGGAGTTCAGAGATCGCATGTCGAAGAGACTTCTGACTCACATCGAGAGGGTCGCAAGTAACCATCAGCACAAGGCAATGGCTTGCTCAGCGGCAGTAGACTTCGCGAAGCAGAATTTTGACGGCTCGTATAACCCGCGAACGGAGAGCATTGTGTTGCTATAGAGGCGTTTCACAAATGAGTCGAGGGCTTCGCGCATCCAGTCGTATCGACAGAGTTTAAATGCATCTGCTACGGTCACCTGTTTAAA
Organism: Wurfbainia villosa; assembly: GCA_025175895.1. NCBI lineage: Eukaryota > Viridiplantae > Streptophyta > Magnoliopsida > Zingiberales > Zingiberaceae > Wurfbainia > Wurfbainia villosa. The sequence continues at coordinate 5,249,605 of JAKLTH010000193.1, read as the reverse complement.
GTCCAATGGTTTCAGAATCGAGCTAACTTGTGTATTATTGTTGCTGCTGAATGCCTATTACCAGGGTGTACAACAAGCACTCACCCACTTCCTGCCATGTACTTCTTGCTCAGGCCAGCAGTCGAGTTCTTCGGTTACCTTCATAGCAAACATGTAACCTTTACAACCTCCTTCCCGGCTGCAACTAGCCTGACTGCTCTTGCTCCTAAATACCCATTGACCAAGCTCAAATTCCTGAACATAAGTGATAATATCCATTACTTTTCTTGTCAAACTATGGATCTGAATGCTTTAAATACAAAGTTAAACTATGAGTGAGAATGCTTAATTAATTGGCAATGTTCAACAACGAGACTGGAACAAATTTCCTATACAAATTGCTTCTTTCTTTTTTTCATTGACATGACGTGTAGGTTGCTCTGCGTTAGGTTCTTAGAAGATTATCTTTCAGACAGGTAATATGTGGGGGCTCTCTACAGAAGCATCTCTAGGAGCAGATCACATGTGAGATGCAGCTGGAACCAGACAAACAAGAGACATATCACATGAAAATTAGGTATGCGAGAGCAAAGTTGAGTGATATCACAATCCCTTTGAGGTGAAATAGAGAAAAGCAATTGTCGAGGACAAGCTTGTTGGCCATGAAAACGACCACAATGTTACGAGTGGATCTAGTTTAAGTGGTGCTACAATCACTTAATTTATATCTGCATAAATCAGTATAGGACCACTTCCTGTGAAACACAAAAATTGAAAGAAGAATTCAAGGATATCTTGATGCACAAGAACACAGTAAAAAAGCTCGCAAACCCACCAGTTCAGATATTAAAACAAGTTGGAATTCCTTTGTTTCCTTATATTCAATTTAATCAACACAAATACTCACATCCAGTATTCCCCGAACTCCTGCTTCCTCCAAAGCTTCTCGGCGTGCGGCTTCACATGCAGTCTCATCTTTCTCCCAGCCACCCTACACCGGCGTTTCAATCGGTTCAGTAACCATTAATAGCCCAGCCCCACTTTAGACCTCAAGTTAACAAGCAGTGCTTACCTTTGGGAACACAAAATCATGTCGACCAGGTGAACTGATCATGAGAACTTGCAGTTTGTTAATCACATCATCAGATTGATTGTCTGATTCCTCATTTATCTTGTAGGGAATGCATCTGAAAAACAGCATATGACAAAAGATCAGAATAAAAAAACGATTTGTTTTAGCCATAGTTATGTTAATTTTGGCTTTTTGGCAACAACACTACAAAGGGGGATGAGATTGTACATCCTGCTCCAAAAAATTGTTACATCATATGGACAACCTACCAAACACCGAGGAGTAACAAGGTCCCCTCATGAAGGAGCTACAGCTAATAAATCTAATAGATTATTGCTAGTTTGCTACCTAATCTCGCAGAGAAATAAAGAAAGACTTAGCATTCTGCAATTATTTCTAAATTTTACCAGGTTGAAATTCCCTATCAAGAACAAGAAACCTTCAGCTTCGGAGAAAAATAAACAACATACCCAGCAACAAGCCGGAGATGGTCCTCGTAACGCTGCAAGTCGCGACCTTTCCGAGCCACAAGAGGCGACGCCATGATTCAGCGACTGAAAGCTTCGGTCTTTGATGAGGAGAAGTCGAGATAAGACAAGGCGAAAGATATCGACGAGTTCTGTTCTCACCAGGGTCTAGAGATTGGTTTTGGACGAAGAGCGAAACCACCTTGCGAAACCTAGGCAGCAAACATAACTTCCATTCCTAGTTCTAGAGGTCGATTTAGAAAGCACCCCTTCCCCAGAGATTATAACTTCCTCAATCGATCCTCTTCCAGAGCATTCGAGATAAATCCAAGAAAAGAAGAAAAGGACACAACTTGAAACGGAAAGCGAGCCCTGGGGAGTAGGGAAGAAGGGGAATCTTCAACTGCTCACTAATTGGAGCTGCAAGTGCTGCTGGTGTCGTCGCTTGCGCTGCCCCGCGCCGTATTTAATGCCGCTGGGGTCAAGTAAACGGCCCAAGATCAACATTTTTTGGCAATTAAAAACTCGGACTTTTTTAAAGCTCTAGCACAAGCCAACACCGACGATTGCTAAAGACCGGAAGCGAGATGTCAGAATCCAAGTTGGGGGGGGGACTGCCTGCGAGAAGATGAGGAGCACAGGCGCGATGGGATTCAAAATCAAAGGAGCCGCAATCCGCCCCTTCCCAGACTGAATTTTTTTTTTTTTAAAAAAGGGCGGATTTTTACCTTGGTAAACTAATCGTGGATTCTGGAATAATTGCATGCTGAAGGATAAAGACATGTTGGTTGACCTCTGGGAAATACTTATCGCAGCAACCGTTGACTTTGTTTCATCCACAAGTTGCATTTTTTTTTAGGGATACTAATAACCGTTTAAACATCTTGAAAATTTTAAATTCAGTCTATTCGACAATGGTATGTATAAAATTTTAACATGTTAATTAGTTCAACACTCCTTCCACTCGCGCCACCTAGAGATATCAATTCAAACTACATGCCGCTTCATTCTTTTATATAGTAAAAGATGATTATATTTACTTTTCATTGTCAATTTTTCGATCATGATGAAGAGAGATAAATCATTAAGAAGTTATGCCCTTTAATATAATAGTCAAAACGACGAAATATTTCTGAGTCCGAACGAAAAATCTAGATTTCATGTTGAAATTCAACTCCTATTCATTTATAACAGCATTTGCACTGTTTTAACCATCGAGTCATTCCGAGGAGACAAATAATTTAATTATAATTAGCGACATTTAATTTATTTCATCATATTAATAAAAAGTTATTTAATTATTAACGATATTCAAGAGACCACGGTAAGATCGGTTGTCATTGAGAGATGGAACTGAATTCTAGTGCTAGTCCGTGTTGCTTGCTAAAGCCCTCGTGTTCCTGATAAAGGCGGCCTATGGACTGCCAAAGATTTTCCATTGCAATCTCCTCGAGGCGAGGTTAGCCAAAGGCAACATAGTTTAGTGAGAAATTGTTCCTTACTATCGCGCTTTAAGGAAGAATGAAACAAGGAGACTTTTCAGATGGAGGGAACGGTAGCAATGACAGATAAAAAAAAAAAAGGAGATTAGATGCAAGGTTTTGAATGATAAAGAAAATTTTAAAACGCATTTTAACTCGATAAGCAAAAAATTTAACACATTTTTACTCGAAAAACAAATTTCAACACGGTCTATAAATGATATAAACAAATTTCAAAACTTTAAAAGATGTAGTTATATTCGAAACCGGGTCACATAAAAGCAATTCCTCTTGTTGGCTAAAAGCTAATTATAAAACCATAAAATTTAATTTGTGACTCGAGGCAGCAAGATTCCCTTTCATATCTCTCTTGTTACAAAAGTGAAGCGCTCCACTGAACTCGAATCGAATTCCTCTTCCCTCCATTCCACACCTTTGGCGCCACGTCCTGTCGAAGTAATCAGAGAATAAATGGTCGAGGCGCCATGGACAAAAGCAACCATAAATCTCTCCCTTATTTTTATTTCATGAGTTGGAGAAATTTACGGGTTTTGATAACCTTGGGCCACGTTAGCTTTTGGGATCAGAAGGGATGGACCACACGGTTTATGTTTAAGTGAAACAAAAGACGGGATTCTCTCCTTGATCCATTTTTCACTTATCTTGTTCATTTAAGCAAACAAAATGGCACAGATAAAGGCGTTTTTTTTTTAGTAGTAGTAGTAGTACAGTAGTCAAATTTGTTCTCTTCCAGTTGGAATAGGTATGTTTATTGATTCTTTGATTTCGATTCTGATTGATTTTGGATTTATCGACATTTGAATCGGTTTGAATCAGTAGTTCCGAATTGATTAGAAATAATTAGAATCATCCGCCGGCTTGAAACCAAAATTAAATCTAACGTCTTGATGCTCTTTTTTTCTATCGCAAAATAATCTTGTAAATATGTTAGTATGCTAAGAATTTTCATCTTTAAATTAACAATCGAAATCAGATCCAAATTGAAATCAGAATCGGTTCCGAAACGATTTCGAATAAGTTTGATAGACGGAAAAATTTTCATTTTAGGATTTCATTTTTTGAAAAAATGAAAAAATAATTTTGGTTGACGTTTTTCATCTTCGTCTTCCAAAAAATAAAGGAGTGTTTTTTAGAAAATTAAAAAAACACAAAAAAAAAACTTTTTCTATTTTCATTTTCATTTTTAAAAAATTAAAAAATATTTTTTAGAAAATTAAAAAATATAAAAAAATTGTTTTTATTTTTTATAAAAAAATTAAAAAAATAAAAATTCTCCACCAACCAAACAGAGAAAAGAAAGATCAATCAATGTGCAAGTGTTTGCAGCCAGGTTGAATGCAGATATTCATTTAAGTTAGAAAAACAACATTAAATGCATTCGTTGCTCATAAATGATGGCGAAGTCTAATCCTATATTTAAGTATCGTTTTTTGCCTTTTTTTTTTTTTTTTTTTTTTTTTGTTTTTTTGTAAATGATAATAGCATAAAATTGTCAAAACTGTCTTTCTTTTATATCTGACTGGCAATGCATCCGGAGTACAAGAACGTGGATTACGGATAACACACGATTTAAATAAGTAAACAATTGTCATCGAGTTCTACAATAATTCAACTTTTTTTCCTCACACAAGAGCTCACCTCTATGATTCATTGAAATTTGAAACCGACTGTACTAATTTACATTATAGTTAGAAAGATCAATGATCTTGGCCTTGTCAGACAGCAATCGCTTAGATTTATAGCTACTAGCCAAAATTGACTTAGTGTTCTTAAGCGTGGCAAAACAGTGAAGAAGATGTTTATATAGCTCCTAAGGCTACATCTTGAACTTCTAGCTAAAGACAAGAAGACATGACTTGTATCAAGATTGACGGGATAGATCATTAGCTAAAAATGTGTCGATTCAGAGTTGGATAACTGACGTTTTTTTTTGGACGAAATAGCGGCAATGATGAATCGGATTATCCTTTGTAAAAAGTGATATCACTCTTATATATCTTTCAAAATTGATTCCATGATTATATGAAAAAAAAAATAAATTACGTCTGATACAATGGAAAAAGTGAAAGGTAGGCATTTCGCCTTCGACAGAGATTGACTTGTACTCATCATATCCTTTGCATATTAACACTACATTGATCATTTAACTTTGTATATATATATATATATATATATACACGTTTGATATCCTGAGCATCCATTATTGTGCGCCCATGTGATTTAACCATAAATATTTAAATGACAGAAAAATTCAAGTGTGAAGACTTAGTAAAGAGAGTCCAAGTGTGAATCTTGACAAAGAATGTCCAAAGGAAAATCTTGGCAGCATAAGTCCAAACATATATAGTTTTGTCGGCGTAAAGTCCAAGTAGACCTTGGCAAAAGAAGTTCAAAGGTAAGGTCGTGACAGCGGAAGTCCAAGCATGTAGTCTTGGCGGTGTAAAGTCAAATAGAATTTGACAAAGAAGAAACCCAAAGCATGATGAAACCGAGGAAAACTTTTGAAGACAAATGCAAGGATGAAGGAGTCGTGAACTCGGAGGAATCTTGAAGGCGCAAGGCTGATGGAGAAGCTAGAAGGTTAAGTCTAAACTTAGGGTATATTTTCAAGTATGAATTAGTCATACTTGAGGTGTATCAGTCGACTGGCATAGTATACCAATCGATTGGTCTTGAGTGTTCAACACTTGAGAATCCGGAAGATTTGAGCAATCGACTGGGGTTATACTCCAATCGAGTGGTCAAGTAGTCAACTATGGATCCGACTGTCGAACATAAGTTTGGCAGTCAAGTGATGTATATCACCATTTGATTGATCTATATAGCTCGACAAAGGTGCTCGCCCTTGGCAAACTTGAATTCGGGTCTAGAAGTAAGTCAAGGTTTGACAGTCGATTGATATTATGACCAGTCGATTGCCGCAGACACAGAATGGATGATAGTCGATTGTTCATTGATTAGGATGATACCAGTTGATTGATCAAGTAGACGTTGAGCCGTAATGATCGCAATTAGGCTTTGTCAGAAATCGTTAGATCTGATCAACAGTAGCAACAGTCGACTGTTGTCGGACTCAATGGACAAAAACAACCTTGCTCTATAAAAAGAAGCTAAGGAATCTTGGAGGAGGTTAATGCTTTCATTCTAAACGTTCATCATAAACTCCTCAAGTCTTCCTCTAAGCTTTCAAATGTTCTTAATCTCATCTTCCCAAACTCAACTTTATCATCTTATAAGAAGAAGAGTGTGATTGTAAAGAAGGCTTCTTCACCTTAATGTTTTCATCAAAAGGAGCTAGGTTCTAGTGAAAGCTTATAATGAGTGATTCACCTTATGGATTGTCGTTGAGTAGGAGTGTCATATCTGAATCACGTTACATTGACGTATTAGCATTGTGTTCTTTGTTTTAGCTTTTAATTGTGTTTTTCTATTGATTCCGCTAACGATTTTTGTAGAAAATGAAGAAGCGCTATAGCCAATCCTCAAGGATCCTACATTAACATATCATCAATATATAATGATAAGATGATAAACTTTTCTTTTCTCAAGAAAGTACAAAGATTCTCATTTATTATTTCGAAACTATAAGATAATATGTTTCATTATCTTGACGCTTGCTTTAGGCTATAGATAGACTGTATAAGTCTACACACTTTATTCTCTTGGCCTTCGGTAATGTAACATTCTGGTTGTTCCATATAGTTATATAGATTACTTTGATAAACTCACTATTCAAGAAAGTGATTTTTACATCCATTTGATGTAATTCCAAGTCAAAATAAGCTACTTAGCTAAAATAACAAGAATCGACATAAATTTCACAATGGAAGAAAATGTCTTCATTTTAATGCCTCTTCAGCACTTCGAGGTTCTTCATTGTCAACTAGAAATATCATTAATGTCTCATCCTCAATGTCAAACCTTTTATGAGGTTTAATCTTACGACTACTTCGTAAGTTAAGCTGTTGTGAAGTCAACTCATGACTTGATAAATTACTCCCACTATGTTGACTAGATTCAAGCATCCCTTGTGATATTTCTATCGTCAATAAAGTAACATCCTCCTCAAATAGTGGAATAGTTTTATCAATGCCACCTCTTATGGAGAACTCAATTTTAAGAAAAATTACATCTTTCTACTCTATTTTGGAGATAATTTCATCTTGTTGCTCACCGATGAAAATATAATCCTTGGAGGCTTCATAATATCTTATAAAGATACACTTCTTGCTCTTAGAATGTAGTTTTCTATATTTATGAGTATTATCATGAAAAAAAAATAGTTGACCCCTAATGTCTTAATTAGAGTATTCAAATCTGATTTTCTATTTGTCTAATGTTTATATGGGATAGATGGAATAGATTTTGAAGACACTCTGTTAAATATATATGTTGTAGCTAATAATGCATCTTTCTAATAGAAAATTGACAAATTAACTTGAGTTATCATTGACCTAATAATATATAGAAGAGTTCTAGTTCTTCTTTCAATAACTCATTTTGCTGTGGAGTTCTTGAAATTGTTAACTATCTAATAATTCCATTATCATTACATATTGCCTTCAACTGATCAATCAAATATTCACTACCATGATTAGTGTGTAAGGTTTTAACCTTATTCTCTAATTGATTCTCAACTTCGTTCAAATAACATTTGAAACAATCTACTGCTTCATATTTATGAGAAATCATGTACACACGACCAACACACGTGAAGTTATCAATAAATCGTTGTTCTAGCCAACGGATCAAGGGGCATATCCCTCTTATTCCCGCATAATTTACCTCCCTTCATCATCATCGAGGGACCAATGGTGAGGGACGCTGGGGGCGAGCATAATCTCCTTTTTCTACAGGTGAAGTTATCAATAAATGCAATAAATAGGTGTTGGGTTTCCGGCACCGCGGCGTGTGTGTGTTCGATCATGTTTCGTAAACATGAGCACAGCGGAAGCAATTAAAAATAATAAATCTATATTTATTACAACACACACAACACACGCATGCTATTACAACAAGTGTAGACATAACCGTAAATTAAAATTTGCAATAAAAGGAAATTAAACTACGTTATACCTTCCGTATGACGTGTAGCGGGAACGGCATCAACCGGAACGATCCTCGTAAGAATCGTCTCTATCCGTATCCACGCCGAGCTCCTCGGGATGACTTCGCTAAGTCACGAGCTTCGTCTTCGTACGGGTTACTAGCCTCGTGTTGAAGACGACGTGATCGAGAGATGATCACGATCCGAATCCAAATTCGGATCCAAAACGAGTTCTCAAAACTCGCTTCTCCGGAGAGGTATTCGTCAACCGTTTGACGAATCCTTCGTCCTCCACCTCAGAGGATTACCGGAGATCAAATTCCCGGTAAGTTAGCCGCTGTCGGAGCACTAACCGTCGTCCAAACGACGCTCCGACGAGAGGAGGAGAAGCTGTCCAGAAAACTGGACAGCTTGGTGGAGGAGTAGGCGCCGGCCAAAACAAGGAGAGAAAAGGCTCACCTTGATGCCGAACCTATAGGAGATCGCCGGAGGGTCGCCGGAGGTTCACCGGCTGGAGCTTGGACGCCGGCAAGGGTCTTGGACGGCGGCACAAAGCTAGGCGGCGGCAGCTTGTAGTTGGGCGCCGAAATCACCAAGGAGGTGGGCGGCAACTATGTTGGGCGGCCAAAATAGATTTAGGGTTTTGGATGATTAGGGTTTAACAATCCCTTAAGCCCTCTTTTATAGAGAACTAATTCTCTTAATGGTTAATGGATTATATCCATAAAGCCCGTTAACCCGCTCCATTAGGATAAGTTAAAATAAACCAAACAATGATGGTTTATTTTAAGTTAAAACGAACCGAACCAACCTTTGGTTCATTCGTTTAATATAAACCAAACCCTTTGGTTTATTCTCATCCATTGGATTAGAACCAAACCATTTTGGTCCATCCATTACGTCTTCATAAGACACGCCCATCCACGCCCCATTGCGATCAAACGATTTCATGCTCGCTTTATGTTTGGTCCAACCAAACATAGTTTCTCTCGGTCTGAGAATCTCATTCTCAAGCTCGTTTTAAATCCTTTGGATTACACTCGTTGTGCGTGTGACCAAATAGGTTCTCGGTTTATGTTGGCCGTCTATAATTAACCATTAATTATAGAACGATCATGAGTGGCACCTAGTAGTACATCATGATCCCCAATTAACCTAAAAGATCAACGATCCGATAACTATTTCTCAAACCCTTCAAGAGCTCGAATGAATCGTGCCCCATTCCCTTCACTCATCTTATACCCACTTGGTTCAGACATGGTCTATTGTGTCACCCTCACTAGGGTCGACTACGCCACACCTAGCCCAAGTATCATTTCCTCGCCCACTGATTCTAGTTACTCCACATGTATCAAGAGTACTTTACTCTAAACATGTAATGCTTTGGCCAAAGACTTTAGTAACAATCCGACGAGAGGCCATGGGTATACATCTCCTCGCAAGGAGTGGTGAATCCTTTATAGGCTATTCAAACACCTTCGATCACTTCGACTTATACCCAATCATCTCGTCCACATCTCCAGAGATGTTTGCTTAAGATGTCAAAGCATAAGTCTCCATGATCAAGATGACTTGAATACCGCAAGTCAAAGGAACATCGCAGACTTAAGCCACAAGAAGAACTTCATTGACATATCTATATATGCAGAGAACCATATGAAGTCTTACTACCGTCACTCCAATGAACTAGTTACTATAACTAGCATCCACGATTAACTCCGACATCACTATGTCTCCAAACAAGGAGAATCACCGCTTGATACACCAAGGAGTATACCTCGTGCTAGTCTCGAATTGATGGTGTCGAATCCATCAATTCATCGACTAGGGATAATTAGATACATCACAATTACACATGTAGAGATACTCACTAGTTGTGATCCAATCACAAATTCTCTCATCGTGAATCGTATCGTGGACATTCAAGATAAATGAGTTTAAGATCCAATCAAATACATAAAACATGTATACTCAAATAGTGAATCTTCATTTATCATATAAATGGTTCATACATAAGGCGATTGCCTTAGGACATCTCTCATATATTACTAACAGACTCCCACTGGGCCTAATGCCAATCGCTACGGTATCCAATACCATAAGCTCTAACATGACCCTCAAACTTACTTTGAGGTAATGCCTTAGTCAAAGGATCCGCTAAGTTCCTTTCAGTGGGAATTTTCTCGATTTGTATTTATTTCCTACTGATGATCTCTATGATAAGATGATAGCGGCGAAGCACATGTTTGGTTCATTGATGAGACCTTGGCTCTTTCGCTGTAATTGCTCCATTGTTGTCGCATGAGACCGGTATTGCTTCAATGGCCGAATCACACCAAGTTCATGAACGAACTTCTTGATCCAAACCGCTTCCTTTCGCCGGCGCAATATATTCGCCTCGTGGTAGAATCCGCTCTGATCTCTTGTTTGGAACTTTCCAACTCATCTGCGCCCCATTCAAGGTGAACACGTATCGGAGACTGGAATCATCCTTATGTCGCATGCAGGCGCATCCGTATACCCGCGTATCACCATGTCCCCTTCTCCATATATTAGGAACACATCCTTAGTTCTTCTCAAGTACTTAAGGATCGTCTTAACAACCGCCCAATGATCCATTCCTGGATCGGATTGGTATCTGCTCGTGACACTCAGAGCGTACGATACATCGGGCCTCGTACATAACATAGCATACATGATAGATCCTATTGCGGATGCATAGGGAATCTTACTCATGCAAATCCTCTCGTCTTCTGTGCGCGGACACATAGACTTCGAAAGGTGTACCCCATGCCTGATGGGCAGATAACCTTTCTTGGATTCCAACATGCTAAACCTCTTTAGCACTCGGTCTATATATGTAGACCAAGCAACCATTTCGATCTATCTCTATAGATCTTAATCCCAAGGATGTAGGTTGCTTCTCCCAGGTCTTTCATGGAGAATGTCTTGGATAACCAAACCTTAACTGACTGTAAGATTGACACATCGTTTCCTATAAGTAATATGTCATCGACATACAATACTAGGAACACGACTGCACTCCCACTAACCTTCTTGTACACACAAGGTTCGTCTGGATTTTGCGAGAAATCAAACTTTTGATCGTCTCATCAAAACGGATATTCCAGCTCCTGGATGCTTGCTTCAATCCATAAATGGACCGTCGCAATTTGCATACCTTGGTTTTATCAACCGATGTGAAACCCTCAGGCTGTATCATATACACGTCCTCGAGCAGGTTTCCATTAAGGAAAGCTGTTTTCACATCCATCTGCCATATCTCATAATCATAATGAGCCGCTATGGCCAGGAGCATCCGAATGGATTTAAGCATAGCTACAGGCGAATAGGTTTCGTCATAATCAACACCTTATTTTTGACGATATCCTTTCGCCACCAATCTAGCCTTATAGGTAATCACATTACCATCCATGTCGGTTTTCTTCTTGAAAACCCACTTGCACCCTATAGGCTTTATGCCTTCAGGTGGGTCAACCAAGTTCGAACTTGGTTTTCATACATGGAATCCATTTCCGACTTCATGGCACCAAGCCACTTATCCCTTTCTGAACTTGTCAGCACTTCTTCATAACTGGTAGGCTCCTCATCATCAATGAGTAACACGTCGTTCGATTCACTTACGAGGAATCCATATCTCTCAGGAATATTGCGTGTTCTACCAGATCTACGAAGATGTGGTGTTACAATAGGTCCAGCCGATTGCTCATCACTATGAGTTGTCGGCTGTTGTGCTTCACCAGGTATCTCATCAATGTCTATTTGAGTCTCTCGAGCCTCCTCAAGCTCGACGACACTCCCACTGTTTTCTTGCAAAAGAAACTCTTTCTCTAGAAACACAACATGCCTTGAAACAAACACCTTTTGTTCCACAGGATGATAGAATTGGTAACCCCTTGTTTCCTTAGGGTATCCAATAAATAGACATTTATCAGACTTAGCATCCAATTTGTCTGATACAGTCCGCTTCACATAAGCAGGACAACCCCATATCTTCAAGTAAGATACATGAGGTTTCTTACTAGCCCATATCTCATATGGAGTAGTAGAGACTACCTTGGTAGGCATTCTGATTAACAAGTAAACAGTTGTCTGAAGTGCATAACCCCAAAAGGACTTAGGAAGAGTCGCATGATTCATCATTGACCTGACCATGTCCAACAAGGTCCGGTTACGCCTCTCAGATACACCATTATGCTGTGGTGTATAGGGCGGAGTCCATTGAGACAATATGCCCTTGTCTCTTAGATAATCAAGAAACTCTTGACTTAAGTATTCACCACCTCGATCCGATCAGTATTTTAATACTTTGTCATGTTGTTTCTCTACTTCATTTCAATTCTTTGAACTTTTCAAAGGCTTGGACTTGTGTTTCATCAAGAACACATACCCAAACCGTGAGTGATCATCGGTGAAGGTAATGAAGTAGTTATAGCCTCTAAAGCTTGAGTTGACATAGGTCCACATACATCATATGTACTAGACCTAGTAACTCTCCCACTCGTTCACCTTTTCGGTAAAGGTAACTTAGTCATCTTGCCTTTTAAGCATGATTCGCATGTATCGTATGAATCCAATTCAAGCGATTCGAATTCCACATCGGTGTAATTAGGACATGCGTTTCTTGCTTATATGGCCAAGAGCGACAATGCCACATATAGAGTCTATTTGATTATCCTTTCGAGCACGCGCGTGTTGCTCGCCGATATTGAAGATGTCACTTTGGATCGTCCAACGTATAAATGCCATTACTCAAAGTTCCAGGTTCCATAAAGTACGCCATTCAAAGTTATATAACAACAATTGTTACTAAAGCGTTAAATGGAAACCATTTCTATTTAAGCGAGAAATAGAAACAATGTTCTTTATTAGAGAAGGAACATAATAGCAATTGTCGATTCAAGACTAGTCCACTAGGAGCTTCAAAAATAAGTTCCGATGGCGCCGCAAGAACCTTTGCTCCATTGCCAACTCGCAAATTTGACTCCCCTCGACAAGTCTTCTTCTATTCCTTAGCCCTGTATGTCATTACATATATGTGAGTTACACCCATCCAATACCCAAGTGTCTAAGGAAATAGAATGACAATCAATAACGAAGATACGAAGAGGATGGGGCATCGGATGCCTTCTTCTTCTTCATGGACTCAAGATAAATCTTGCTTTCTTAATGGCCTTCCTTGCCACAATGATGGCAAGTGCCCTTTTACTTGGTTCCGCCTTCTTTGCCTTTTTCTTTCCTTTCTTCATTCTTTTGCCTTCCTCTTAGAACCTTTCTTTGAGGAATCAACTAATGACAGCCTTCTCCTCATGCTTCTGAAGGCTCCACGGTCTTTCATATTAAGGAGCTCGGGAATGGTGGATTCCAATTTGTTCATCCGATAGTTCATCACAAATTGCGAGAAGCTCTTGGGCAAACAATGCAATTAAGTCAATACTTAACTCATGATCCATCACAAAACCGAGGGTAGCTAGCCGCTCGATGTACCCATTCATCTTTAGCACAAACTGCACTACAGACGAACCTTCTTGCATTTTCGTAGTGAAGAGGAGCCTAGAGACCTCGAACCTTTCGGATCTCGCTTGCTCATCGAACAACTCATGAAGATGGAAGACCATAGTATTAGCATCCATATGCTCATGTTTGCCGGCTCGGTACCATCGCTAGCATGATGCAACTCGCCACCGAGAATGACCGTTTCGATAGACCAACATTTGTCCAGGTTGCATCGTCCTTAGACGGTCGGGAAGAGGCTCTTGAGGACATATGCAAGCTTTTCCGCCTTGAGAACAATTCTCGAGTTTCTAAGCCACCCGAAGTTAGGCCCGATCACTTGTTCGAATCCAAAATAGTGCGCAAATTCAAAGACGTCATGATCAATTTATTGACCTAGAAATACAAAACGAGCATATATGAGAAAATGATTTTAAAATGCATCCACATACATTTACAAAATCCCATTCATTTTTTCGAATTCAAAAACCCTTAAAATCACTTCGGGAGATCGTAGGTCCATCTCCGAATGGGCTGATATCCATCATAGATAAGAACAACCTTGGAGTGAGTCCAACAAGCCATTCTTAGCTATGATGGTGGGTATCAAGTATACCGATTACATATCATGTATATGTAACTATCACAATGTGCTATCAACTAATTGAATTTTCACACATACATCGGGTTGTTAACACATTAACAAGTATGCATCATATGCATAGCACCCAACTTCACCTCCCTTTACATCGACCTTGGAGAGAGTCCAACAAGCCGATGCTCTAGGTTAAAGCCAACCCATTAATCGGGACATAGTTTTAATATGGTTAGAGCGCATTCAACCAATTAGCCCAGCTTGGAGAGAGTCCAACAACCAAAGCTAACGATTGACCTCTGACTCTTACCATATTAGTATTAAACTATTCCATGGTTTGAACATATTCAGGTTCGAGCCGGGCTTGGAGAGAGTCCAACAACCCAAACAAGAAACAGAACTCTGGTTCTAACCATATCTATGGAAGGTGTAGGCTTTAATATTGATTAAGGGTTTTTATGTCTCATCCTCTTTGCATGCAAATAACTATTATCTACATGGCATGACATACATGGCATACATCTACATGTCACGACACGCATGGCATAATGTTATGCATCTAATGCAATTACATGACATACAATTATGTCATGTATATAATTTCCTTATATGTCATAACTATTTATGGAAATAAAATATGTTTAAGATTTGATTCTCCAAATCAAATCATAATTAAATTAGGAAACAAATTTCCAAATCTAATCACATATTTTATTCATGGAATTATTTGATTAAGGAAAATCTATTTAGGAAACCAATTTCCTAAATCATTGAAACTACTTATGGAAATAAAATATTTTAAGATTTGATTTCCCAAATCAAATCATGATTAAATTAGGAAACAAATTTCCAGAATCTAATCAAATATTTTATTTATGGAAAATATCAATTTCCATAAATACTTTCAACTTTTCAAAAGTGGAAGATTTCCATAAATACTTCTAGACTTTCCAAAATTGAAAAATTTCCATAAATACTTCTAAATTTCCAAAATTTAGAAAAATTCCAGAAATACATTATGACTATCGCAAAACCAATTTTACGATTATGTCGAAACACAACCTGGGCTCGATACCCTTTGTTGGGTTTTAAGACATGGCGTGTGTGTGTTCGATCATGTTTCGTAAACATGAGAGTGAAGCAATTAAAAATAATAAATCTATATTTATTACAACACACACAACACACGCATGCTATTACAACAAGTGTAGACATAACCGTAAATTAAAATTTGCAATAAAGGAAATTAAACTCGTTATACCTTCCGTATGGCGTGTAGCGGGAAACGGCATCAAGCGGAGCGATCCTCGTAAGAATCGTCTCTATCCGTATCCACCCGAGCTCCTCGGGATGACTTCGCTAAGTCCGCGAGCCGTCTTCGTGCGGGTTACTAGCCTCGTGTTGAAGGCGGCGTGATCGAGAGATGATCACGATCCGAATCCAAATTCGGATCCAAAACGAGTTCTCAAAACTCGCTTCTCCGGAGAGGTATTCGTCAACCGCCGTTTGGCAATCCTTCGCCCTCCACCTCAGAGGATTACCGGAGATCAAATCCCGGTAGTTAGCCGCTGTCGAGCACTAACCGTCGTCAAAGCGACGCTCCGCGAGGAGGAGAAGCTGTCCAGAAAACTGGACAGCTTGGTGGAGGAGTAGGCGCCGGCCAAAACAAGGAGAGAAAAGGCTCACCTTGATGCCGAACCTATAGGAGATCACCGGAGGGTCGCCGGAGGTTCACCGGCTGGAGCTTGGACGCCGGCAAGGGTCTTGGACGGCGGCACAAAGCTAGGCGGCGGCAGCTTGTAGTTGGGCGCCGAAATCACCAAGGAGGTGGGCGGCAACTATGTTGGGCGGCCAAAATAGATTTAGGGTTTTGGATGATTAGGGTTTAACAATCCCTTAAGCCCTCTTTTATAGAGAACTAATTCTCTTAATGGTTAATGGATTATATCCATAAAGCCCGTTAACCCGCTCCATTAGGATAAGTTAAAATAAACCAAACAATGATGGTTTATTTTAAGTTAAAACGAACCGAACCAACCTTTGGTTCATTCGTTTAATATAAACCAAACCCTTTGGTTTATTCTCATCCATTGGATTAGAACCAAACCATTTTGGTTCATCCATTACGTCTTCATAAGACGCGGCCCATCCACGCTTCCATTGCGACTGAAACGATTTTATGCTCGCTTTATGTTTGGTCCAACCAAACCTAGTTTCTCTCGGTCTGAGAATCTCATTCTCAAGCTCGTTTTAAATCCTTTGGATTACACTCGTTGTGCGTGTGACCAAATAGGTTCTCGGTTTATGTTGGCCGTCTATAATTAACCATTAATTATAGAGCGATCATGAGTGGCACCTAGTAGTACATCATGATCCCCGATTAAGCAGAAAGATCAGCGGTTGATCAGAACTATTTACGAAACCCTTGATGCTCGAATGAATCGTGCCCCATTCCCTTCACTCATCTTATACCCACTTGGTTCAGGACATGGTCTATTGTGTCAGTCCCCACTAGGCTGACTACGTCACACCTAGCTCAAGTATCATTTCCTCGTCCTACGGATTCTAGTTACTCCACATGTATCGAAGAGTACTTTACTCTAAACATGTAATGCTTTGGCCAAAGACTTTAGTAACAATCCGACGAGAGGCCATGGGTATACATCTCCTCGCAAGGAGTGGTAAATCCTTTATAGGCTATTCAAACACCTTCGATCACTTCGACTTATACCCAATCATCCTGGGTCCACATCTCCTCGGAGATGTTTGCTTAAGATGTCAAAGCATAAGTCTCCATGATCAAGATGACTTGAATACCGCAAGTCAAAGGAACATCGCACTTAAGCCACAGTAAGAACTTCATTGACATATCTATATATGCAGAGAACCATATGAAGTCTTACGGCTGGTCACTCCAATGAACTAGTTACCATAATTAGCATCCACGATTAACTCCGGACATCACAATGTCTCCAGCCAGTGAGAATCAGCTGCTTGGATACACCAAGGAGTATACCTCGTGCTAGTCTCGACAAAATTGATGGTGTCCAAATCCATCAATTCATCGACTAGGGATAATTCCGATACATCACAATTACACATATAGAGATACTCACTAGTTGTGATCCAATCACAAATTCTCTCATGCTGTGAATCGTATCGTGGACATTCAGTAAATGAGTTTAAGATCCAATCAAATACATAAAACATGTATACTCAAATAGTGAATCTTCATTTATCATATAAATGGTTCATACATAAGGCGATTGCCTTAGGACATCTCTCATATATTACTAACAATAGGAAGCTCCATGCCTAGTTTTCACATTCATTAGACCACAAATATCCGAATGAATTAATTGCATTGGTGAATCAGCCCTAATAGCCTTACCAAATAGTTTTCTAGTTATTTTTTCAGTAAGACAATGCTCATATATAGATAAGTTAATCTTAACACGAGGGTCTGATGGACCCTCTTTTGCTAATCTATTCATTTATTTGTCTTATATGTCCTAATCTAGCATGCCAAAATTCAACATTAATTTCTACATCATTAGCAAGAGCAATGTTTGAAAAATAATCATCAATTCTATAATTGATATCTTGTTCTATATCAAGAATCATAAAATCATTCATGACATAACCATATCTAATTAACACAGAGTTAATTCGAAGTTCCACACATCGATTGTAAAAGAAGACATATAATAGAAACTAAATTCTGTTGAATTTCAGGAATATAAACGACATCATATAGAAACAATGTATGTCCATCACGTAGATTGAGTTTGCAAGTATATATATATGTTGCTAGCTGATACTCGACGATACTTCACGAATGTGTTGGTGCAGGGGCACTAGATAATCGAACCTGTGTTTTGATTATGGCAAAGACACAAAGTTAAGTTTACATCATTATCTCACGAGCTATCAAGTGTGCAGAAAAGTATTAAAGCTGGAGCTAAAGGCTAAGCGACACCCGGAGGAAGTCGCGGTGGTCGGGCGACACTCGAGTGACTTCGGAGGGAGCCGAAGGAATCAAGTGGAAGGCCGGAAGCGAGAGCTACTATCGAGGTAAGCTCGTGTGAGTGAGAGATTGTAAGGTTGTGTCCTTTTTACGAGGACGACCATAGGCGGCGATCCGATTAAGACTTCCCGTGGAAGGTCTAGGTCGAGATCAGACGGTCAGAAACCGTCGCATTTATCATTTTCCGAGCTAACCTCTTATTGCAGGGAAGTGGCCAATTTGGCGATCATTCTGGACACATAGCGATCGTGATGCCCATCGATCGGTGATGAGTCATCGATCGTGATGGCGGCGACTCGACTTTGCGCTAGGTCAAAGCGGATAACGTTTGTGCGCAGCCACTTTGCGATAAAATTTGGAAAAATCCATGATCCGTTCCAAAGAAATAGGAGACAATTTGAGAGGCAAAGTCTATAAAAGGAGGGAAGATTCCACTCCAAATCACATCAATTATTCATCAAGTGCTCTCTACGCCAGCGCTTCAACAGTCATACTTGGCAAGCCAGCGGCAACCTCAGATCTTCTTCGTCGGCGTGACATCTAGTAATACTTTTTATTATTGTATTCGTTGTTTTTGTAACGAGGTGAGGTAGGCTTGTTGCCTCATCCTCGTACTTTGGATTTTGTGATCGTTGTCTCCTACCTCCAGCGAGGAGGAGGCGTTATAGTGCTTGCCCTCCGTCGCGTCAAGGACCGATAGGGCCTTGGAGTAGCAACCAGCGGGTTGTGAACCAAGTAAAATAAGCGTGTCATTTTATTTTCCGCTGTGTTTACTCATTTACTTTGCGTGTCGAGCGAACAAAAAACAAAAGTTTACGATCGCTATTCACCCACCCTCTACGCTTCTCGATCCAACAATTGGTATCGGGCGGGGCGCTAAGATCTCGTGAAACCACCGATCTAGCACGTTTGGTTTTTGTTCATATTTTTCGATTCGTATCTTTCTCTGGTTTTTATTCCTCCACTACTAATCCAAGACGAAGTCTTGATCGTTCTTTGGTTGTGTGCTTGCAAGTTTTCTCTCTTGGAGTAGCCGACGTAAAGCGGTCATAACTTTTCGCACAAGTGGACTCACATAGCGATCTACGTGCAAATTGAAACTCTCAGAAGATCTACATTTCTTACAAGGGTTTACCCTCGTAACAAGCTGTTTCCAGCCCCAAAATCCAACGTTCAGTAGCCTTTCGGGACAGAAGGTCGTAAGTTTCTAATTTGTTTTAGTTTCTTATTCTTCTTATTTATTTCTGTTTATTTCCTATTATTTCCTGCACTACTAATCCAAGACCAAGTCTTGGAATTCTCTTTGGTTTTATTTGTATTTTTGCAAGAGACTTAATGGCTCACATTGAGGGGTATAGCACCACCCGACCTCCGTTCTTTAACGGAAATGATTTCCGTTATTGAAAAGGTCGGATGGAGTGTTTCTTGAAAACACAAGTCGAGACTTGGATAATAATCCAAACCGGCTTTGCTCTACCCACCAATGATCAAGGAGAGGCCTTGGATTTCAACAAGTGGACAAATGCAACCAAGAGGCAAATCGAAGCCGATGCAAGAGCAACCCAAATATTGCAATGCGGCTTGTCCAAGGAGGAACTCAACCTCATCGGACCATTCATTAGCGCCAAAGACCTCTGGAATAAATTGATTGACTTACGAAGGGACTAGATGCTAAGGTATGTAAAAGAGATTTACTTTTAAATAAACTGTATAATCTAAAGATGCAGGATCATGAGACCGCCACCCAACTACATGCGCGGATCCAAGATATCGTCAACGATCTTCATTCGATCGGGCAAGCCATAGAGAACCGGGACCTTATAAGGTACGCTTTAAATGCTTTCCCTAGGACTACCTTGTGGGCATCCATGGTCGATGTCTACAAGGTCTCTAAGGACCTTTCGAAGCTTAGGTTAGACGAATTATTTTCTGAGTTTGAACTTCATGAGCAAACTAACGTGGTCCGGGCCGAGAGAGGTATTGCTCTACTTGCAGGACAAAGAAGGAAATTGAAGAATGAGAACCAAAAGAAAAAGGTAGCAAGAAAAGCCTTCCATGCAACTTGGGACAACAGAGAAGACATAGCTTACATGGCAAGAACGGAGGAGTCCGAGTCAGAATCCGAAGCCGAGTCCAACTACAACTCCGACTCCGACCCCGAAGATTATTTCGAGAGAATCGAGAGAAAACTCAAAGCCGAACCAAAAGGGAAAGTCAAGGTTAATCGCTCTTTAATTAGTACGCTTTACAATACAATTAAAATGGTTAATAGGAAATTAACTAAGTCCGAGTCTAGGGTTGAGTCGTTACTTGAGGAGGTTGAAACCCTCAAGCAAGAGGCTACTCTAACCCCTTTAACTAGTCAAGTTCAAGAGGGAAACTCAACTCAAATTGAAAAACTTGAGGAGGAGAATTCTCTCTTGAAAGACCAAGTTCAAGAGGTTGAGGCTAGGTTGGAAAGGTTCACGTTGGGATCTAAGAACCTTAATCGACTACTTGGAACCCAAAGAGCGGTACAACAAAGCGGACTTGGATTTAGGTCAACGACTACGAATAGGTCATATATGTCTATCGTAAATCGTAGTCATCAAAGAGTCCAAGCATGGGTCCCTAAGAACCTTTTGATCTCAACTCTAGGATCCAACACGTACTGGGTTCCCAAGGACCAAATCCACTATGTGGATAGACCGAACCGATTCAACGGTCTAGGGGGAGCCAGTACAAAACATGTTTGTGCTTTGACTTAGAAATTGCATGCTTTAACTTAAAAAGTTTGTGCTTTAAAACTTTTGAACTCACTTAGAACACGTACATAACCAACTAAAATCCTACGAAAGATTGAGCCTCGGGAGCCTCTTTTCAAAAATAACCAATTAGACTAGGAAATAATCTTAGGTGAGTCAAGTCATCATTTTCTTGAAAATGGCTTTGTCTAAGGAAGTGGTCGATGATCCGATAAAAGAAGGCCCCTGTGCCTCGCCACGACCTGGAAGCCATGATCTTGAAAAGGTAAACTTGACAAGCCTAGGGTCAAATCCAAATCTAACATAAAATTACTTGAACCTAAATGCACTTAATCAACTTAATTGAAAGTCATCTCACAAAAACACATAAGTATGACATGCTTGATCATATAGACACAGGTGAGATGTTAAGGATAATTTAAATATAGTTAAAACAACCTCTTCAAAATACTACTTATTTTTTTTCAACTATTGTACTTAACAAACCTTAGGCAAAAGTTTAGCGCCCCCTACATCTCTTATACTTCATATATTTGACTAAGGGGGAGAGCAAACTAACCCTAAAGGGTTATATTACAAACCTTTAGATTATTGGTCTTTGAGGACACACCTCGAACCAATCTATCTAATTCGCTAGACGCATGCTTGGACTCATAGTTGATTTATTTTGATGCATGCATATACCATATTGTCTTTCAACCCCTATTTTTATAACAAACCCCAACGTTTATTTTGATTTATGGCAAAAGGGGGAGAAGAGCGAAAGTTAAGGGGGAGTAACACAAAATTTATTTAATTTTGAAGAGCGAAAGTTAAGGGGGAGTAACACAAAATTTATTTAATTTTGAACTAAAGTATCTCTTTCAAAACTCACCAAGGGTTAAGAGGGAGTTTTGGTTAAGGGGGAGTTTTTGAAAATGACATTCATCATTTACTATACTTGGTTTATACTTTAATTTCCCTTAACTTTGTGTTGGTTTGCCATAGATCAAAAAGGGGGAGATTGTTGGTGCAGGGGCACTAGATAATCGAACCTGTGTTTTGATTATGGCAAAGACACAAAGTTAAGTTTACATCATTATCTCACGAGCTATCAAGTGTGCAGAAAAGTATTAAAGCTGGAGCTAAAGGCTAAGCGACACCCGGAGGAAGCCGTGGTGGTCGGGCGACACTCGAGTGACTTCGGAGGGAGCCGAAGGAATCAAGTGGAAGGCCGGAAGCGAGAGCTACTATCGAGGTAAGCTCGTGTGAGTGAGAGATTGTAAGGTTGTGTCCTTTTTACGAGGACGACCATAGGCGGCGATCCGATTAAGACTTCCCGTGGAAGGTCTAGGTCGAGATCGATCGACGTAAACGTCGCATTTATCATTTTCCGAGCTAACCTCTTATTGCGAAGTGGCCAAAGTGACGGTCATTCTGGACACATAGCGATCGATCGATGCCCATCGATCGGTGATGAATCATCATCGGTGATGGCGACGACTCAGCTTTTGCGCTAGGTCAAAACGGATAACGTTTGACGCGGCCACTTTGCGATAAAATTTGGAAAAATCCATGATCCGTTCCAAAGAAATAGGAGACAATTTCAGAGGCCAAAGTCTATAAAAGGAGGGGAAGATTCCACTCCAAATCACATCAATTATTCATCAAGTGCTCCTACAACGCCAACGCTTCAACACCGTCATAACGCCGACGCGACGACAACCTCAGATCTTCTTCGTCGGCAGCAGCATCTAGTAATACTTTTTATTATTGTATTCGTTGTTTTTTTGTAACGAGGTGAGGTAGGCTTGTTGCCTCATCCTCGTACTTTCGGATTTTGTGATCGTTGTCTCCTACCTCCAACGAGGAGGAGACGTTATAGTGCTTTGCCCTCCGTACGCGGTCAAGGACCGATAGGGCCTTGGAGTAGCAACCACTGGGTTGTGAACCAAGTAAAATAAACGTGTCATTTTATTTTCCGCTGTGTTTACTCATTTACTTTGCGTATCGAACGAACAAAAACAAAAGTTTTACGATCGCTATTCACCCCCCCTCTAGCGACGCTTCTCGATCCAACAGAATGTAGTCTGCTCCTTAGCTACATAGTTTGTTGCTCCTAATTCTATAATCCATAAAGGATAAAAATCAGCTAATAATACTAAACTAGCAACATAATACTCAAGAAAATAATACAAATATGGATTTACCTTTTTTGGCTCAATACATTCTCAAGCAAAATGATCCTTCTTGCCATAAGTATGACAAGTCAACTTGCTCTTAGGTTTCTGTCCCTTCTTCTTTCCTTTCATCTTCTTTTTGTTTGGGTTCAATCCAACAACAACATCAGATTTTTTTTTTCCCTTTCCCTTTTCCTACCCTTTCTTGAACCATCTTTTCTTGGTCTTGGATCCCGATGCACCAACATAACCATTAGCTACAAAAGTTTATCTAGATACTATTTCTATATGGCTTGAGACATTAGCGAAAGTCTCGATACTTTCACTATGAGTTAAGTTATGTTTCATCATTTCCTAAAATTAGGAAGGGAACAGATTACTACTTGAATCTGTTATTCATCGATCAACTCATGATCATCAATCTTTAACTCTCAAATCTATTAGTCATTTCCCTCAAAGCCATGGAAATTCGAGCATTTTTTTTATTGATGTCAAACTTAATTGTCAACTAACGAAGCTTGTTCAGACTCACTCTATTGTACTTCTCTCTAAGGGCAACTCAGATAGCATGAACCAGTAGAAATGACTCATATTCATAGACCAGATCATCTATCATTGAACTAATCAATATACCATTTGCAGTAAAACCCTTTTTCTTCCATATCTTATAGGCATCAAGATCACGTTTGTGTTGTATTGTGTTATGTTGTAGGACCATCAACAGATTCTATCATAACCTGATTTATAACCTTTAGAACTTCTTGTTCATCAAGAACATATTGCATCATGAGATGCTATATTTTATAATTATTTCCATATATCTTCTCTCCTTTATTGAGTTCAGTTATGATATTTTTAGTATTCATGATTTAACATAAATAAACATATTATTTAGTGATTCAGTACAATTTATATATATGTAATTTATAATTGACTCAATGTTAATTTGAGTTGGTTTATAAAATTAAGTGATAATTATATTTCTATTCATCATTTGTATGATCCAATCTAATCAACATTAATCAATTATATTACATACATCCTATCAAATGAAATGAATTAATCATTTCGAACTAATCATTAAAATAAATTGTCCATACATAATGACAGCTTAAACCCATAAACAACATAACTCTAAGGCACTAGATAAGTTATCACTATTTCGCTAGAACAAACACTAGTGTAGTAGCAAATGCAATCTCTATCTTACTAGGCTTAACTAGGGCAATCTTAGACATGCCTTTGTCAAGATTCTATATAGAACTCATGTTCAGATTCACTTCTGGATTCTCCTCAATCTCTGCAAGATCCTTTTCTTAAGGTGGTACCTCTGATCCAAATAGTGAAGTAGTTTTATGCATGACTCTACATATATAATGCACCCTTCATAGCTCCCTCATATGTGGTGTGCTATTCCATTGAGATTCATTGACAATGACCACACTAATGTCCAAATCCAATTTTTGTCCAACATAGGAAAATCCTATTGCTCGAGTCTCTAGATAATCTATCACGTCTTCCAATGTGCACTCTGACTCTATAAGTGGGATCATAAACTATCTCTTGGATAGTCTCCTTTAGCTTATTTTATAATATGTCACTACTGTTGGTGCAATCAACCCAGGTCACGATTGACCTTACTCGAGTTTGACTCGAGTGATGTTTTGATGTTTGACATAGGATGTTTGACAAAGTGGTTTGACATTGATGTCGGTTAATTTGATGGGGAGATTGTTAGAGCAATCGACCCAGGTTATAATTGACCAGACTCGAGTTTGACTCGAGGGAGGTCTTGATGGTTGACTAGGGTTGACCATGTGATTAAGGGAAAGTCCAAGTCATGGGTACTTGGCATTTGGGAAAGTCCAAGTCTTGAGTACTTGGCACAAAGGAAAGTCTAAGCATGGTCTTGGCATGGAAAGTCCAACATGGGTTGGCAAGGGAAAGTCCAAGCTTGAGTCTTGGCATTTGAGAAGTCCAAGGGGATTGATATTGGCGGCGTAAAGTCCAAGCGAAGTCTTGGCAGTGTAAGTTCAATGTGCCTTGGCGGTGTAGGCATCGTTAGCATGACATAGCCGAGGGAAGCAACTGGAGGCTAGCGCGATGAATGAACAAATCATGGATGACTTGGAGGGATCCAAGAGGCGTGAGGCTGATGGAGATGGCTAGAAGGCTTAGGTCTAGGCTAAGGGTGGTCTAGCAAGTATGGGGGCACCATACTTGGGTTAAAACCTCATTTTTGAGGTTGGCAGTCAACTGACATTATGACCGATTCGACTGTCGTGAGTCGACTTGAGTTCGACTGCCGTTTAAGAGTTGGAATTGCTGCGGTCATTGCTCATTGGAGCGATCGGTGATGTCGGTAAACGATCGTGATGTCGGCGATCGACGCTAAGACGGTAGTCGACTACCGGCTAAGTGTCGAAGCCGAACGCTCCGTAGCCGTAGGCGATCGACTACGCGCGATCGGCCAAGAGTCCCGTTGGAACTTTTCCAACGTGGATTGAGCCGTTGTCTCACACGGCCTGATGTTGTCAATCGATGAGGACTTATGGCGATCGGCGCGGTAAATCCAGTCCGATGGAGGATAAAAGCAGCTGTTCGTGGAAGGCTCGATAATCAGTTCTTTGGGAGCTTACTTGAGGCGATTTGAAGGCGATTTGCAGGTGCATTTCAGGGCCCTTCAACCTCATCCAAGCAACCAACAAGCAAAGCGCTCAAACCCTAGTTTGTAAAGTGTTCTTTACATTTCCTTATATTTTGCTTGTATTTTTGTGTATTACTTATTGTAATCCATTGTACGAGATTTCTCCACCTCCGACTTATTGTCGAGAAGGAGTTTATTGTTTAGTGGTGTTTGTGGCATCGCTAGGGTTCATACGAACCCAATCCGTGGAGTAGGAATCGTTTCGGTTCCGAACCACGTTATATCTTCGTGTTGTGCATGTGTTCGTGTTTGTTTCGTGTTATTGTTTTTATTATCATTATTCCGCTGCGCTAACACGATTTGTAGACGCAATCACGATCAAATTCCATCATCGTACGACAACGCGCTATTCACCCCCCCTCTAGCAGGCGCACAGGTCCCAACAAGTGGTATTAGAGCCCAGGGCTCTTCTACGGACTAACCGCCGGGAGCTAAGACAAAGAAGCTAGAGGGTGAAGATGGAAGAACCATTGGGATGGAAGATCAACACTCCAATTCCCTATTCCTTCTATGAACAAGAAGGATTTAGACAATGGAAGGCGAGAATTGAGGACTTCCTAATGATGAGGGATTTCGAAGAATGGTCCATTTTAATGGAAGGATATAGCTATCCAAGAGGACCAAAAGGTGGATTCCTCAAGAAAAAGAGATGGACCGAAGAACAAGTTCAAGCCTTCGAGAAAAATGAGAAGGTAATGAAGCTTTTAATTGATTTAATACCTAACAATATCTTGTGTATGTTAGGTAATTATGTAGATGCTAAAGAGTTATGGAGTCAAGTGGCAAAGCTCCATAAAAACTCATCATCGGTCCAAAAAGAAGAAGAAGAAGAGGAAGGATCACCCTCTCAAGCTCAAGCAAGCACATCCCCATCTAAAGAGCTTGAGGAGTCCGAAGTTGATAGGGAATCGACTTCCGGATCGGAGAAAGAAGAGGTGGAAGAAGTATCCACTTCTAGGATTGAGGAGGAGAGACCATCCTCAATACCGGAGCAAAATCAAGAAGAGACCTCAACCTCCGGGAGGAATGAAGAATTCATTCCGGCCACCACTACCGAACTAGGTAACTCAAGCAATTCAATTTTAAATAAAATCCATATAATTTGCTTTGAGTGTAGAGAAATCGGTCATTACAAGAGCAAATGCCCAAAGAAGGTTAGGAAAGCTCCACCGACGCCAAAGATCAAGGATGCCGGTTCTCCAAGTCAAAAGAGCAAGGAGCATATCATATGTTTCAAGTGCAACTTAAAGGGGCATTACTGGAGTCAATGTCCTAGGGGGAGCAAAAAGACCCAAGAAGGAGCTATACATGTAGGAGGAGCTTCCAAAGCTAACCCTAAGGTATTTTTGAATAAAGCTCTTTATTCAAATAATGTCAAAAAGCATGCTAGAAATAATTTTAGCAATATTGCTATTTATCAAAAAGAGCATGCTAGAAATAGAGAATATTGCTTAGGAGCTAAGAATGTCAACCTTAGGAGTAAGGAGAAATTTGAGACTAATGTCTCTAAAAACAACTTATCTAAGGACAAACCTAGGTTAAATAACTCTAGAAAAATTTTACCTAGGGAGACCATTAGAAAGGTGTAAGAGCACCTAGGTTTCAATCTTAAATGGACTAGACATATGCCTAAGAAGTCCAATGCCCATGATTTAAATCAAAATTCTAAAATTGGGCAATTAGAATTAGAGAACCAAGCCTTGAGGTCAAGGCTTGAGAAACTAGAAAAGACCCTTAGGAATATACAAAACCAATTTAAAGGGTCAAATGATCAAAAGCATAGGTCCAAATCTCAAAGTCAACACCTAGGACCTAAGAGCCAAAAGTCAACCAAGGGCAAACAAGGTTTGTGTCACAAACCTAAGTCCAAGGTGGCTTACCATAGTGTTTCATTCAATTATGGAACACAATCTAGGTCTAGGAAGACCAAGGTTACTAGGGAAGTTATCCCTAAGAGTAACCAAGGTTTGTGCCTAGTGGCTAGGATTTCTAGGAAACCTAGGGTAGCCACTAAGAAGGTTACAAGGGGAGTCACCCCTAGAGTTAACCATGGCAAGACCCAAATGACCAAGGCTTCTAAGCCTAGGAGGGTCATTAGGAAGGTATCTAGGAAGGTTATTCCTAAGGAATACCTAATTAACCCTAGGAGCTCAAATCGATTTTGGGTTCCTAAGAGCGTGATTGATTCACGCTAGGTGGGTTTAGGATGTGTCAACCTTGATTGGATGGGTAGTTAACCCAACCATCATAAAGGTGGCATTTTAGGTCGTTTTCAAGGTTATGGTTACCTTGGGAATGTGGTTTGATTTGAATCCTAAAGGCTTTTAGAATGTGCCAATATTAATTATGAAGTTTGATAAAATGATCAAATTGACACAATTTAGGTTTAGAGGTTGGTGTGCCATTTTGGGTTTTTGGCATACTTGGGAGAAAAGTAGAAATATGGCAAAATATGATGAATTATATCAAATGGCAATTAATATTAAGATTTAGGTATTATTGTACCTATATATTTTATATGTCATGCTTTGTTTGCCATATAACATGTCATGACATCATGCTTACTTTTATTCATTGTATATGTCATGTTCATATTTTAGGATTAAGGTTTTTAAATGTTATGTGTTTTTAGATTTTATCATATGCCATAACATCATGATCATTGGTCATGCTTAAATATTGCTATCTTTATGCCATGATCATTTCATGCATTAAATTGATTAAAATTGAACTAAGGACAATGGTATGACTTGAAGTCTCATTTATAAGGGAATCAAGTAGGGTTGCCTAGGAAATGCATGAAACCCTAGATTAAATGAATCAAAACCCACATCTCACATCCAATTGACATGTATGTGTTGGTGCAATCGACCCAGGTCACGATTGACCAGGACTCGAGTTTGACTCGAGTGATGTTTTGATGTTTCGACAAAAACATATGACAATGTAATTGTCATGGGAAAGTCCAAGTGGAACACTTGGCATTTGGTAAAGTCCAAGTCTTGAGTACTTGGCATGAAAAGTCCAAGTGGAACACTTGGCACATGAAAAGTCCAAGCATGGGTCTTGGCAATGTAAAAGTCCAAGCATGGGTCTTGGCAATGTAAAGTCCAACATGGGTTGGCAAGGAAAGTCCAAGTCTTGAGTACTTGGCATGAGAAGTCCAAGCATGGGACTTGGCATGAGAAGTCCAAGCATGGGTCTTGGCAAATGAGAAGTCCAAGCATAGGACTTGGCATGAGAAGTCCAAGCATGGGTCTTGGCAAATGAGAAGTCCAAGCATGGGTCTTGGCAAATGGAAAGTCCAAGCATGGGTCTTGGCATGGAAAGTCCAACATGGGTTGGCAAGGAAAGTCCAAGCATGGTCTTGGCATGGAAAGTCCAACATGGGTTGGCAAGGGAAAGTCCAAGCTTGAGTCTTGGCATTTGAGAAGTCCAAGGGTTTGATATTGGCAGCGTAAAGTCCAAGTGGGAGTCTTGGCAGCATAAGACCAATGGTTGGCGGCGTAAAGTCCAAGTGGAGTCTTGGCGGCGTAAGTCCAATGTGCCTTGGCGGTGTAGACACCGTTAGCATGACATAGCCGACGGAAGCACCTGAAGGCTAGCGCGATGGATGAATAAGTCATGGATGACTTGGAGGGATCCGAGAGGCGTGAGGCTGATGGAGGTGGCTATAAGGCTTAGGTCTAGGCTAAGGGTGGTCTAGCAAGTATGGGGGCACCATACTTTGGGTTAAAACCTCATTTTTGAGGTTGATCGTGACATTATGGCGGTTCATTGCCGTGGTCGACGAGTTATTTGCCGTCTAAGAGCTGAATGCTCAGCGGTCGATGCTCATTGAGCGATCGCGATGTCTCTGACGATCGGCGAAGTCGGCGATCGTCAGTTATTGAGCGAGAATGCTCCGTAGTGTGGGCAATCGACTCTGCATGGCGATCAATCGCCAAGAGATCCGTTGGAGTTTTTCCAGCGTGGATCGAGCCGTTGTCTCACGACAACAGTGACATCAGTCGACTGGTGACTTATGGCAGTCGACTGATAGGCGGAAATCCAGGTCGCGCGGAAGGATAAAAGGAGCTCGACGGGAGGATTTTTGGCAATGGTTACTTGAGCATCTTTGGGGCGATTTGTTGCTGCAAATCAGAGTCTCCAAGGCCACTCTTCAAGCAACCAAAAGCAAACAATCCAAAGCATTTGTAAAGTGTTTTCTTTACTTGTATTACATTATTCTTCATTGTATTTGCTTGTTGATTTTAGATTATTGTTGTAATCTTATTGTAAGAGGTTTCTCCACCTCCGACTTGTGTCAAGAAGGAGTATTTGTGATTAGTGAGTGCGTGTGCATCACTAGGGCTCTTTAGAGCTCGATCCGTGGAGTAGGAACCGTTCGGTTTTGAACCACGTTATATCTTTGTGTTTGCGTGTTGTATCTTTCGTTATCATTATTATTCTTGTTATTCCGCTGCGTACTAATGAAATTGTAGACAAACACGCGAACGATTTCCATCTACGTACGAATTCAACGCTATTCACCCCCCCTCTAGCGGCCTCAAATCTCCAACAAGTGGTATCAGAGCCCGAGGCTCTTCTACGGACTAACCGCCGGGAGCTAGGACAAAGAAGGCTAAAGGGTAAAGATGGAAATCCAAGGACAATTGGGATGGGATATCAACACCCCAATTCCGTATGCCTTCTATGGACGAGAAGGTTTCAATTCTTGGAAGGCGAGAATTGAAGATTTTTTGATGATGAGAGACCTTGAGGAGTGGTCCGCATTGATGGAAGGATTTGAATATCCTAAGGGACCAAAGGGAGGGTTTCTCAAGAAGAAGAAGTGGAGTGAGGAGCAACTCCAACAATTCGATAAAAACAAGAAGCTAATAAAATTTATTTTTGATTTAATTCCTAATGACCTCTTGTGTAGTCTTGGTGACTATGTGGATGCCAAGGAGCTATGGAGCGATTTGGCCAAGCTCCATGAAAGTCTATCATCGGTCCAAGAAGAAGGACCATCACCCTCTCAAGCTCAAGAAGAAACATCTAAAGAGCTTGAGGATTCGGAAGTTGATAGGGAATCAACATCCGGATCGGAGAAGGAAGTGGTGGAGGAGGTGGAAGAAGCATCCACTTCTAGGATTGAGGAGGAGATTAGAGTTTCCTCAACACCGGAGCATCAAGAAGAAGCTTCGACATCCGGTCAAGATGAAGAAGTTTAAAATTCGATTCCGGCACCTACAACCACCCTAGGTAACTCAAGCATATGTATTAATAATAAAATGCATATAATATGTTTTGAGTGTAGGGAAGAAGGACATTACAAGAGTAAATGTCCTAAAAGAGTCAAGAAGAGTCCACCCATGCCAAAAGTCAAGGAGACCGGTCCCTCAACGCAAAAGAGCAAGGAGCAAGTGATTTGCTTCAAATGCCGGCTACCGGGACATTACCGGAGTCAATGCCCAAGAGGGAAGAAGAAGGGGCAAGAAGGAGCTATACAAGTAGGGGGAGCCTCTAGGGCAAACCCTAAGGTATTTTTAAATAAAACTTTTTATTTAAATAATGCATCTTCTAAATTTAAAAATCAAAAACATGCTAGAAATTTTAATTCTCTTGCAATTCATAAAGAGCATGCTAGAAGTAAGGAATTTTGCTTAGGTGCTAAAAATGTTTACCTTAGGAGTAAGGAGAAATTTGGGACTAATGTCCCTAAAAATATTTTACCTAAGGGAAAACCTAGGTCAAATAACTCAAGATCAATTTTACCTAGGGAGACAATTAGAAAGGTGCAAGAGCACCTAGGTCTAAAACCTAAATGGACTAGGCATATGCCTAGGAAGTCCAATGTCCAAGATTTAAATCAAAATTCTAAAATCGGGCAATTAGAAAAGGAAAATCAAGTCTTGAGGTCAAGACTTGAAAAACTTGAAAAGACCCTTAGGAATATACAAAATCAATTTAAAGGGTCTAATGGTCAAAGTCAAAGGTCCAAAAGTCAAAGTCAACACCAAGGACCTAAGAGTCAAAAGTCAACCAAGGGCAAGCAAGGTTTGAGTCACAAACCTAAGCCTAAGGTAGCTTACCATAGTGTTCCATTAGATTATGGAACACTGACTAGGTCTAGGAAGACCAAGGTCAATAGGGAGGTTATCCCTAGAGTTGACCAAAGGGTGTGCTTAGTGGCTAGGGTTTCAAGGAAACCTAGGGTGGCCACTAAGAAGGTTGCAAGGGGAGTTACCCCTAGAGTCAACCTAGGTAAGACCCAAATGACCAAGACTAACAAGCCTAGGAGGGTCATTAGGAAGGTATCTAGGGAGGTTATCCCTAAGGAATACCTAATTAGCCCTAAGAGCTCAAATCGGTTTTGGGTTCCTAAGAGCGTGATTGATTCACGTTAGATGGGGTTAGGGTGTGCCAACCTTAAATGGATGGGTAGTTAACTCAACCATGGCAAAGGTGGCACTTTAGGTTATTTTCAAGGTTATGGATACCTTGGAAATAGATTTGAATTATCATCCTAAAAGATCTTAGGATGTGTCAATATTAGTTATGAAGTTTGATAAAATGATCAAATTGGCACAATTAGGGTTTAGAGTGTTAGTGTGCCATTTTGGGTTTTTGGCACACTAAGGAGATTAATGTTAACATGGCAAAATATACTTAATTATATCAAATGACAATTAATATTAAAATTTAGGTATGACTATACCTATATATTTTATATGCCATGCTTTGATTGTCATATGTCATGTCATGACATCATGCCTAGTTCTATGATTTTATATGTCATGTTCATGTTTAGGATTAAGGTTTTAAATGTCATGTGTTTTTAGATTTCATATTATGCCATGACATCATGATTATGAGCATGTGTTTATCTATCTCATCTCTAATGTCATAATCACTCATGCATTTAAGATAATTTGATTGAAATTGATTTAAGGACAATGACATGACTTGGAGTCCCATTTATAAGGGAATCAAGTAGGGTTGCCTTAGAAAAATGCATGAAACCCTAGATTAAATGAACCAAAACCCACATCTCACATCCAATTGACATGTATGTGTATTTATACACCCTAGATACATGTGAGATGCTAGGATATTAGTTAAGTTCAAGGTGCATAGTGTTTGCATCTATATGAACTAAAACTCAACTAATTTTATTTGTGGATCATTGGGAAAGCTTGTGTACAAGTCATGTGCATAGAGCCCAAGGAATATGATCCAAAATAAGGTTTTGAAAACATTTTAAAATCATTTTGAAAAACCTTGGTGAAGTCTATCTTTTGATAGCAATCACCATTGATAGAGTTGATACAAAATAGGGCCAAAATATTGAAAATTTCAATGGTTTTGAGTTTTGTATCAAACTCACTATTTTATGGGTAAAATAATTTTCAAATATTTTCCACCCATTGTGTGTGTCATAAGTATTATACGTATGAATTTTCATGATTTTTCGAATTACGTATAATTATTTATGAATTTTCAAAATTCATTTCTGATAGCTGAAAATCGAGATTTTTATCAATCGATCGCCTATCGATCATGTGTGTGGCAATCGATTGATTACCGGAGTCGATCCAGTGTCCGATTCGGGTTAACAAGGTTTGTTTAGTCCGTGTTCAGTTATGGAAAAGGTTCCTAATCACTCATAACCCTAGGATATGCTTTAGGAAGCATTATAAAGGGTGAAAATTCATTGGATATGGATTAGGAGCTGTGTTAGGTCAAAGTATCAAATTTAGGGTGAGTGAAAGTTCTATGTTGAACTTAGAACCTTAATTTTGATGGTTTAGAGTTCCTATTGGCTTAGGGGCTTCCCAAGGACATTGTTGGTGCAATGATCAAGGGGGAGCAAGCCTTTAGGGGGAGATATCCATCTTGGGATGATGGATGTGTTTTTCTCCTTGGAGAGGAGAAGTTATTGGGAGAGTATCATCAATTGGGAAAATTGATAGGTTTTTGATACCCAATTTGGAAATTGGGAGAGTGAATAGGATTGCCTCTCTTGAGTGATATGGGACTTATCACTAGGACAATGGTAGGCATCCTAGATATTTTTAGGTCAAAAAGGGGGAGATTGTAAGATCTCATTGGGACATGAGACATTGACCTCCTTGGAGAGATAACCTTTTTGATGTTAGTCAAAAAGGGGGAGAATGTTTGGGGGAGAACATTTGGAGAGTGTTTACCAATTTGGGATAATTGGTAAGGGATTTGAGTTAGTGGTCTAACTCAAATGATTTGTTGGGTTTTTGTCAAACATCAAAAAGGGGGAGATTGTTGGTGCAATCGGCCCAGGTCACGATTGACCAGGACTCGAGTTTGACTCGAGTGATGTTTTGATGTTTCGACAAAAACATATGACAATGTAATTGTCATGGGAAAGTCCAAGTGAATCACTTGGCATTTGGTAAAGTCCAAGTCTTGAGTACTTGGCATGAAAAGTCCAAGTGGGACACTTGGCACATGAAAAGTCCAAGCATGGGTCTTGGCAATGTAAAAGTCCAAGCATGGGTCTTGGCAATGTAAAGTCCAACATGGGTTGGCAAGGAAAGTCCAAGTCTTGAGTACTTGGCATGAGAAGTCCAAGCATGGGACTTGGCATGAGAAGTCCAAGCATGGGTCTTGGCAAATGGAAAGTCCAAACATGGGTCTTGGCAAATGGAAAGTCCAAGCATGGGTCTTGGCATGGAAAGTCCAACATGGGTTGACAAGGAAAGTCCAAGCATGGTCTTGGCATGGAAAGTCCAACATGGGTTGGCAAGGGAAAGTCCAAGCTTGAGTCTTGGCATTTGAGAAGTCCAAGGGTTTGATATTGGCAGCGTAAAGTCCAAGCGGGAGTCTTGGCAGCATAAGACCAATGGTTGGCGGCGTAAAGTCCAAGCGGAGTCTTGGCGGCGTAAGGTTAGCATGACATACACATAGACGGAAGCACCTGAAGGCTAGCGCGATGGATGAACAAGTCATGGATGACTTGGAGGGATCCGAGAGGCGAGGTGATGGAGGTGGCTATAAGGCTTAGTCTAGGCTAAGGGTGGTCTAGCAAGTATGGGGGCACCATACTTTGGGTTAAAACCTCAGAGGTTGACCGATATCTGGCGCAATGCCGCTAAGGGCTCGATCGCTAGTTCACCGCGAGCACAGAATCGCTCAGAGCCGATCAATGCGATTACGCTACCGGTAGCCGATCGACGCTACGTTGGCGATCATTGCCAAGAGATCCGTTGGAGTTTTTCCAGCGTGGATCGAGATATTGTCTCACGACAACAGTGGCATCAGTCGACTGATGACTTATGGCAGTCGACTGATAGGCGGAAATCCAGGTCGCACGGAAGGATAAAAGGAGCTCGACGGGAGGATTTTTGGCAATGGTTACTTGAGCATCTTTGGGGCGATTTGTTGCTGCAAATCAGAGTCTCCAAGGCCACTCTTCAAGCAACCAAAAGCAAGCAATCCAAAGCATTTGTAAAGTGTTTTCTTTACTTGTATTACATTATTCTTCATTGTATTTGCTTGTTGATTTTAGATTATTGTTGTAATCTTATTGTAAGAGGTTTCTCCACCTCCGACTTGTGTCAAGAAGGAGTATTTGTGATTAGTGAGTGTGTGTGCATCACTAGGGCTCTTTAGAGCTCGATCCGTGGAGTAGGAACCGTTCGGTTCCGAACCACGTTATATCTTTGTGTTTGCGTGTTGTATCTTTCGTTATCATTATTATTCTTGTTATTCCGCTGCGTACTAACGAAATTGTAGACAAGCACGCGAACGATTTCCATCTACGTACGAATTCAACGCTATTCACCCCTCCTCTAGCGGCCTCAAATCTCCAACAGTATGTGTATTTATACACCCTAGATACATGTGAGATGCTAGGATATGAGTTAAGTTCAAGGTGCATAGTGTTTGCATCTAGTTGAACCCAAACTCATCTTAACTCAACATGTGGATCATTGGGAAAGCTTGTGTACAAGTCATGTACATAGAGCCCAAGGAATGTGATCCAAAATAGGTTTTCAAAAATATTTTGAAATCATTTTGAAAAACCTTGGTGAAGTCTATCTTTTGATAGCAATCACCATTGATAGAGTTGATACAAAATAGGGCCAAAACATTGAAAATTTCAATGGTTTTGAGTTTTGTATCAAACTCACTATTTTATGGGTAAAATAATTTTCAAATATTTTTCACCCATTGTATTGACTATAAGTAATATACGTATCAAGTTTCGTGATTTTTCAAAATACGTAGAATTACTTATGACTTTTCAAAACTCGATTCTGATAGTTGAAATTCGGAAATTTCAGCTATCAGTCGACTGGTTACTGATAGGAGTCGACTGCCAGGTCTGATTTTGGGTTAACAAGGTTTGTTTAGCCCATTTTCAGCCATGGTAAAGGTCCCTAACCACTTCTAACCCTAGGATATGCTTTGGGAAGCATTATAAAGGGTGAAAATCCATTGGATATGGATTAGGAGAAGTGTTAGGTCAAAGTATCAAATTTAGGGTATGGAAAGTTCAAGTTTGAACTTAGAACCTTAATTTTGATAGTTTAGAGTTTCTATTGGCTTAGGGACTTCCCAAGGACATTGTTGGTGCAATGGTCAAGGGGGAGCAAGCCTTTAGGGGGAGTTATCCATCTTGAGATGATGGATGTGTTTCTCTTCTTGAAGGGGGAGAAGTTATTGGGAGAGTATCATCAATTGGGAAAATTGATTGGATGTTTGAGAAACCCAATTTGGAAATTGGGAGAGAGTATAGGATTGTCTCTCTTGAGTGATATGAGACTTATCACTAGGAAGATGGTAGGGGTCCTAGGTATTTTTGGATCAAGGGGGAGATTGTAAGATCTCATTGGAACATGAGACATTGACCACCTTGGATAGATAACATTTTTGATGTATGTCAAAAAGGGGGAGAAGATTAAATTACCAATTTGGAAAATTGGTAAGGGAATTTGAGTTAGGGGAATAACTCAAGGTTTGTTTTGTCAAACATCAAAAAGGGGGAGATTGTTGGTGCAATCAACCCAGGTTACGATTGACCTTACTCGAGTTTGACTCGAGTGATGTTTTGATGTTTGACATAGGATGTTTGACAAAGTGGTTTGACATTGATGTTGGACATTGATGTCGGTTAATTTGATGGGGAGATTGTTGGAGCAATCGACCCAGGTTATAATTGACTAGACTCGAGTTTGACTCGAGGGAGGTCTTGATGGTTGACTAGGGTTGACCATGTGATTAAGGGAAAGTCCAAGTCATGGGTACTTGGCATTTGAGAAAGTCCAAGTCTTGAGTACTTGACACAAAGGAAAGTCCAAGCATGGTCTTGGCATGGAAAGTCCAACATGGGTTGGCAAGGGAAAGTCCAAGCTTGAGTCTTGGCATTTGAGAAGTCCAAGGGGATTGATATTGGCGGCGTAAAGTCCAAGCGGAGTCTTGGCGGTGTAAGTCCAATGTGCCTTGGCGGTGTAGACACCGTTAGCATGATATAGCCGAGGGAAACAACTGGAGGCTAGCGCAATGGATGAACAAGTCATGGATGACTTGGAGGGATTCGAGAGGCGTGAGGCTGATGGAGGTGGCTAGAAGGCTTAGGTCTAGGCTAAGGGTGGTCTAGCAAGTATGGGGATACCATACTTGGGTTAAAACCTCATTGATCGCTAAGGACGGCGACAAATTGCCACCGATTGATTAGGTGAGTGTCGAGCAGAATGCCCGTGAGCCGACAAGGCCGATCGACGGTGATACCGGCAATGCGATCGCCAATGTTGGTAGTCGACTGCCAAGAGTCCCGTTGGAACTTGTCTAACGTGGATTGAGCCGTTGTCTCACAGCCTATGTTGTCACCGATCGGGGGACTTATGGCAATGATCGCCAAAGTAAAATCCAGCCCGATGGAGGATAAAAGTAGCTGTTCGTGGAAGGCTCGATAATTAGTTCTTTGGGAGCTTACTTGAGGCGATTTGAAGGCGATTTGCAGGTGCATTTCAGAGCCCTTCAACCTCATCCAAGCAACCAATAAGCAAAGCGCTCAAACCTTAGTTTGTAAAGTGTTCTTTACATTTCCTTGTATTTTACTTGTATTTTTGTGTATTACTTATTGTAATCCATTGTACGAGGTTTCTCCACCTCCGACTTGTTGTCGAGAAGGAGTTTATTGCTTAGTGGTGTTTGTGGCATCGCTAGGGTTCATACGAACCCAATCCGTGGAGTAGGAACCGTTTCGGTTCCGACCACGTTATATCTTCGTGTTGTGCATGCGTTCATTTTTGTTTCGTGTTATTGTTTTTATTATCATTATTCCGCTGCGCTAACACAATTTGTAGACGCAATCACGATCAAATTCCATCATCGTACGACAACGCGCTATTCACCCCCCCCTCCCTCTAGCGAGCGTACAGGTCCCAACAACTACAAGTCATAATATATATCATCTGTGTCATCTGAAATTGAAATCAATAAGTCAGTACAAAACCAACTAACTTTAATTATGTTTAGGCATAGAACTAACACATAATCAATCAAGAAAAATAAATTTTCTAGATTTTAGAAGCTCCAGTCGATTGATACACTGGACCAATCAATTGAACAATAACTCCAACTCAGGAAATCAAATTTCGAGTAAATTTGAGCTGAGTTTGAATGGATTACAAATACCCATTCGACAGTCATTTGTCACTCATTTGAGATGAGTCCGAGTGGGTTCTAAACACCCACTCTACAGCTAATCCTGAGTCCCATTTAATAACCTAGATTTGGTCACACTCAGGAGTACTCAGTCGAGCTGAGTTCGAGTGGATTCCAAAC
The DNA here is from genome assembly GCA_025175895.1 of Wurfbainia villosa. Classification (NCBI taxonomy): domain Eukaryota; kingdom Viridiplantae; phylum Streptophyta; class Magnoliopsida; order Zingiberales; family Zingiberaceae; genus Wurfbainia; species Wurfbainia villosa. Next base: position 5,210,979 of record JAKLTH010000193.1, on the reverse strand, counting down.
ACCCACTTGGCAGCCTAATCTTGAGTGTCATGTCCGAGTAAGTTCGATTTGGTGCTGACTCATACTATTATTTGAGTCTAAATGAGTTCCGAACACCTACTCGGCATGTTGTTTATGTACTCGACCTCATTAAATTTTCCACTCGATACACTGAGTACGTACTTGACATCCTAAGTTCGAGTGGTGTGAGCCGAGATCAAGAGAGGTAGTGCCAAGTCTGAATTCCACTTGGTTTCTATGTGTGTACCCGAGTGCCAATGCACTCGAGGCTTAAACTTGTCGTGTCTGACTTAGCACATCAGGGTGCCTAAGCACTTGGCACCATCCTAAGTACTCGGCATAAGCCTAGGTGCACTGAACAATCTGAATAACTCAACACCAATCGAGGTGTTCAACATAATCCGAACGGTTCAATACAAGCTGAGGTGCTCAACATCGACTGAGGTGCTTGGCACTGATCGATGTGCTCGGCTCCAACAAAGGTGCTCGACACAAGCCGATGAGTTCGACATGTGCCAAAGAGCTCAACAAAAGCCAATGAGCTTGGCCTCGACGCATAGAGTACCCACTTGGCATCACACAACAACTGTGTCAATCGTCATGTACATCCTCTCGGTTATGCCGAATATGTATACACTCGGCAAACCTAAATTTTCACTCGACAGTGCAGAGTTTCTTGACGGGGCCAACAATATACACAATTGTTGAGTACTGAATGTACTGAGTGAATAACAGATAGACAATATATAGAATTCATGCATATAACTTTGCTCTGATACCAATATTGATTCTTTAGATAGTGTTTTTATTTATAGAGCTATAAACACTTATCGTGCTCAGTCTTTTTTCAGTTGATATTTTTTTTGTGTTTGTATTGGTCATCAAAAGGATAATTATCAGCGAATAATTTTTTAGTATTTCACAAACTAAATTTCTTTTCTTTTCGGCGCTGGAATAACAGTACGTAGTACTTCTGCAACCTTAACTCTCTCTCCCTATGATTTCATCTTATGACTTGGACGGATATTTAAAGAGAACAATCGTAGCAATCGTAATCACGAGCTAACGTGCAGACTTGGATTGCCAAGAATATATACCACGGCAGCTTAAACTTAAATCGAAGGAGTCCATAGGATTCCTGCAATTCCAGTTCCTCCTGGAGGCTGGAGCAATTAGATGGATTGACGTTGATCTTTATGTGTAATTTATATAAGTTTACAAAATAAATAATGAATTACCATCCGGTCAACACTGTTAGCATGATTACATGCTGCAGTCAGATAAGGACCAGTAATATTTATTGTTTCCTTTGGCAAAATTTAATTAAAAGGTTGATAATGGTCGAGTGGGTTTGAAAACCGCTCCGATAAAAAAATCTAGCAAGAGGACAATTAGACTTTGGGTAAAGAAGCCTCTCTAGATCGACAATGATCAATTTATTTAACAATAGATTTGGAAACGACACCGATAAGAAATCTAGCTAGATGTCAATAACGATCGACTTATTTAGAAGGGGGTGGTTTGAAGCCAACATTGATAAAGAATTCTAGCTAAATGGCAATTGAAATAGGGGTAAAGAAATCTTCTTTATCCATATATCTTCAGTAAAGAAAACCTCTCTAAGAACTTCCTGAGCATTCAAATCTTCTAATGCTCTTAAAACTTTCTCATTCGGCGACTCCTTTCTCACCCATTAATCATTAGATCTTATGGAATGAGATTTAGGGTTTGTTTTTTTTCTGTCGTATGCCCATTTTACATCTTTTCAAGTGAGTGTGAGTCTCTAGGCCAGGGAAGCCTAGATGTAGTGTTGTATTTGAGTAGACTATGGTTCGATTATCACTCTTGCTCGAGCATCCTTTTTAGATTTAAGCCATTCAACTGATTCGCTAAATGGATCTGTTCCTCTTGCTGTACAATTCATGATAATTGTGAGAAGTTCCCAGATGTTGGGAATTGAAGGATCCATATTGAAACATAACCCCAGGGACTCCTAAAGCAGTGAAAACCTTTTCTTTTTATCCTCAACACATATTCTGCCAACATTTTTGTGTTTGCTTAGGATATTGTTGTGATTACCACATGTATAGTTTATATTCATAATCTATTTTTGTTCATTGTGTGAGGTTATGATTGTTCCTGTTCATAATTTTTCTGGTTTGTATTTAGGAGTATTGGTTTTGTTTATGATAGTTCTTTCTACCCCTTGTTTATTTATGCAGGTTTGTCCTTAATTAATATGACTTGATCACTATTTTTACTCGTTGCCAAGTGTCGATGTTCAATACATTAAAGATATAAATGTCTGGTTTACTAACTTCAGGATTAGCTATATATCTAAAGACGATGCAGCTTATGGAGAAAACTTAATTGACTGTATTCATTGTCTGCATTGGCATTTTTATAAGAAGTGCAACAAGGGAATCACTATAACAAAGGAATGAACTGATATGGAGATTTGTCCATGAATTTTGGACAAAGGAGAGTTGAGATGAAAAGGAGTTTCCTAAATTATATTCCCTGTTGTTGCTAGGAAGAATGAATCTAACATACTCCATGTTATCTCCATTTAATTTCCTTTCACTATGTAAATTGGAAGTCTCTCAAAGTCTGTCCTTGATGGGGATCAGGAGCTATGTTGAAGTTTCATTTGGATATAAACAGAATGGCAATTGAAGGTTAAATATGAAAACTATGTTAGGGAGTTTTCTCTCTTCTCCTATCCAAAGTGAGAACCAATCTAATGCAAGTTGATTTTGGAGACCATCTTAGCTTCTATCTAGTGAATGACTGCCCTCTTTGGTTATTAAGAGTTACCTCCTTTGACATCCAAACTAATAGTGGAGAAGGTCCAAGAGGCAAGCCATGGTTGGGCCTGAGTTAAGCTCAAAGATTTCTTGCCGATTGCAGCCTTGATGCAATTAAGTCGCATAATTTCAGTTTTTAGATGGGAGTAAAGGCAGTGATGGAGCTATCAGCTGATCAATACAGTTGTTATGGTGCTTCTTTACTAGACAATGGATTATGAACAATGAAGATACACTTTTTTCTTAGTTGTAGACAAGGGATTATGAACACCATTCGCTTCGAGCATGTTGGTCTTTTAGAGAAGGACAAATATGTATTTCTGATAAAGGTTGTGCCAAGGATTTCTACCTTGAAAAGAAAGTGAGCTTCCTACAATATTCAAAAGAATTGGGAGACAAGAGCATGAATGAATGACTTAGCTGATATTTAAGTGTAATAGCTTCAATAAAGCCCTCGCAATACACACAAACTGGAACGTACGATTGTAGTTTTCACTGCCCTCTGCCTCATTGATTGTTCCTCTGATCTTGCAGTTTAACTAAGTTGTCCTCTTCCCCCATGAGTCAACTTTGCATGGAATTCATGGATTATGAGAAATGGGTTTGTGGACTTGATTTTAATCTTTCAATTACAATTAATAGCACTTTTGAATGTGATTTTGTTCTCTAATTGTGTTTGACTCCTATGGAGAGCTTCAGCAATGATGTAGTGAAGCTGATGAAGGAAGAATAGCTGTTTGCATCACATGGTCGATTACATCGTTTTGGCCAGGTAAATCATCTTCAATATATATATATATATATATATATATATATAACTCCTTCGTTTGCGAATTGATATGTTTTGTATCTGTCATTTAATTTGGTATTGACTCTATCACATATTAAGCAGAGTTTTTTTTTAATAATCTCAATGTTCAAATTTTAGCTGACTAATCATGCATAGAGATAGATGATCTTTCCCGGATAAACACATTCTCTTAGTACTTTCCTAAATTGCTGAAGAACTCAAAACTCTGCTAAAAAAATTTTAGCTCCTTGCGAGAAACTTGTATTAATTAGCTAGGCGTTAGTATTATTTAGTTAAATAGAAGACGTGCTAGTTAAAAATATCATGTTATTATAGATGGAGAAACTATTAATAGATGTTTGTTATACATGCATGAATGATGCAGAATCATATGATACTAATTAAAACTTTTTAGTTTCCTCGTAATTAACTTAGTTGTGGAATGGTTAACTCTAATACGAAATCATTCTAGGCCTTTCCTTTGCAGTTAAGTAATGCACAATTACCATTTACATAATCAATTTTGTAGAAATTAATTTAATCATGCATGCACACGTTAATTAACCATTTGATTTTTCCTGATCAATTTATTGAATAAGGATATGCCCATACATTTTTCATGCAAATATCATTATAAATTAATTTTTTTAATGGATAAAAAATTAGTATTCAAAATTATTAAAAATAATGGTGGAAAAATCATAAGATTCAATAATTGGGTCCGATTGATCGAGCAAAATTATGAACTTTCAGACAACCTCATAGGTGTGAATTTAATTTTTGCGAGATATATATACACATAAAAAAAGAATATTAGTGATGTCACGACCCAAAAATATCCATCCCTATATAAGGGATTGTTGAACTATAAGGAGTATACATTTCCTGGAGGAAATACAAGGGAAAGTCCGAAAATTAATCGGACTTGTCTGTTGAGTCGATCACTTCCTTTGCGTCCTTAATCAAGAATAATTTCTTCTGTCGAGCCGGGTCAGAAGTCTCCTTGTTGCAAGTTGCCTTGCTGATTTTTGGGTCGGTGGTTGCGGTGGTTGGAGAGTGGTTGCAGAATGAAGCCCAGTTGCGAGGGCTAATGTAATTTGGTTGCAGGAGTTAGTTGCAGAAATTTGATTCGAGGTTAGTTCTGAGAGATGATTGCAGTAGTTTGCAGAGATGATTGCGAGAGTTGTTGCGAGGGTTGGTTGTAGAGTGATAGCGAGTTTGGTTGCGAGTTAGTTACAAAGTGAGCAGAGTTAGTTCTGCGTTTGGTAGCAGAGCTGGTTGCAGGGGTGATGAACACCCAGTAAAGAACTGTCGAGGCCTGTGTATACACAATTTCCTTAAAATAAATTCGTTCTCCTCCGACAGGGTGCTTGCGAAGTTTAGCAGGACGTCTATTTCCCAGGATACAACGACAAAACCGCGGACTCCAACAAGCACAAGCAGTCCTTGGCGAACTGAACGTATACTTGAACGCTATCACTGTGGGGATAGAAATAAAGAGCAATCTTCTTCTCTTCTTGAGTTCGCAATTCTATCTCCTTTTATAGAGGAGACCTATTAATGGTGGAATCGAAAGGTCAACCATAATGTCGCCTTGATTCGTTTAATCTACGTGAATTGAAAGGTTAGCCATAATGCTACCTTGATTCAACTAATCTACAATTAATTCATCAATTTATGACCATTTATGTCAGAGTTTTAATGCGAACTTTCCACGGTTTGACGTGAAGGATGGCAGAACATCTTCCCCATCTTCCGTTTTACCAATCAACAAGATTGGAAGGATGACAGAACGTCTTCTCCATCCTTCACATTTCCATAATTTCCATTCAAATTCCAACAATCCCCCACATGAATGGAAATTGATGCATGATAGCCTTCAACAGTTAAGTCCAGCATAGGATAGGTAGGTTTGACCCTTTGAACCTTCCCTTATGCAAGTATGTTTGCATACTGGTTGATTAGTAGACGCGATGTCCTCGAACTATTCGACTGTTTATGTAAGCATGGACGTACTTCACACTGAACTCTCCCTAATGTAGTTCAGTTCTCATGAGTGTGTTCGTTAGGCCATGAACACGTCTGGTTTTGTGAGAAGGTCTAAGAATTGTGCCTTCAATTCTCTTCGAAATGATCCCACTTCTTTCTCGCATAGGTGATCTCTTGAGAGTATTCCTCACTACTCTTCTGGATCATTAAAAGCTGTATGCTTAACCTTCATCCTTTCACTGTTTCTTGGGTCATACCCTCTCACAGTGCACTTACTTAGTTAGTACAGTTAGGTTGTTCCTTTGAACCTAGTTCTTGGGATCTCCAGTCAGCATAGATTGGGTTTTTTTTGCACCAACGTTTCTTATCGGCATCATCATTAAACTCATCCTCAATGATGAGCTTACAACTAACTCCCGATTTAAACCTTTGGTTAGCGGATCCGCTAAGTTATCTTTTGACTTTACATAGTCAACAGTGATAACACCCGTTGAGAGTAGTTGTCTAATGGTATTATGTCTACGACGTATATGTCTAGACTTACCATTATAGATTGACTATCGCAATGTATGCATATTGCCGGCACAGGTTTTGGCCATCTAGGAACATCTTCTAAGAATTGTCGTAGCCATTCAGCCTCTTCACCATATTTGTCAAGAGCTACAAATTCAGATTCCATCGTGGATCTGGTTATTACGGTTTGCTTAGAAGATTTCCAAGAAATGACTGCACCTTCCAAAGTGAATACATATCCACTTGTAGACTTTGAGTCTTTTATGTCGGATATCCAACTTGCATCGTTGTATCCTTCGATTACAGCAGGATATCTTGTATAGTGCAGTCCATGATTACGAGTGTAATGTAGATACTGCAGTACTCTAGTTATTCCCTTTTCAGTGTTCAACACCTAGATTACTCGTAAATCTGCTCAATTTACTCACTGCATAGGTCAAGTCTGATCGTGTACAACTCATTAAGTACATCAGACTTCCAATTATCCTAGAGTACTCTACCTAAGAGATACCCTCTCCTTGATTTTTCAATAAATGTTGACTCGTATCTATCGGAGTCAGTGTCAGTCCAGTATCACCCTTGGTGAATCTTTCAAGAATCTTATCCACATTATAGGACTGACTTAAGATAAGTCCTTCTAACGTTCTAAGAATTTTAATTCCTAGAATCGCATCAGCAAGACTCATGTCTCTCATATCAAATCTTGAGTTCAACATAACTTTAGTGGATTTAATTATTTTATCATTGCTCTCAATGATAAGTATGTCATCTACATAAAGACATAAAATGACTAAGTCATCTTTCGTGTCTTTACTGTAAATACATTTATCACTCTCATTGATTTTAAATCCACTGTCCAACATGATATTATCAAATTTCTCATGTCATTGCTTTAGAGCTTGTTTCAAGTCATACAATGACTTGATCAATCTACATACCTTGGTTTCATACCCCGGAGCAGAAAACTCTTCAGGTAAATCTCCATTTAGAAAGGTAGTTTTTATATCCATTTGATGTACTTCTAGAATCCACAGAGTGACAATCGCTAATAACACCCTAATGGATGTTATTCTTGATACCAGAGCATAGGTATCAAAATAGTCCAGGTCGTCACGTTGTTGGTAACCCTTAATTACCAACCTTGGCTTGAACTTTTCTATCGTGCCTTCTGATTTCATTTTCTTCTTGAAAATCCACTTGCAGCCTAGTGCCTTACTTCCGGAAGGAAGATCCACTAGTTCCCAAGTATGATTTTGTAAGATTGATGAAATCTCAGATGCAATTGCCTCTTTCCATTGAGGTCCATCAGACGAGTTTACCACTTCTGAGTAACTCTGAGGATCACTTTCCATCATGAAAGTGATAAAATCTGATCCAAAAGATTTCACCACCCGAGCTCTCTTACTCCGTCTGAGCTCACCCTTAACTGGTTCATCCATTTCTTCTTGCTCTTGTCTTCCGTATACCCATTTAAAAGAGCTAGCATCCTCTCGGGTCTTAAACGGAAGCGTATGCTCAAAGAATGAGGCATTTCTCGATTCAATAATCGAGTTTTTGTGTATCTTAGAAATTTAAGATCCAATCACAAGAAATCTATAGGCACTGCTGTTATGTGCATATCCAATAAATATGCAGTCAACTGTTTTTGGTCCGATCTTGATCCTTTTCGGATCTGACACTAAAAATTTGGTCAGACACCCCCACACTCGTAAGTATTTGTAGGATGGTTATCTACCATTCCACAACTCATAAGGGCTCTTATCTATTTTTTTTTCGGAGCACCTTATTCAAAAGGTAATTAGTTGTTAACACAGCTTCCCCCCACAAGTGCTCTGATAGGCCAGAACTTAATAGTAGAGCATTCATCATCTCTTTCAGAGAATGATTCTTTCACTCAGCGAACCCATTTTGCTGAGGCGAGTAGGGAGCCATTGTTTCGTGTATGATACCATGTTCAACACACAAATCTGCGAATGGTGATACATATTCACCACCTCGGTTACTCCGAACCACCTTAATCTTCCTATTAAGTTGGTTTTCAACCTCATTCTTATAGAGAATAAATTTCTCTATAACTTCATCCTTACTTTTGAGAAGATACACAATACAATATTTTGTGGTATCATTAACAAAAGTGATAAAATATTTATTCCCACCTCGTGTCGGTGCCCCTTTTAGGTCACACACATCGGTGTGGATTAGGCCGAGTGGCTCAGTGCTTCTTTCAACTTGATGAAAGGATGACCTTGTCAATTTTTCTTCAACACAAGTCTCACACTTATGTTTCGGGTCAAGGTGGAATGTAGGTATGCTTCACATGTTAATCAATCTACGCAACACATCGTAGTTAACATGTCCTACTCTACCGTGCCATAAACACGAAGACTCAAGCATATAAGTGGAAGAGTTTTCAACTTTATTAACTTTGGGCGTAATGGTCATTACACTTAGTTTAAACAACCAATCAGTTACATAACCCTTCCCTACAAACATTCCATTCTTGGACAGTACAACTCTGTCCGACTCTAAGACAATGCGGAAGTCATGCTTGCTTAGCAATGATCCGGATACCTAATTCTTTTGAACTTCCAGAACGCATAACACATTATTCAAAGTGAGCTTCTTGCCCGAGGTCATCTTCAGCATCACTCTTCCTTGGCCCATAATGTCCGAGGTTGCCGAGTTCCCCATATACAACTTCTCTCCATTAACTTCTTCGAAGTTGTAGAGTAGCTCCTTGTTGCAGCACACATGTCTGGTGACACCAGTATCCAACCACCATTGCCGAGGGTTAGAACCCACTAGGTTCAGCTCGGAGATCACTGCACAGAGATCATCCTCCTCTAGCCCCTCGTTCAGGTTGGCCTCCGGATTCTTCTTCAGCTTTTTGTACTCCGAAGATTTGTGACCGACTTTGTCACAGTTGAAGCACTTTCCAGTGAACTTCTTTTTATTGATCCCTCCTTTGGGTCTCATCTTGGAAGACTTGAAATTCTTTCGTTTTGAGCTTTGACTGTGCTCGACAACGTTGACTTTCACAGTAGCCTGAGAGAACATATTCCTCTCTGAACTTTTGTTGTCTTCCTCGATTCGAAGTCGAACAACGAGTTCTTCCACATTCATCTCCTTCCGCTTGTGCTTCAGGTAGTTCTTGAAGTCTTTCCAGCCGGGTGATAGCTTCTCTATGATCGCAGCTACCTGGAAAGTTTCACTCAGAACCATACCTTCCGAGTGAATCTCATGCAGAATCACCTGAAGCTCCTGAACTTGGCTGATCACCGTCTTAGAGTCAACCATCTTGTAGTCCAGGAATCAACCCATGATGAACTTCTTAGCACCAGCATCCTCCGTCTTGTACTTCTTATCCAAGGACTCCCACAACTCCTTAGCCGTTTTTTTCATGCTATACACAGTGTACAACGAGTCGGCAAGACAGTTGAGAATGTAGTTTCTACACAGAAACTCCGAGTGATTCCATGCCTCCACAATATTGAAGGTTTGGGCATCACTTGTACCCTCAGGTACATTGGGAGGATCCTCGGTCAAGAACCGAGCCAGATTTAGCGTGGTCAGGTAGAAGAGCATCTTTTGCTGCCACCGCTTGAAGTTCAACTCCGTGAACTTCTCTGGTTTTTCTCTATGATTGATTGGAACGCTACCAATCGAGGCGGAGGGAGCCATCGCACGTTGAGTCTGTTGCATCTCAACCTCTTGCGTTGTGGCCATCTCAATAGACCGAGTCTGTTTTAAGTTTGTTGGACTATAAGGAGTATACCTTTCCTGGAGGAAATACAAGGGAAAGTCTAAAAACTAATCGGACTTGTCTGTTGAGTCGACCACTTCCTTTGCGTCCTTAATCAAGAATAATTTCTTTGAAATGAGATCGTCGGCCAGGGTGAAAGTCTCCTTATTACAAGTTGCCTTCTTGATTTTGAAGCGTAGAGCCGATTTGACGATTGTAGAGTTGGTTGCGGGGATGGTTGCGGTGATTGTAGAGTGTTGCAGTCAGGTAGTAGCAGAGCTGGTTGTAGGGATGATTGAAGGGTTGATTGCGACGGGTAGCAGAGTGATCAGAGTTGAGGGTTAGTAGCAGAGATGGTTGTAGTAGGGTCGGTGTACCGGTAGCAGATGATTGCATAGTTGGTTGCAGGGCTGGTTGTATAATTGGTTACAGAGCTGGTTGCAGGGCTGGTAGTAGAGCTGGTTGCAGGGGTGATGAACACCAAGTAAAGAATTGTCCAGGCCTATGTATACATAGTTTCCTTAAATCAGATTCTTCCTCCTCCGACAAGGTGCTTGCGAGATTTAGCAGGATGTCTATTTCCCAGGATACAATGGCAAACTTGCGGACTCTAACAAGCACAAGCAGTCCTCGGCGAACTGAATGTACACTTGAACGCTATCACTGTAGGAATGGAAATAAAGAACAATCTTCTTCTCTTCTTGAGTTCGCAATCTTGTCTCCTTTTATAGAGGAGACCTATTAATGGTGGAATCGAAAGGTCAACCATAATGTCGCCTTGATTCGTTTAATCTATATGAATCGAAAGGTCAACCATAATGCTGCCTTGATTCAACTAATCTACTATTAATTCATCAATTTCTGACCATTTATGTCAGAGTTTTAATGCGAACTTTCCACGGTTTGATGCGAAGGATGGTGGAATGTCTTTCCCATCTTTCCGTTTTACCAATCAACAAGTTTGGAAGGATGACAGAAAGTCTTCTCTATCCTTCCTTCACATTTCCATAATTTCCATTCAAATTCCAATAGGGATAACCTTTTTGCTCGGACAATATTCATCTTTATACCAAAAACCATAAAGAATATCCAAGAATGGTACACAAGGTTATACAAACATAAATATGTAATACTTTATTAAATTATGTAGAATAATGTAACTACATATTAGTCCAAAATACTGACTTGACTACATCACGACATGACTAACATACTGATTCATGCAAAATAAAAAAAAAATTAAAATCTCAAAATGCATAAATAATAGATAATACTAAAAAGAAAATAAACTGAATGGACTCTGTAGAAGATGTCACCAAACTATCTCCGAGCAATCTCAGAGCTACTCATCATAACACTGACCGAACTTTGATAATCGCCTCAAGTCTGTGAATCTGGAGATTAAAGGAACGGAGAGTGAGCACAATGTGCATAGTGGAGTAAGGAAAGATGTGCATGAATATATAATTTAAAAGGTCAACATCAAAAGAAAATATTTTTATTTTTATTGAAAATGTACATATATATAACATCGTTTCATGAGGCAACTACCCCAATCCACACATCACAATATAGGACTCACAAAAACATGTCATCATAACATTCTATACCCATGCAATCCCCACACCACCCCATGCAGGAGGCTAGCATCACATACATCACAACCCAAAGAAAAGTGTCCATCATAACCCACCGAAAATGTCCATCACATCCTCTGACAGAGCCAACCAAACCACTCCAGCCAACATTCCATAATCACATCAAAACCAAAACACATCCAACACAAAACCAAACCCATCATACAAAGAGTAGTAAAAACTAAACATTACCCAAGTTGCCACCATCACCCTTGTCCCAAAAAATCCACAAACCTGTGGACATGAATTTGCACCTTTCGAAAAGCTCCATCAATATTATACGACACCCCTTCGAACTTGCACTTGTTTCGGGTTGTCCATACATGATATATATCACATGAAATGTCAAGAAATCTTGCTTTTACCATCCTCCCCCTCCCTTTATATCTCCTTCTTGCACCGTCCAGCAGCTCCTCCATCTTTTCAAATTGAAACTTGATGGCAAGCCATTGCTTTATCCGATCCCAAAGTCCACAAGCAAAGGGGCACTTGAAGAAGAGATGATCAATGGTCTCTTCCTTTTACCTACACACCAGACACCACTTATCCACCTCATAAGACATCCTATTCGTCGTACGAAGATTCCTTTGTATTAGAAGCCACATAATGAAATGATGCTTAGACATAATTTTGGACCTTCAAATCGCCAGCACCCACGAAGGTTTTTGACTAGTCCCTTGAAAGAACTCATATGCCTTTGCAACGCCTTTCTTTTCCATGACAAACCAATCCATGAAATTCATATTTGCTTCACCCACTCCATTTGATCATTGCTTGATTTCTTCTTTGATTTCCACCAACCTCTTTATCAAAGGAGAATCTGAAGCCTTTGTATTTCATTCCCAAAAATCTTCCCTCCTCACATAATGGTGATGCACCCACTTTATCCAAAGTGTATTTGCACTAGATTTAATGTCCCATAGTACTTTGGCAAGCAAGGCTTTGTTCCACACAAGTAAGTTCTGAAGCCCAAAATCCTCATTCTCCTTTGGCATATAAATAGTGTCTCATGCAATAGGTGGATACTTTGAGTCCCAAACAAATACCGGACATATGACTTTGATCTTGTCAATCACTCCTCCCGGTATTGATAGCAATGAAAACCAAAAGCATTCCATTCCTTGAAGGACCGTCTTAACAAGTTCTAAGCGCCCCGCATAAGACAAAGACTTCTTTGGCCATCCACTCATCCTTCTTGTGATCGCATCCAATAAAGGCTCATAGTTTGCAATATGTAACTTCTCCGCCGCCATTGGAATACCCAAATATCTAAAGGGAAAACTCCCCTCTTGAAAGTCCAAAATCTTCAACAACTCACCTTTTGTATCACCATCAACTCCCGCCATATATAGCTGCGATTTTATGGGATTGACCCTCAAGCCCGCCTCATTCCCAAACCTCTCTAAATAGCCCACAAGCAACCTCAAGGAAGTCTCATATGCCCTTGCAAATAACATTAGATCATCCGCATAAATGAGATGAGTGATGCCTACCTCCTTACACCTTGGATGATAATGAAAGGATGGAAGCCCCGAAATGTCCTTGATTCTCCCTGATAGCACCTCTACACATAATCCAAAGAGAAGTGGGGATAGTGGATCACCTTGCCTTAAACACCTCCTACCACCAAAGAAACCGTAGACTCCTCTATTAAGCGATATAGAAAAGGTTGTTGTAGTCACACATTACCTTATCCAAGCACAATATTGTTGGGGAAAACCAAACCCAACAAGTGTTCCATTAGAAAGTCCCAATTCAACATATCAAAAGCCTTCTTTAAGTCCACTTTAGCCATACACCTTGGAGAAACCCTTTTGCGAGCATACCCCCTTAGAAGATTTTGGGTAAGAAAAATATTATCCTCAATGCTTCTCCCTTGCATAAATGCCGCTTGAGCCGGATCAATCAAGAACTCCATCACCTTAGATAACCTCCTTGCCAATGTCTTAGCAATAACTTTATAAAAGACATTACAACATAAGATAGGCCGATAGTCCAAGACACCCTCCGCATGATCACTCTTTGGCACCAGATATATGAGAGAATGGTTCCATTGCTTCAAAAGCTTATCTGTCCCAAAGAATTCTTGTATTGCAACCACGAAATCATTCCCAACAATATCCCAAGTTGAAGTGAAGAATTTAGCCCCATAGCCATCCGGACCCGGCGCTTTTTCACTCCCAATGTCATGTAATGCAAACTTAATCTCCTCCACCCCAACCGGTTGAACAAGGGCATCCACTTGTCCATTATTGAGCTTCCTTCCCGTGAGGGCAGCACCATCCAAGGGATCACACCCCTCCGGTTGCCCAAGAATCCCATGGAAATAATCAATAAATTCATCCTCCACTTCCTTAATAGTTGTTGTTCTTTCTCCATTCCTCTTTATAAGAATAACAATCGCATTCTGTTTGTTGTTCCTTTTGACCACATCATGAAAGAACTTTGTGCATTTGTCCGCATATCTCAAATATGTATGTTTTGCTCTTTGTTGATAGAACAACTTCTCCGCTTCCGATAATATAATTGACCGCTTCCTTACCTCTCCATAATTTGAAGGGATGGGTTCACCCACCAATACAATCTTTTGTGCCTCTTCCAACTCCAAATTCTCCCTTTTGCCTTCTCCGATATGTGGTCAAACTCCTTCTTGTTTGGCTCCCTCAGAACCGTCTTTAATCTAAACAATTTTCTCTTTAATCGGAATTGGGCGTTACCATGAACCAGTGCCACCCATGATTGTTCACCCACTCTTTTATACTCTTGATGCAAAGTCCACATGCTCAAGAACTTAAAAAGTCTTGTTGCTGCTCTTTCCTTGTCAAGAATGTATACCATACTACATGAGTGGTCCGATAAATATTCTGGAGGCAAAAATTCTGCATAAGCATCAAAGTCCTCCAAGAGCCAAGCCGGATTCACCATTGCACTATCTAATTTGCAAGTCACCTCCCCATTAGACCAAGTGAACCTACACTCTATGGATCGCAAGTCCACCATTCCACATACATGAATAAATCTTTGAAGGTCCCTCATCTCATAGTTTATAATCGGATTGCCCCCTTGCCTTTCATGAATATCTCGTATAGCGTTGAAATTCCCCATAATCATCCAAGGTCCCACAATAGCTTCACCCAATTTCGAGAGATTCTCCCATAGCGGCCTTCTAGTAGTCACCAAATGAAGCCCATATATGAAAGTGTCATAGAAACCCCGTCTAGAGACCCGACATCGAACATAAGTATGCATGAATTGCTCCGAAGTGTTGATAATTTTCATATCAACCCGCTGCTCATCCCAAAGAAGTAATATCCGACCATGGTTGAAAATATCAAAATTATGCACATACTTCATACCTGAAAATATTTTTCCCATGATTGGCCCAATAGAATGCCCCATGAGTTTAGTCTCCAATAGCACTAAAACTTGTATCTCCTTGCTCCTCAAGAGGTGATGCACACCCCCTTGCTTTAGGGACTTGTGGAAGCTCCTAATGTTCCATGAAGCCACCTTCATTGTCCACCCCCTCGGGCTGCTCACGCCCATAGATTACACCCATTTGCTGGGGTTGATCCATTCACGCTCCTTCCCTTGTTCAAGCTAGGGGTTGTGCCGAATGGTAGGGACGACATAGATGCTTCACATGTCTCGCCATTCGTCCCACTTGCAGTTGTGCTTGATGATGAAATGGAAACACCATTACCACGCTCATGAGATGATCGACCAGCTTGTTGTGGGGCTGCCCGTGCTCTCAACGAACCCCCATTCAACCCCTCCTTCTCCATCTCCTATTGCCCCCCATAATGCTCCTGATCTTGAGCCATTTGATGTGATTCTTGTGACCCAGTGCTCTCCCCACTTGGCATCGCAACAGCTATTGGAATGGGAGTATCCGCAACTACCATAGCAAGATCATTCTGCACCTCCACTCGCTCCCCATTCAACCCTTGCCTTTCGCCCGCCGGTCGCCACTATGGATGTTGTTGTTGCCTTGGCCTATACCACAACCTCCTCCCTTCCTGCCCTCTCGCTGATCGAGATCGCTGCCTACATTTACATTTGCATTCTACCCAGCTTGCGCATTTGGCATTGCTTCCTGACCTTGTTGGCCGGTTGGCCCCTTCCCCCCATTATACGCATCTTACCCATGCTCCATTCTCATGCACTTTTGACAATAATCCGGTATCATTTCATAGATAACCTTCAATTCCACTTGAACTCCAGTAGGTAAGGTGAAAGGAACCTTATGAATTCGATCCCTAATAGTCGGAAATTCCACCATAAGTCTTGCATAATCCAACCGTTCCCTAGTTCTTGTTAATCTATCCGTATACAACAACTTCCCCACTTCGGAGACAATCATACTAAGAACTTTTTGGACCAACAATCCGATGGGAGCCCATGAATTTGTATCCATGCCGGCACAAATCTTCCATCCTTCTCAAACAGAAAATACTTTGGCATTACCTTCAAGAACATCGGTATACCGAAAGAAAAATACATCCCTCCTTGCAAGACTTTGTCACGATCTTCCTCCTTCTCAAATTTATACACTACCCACCCACTTTGATGCATGTAGAACTTGTAGGGAACCTTCCATCACTCAGCTATACTCCGAACCCCATCCCTCCCGGGGTGCTCTCCCATGAAACATCCAACAAGACAAAACCCTATTGTATCTTCAACATTATCAATGTCATCGTAGTCAAAAGCTAACCTATCCCCCTTTGCTTTATATTGATCAAGATTCATCGCCATTTTTATCTTTCGATTATCCTTGAAAAGGTTCACCCAAGGTCTCCCTTATTATGCCCGTCCAAAGCCCTCATCGTGAGCCTCCCTTGCAACACCATCCTCCCCAACTTGGTTGCCCCCCATCGACTGTTCCCTTGCCTCCGACTCACCCTCCGCTGGCGCTGCTCCCCCTTTGACCACCTGAGCTTGAGGAAAAGGTGTTGAAGTCCCCCTTGGCTCATGCAAGTCGTCCACCCCACCAGCCCCCCCAATCATGCCAGCAAATCCAGCCACATCAGCTTGCTCGCTCAATCCAGCCTCATCTCATTGATCCATCTGTCCAACCGTGTTTGCCACCTTTGCAACCGAACTTGCCATGTCATCTTCACTTGCCACCTCACCAACAGCCTTTTGACCAGAGCTTGCCTTCTCTTTACCCTTCCTCCTTGCCATGATTGGCCAAACAAGCCAACTCAACCTTGGAAAATCCCTACCGCCCAACTCCCCCAATGAGCATCCAACCCTTCATAAAGTTTGAAACAACCCCCAAGATAGTGGTTTGCCGCCCAACCAGACACCTGCCACTTGTCCACCAACCACTGGCCGGAGTGGCTGGCCCTTGGCCGGAGCAAATGGCCGAACCACCCCCAAGTTCATCGGAAAACTCCAAAACTAGCTGGAACCTCCACCAACCACCTCCAAACTACCCAAACAAGAAAACCAAGTAAAGAAAGCCCCCTTACCTCCCTTTTACACCCAGAAACCACCACGAATAGCTCCCCTTCTCTGGCCAAGACCCCAAACCAACCCTCCCAAGCCGCTTTCTTCCTCCAAGGTGGAAGAAGAAGCCTCCCAAACGCCCAAGATCCTGCCCGCAGCCTCCTCCACCCTCCGGAAGCACCAAGGATTCTAGAGAGAAGTTAGAACTTCTCTCACTAAACCTCCCAAGAGCTCTTTTGACTGAGAGCTCTTTCACGACTGAGAGCTCTTAGCATTTATATTTTTAGATTTTATACACCATTGATTATTACTCTATTCTCGTTAATTTAACTCTTATTTACTCTTTAATGAATTTCATCGATTTTCTCAATTTCTCATTTCAATATTAAACACATATTGCTTTTACATAAATATATGACTCGAACATAAGCATTTAATAGGTGAACGAACTGAAATCTACTTGATATAAAACATATCTTATATGAATATAAGATAAGAGTGAGTGACCCACAACCCACTCAGTAACGATGCATCGTATATGCATAGGATGAATGACCTACAATCCATCTAATATGAAGTACATCTTATGTATGCACATATATATACATAGATATGAGGTGAATGACCTGCAATTCACCCTTCTAGAATATGTCATACATGTTAAGCGAACGACCTATAATCCACTTGATATAAAACATATCATATATAAATATAAGATAAGAGTGAACGACTTGCAACCCACCCAGTAAAGATGCATTGTATATGCATAGGATGAACGATCTGCAATCCATCCAATACGAAGCACATCTTATGTATGCACATATACATACATAGATATGAGGTGAACGACCTACAATCCATCCGAAATACCTCACATAAAAATAGGATGAATGACCTGTAATCCATCTCGTGAGATGCCTCACACAAAAATATAGTGAATGACTCGCAATCCACCCAGTGAGGTAAGTTATTTATTTTTAATGCATGAAGCAAAATCTCTATATTTATAGAGCATTACTTAGTTATCTAAATTTTAATAATCTCATCTCCATAAAATCATTTTCGCTATGGATTTCCTTCAAATTTCTCATAAAGTTTTGAGTTATCCTTAAGAGAATTATTCTAAGTTTCTATACTTCACTTTTAAATTTCAAAATTTGACCATTGTATTATGTATAATTTTTTCTGAGGTACAATAATAACCAAGAATATACAAGGTCAAGCCAATATGAAAGAACGTGATCAAATCACAAAAATATAAAAAAGTATGTAAATAAATATTCATTTAAAGAATAATATAAATCGTAAATAATTTATTCCTAATATTATTCTAATTAGAATCTAATTGTATATATTCAATGTACTCGATAATTATTTTTTTATATCATATACTCAAGTAATCTATAAACACATTTATACAATTAAACGAAATTCTTAATTTACTTTTATCTCAAGATTAGGAAATCATAAATTATTTTTTATTTTCATCATGGTAAAATTAATCATGCACAAGGTCGTTAAAAAAAAATTAAGCAGGAAGAATTCTACCTCAAACAGATTTTTTTTCCAAGGAATAACGATGGTACGTCGATGATAACGTTAGTAGCTGCGGCGAGCAATGTCGGCAGTGGGCAACAAGGATCATGGTGTCAGCAACGACGACGATAGGGATGAGGCTAGGAACGACCACGACGATGAAATTTATATAGAGATTGATTAGAGAAATTTTAGAGTTAAATATAATCGGAAAAGGAAAAAAACAAAAATAAAGAAGAGTTGGGCGGTGAAAGAGGCAACAAACAAAAGGAATTTGCACGTGGGTTTTTTTTATATATTTTTTTTTGCACTTTTACAAAAAAGGTCCAATAAATTTTGAAATTTATAAATAGGCCCTTTGAGTTTATTTTTCAATGATATAACAAGCGATGTATTTATGATAATCTAATTGGGATAAGAAAATTGAGACTTTTGAATCTAACTTTTGTGCTAGACTAAATGAAGGGTCAATTAAATTAGGATTAATTAAGACAAAGGACGAGGACCATATATATGATCCTCTTTGCGCATGTGAACAAAGAAAATGGCATTGTGGAAGTATCATTTGACATAAAATTACAATCGAGGAGTGCTAAATGACACTTTTATACCTCGTCTCACTTTCATGTATTGCTTGCAGGGTAAGAACTCCATAATTAATCATCTATTTTCTTAATTAGTTCGTTATCATGAATAATTTAAGTACTTATTGTGCATCAGCAGGTGTTTTATAACGTTTCAAGCTATGGGGACCACCTTAATTGGAGCGAAACATTCTTGATTAAAATTTGTGACAATCATTTTTCCTCAAGTAATTAATTAATAATAAAGCAATGATAATGTTAATAAGGTCACAAGAGTGAAGAGGTAGGAAACGATCGAATTAGCGATGGAAAGTTCACGACCGACAGCAGAGAGAGAGAGAGACGACCTGCGCAAATAGGCAATACGGCAAAAGTAACCAAAAGTAATTAATATATTTGTCAAAAAAAGTTTATATATAATTAAAAATCGATTCAGAAATTTCTGAAAATCTACTCTACTACCTGGAATTGGCTTTGATTTTTACCGACGATGACTCACAACACACGCTGACAATTTCCATCTCTTCCTTTTATTTTTTATTTTCAATTTTTTTTAATATATCCATGCTTTTTAATCTCTTCATCATCGATAGAAACAATCGAAAAAAAATTACTAATACGACGATTTGATGTTATGCATGCATCATCGCTGCAAGCTAAATAAAGCCGGAGCGTTATAGAGACAGATCATGACTAATTGCGAGGTTATATATATATATATATATATATATATATATAATTGACATCAAATAAATATATAAAGTGACTGACTTGACTCAGTTGTACGAATTTTTTTTATTAATTATTAAAATAAATTTAAAAATATTTACAGAGTGGTGGATCCAACCGTTTAACATTTTAAATTTTTTATCTTATTCGAATAAAATGCTTTGCAATTAAATGTACCAAAGATAATATTGTATATATATATGAAAGGATATGCATAAAATTAAAGGGGAGGGATAAAAACTATCCTTCGAGTTGTCTAGCTTCTTCGACACTAGTGCGGAGAGCAAGTGGAACCGGCAAGATCTGATGAACTAACTGATCAACATGATGGGGTGACCTAGTGAATACCCTGTAGGGCGTAGGCGGATCCTGACCTAATAAGCTGGATCTACGGACAGGCTCAGCTGTACAGAAGATAAGTCGCGCCTGATCATCATGATCAGTCTCAGCGAAGGCTGCGCTCGGTCGAAACTCGAAAGGGTGTGAAGAACAGGCATTCCCTATTTATATAAGGAGGGATAAGAAGGAGAAGGTAAGGGGCGAAGAGGGAGAAGTGAGAATATAAGAAAAAAGCGCGGACTCCTCTTCAATTTCCTCAAAGGATCGGAGAGGCAAATTCTCATACATCTCTATCAGTCGATTTTATATTCATCGTAAGAAAGATAAATCGTAATGATCGAACGGCCTTTTAAATGGATAGATCATACTTCCCAGAAAAGTCTTCGGGAATTGACCTCCTACTTCAATGTGCATGGTAAGCTACAAACTCATGATCAGCTACGTCGTAGGAACCAAGAGAGGTAAATTCAAGGCTAGAAGATTTCTTCCTATCTTTGAATTGGCAAGTCATTTTCGATTGATCTACTTCAAGCATACCTAGTACGGCTCGACCCATATATAATATTACAAGGTCGACCTGATAAATAGCTACGTGCAAGAGACCGATTGTTGGGAAATAGATCGACCTTGATTATATTGTGAGGTGTTATACGTACTGATCCCATATTCAATCTGTATTATATTATCTTGGTACTGTCTATTGGAAATAATTATTTTGGTACTATCTATTGGAAATAATCTAAATTGATAAGTTGAGATGAGAAATAAGAAAGGAAATTCAGAAGAACAAATATCCACTGATTAAAGATGAGCCACTCAATTAAATTCAAGTTCAATTGACTAGTCGCCACAGCCATGGAAGAAGTTCTTCGATGACAACTCTCCTACAATCCTTTAATTAATTGTTTAGAGGTTCCAAGACAAATTCAGATGGCTAGCACAGCCATATTAAAGTTAAAAAGGGCAAGGGATCGATTTCTGGAGGTGACGACCAGACTACCGATGACTCCACTTTTCAGCTAATACTGACTCGACGATTTATCCCTTCACGTAGAGCGTAAAGGCGAGAACCGCTTAATGTGACGGTTTCATATTTTTTTAATTAGTTGTTTAGGATTTAGGGTTTAATTGTTATAAGGGGAATAAGAAAAGGTTGCGAAAAGTAGCCCTCTAAGCATCAACATCCCAAGAATTTGGGATGTTAAAGGAGGTCGAATGAGTGACTTCAAAAAAAAAAAAAAATTAAGTTAAATTCAACAATATTATTCTTTCTCCGAAGAAATCCTAACAGAATACTTATCGAGTTATTTTTGACATTTGCAAATTAACGAATGTATAGAAACCTCAAACTGAGAAGATCACTTGAGCTAATTCGAGAATGCTATTTTATTCCAGTCAATAATGGTTCGATTCACAATCATGCGGTTTTGGAGAAGATTTCGCCATTTTTCACTCGTATATCACTTTCAGTCAATTAATCACCAAGTACGGATTAGTCGGACGAAACTTGGATACCACTTATTAATCCAAAAAAAAATGCTATTTTATTACACCATTACTCAAATGGTATGAGGTGTCGAATTTTTCTAACTATCTTGGCAAGACTAACACAGCGTGATTAATCGACTGAAAGTGGGATCTATTTGCATGCATTTTCATAGAATTCAACAATTTATTCTTATAATATTTTATTAGCAGCAAGTAGTATTATTGTAAGATATCATTCAGTTTTTTTTCTCCAAAACAAAAAATTCAAAAGGCTCAATAGAATATATCCAATGTTTCAATCGACTTACTCTAGATGTCCTCATCGATCATGGCCTCAAAAATTCTTATACAGGAACCGACGGAGGATATTTGGAAAGAATATTTCTTAATTAAGGTTTGGTAGATGTAGATTTTTTTAAGGTTTGGTAGATGTATATATATTTACATCTACCAAACTCTCAAAGGATATTTGAAAAGGATATTTTTTATCAAATATTCTCAAACTCTAAATTTCTCTCATGGAAGAGTTGTAAATGAAGTTATTAGAAATTAAATCACCTTACAGTAAGTTTTTCCTGTGATAGCTTTAATTTGTAGATCCATCTAGACCTGGCCACGGTCCGGGTCCGGTCCGGATCCGGGTCGGAACCATCGAGTCTGGATTGATAAAATATCGATCCTTAATCAGTCCGCTCGTGTCCGGTGACGGTCTGGGTTGTGGAACCGCCGATTCTGATCCAGTCCGGATTCGGGTCCGATCTGATTAATCGCCGTCTTAGTTAAATAAATAAAAAATTAAAGAATGATGTAAATAATTAAAATTAAAAAAATTGCACAATTGAACTTATAAAAACTCTATCAAATATTTCATTATCTCAATAAAAAATATATTACATTTCAAATTTCCACATCTTGGACATAAATAAAAAAACCTATTACAATAAAAAAAATCAACTACATTTCAATTTCATTATATTCAATCAATTTCAGTCGTATTCGGTATTTCCTCCCATCGTCGTAGTTCCGGATGTTCCCTCTGTTTCGTCTTGGTCTTCTTCGTCACTTTTAATATGTTGGGTTCGACTTGCAGCTTTTGACCAATCATTAAGTAAACATTGCGCTTCCAAATTTTTCGATCTTAAGCTAGAACGTCTCTCGTCTAATGTATTTCCTCCGATACTAAAAACTTGTTCAACTGCAACCGTTGAAACTGGATAAGCTAGAATTTCTTTTGTCATTATAGATAAGATTGGAAATATTTGAGTTCTTTGTGACCACCATTTTAGAATGTCGAAGCTTTCTTCATCTGCATCACTAAAATCAAAAGAAGTGGTAAAATAATTCTCAAGTTTCTGACTGGAACTTGAGGATCCTCGTGGATGTTTAGTCCGTTCCCTTAATAACAATTGTGCTTTAGTAAGTTTAGAAGTAATAATAATAGTTGTAGTGGATTGATGTATTTCATGTCCAATAGTTTGTTCATCATATTTAATATTATATTCATTATAAATATCATGTAAATGAGTTTTAATATTAAACAAAATCAAATAAATATTAGGAGCAGTTTCGGTAATAGGACTTAAAGATTCATAATATAATGCTAACATATTTTGTAAACCATCTAATTTAAATCTAGGATCTAAAACAAAAGCACATAAAAATATTTCAGAAATATTTAAGAAATATTTTTCTCAATTTTCTTTCATTACATAAATATATTGAGATAAATAAGTATCATTTGATTGAATATGTTCATTAAAAATACATGCAATATTACAACAATGAATTAAAACTGAATGTGAAGTTGAATAATAAACACCTAATAATTGATCACTAGCATCACTAAAAACTTTTAAAATTTCACAAATACTAGTGCATATATTCCATTGATTTGAAAACAAATAAATATCACGTGATTGAACATGTTGATGAAAAAACATATATAATAAATCTTTGTATTTAAAAGTAGATAACAATAATTTATAAGTAGAATTCCAACGAGTTGGGACGTCACGTGCAAACCGTTTAGGCTTCATACCATTTATTTTATAAAATTTTCTCTATTCTTTCATAACTTGAGGATGTGTCCATAAATAATAAATTGCACTCCTAATTAGTTGAATATGTGATCCTAAATTTTTAAGTCCATTTTGAATACACAAATTTAAAATGTGACATGTACACCTAATATGAAAAAGTTTTCCACCTATTGATGGTTTACATATATCAATAAGCTCACTAATACTAGAGGTATTTAATTTACACTAGCATTATCAAAAGAAATTGAAAAAACTTTAGAAGTTAGACCATATTCTTCTAAAATAACAAAAATAAGTTGTGAAATATTTTGTGTCGTGTGTGTTTCGTTAAAACATCTATATGCTAGCAATCTTTTTTGAATGTCCCAATTATTATCAATCCAATGACAAGTAATACTCATATATGAACAACTTTGCCAATGATCACTCCAAATATCAAAACACAAAGAAACTTTACTGTTTAAACTAGAAAATTCTTTAATCAATTCTTTTTTTTGTTCTAAGACTAATTTTAAAAGTGTGCGTTTTAGAGTATTTTTTGGGATACGTTTAATAGAAGGATTTGCACTTGTAGAAAGTCAATTTTCAAAAGATAATTTATCACTAAAACTAAAAGAAAGTTGTTCAATCGCACAAAATTTAGCAGTTTCTTCTCTAAATCTAGATTCGTCAAATTTAAAAAGTTTAGATTCGTTACCCCAACCTGATTGAGAAGAGAATGTCGGAATTTGAATTTGAGAACGATCGATACCAATTTTCACCGGATGATTTCTCTCCACATGTCGAGTAAGGGTTCCGTAACCTCCTTGTTGAAATTTGTAACATTTCGAACAATATTTGCATTTTGCTTGCATATCACCGGAAGGGAGCGTTACTTTTTCGAAATGTTTGGTGAAGATATCGGATGCGGGGCGAGGCACTCAAGTTGGTCTTGTAGCCATAGAACTCACCATCATACTGGATGTATTGCTCCTACTTTCTTGACTTTGATGATGATGACGTATTTGATATTCATCACCGGAAATATCAAGATTATAGTCGTCGATATCGAATTGAGGTGAATCGCCGCCTTGCTCGAACTCGAACTCGGACGGTGGTGGCATTATGCTCTTTCCCTTTATGGCACCGGCCGCACCCTTACGACTTGATCCGGCTCTAGACATTTATAAAAATATGACTTGAGACTTGAAAGCAAATGAGGGAATGAGAATTAAAAAAGAGAAGTTGCGATTTGTGAAAAATTGAAAGGGAGTGGAGGAGTATTTATAGGAAAAAAAAACATTAAAAAAAAATCCAACTGCCACGATTTCGTGGCCGTTGCACAACGGCCACGATTTCGTGGCCGTTGATCATCAACGACCATGAAATCGTGTCCGTCGATTTTTTTTTTTAAATAATAAAACGGTCGACCCGTCGAGTCCGATTCGGGCCGACCCGACGGGTCGCCCGTTGCACCACAATGGCCACGAAATCGTGGCCGTTCATTTATTTTTTTTTTTAACCTCCGGTTCGGTTTTTTAAAAAATCGTGACTGGACCGCCTATTAGGCGGTCTGGTCACGGGATCCGGGTCAAACCCGTTGACCCGGTTAATCGGACCGTTGACCATGGTCCGATTCCGGATTGGGTCTGGGTCTGACCCGGACCTTGGCCAGGTCTAGATCCATCTACATGCTACATTATTTTTTTTTATTTTAAAAAATAAAATTCAATGTGAACGTATTTTTTTAATAATAATTTTATTTAAATATAAAATTAGATATAAATTAATAAAATAATAATAGGATCATAAATATTTGATTATGAAATTTAAAAATAAAATATTTAATGATGGAATTCATAACTATTTGATGTTTAGAATATTTTATTCTAAAATGTGAGATATTTAAAAAATAAAATATTTGATTGATGATGTGAAAATAGATACCACAAATATTTGGGGAAAATATTTTCTCCCATTATAGATCCTCTAATTAGTTTTATCTCCCCAACTGTCTTCCATAATCTCTATTTAGTTCAGTATTTCAAATTAAAATTCAATTAGGTCAGGTCTTGAATTGACATGTGATAAATGATCCATATAGTTCTTAATTGATATTTCCATGTAACAGTCAAAATTGATCCTTATCCACCGTAAAAAAATATGAAATTAACGACGAATTTTGGCAACGAAAATAATTCGTTGCAAATATGCAACGAATTTTACGATGAATTTTATATTTCGTCGCAAATTTGTAACGAAATTTCCAACAAAAAAAATTGTTACAAAAATTTTAAAATTTCTAACATTTAATTTTCGTTGCAAAATTAATCGCAAATTGACGACGAAAATCATTTTTCATCGCCAATTTGCGACAAAAAAATATTTTCGTTGCAAATATTTGCAACGAATTTTTTTTTCGTTACAGAATCTGCAATGCATTTTTTTTCATTGCAGAATCTGCAATGCATTTTTTTCCGTTGCAGATGTATGCAAGGAAATTTTTTTTCGTTGCAGAATCTGCCACGAATATAGGATTCATCGCCAAATTGGCGACAAATATAGGATTCGTCGCTAAATTGGCGATGAAATTAGCGACGAAAAAATATTCGTCGCTAAATTTCCCCTAATTATCTCGCCGCACTTAATCTCTCCATTTCCTCCGCTCGATCGCGCTCGTCTTCCTCCCGCCACCCTCGTCCGTACGTCCCCCTTGTCTCCCTCCCTTCCTCCCTTCCGACTCTCCCTTCCGGCGGCAATGACGACATCGCTGGCTGCCGTTGCCGCGCTACGCAAAGAATCGCCTTCATGCCGCATGCAGTGATCGCCTTCTTGGCCGCGCAGCATCGCCGCGGCTCGCGTGCGACGATCTGCCGTAAGCTCGCAAAGATACCATGCCGCGAGCACGCGACGATCGATCGTCCGCGAGCTCGCGCGGTGCGAGCTCGCGCCTTCTGCCGCTGCGTACGCATACGCCCGAGTTCCTACCGCGAGATCGCGACGCAGAGGAGCCACCGCTAGCTCGCGGCGGTAGGCTCGCCGCGCGTGCTCGAGGTGGCGCTCGCGACGCTGATCGTGGCGATGCCGCGTGTTGCGCGCGCGCGTTCTACCCTAAGCGGCGGCATTATACGTAGCCGTCGTAAGCGGCCTGTCCATGCGGGCACGGGCGCAAGTGCCCTCGCGGCCACCGCATGCGTGCCTGCGCACGTGTCCTCTGTCGCGTGCGTGCCCTCGCCTGCATGTACTGTAGCATAAGTCACACCTTACGTACTTGCTGCGCATTGCGCGTGCTTGACAGTTGTCGCATGATCGATTTCGATCATGAATTCAAATGTTATTTAAAGTAATTATATAAATCAATATATATATATATATATATAAAATATTATGTTGTAATCTAAATACAATATTTTTTTTCATAGGTTGTCCTACTGTGAAGGTGCTCGTCAAGTGTTCATCTAGCCGTGAGCTCATCCGCATGTTGTTTCTATTTGGACAGGTATGCATAAAAATATTATTTATAAACTTTAATTATAGTATTATTAATTCTGTTATAATTTCTATTCTTAATGTTTGATTTTAAGTAATTTAATTATTGTTAATAGATCATAATTGTTCAAAATAATGATATTATAATTTGCAATTAAATATCACACAAAATCATATTTAGTATTAAAAAAATTTAATCAATGTTGAGTATAAATTTATGGTTAGATTGATATATATATGGATGAAGTTAATTTGGAAGAAATGAAAATTAATCATTGTTGATATAATTTTGAATACAGGATCGATAGAGAGAGAACGAAGTTGGATGTATAAAAAAAATTTATCAGAACATCGTGGTTTAATCGATGAATTTATAATTGGGTTGGAACAATTTTTGAGATTTGCTAATAATAATGTTGAGTTTATGGATGAGAATAAATTAAGGTGTCCGTGCAAAAAATGTCATAATAGTAAATTTTTCCAATGTGATAAAGTTCGAGAACATCTTTGTAGATTTGGTTTTACGTCAAATTATTATAATTGGACTTGTCATGGTAAACCGTTTATATCCGATGAAGAGGTTGAATGAAACATACAAAGGACAGTTAGTGGAGAGCAAGTATATTACGATCAATTCAATCCGTACCAGAGGATGATAGTTGATGCAGTTGGTCATAATTTGAATAGCGAACCAAACACGACAAGTTTTAGTTATCCTCAAGCATTTGAACACATGTATAATAATTATTCAACACCGTTGGAGGAGTAGAAATTATTGGTGGTAATGAAAATGTGTACAATGAGCCATATATAAAATTTCAAGAAGTATTGAGAACTATAGATGGAACCCGTGTGGTCCGGTTGTGACAGTCACATAAAATTATCTCTCACCGCAAGATTGTTGAATGTTAAAGCTGAGCATAATGTGTCCGAAGAATATTTTAATGATTTTATTCAAGTTATTGGAGAAGTATTGCTGTGTGATCACATAATGCCGAATGATTTTTACAATATGAAAAAACTTGTGAAAGATTTGGGTCTTCCGGTGCAAAGAATTGATGTTTGCAGAAATGGTTGCATGCTATATTGGGGAGACAATGTAGATTTAAAGACTTGCAAATTCTGTAGTCAATGCAGGTACAAGAGTACCACGAGATCAAATCGTAACAAGCGATTAAAACCATTCAGACAAATGTTCTATTTGCCTTTAACTCCTAGATTGCAAAGACTTTTTGCTTCGAAGGTGACTGCTGAACACATGACTTGGCATGCAAATCATGAAACAGAGAATGGGCTAATGTGTCATCCATCTGATACAGAGGCGTGGAAAAATTTTGATCGAACATATCTTGAGTTTGCAAATGAGACCCAAAACATCAGGTTGGGGTTATGTGCTAATGGATTTGCTCCATTTGGCAGATCAGGAAGAACGTATTCTTGCTGCCCAATTATCGTAACTCCGTACAATTTTCCTCCTGGTATGTGTATGAAAACACTTTATATGTTTTTAACATTGATTGTGCCTGACCCTCATAATCCGAAGAAGTTAATAGATATTTACATGCAACCGTTGATTACCGAGTTGATCCAACTATGGGACGTGGGTGTTTCCACGTATGATGTCCATACTAATCAGCTGTTCACAATGAGAGTTGTACTTCTTTGGACCATAAATGATTTTCCTGCTTATGGGATGTTATCGGATTGGAGTACTGTGGGGATTTTTGGATGTCCAATATGTATGGAGAGATCAAAGTCATTCAGATTGAAATACGAAAAGAAACCAAGTTATTTTAATTGTCATAGACAATTTTTACCGCCAAATCATAAATTCAGAAGAAATAAAGAAGAATTTACTAATAATAGAATTGAAAGACCACCTCCACCATTGAGATTCACCAGTCAAATTTTATGGCAAAGAGTGCTTAACTTTCCATCTGTTATTGAAGACCCAAATGTCACAACATATGACTATGGAATTACACATAAATGGACAAAATGGAGTATCTTTTGGGATTTACCGTATTGGCAGAGTAATTTAATTCGTCACAATCTTGATTTAATGCATATTGAGAAGAATGTTTTTGAAAATCTGATAAATACGGTGATGGATATAACTGAAAAAACAAAAGACAATCTGAATGCAAGAAAAGATTTGCATCTCATATGTAAATGAGCCACCCTTGATATTGATGTAAATAGTAGGGGACCAAAACCGGAAGCAGTTTATACATTGAATAAGGATCAGAAACAGATTGTTTGTGAATGGTTGAAATCATTGAGATTTCCTGATGGTTATGTCTCAAATCTTGGTAGATGCGTTGATTTGAAGGAATGCAAATTTATGGGTTTTAAAAGTCATGACTGTCATATATTCATGGAAAGATTAATTCTTATTGCTTTGAAGGAACTGTTACCAAATTTTGTCTGGGGTGCAATTACGGAATTAAGCATTTTCTTTCATGATATTTGCTCGATAGTACTGAGTCATTCACACATGGAGACATTAGAGAGAGACATTCCGATTATCATGTGTAACTTAGAAAGGATATTTCTACCGGCATTTTTTGATTCAATGGAACATCTTTTGGTTCACTTGCCATATGAGGCTAAAGTTGGAGGTCCTGTTCAATTTCGATGGATGTATCCGTTTGAAAGGTGAATTTTTTTGACTTTTTTCTCATTGTTATTTCATTTGGTCAAATCTAGTCTAATTTATTTGCTAATAAATTTTATTGTATTACTCTTAGATTCCTCTATCACTTGAAAAAAAAAATGAAAAATAAGACTCATGTTGAAGCTTCTATTGTTAATGCATATATTGTGGAGGAAGTTACAACTTTTGCATCATATTACTTTGAACCTCATGTTCAATGCAAGAGTCAGAAAGCAGGAAGAAACGATGAGGGTCTCGTTGATCTAAATTTGAGGGCATTCTCAATTTTTAATTACCTTGGTCGACCAAGTGGATCTTGTACAAGTAGATACTTAACTGGTTCGGAGTGGCGAGCATCCCATACATATATTTTATTGAACTGTCCAGAAGTAATGCCGTATTTCGAGTAAGTATATAATAGTTATATTAAACATTTTGTAGATCATAAAATATTGTTCATGTTTTATTTAATTATATTGTAGGATTTTTCAAACTTTATATTCGGAGCTTCCGGAGCATGAGTTTAATAATTTCTGTGATAAAAAATTTACACAATGGTTCAAAAATTATGTAAGTAGTATATGATAGTAAATTTGATAAATCTTGTCTGATGACACATGTTTATTTTACTTTAGGTTCTTGATAATCACGGTCACATTGAGCAAGACCTAATAAACAATCTGTCATGGGGTCCAAATTCAATAGTTAAAACTTGGCCCGCGTATTTCATAAATGGATATAATTTTCATACTCAAGCTTATGGAACTGGGAAAACTACAATGAATAGCGGAGTTTGTATTCGGTCATCTATTGATGGGCGTGAAAGGAATGAATTTTACAGTTTACTAGATGAAATTTTAGAGGTAGCGACTCGGGATTTATGCGAGTTATTTTATTTATGTGTCGTTGGTTTGACCCTATCAAAGGCATGAGGGTGCATCCACAGTTTAATTTGATTGAAATTAACTACAAAAATATATACAAGAGGTACGAACCATTTGTATTAGCACAACAAGCGATTCAAGTATTTTATGTTTCATATCCTAGTCTGAGACGAGACAAAAGTGATTGGTGGACAGTTTGTAAAACAAAAGAACGTAATAAAATTGAGGAACATTGAGAGGACATAGCATATCAACAAGATGAAGTTGTCAATACATTTCATATCGAAGAGTATAATATTTCAACATTACAAGATCCCAGTGGCATAGTAATAGACGTTGATGCAAGTGAACTGAATGAGTATGAAGATGAAGATTTCAATGATGAGGATGAGGATGAGGATGAGGATGACGATGACGATGACGATGATGATGACGATGACGATGATGATTAGACGCATTATCAGGCCGATAATTTTATTGCATATTTCGATTTCTAATTATTGGTAATTTACCTTTTAATTTATTGAATATCAATTATATTTTAATTGACTATGTTATTCGAAATTCCATATATTTGATATGCTAATGAACTTTTTTTTATTTAGGGTCATCCTGTTGCTATGAATATGGTAATATTTTCATATTTTTCATATTAATAATTCGATATGCAACTGTATTTTTTTTCCTGTAATATTCTTCTAATAATCATGGTTGTTAGTTAACCAAACTCTAGATACCACAATCACCGGCGACATCAGAGCAGCCACGGCTCTCCGCGACCGCAGACGCTGAAGAAGAAGACGCTGTGCTCGTGGGCAACAAGCGCAGAGGGTCGAGAATGTTCGCCACGTCTGGCGAGCAACGCCAGAGGCGAGGAGGCGGCGCCGTGGATTGGGCTCGGGAAAAAAGCGCGTTGGGTTGGTGGAGAAGAGCGCGGAAGGCAAGCCTATGAGCAGAACCCGCGCCGGACGATGAAGGGAGACTCGTGGCCGACGCTGAGGAGGAGAAGACTGACACGAGGAAGGCGGCGAAACCGCGATGGAGAGGATCGCCGAGAGGAACTGGCCAAGGGGGTCGCAAGGGAAAAAAAAGAGAAAACGAAAATAGAAAACCTAATTTTATAATTTATCCTATTTACTCATCTAAACAGACCCCTTTAAAAGCCTGTTTTCTCTATCCCCGTAATCATCTCGTACGACCTCCGTTTAAATCCAGAAAAATTCTGGAAAAATTCCTAAAAATCTCGAAAAATCTCGAAAATAATCCCTAGGATTATTTCTCCGAAATTTTGGCCATTTAATTTCATATTTTAAATTTCAGTATTTTACAAAAAGTGTGGTGATCATATTAGAAACATACTAAATCATGCCAAAATTAGAAATAAGAAACCGCACTGTATAACCGAGGAGAATTGGAATAAAATTGTTGCGCATTGGTGATCTGCTGAAAGTAAACGGAGGAGTGAACAGAATAAGCAAAATCAGAATTGTAACTCCGACATTATGTCTGCCACATATGCGGGAGGATCCATAAATATCGATGAGCATTGACATCGATTGGTGAGTATTTTCAATTTATGGTTTTGTAATCTAATACTCACTAATTTATAAATATTAACTATTTAATTTGTTTAGGCTAAGGAGACGGGAACTGAGCCATTATTTATTGATACTTTCACCCGTACATTCCAAAAAAAGGATAAACCATGAAGTGGGGAAAGAGCTAGAACAATAAAGGTGTGTAATTGTAAAAATTTAATTTCTTATGTTACTATTTAATTTTTTTTCTTTCACAATAGGAGAAATACGCTGAACTTTCACAAATAAATTCGGGAGCAAGTGATATTGGAGTCGAATCGGAGCAATCTGTTAGCAATATAAATTTATGGCTCGAAGCATCTGGAGGACCGAAAAGTGAAAGAATACTTGGACTCGGCTCTTTGAGCCGATCCTATAGAGTCCCTGGTGCTTCTTCTTCATCCTCTCCAGCATTAAAAGCCCAAGTTATTTAATTAACCGAAGAGGTTAATCATTTGAGAGAGTTACTAGCGCAGAAGGAAATTGAATCGAGAGAGAACGCTCAGAAAGTTCAAGACTTAAATGAAAAGATGAACGAATTTCAAAGACAACAAATGTTTATTATGCAACATCTTCAGTTAACGTCTAGCTCAAATCAACTTCCTCCTTCTGGCTTTGCTCCTCCTCCGCCTGATCCCTATCATGGAGACAATGATGATGTATTTTTTTGATGACGATGGTGATGATGGTGGTTATCTTTGACTGTATTTGTGAAAGTTTAATTGTTAGCTACTTGATTTATGACATATATGATATTTATGTTTTTATAAGTTTGTTGTATTTAAATGTTAACTGATGATAATGGTACGGTAGACCTTTGGATGTATTTGTTATATGTATAAATTTATTTGATGTCCATATTATTGTTTGTTGTATAATTATGTTAATATTGTTGTGTGTTTGTTGGAAAACAGGAAAAAAAGATTAATTTAAAATATATTTTTTTCATTTTTCTCCAGATTTGCAACGAAAATATATTTTTCGTTGCAAAATTATATGTATCAGTTGACTGATGTAAACATTCAGTCGACTGATACTTAAGAAACTGCGCAATCCAAAATTATTTTGGGCATCACGATCGATGTATCTTGTAATTCTGACGTAACGCCGTGGCCGATCACTAGTCGACTACTCACTTGGCAGTCGACTGATGGATATGATCAGTCGACTGTCATACTGTAGCAATTCACAGAACGTCTGGTAGCCAACCGATCAGTCCGACTGGTCGCACGATCAGTCGACTGATGAATACATCAGTCGACTGATAGTGAAATTTTTTGCGACGAATTTTTCTTTTCGTCGCCAAATTTGCAACGAAAAAAAAATCGTCGCCAAATTTAATTTTATTTGTTAATCCCGTTCATCAGATTTTGGCGACGAATATTATTTTCGTTGCAAATTCTGCAACGAAAAAAATATTTCGTCGCTAAATTTGCGACAAAAAATATATTCGTCGCCAAATTTCATTGTATTGGGGTGGAGATGCATGCGAGAGTTTTGTGAGTTGCGACGAATAAAAATTTCGTCGCAAATTTGGCAACGAAAAAATTTATTCGTCGCTAATTTAGCGTCGAAAGTATAATTCGTCGCCAAATTCGACGACGAAAATAATTATTCATCGCCGAATTCGACGACGACAATAATTATTCGTCGCCGAATTCGGCGACGAAAAGTATTATTGGTCGCAAAAATTTACGACGAATCTTCTTTTCGTCGCCAAATTGGCGACGAAATATTTATTCGTCGCCAAATTTGGCGACGAATTTTACAATGAAATAATTATTCATTGTAATTTGACGACAAATTTTATTTTTTCGTTGCAAAATTTAGCGGCGAATTATTTGCAACGAAAAATTGTTCGTTGCAAAAAAATTTTGCAACGAATTTTTTTGCAAAATTCGTCGCCAAAAATCAATTTTTTTGTAGTGATCCTTAAAACTTGAGTAGGTGATTTGGCTTTCTTTCGGGATAACTCGTTGGTTAGAATAGTGCAGATGATGTTATAAATGGACAAAGATTGATTTTCAATGTACAATCTAAAATTCTCATCCTGATTTAAAAATCCTTTACTAGCTGTTTTAGCCAACGAATCAAGGGACATATCCTTCCGTGATTTATTTTTTTTTATCATCATCGAAGGACCGACAATAAAATAGACTAGAATGAACCTAATCACTTTTTGCTATAAAAGAGTAGGTGATTTGGCAAATTATAGTTCAGTTTGAATTAATTTTACTAGAGTAGTAAAATGCAAGCAAAATAACAGCATCTCCCTGCTGTTAAAGTGACTGCGTTAAACGGCATTGATTTCTCTTTTGCATTAAAGGGATAAATGAATGGTGACGAAAGGGGTGTTTCATATTGAAGTTAAATATGGTTAAAAGTATGAGTAGACATTAATCTAAGTCTAGATAATATTTTAGTTCTATAAAAATTTATCATGATATGGGGCATTGTTAAAATAATGGAGCAATACTTAGAAAACAATAATAAGTGAATTATAATCCACCATAGTTAATCAGGAAATAATAAGTCAATGACAACTACAAATGTAATAGTGTCAATCCTTAAAAGTTAAAAAATAATAAGAGGCAACCAATTTTAGAGGTTGTTTTAACGATTTTTTTAAAATTCAATGAGAATAAAAAATAGTTCGGGGGATAAAATTTCTATCAATGTGAGATTCAAAGAAAAAGATCTATTGTATTCGGTCAAATTAATTCTTAGGAATTATAAAAAAATAATTACCAAGGTGGTAAAGGGAGTATCAAGATATAATTTTATAGGAAAAATTAAGCGTGACATAGAAATGAAAATCATAGATTTGTAATGAACTGACCAACTTTAATAGTTAGTGAGTTAAAATGAAAAAAAAAATCCATAAACTTAAATTTTAAGAGTGAAATAAAAAAATTAAAAGGTATCGGAGACAAAAAGTTTGAAATTAGATACTTAACAGGGTGAAGAGTAATTTGAGATTAAAATGAAATATTTGGGTAAATTATTTCATGGTTAAATTTTTAAAAAATGTTTTCGATCTTGAAGAAAAAAAGTTTGGCAAATTAAAAAAAAAAAAGAAAAGTAAAAAAGTAATATTTATTGTGTGGGAAATGAAAAGCAGATAACATGTGGCCTTAGTGGGGTATTAATATTGTAATGGGTTTTAGATTATTTTTATCATGCTTAATTATAAAAGTTATTATTTATATAGTTATTTTTATTAATTTTCAAATCGTATATCACGCAAAATCTCTCAGATTTTTTATTGGTTAGAAAAATCTCACTAGGAATCTAGGATCTGCATTTGCCTAGTAGGACGACATAGCGGTGAAGATACCGCCCCTCGGAGGCCGTTGGGCACGAGAACCACAGCTAACGGTAACGGGGAGGAAGAGTCGGTAGGCAACGTGGCGAGCGCATGCACCAAACGGAACCCAGCTGCCGTGCCACAGCAGCCGTCTTCCTCTCTTCTTTCTCGGGGTCTATAAAATCCTCGCTCCGTCTCTTCACCTCCAGTAATTAGTAGATTCCGGGCGGCAGCGGTCGATCGGCGGTAGATATTATTACACACGTATATTACGATGGCCACAGTCCAGGAGATCCGACGGGGTCAGCGGGCGGAGGGTACGGCGGCGGTGCTGGCCATCGGCACGGCCACGCCGGCCAACGCCATCAACCAGGCTGATTACGCTGATTACTACTTCCGCATGACCAAGAGCGAGCACCTCACTGAGCTCAAGGAGAAGTTTAAAAGAATGTGTACGTTCGTTGGTTGCTGCTATTTTTTATGCACGTGTTTAGTTTGTTTTATGATTTATTCCTAATTTATTGTCGAGTTCAGGCGAAAAGTCGATGATACAGAAGCGATACATGCACCTGACGGAGGAGATACTGAGGGAGAACCCGAATATATGCGCGTACATGGAGCCGTCGCTGGACGAGCGGCAGGATATCGTGGTGGTGGAGGTGCCGAAGCTGGGCAAGGAGGCGGCGGCGAAGGCTATCAAGGAATGGGGGCAGCCCAAATCCAAGATCACCCACCTCATCTTCTGCACCACCTCCGGCGTAGACATGCCGGGTGCAGACTACCAGATCACCAAGCTCCTCGGTCTCCGCCCCTCGGTAAACCGCTTCATGATGTACCAGCAGGGCTGCTTCGCCGGCGGCACGGTGCTCCGCATGGCCAAGGACCTGGCGGAGAACAACCGCGGCGCGCGCGTGCTGGTGGTGTGCTCCGAGATCACGGCGGTGACGTTCCGCGGGCCGTCGGAGTCGCACCTAGACAGCCTGGTGGGGCAGGCCCTGTTCGGGGACGGAGCAGGGGCGCTGATCGTGGGGGCGGACCCGAACCCGGAAACAGAGCGGCCTCTGTTCGAGCTGGTGTCGGCGAGCCAGACGATCCTGCCGGACTCGGAGGGGGCCATCGACGGTCACCTGCGGGAGGTGGGACTCACCTTCCACCTGCTCAAGGACGTGCCGTCGCTCATCGCCAAGAACATCGAAAAGAGTCTGGTGGAGGCGTTCGCGCCGATAGGGATCGACGACTGGAACTCCATCTTCTGGATTGCCCACCCAGGGGGCCCTGCCATCCTGGACCAGGTGGAGGCCAAGCTGGCGCTGCAGAAGGAGAAGATGGTGACGACGCGGCATGTCCTCAGCCAGTACGGCAACATGTCCAGCGCCTGCGTTCTGTTCATTCTGGACGAGATGCGCCGCAGGTCGGCGGAAGAGGGAAAGACCACCACCGGCGACGGCTTCGACTGGGGCGTCCTCTTCGGCTTCGGCCCTGGACTCACCGTCGAGACCGTGGTCTTGCATAGCAAGCCAATCAATTAATAATTAATAATTAATAATTACTACGATGAATCATGGCATTATATTGCATATATATCATATGTGGTATATGTGTTTTGCGTGTGCTCTTTCTATTTCTATTAATAAGATCGATCATGGTATCTTTCGTTCTAACCGGGAATCTCTTTGTATTGGAGAAGGTTAATTAAGGAGGTCTACATATATCAACTGGATTAGTCTTAAACTTCTGGACAATGATATATATTTGCCTTCAATATTTATCTCTCTTTTATAAGATATATATATATATATATACATATATATATATATATATATGGTTGGGTCTAAGCTAGCCACGACATAGGAAATTAAGCATTTATTAATCTCTAACAATCAATCCTAATCTCTCTATTTTTTCTTTTTCATTATTATTTTCGTTCTATATGATATCACATTGACTTAGGAGTCTCATCTCCCCTTTTGACATGCATGCGCTTTAATTTCTTATCCACGGGATACTCTCCATCCTTGGCTTTACAATTACGACATCTATATATTTCACGCAGTCTCCGGCCCCATGGATCGAGCCTACGGTTTTTGGCGGGCTGGTACCAACAGAGGAAGGGCCCAACTACGACTGAGGGGAGGATTAATCCCGTCACTCCAGAGATCGAATCCTGCTTTCCTCGATAAACACTCTCTGTCTTAACCAACTCGTCATCCCCGTGGAGACGACATCTATAAGATGGTAAATTTAATTTTATAGCATCATTTTCGACAGAGAATTAAGATCAGATTGACGGTGCATGGCTTCAAAAAGAAAAGAAAAGTTCATCATCGAACCAGTAAAGTACATGACGTCGTTGAGTTCGTACAAAAATTCAGATCTACTCAATCCTTTACGAGAAATATTCTCCGATACCTAAACTGGGGATCGAATTTAGACACCTCTGTGATAATAAAGGTTTCTTCCTCAACTCCTTTTGTAATACTCCCGTACTGTTTTATATATCGATTACTAATCTTCTTTTGGAGAGATGAGTTTATTTTCTTAGATAATTTCTAAGAAATTTGTAACTGTTCGGGACGGTGCTACAGCGCGTGCACACGTTTTGCAATGTGTGCACGCTGCACGAAGTGCGCAACTGCATTTCATGCAGCACAGCCGTAGGACACCCCCTTTATAAGGGGGTATGCATCCAAAGGATTCGAAGAGAGAAAAGGGGTTTCACACCGAGAGGCTGTTTGAGAGTTGTCGGAGTGAATAGGAACACTAAGGCGCTGCCAGGATTTGTCTCGTGGAAGAGAGGTTCTTTCCGATGTGATCGATCCTCAGATCGCAAGCAGAAACGTCATATAAAACAATACCAGAAAGCGAGAAGATTTCTGACGATCATTGTAAATTTATTTACAGCTTCATTTTTCTTTTATTTTACTTAGATAATCTCAATTAGATGCTAAAACTACCAACATTGATATCAGAGTCCTTGTTGGAAAGCATCTAATAGAGATTAGAATTTTTTTTCCTGAAAAAAATAAGCTGTTCAACGCGAAATCGTGCGAGGAAGAAGATGAACAGTGCTGAAACACTGTTTCTACCGAGTGGAATACCACTCTGGACAAACCACCCTGGCCATTCCAGAGTGGTTTGTCGAGTGAAAAATCACTCTGGTTTAACTGGTCGAGGCTTAGATGGAAAACAAATCGTGCGAAGCACTAATCGCCTGGCGAAACTACCACGGAAGGATGGTTTCACCGCGTTGGCGAGCGATTTGAGTGCGAGCGATTTAATTTTTATCGCGAGCGATTTCAACCCCGTCGGCGGTTGGTTGTATCGAGCGGTATAACTACCGGCGAGGCGGTTTCAACCTGCTCGAGCGGTTGGCCACCGAGGGCAGGTTTTCGCTAGGGTAGTATAATCTTGGCGAGCGATTTACACCGGCGGCGGTTTCTTATTGCGAAGCGATTTCACCGCGGCGAGTGGTTTACTTCTTTGCGAAGCGATTGCCGACGAGGTGGTTTAAGCTCGCCATGGCGATTTCACCACGGCGAGTGGTTCCACGGTGCGGTTAACGCCGCCGGCGAGCGATTTTCTTTATGAGCGATTTATACTGTCGAGGCGATTTCCGTCGCCGAGCGGTATTCCGTCGGCATGACAATTTTATTACTGCGAGCGATTTCGTCGGCGGGGCGGTTTCTCGCCTAGCGAGCGGTTTCTGCCAGCGATTATCGCGCGATTCTGCTACCACCTGCCATGGCGATTTTTTAAAATGTAATTGGGCCGAATGTAATTGGGTTGATGCATTGGATTTCTGATTGGGCTGTAAATTAGAGAGGCATAATTGGAAATTAAATAATTGGACTTAGGCTTTAATTTTGAGATCCAAATTAATTTGGGCATAGGTTCAATTAATTAGATTTCAATGAAAGCTAAGTGTCCAATTGGCTCAAATAAGTGTTGTGTTAACTGCTCTGGCACGACTAAGTGTAAATTAGACTTAGTTAACTCAACTCTAATTTGGTTCGACTTAATCATGCTTGACCAAACTGGATTTGTCCAGATTGACGTTGATTAGCATGATTTGACATTGGCTGAATCAGTTGTGGCTGAGTCAGTCATGGTCAGATTTAGATCGGGCTAAATTAAACACAATGCTTAGAAGTCGGAATTGACTGACTTGCTATAGTTGACTTTGGTCAACTTAACTCATGACTTAATAATCAAGGAATTGTTTCGAACAATTAGGACTTGATATAAACAACATAGAGATAGACCAAATGAACTAGAGTTGATGCCTAGGAACGATGAGAAAGAATACTATGCATATTGCTTGAGTGTCTGAGGTACTCAGAGCAAATTGCGTGGTGTTTGGACTATCACGGTCAATATTGAGTCTCCATGGTACTAGTCGACTAAACTTAGATAATAGTCAATTGGTAAAAGTAACAATTGACTGGTCTAAGTAAATCTGTCGACAATCCTCCATAAAATCAAGGAAATTTATTCTTGATTTATTTTGATGGATCTATGCCTATATATAAATTGAATTAAGCTGATATATATACTGGTTTGTCGGTTTTTTACTGACTTAATTAATATCAATTTTCAGATGGCACGGATGATTACCACTATGACGAGACGCGATGTGTTGCGTAATCGGCTGAGAGAGGCTATCCAGGGGATAGAGTATGATTCAGCTCAGGAGTTGGGTGGCACATCGGGAGGCTTGATAGATTGTTCTGGAGACTGGAGATGCAGGAGTTTCCGATTTTGGAGAATTACAAAATATGAGCTCTGGTCCGCTCACTGCCACAACACCTGAGTGACATTGCGCATCAGATCTGGGGGCGCTATGAGGGACGCGTCTCTTATACCCAGTTATGCGCTGAGCTGCTTC
Source organism: Wurfbainia villosa (assembly GCA_025175895.1). NCBI lineage: Eukaryota > Viridiplantae > Streptophyta > Magnoliopsida > Zingiberales > Zingiberaceae > Wurfbainia > Wurfbainia villosa. Next base: position 5,170,555 of record JAKLTH010000193.1, on the reverse strand, counting down.
ACTACGAGGACTGTGAGGTGCATCGCGATGATCCAGAGGATGATTCGGAAGAGGACCCTGATGAAATCTTTCCTTTTGGATTGCTTCAAAGGTGTCCTACGTAAGATTCTGCATCCAGGCATCATCTTGAGAGCATCTCGGCGGGGGATGTCCTAGTTCAACCCAAGAAGATTGGGCATGTTTGAATCATTACTGCACTAGTGTTTGTCCTAGTGGGAGTAATGATTATCTATCTAGTTGTTTAGTTTTTATTTTTCAGTTATGAGTAGGAAGAATGTTATATATAACATTCTTAGTAGAGTTATCTTTGTTATGTGTTGACAATGTATAGCAAGTTTAATTTAATGATATGTTTATTTTATGCTATTAACTCTACATAATGTATGATATTTTTGCTCTTTGATTTGTTCATATTGAGTATAATTTAAATGAAATGTTCATTTAATAATATCATGTTAAGATGGGATGTATGTAATGTAATTGATCAAAGTCGATTCGATTGGTACATACAAATGATGAGTGAGAATTGGATTGTCACTTGATTTTGTAAACCAAATCGAATTCACATTGAGTCAATTTATAGATTACATATATAAAATCATACACTGAATAACTAAATAATGTGTTTATTTATGTTAGGTTATGACAACTAAAAATATCATAGCTGAACTCAATAAGGGTGAGAAACTCAATAGGGATAAGTACAAGATCTGACACCTTAAGATACAGTATGTTCTTGAGGAACAAGAAGTTCTAGAGGTTGTAAATCAGGTCATGGTAGAACCTGTAGATGGTCCCACTGCACAAAACAGACGAGATATTGATGCCTACAAGACATGGAAGAAGAAAGACTCTACTGCTAAGGGAATCTTGATTAGTTCAATGATTGATGACCTAGTTTTTGAGTATGAGTCGTATCCTTCAACTCATCCTGTCTGGGTTGCCCTTAAGGACAAGCACAGCGGAGTCAGTCTGAGGAAGCTTTGATAGCTGACGATAAAGTTTGATAGCTACAAAAAGTGCTCGAATGTCACTATGGTTCAACATCTCAAGGAGATGTCGAATATGATTCGGGAGCTTAGAACTGTCGGTCACGAGCTGACAGATGAACAACAGGTTCAGATAGTCATTCGATCCCTTCCAGATTCTTGGGAGACCATGAAGCAAACCCTAACTCACAGCGAGAGGATTAAGACTTTCGTTGATATCTCACGTCATGTTGAACTAGAGGCGGAGAGAGTAGAATCCGCGAGGATTTCTGGCCAAGCCTATTTGACTGTCGGTTCTGCTAGATCATCTGGATCCAAGAAAAAGAGATGGTTCAAGAAGGGGAAGGGAAAGAAGAAGGAAGCTGCTGCTGTAGGTGGGACAAGCCCAATCAAGAAGAAGAACAAGAAGACGGGGAAGAAACCTAAAAGCAAGGTAATTTGTTTTAATTGTGACAAAAAGGGTCACTATTCTCGAGAGTGTACCGAGCCAAGAAAGGTAACTTCTAGTCTATCTTCTGAGTATTTTGTTGCTAGTTTTGTGTTGTTGGCTGATTCTTATCCTTTGTGGGTTATAGATTCGGGAGCAACCAACCATGTAGCTTGGGAGCGAGTTACATATGTGGAGTACCGCCGGGTACCAGCTGACAACAAATGGATATATAAAGGAAACAATGCAAGAGTCGAAGTCAAAGGAGTCAGCATTTGCAAACTTAACCTTCGGAGTGGAAGAACATTGTTTCTACATGATGTCTTGTATGCTCCTGAGATTCGGAGGAATTTTGTTTCTGTTACTTATCTTCTTGATCTAGGGTATTGTATAAATTTTTACAGTCGGTGTGTTGAACTCAAGATTGACTCAGTGTCAATCGGTTATGGTTTTTTAACGAATGGTTTTATGATTCTTGACGTGGAACCAAATGACAATTGTGCGATTGATAATTGTTTTTCAAATATTGCTCTTTCTAGTGATGCAGAAATAACTAATGATATTTGACATGCTAGATTAGGACATATAGGATAAAATCGCATGAATCGATTAGCTAAAGAGGGTTTATTGAGCTCTCGAGCTAAGATTGACTTGTCTTTATGTGAGCATTGTCTTGCTAGAAAAGCAATTAGGAAACCATTCGGTAAGGCTATTAGGGCAGAGTCACCGTTGCAATTGATTCATTCGAATATTTGTGGTTCAATGAATGTGAGGGCTAGACATGGAGCTTCCTATTTCATTACATTTATTGATGATTTCTCTCATTTCAGTCATGTGTATTTGATTTCTCACAAATCTAAAGCATTTGATTGCTTCATTCGTTATGTGAACGAAGTTGAGAATCAAACGAAACGTAAGGTTAAGACTTTATGCAACGACCGTGGAAGAGAATACTTGTCTGATATGTTCAAGACAATATGTAATGATAAAGAGATTATTAGACAGCTGACGATCCTTGGAACTCCACAGCAAAATGGGATTGCTGAGAGAAGAAATAGGACTCTTCTCGAAATGGTTAGGTCTATGATGGCGCAGGCTAATTTGCTGATCTCCTATTGGGGAGATGCATTATTAGCTGTAACCTATATACTTAACAAAGTGCCTTCAAAGTCAGTTCCATCTACCCCATATGAACGTTGGACAGGCAGAAAACCAGATTTGGGAAATCTGAGACCCTGGGGGTCGGCTGTCTATGTTCATGATAATTCTCACAAGTATGAAAAACTAAGACCTCGAGGTAAGAAGTGTATCTTTATAATATATTCTGATACTTCAAAAGGTTATGTTTTCATAGGTGAACAATTAGATGGAACAATCTCTGAATTGGATTCAAGAGATGCTACTTTTCTCGAAACTGAGTTCCCAGCTAGAGGTGAAGTTGATAAGACAGTTCCTCTATTTGAAGAGGAAGAGTCGTTATCAACTGGACAGGTGTCTAGTGGGATACTTAAAACTAGTCAACCTAGTGGGAGTACTTTGCCTAGTCACGGGGTGACTTCTCAACAGCCCAATTTACGGAAAAGTGTTCGTAAGATCAAACCTAAGAAGAGGTTTGATATTGAGAATGAGACAATGATGACACTCCCTGTTGACGATAAGGAATCTTGGTCAGTAAAGGAAGCTCTGGGCTCTAGAGTAGGAGAAGAGTGGAAAGTTGCAATGGTTGAAGAAATAGAGTCAATGATTAAGAATCATATTTGGGAGTTAGTCGATCTTCCTCCTGGCCGAAGGGCTATTGGGAATAAATGGATTCTCAAAATAAAGAGGAAAGCTGATGAATCGATTAACCGATACAAAGCTCGTCTAGTTGCAAAAGGATTTATCCAATTAGAGGGTATTGACTTTGAGGAGGCATTTTCTCCCGTAGTAAAGTTTGTGTCAATTCGAGTTATTTTGGCTTTAGTGGCGCATTATGACTTAGAGTTACATCAGATGGATGTAAAAACCGCTTTCCTTAACGGTGAGCTTGATGAGGAAATCTATATGGTCCAACCAGAAGGTTTCGTTGCTAAAGGCCAAGAAGATAAAGTATGTAGATTAAAGAAATCTATATATGGGCTAAAGCAAGCATCAAGACAGTGGAACATAAGATTTAACGAAGTGGTTTTATCTTATGGTTTCGAAATGATCAATGAGGATCATTGCGTTTTCCTGAAGAAGGATAAAGTAAAGTATGTCATTTTATCATTATATGTTGATGATATGCTGATTGCAAGAAATGACATAGGTTTTGTGATAGAAGTCAAAAAGTGGCTTTCATCACAATTTAACATAATAGATATGGGAGAAGTTGAATACATCTTAGGAGTAAAGATCATCAGGGATCGATCTAAGAGACTTTTGGGTTTGTCCCAAGAGTCTTATATAAATAAGATGTTACAATATTTCAGCATGTCTAATTGCAATAGTGAACATACACCTATTGTGAAAGGTACTATTCTGAGCAAGAGTATGAGTCCCAAAACTCCAAATGAAATAGTCGAGATGAATAAAAAACCATATGCCAGTGTTGTTGGTAGTTTAATGTACACTATGTTGTGTATTCGTCTCGATATCGGCTATGTTGTTGGATTAGTCAGTCGTTTCCAGTCAAATCCAGGACCGAGACACTGGAAGGAAGTGAAAAGGATATTCAAATATCTGAAAGCGACGACAGATTACAGTCTCTGTTATCAAGGATCAGATATGAGCCTGAAGGGATATTCAGATGCAGATTGGGTTGGGGACCTGGATGATAAAAAATCTATATCAGGCTATGTGTTCTTGTTGAATGGTGGTGTCATCTCTTGGAACAACAAGAAATAGGCATGTGTGGCCTTATCAACCATGGAAGCTGAATATGTGGTATGTTCGATAGTCGTACAAGAAGTGATCTGGTTAAGGAGGTTCTTGAAGCATCTGAAGATTGCTGAAGACAGTGGGAGTCCAGTGACTATCTACTGTGACAGTCAAACTGCTATAGTATTTTTCAAGGATCTCAAATATCACAGCAAGGGCAAGCATATTGTTATAAAGTACAACTTTATCAGAGATATTGTTGCTAAGAAGAAGGTTATTCTTGAGTATATCCCTACTCGAGCTATACTTGCAGATCCTTTCACTAAGCCAATGACTAGAGAGTCATTTAATGAGCATGTAAAGTCTATGGGACTTCGTAGAATGTAACAGTTTTGTAATGACAATCGGATATTGTAATTTGATTATTTTTAATGGAAGCCATAATTTATTCAGTGTATGTGATGTTACATTCTGATAAGATCTCAGTAAACATGTTGACAGGTAGTGATTAGTCCTCTCACATGGACAATCATCTCTGTTTGTTATGTACGAATAGGGGTAAAACTATTGCTTATAGGATATCTTTGGAAGCTATATGTATGAGATATATACCTATAAGTTAGAGTCGTCTTGATATATGTATCAAGATAACATCATTTAAGAAAAGTGATCGAAGTAAATGTTCCCAACATTTATTATACCTGTTAATGAGCCAGATTAGAATTCATATATTGAATTCAGGATTAGACATTTGGAATGTCTGGATCAAAATCTGTACGATGTTGAACATGCGCTCTTTATTAATAAAGAGAATAACATCGTAGCATGTGATTCATACCACGTGTGCTAAGGCGACAATAAGGGTAGTAGAAGAATGGATCTCTGCTTCTCTACTATGTGAGCCCTTTGAGATTATATGTTGATCTCAGCATTTGCTCTTTGTGACTATTTAAGTGTCTACTTGAAGTTTTAATCAGGGTTTGCTACTTTAGCATGTAAACCTATTGACTATGGATGATTCGATTTATGGAACATGAATAGGAAAACGACGGATTAAAATGAATGGATTCACACTAAAAAGAAAGATTAAATAAATTTACATCATTTGAAAATTATTCACTGGTCGACCCATTTCTGTTATGTATGAAAATGTTTGTGAATATTGAGAATATAGAACATGCTCTTGACTTGATGGTTATTATGAGGGATTAGAGATATTCATATTGATGTAAGTGGAGATTATTTAATCTGGGCAAATAGCAAGACATTATATCCAGGAAAACGGTTAAGTACCACCAGGAGAAAAGTTTAGTACCACCTGGTAAATGGCTAGGAGCCACTTGGAGGATGATAATGGGTCATCAGGTGAGTGACTATGTGTTATTCAGAGAATGGTTATGTACCATTTGAAGAGCGGCTAAGTTAGGCGTAATAACTTTTCTTAGCATTGATCGCTCTGTGAGCAACTTTGTAAGGTGTAACAACTTTCATAGCATTGGGTTGCTCAGTGTGCTTACTGTCGTACGAGCCATTTTTCTAAGTATGAATTGGTTGTTTTATTAGTCTTTTGGGACTATGATCTCTGACACGATTCTGGTCTATGTGACTGAATACTTCTATTAATCATTTAAGACTAATGACTCCGGCTCTATTTGGTCTATGTGACTAAATATCTCTTATTGATCTATGTGATCATTTTGTCTATGTGATATGCTTTGGACGAGTGTGAGATGTAACTGCTCGAGGCGGTCTTTGCGGAAGATACACACGTTTTTACAGCGTGTGCGCGTTGCCTGCAGTGTCTGTGCACTTCCGTGCGTGCAACACGGTAGACACCCCTTTATAAGGGGGTGTGCGTCCAAAGGATTCGAAGAGAGAAAAGAGGTTTCATGCCAAGAGGCTTTTCGAGAGTTGTCGGAGTGAATAGGAACACCAAGGCGCTGCCGGGATTTGTCTCGTGGAAGAGAGGTTCTTTCCGGTGTGATTGATCCTCAGATCGCAAGCAGAAATGTCATCCAAAACAACACCAGGAAGCGAGAAGATTTCTGACGATCATTATAAGTTTATTTACAGCTTCATTTTTCTTTTATTTTTACTTAGATAATTTCAATTAGATGCTAAAACTACCAACAAAATTTTCAGGTATTTGGTAGGTCTCGAAATTGATGTATTTTCCTTTTACCTCAAACGGATCACCTAAAACGCTAATTAAAGAGGCAACTCAGTTAGGGCATCCCTTGAGCTACCATTGCGCTGACATTATCACGTAGGCATGGAGGGAGCATTCATCCACCCCTGCGGGAAGGGCCTAGTGGCTAGCGTATACAGGCATTGCACCATAGGACAACGGGTCAATTCCTCGCAAATGCGAGGGTGTCGTCCCTCTATGTGCTAGTTACTAGTCTCAAGAGCCAAAGGCCTACCGTGATTTACCTCCCTTACGATGGTCCGAGAGCAGACTGGTAGGGACCGCTAGGTTGACGGATTCCAACCTTTGCACAATTGGAGAGAGCATTCATCCTGCAGAGAGTAGGAGTCATTTTTTTTAATTAAATAATTTTATTAATTTAAATTTTATTTATTTGTAAAAAAATAAAATTAATTAAAATGGAGTAAATTGTTCAACGGCCAATTTTTTAGCCAACGACAATTTTTTTAAAAAATATTTATATATTCAAGCAAAAAATATATATATTCTATTATATTCGATCTCATTCTACAAATCTTCTATTCTACAAATATTATCTTTTTCAATCGCATAAGTATATATTTTCATTCATTCCAAACGTTTAAAAATTAAGATCGATCCAATCTAACGAATCTATGATTCGTGAATTCTAGAGAAATGAATTGATGGAAGATACGGAGGATATAGATGAGCAAATAATGTTCCGATTATATGAATAGCGACAAATATATAATACATCAAATAGTTCAAAATTCTTCCAACAAAATACAAAGGAGGAGGTATTTGAATTGGGATCGAGAAGCTGGACATGCTCATCGATCTTTTCAATGATTGCTTCTCTAATGAGCCGGTATATCCCGATGGCATATTTCGATGTCGATTCCGAATGCAAAGAGGATTATTCCTTTACATAGTTGATGCTTTGAAAAATCATTTTGAATATTTTCGATGAAGGCTCGATGTCACGAGAAAAAAAAATTATCATCACTTCAGAAATGCACAGCAACTATCCATCAATTGGCATATGAAGTCTCTATCGACCATTACGATGAGTACCTACTGGTTGCTGAAATAACTGTCATTAAATACTTGTTCAACTTATGCCAATGTGTGATTCAAGTGTTTTGGGTTCAATACTTGAGAAGACCTAATATTGTTAATATCCAATACTTGCTATCAATGCATGAGCAAAGATATGACTTTTCTAGTATGTTAGGTAGTCTTGATGTATGCATTGTCAATAAAAAATTATTCTGTCATTTGAAAAGGTCAGTTTACTCAGGAAAATCATGGGATCTCGACAATTGTGCTTGAAGCAATCATATCTACGAACTAGTGGACTTGACATGACTTTTTTGGGATTGCAAAGTCACGTAATGATATCAATATACTTAACGAATCATTTTTATTCAGCAAAGTCTTACAAGGAAATGCACCATATGTTAATTTTATGGTCAATAATACATAATATACAAAAGAATACTATCTAACTAATGAGATCTATCAGAATGGACTACTTTCGTTAAGAGCTTTCCGTATCCCCAGGATCCCAAGAGAAAGATATGATTGAGGAATGACATTAGGTTATAAGAAAGGATGTCGAACGAGCATTTGGGGTGCTTCAATCTCAATGGGCAATGACCAAATGTCTAGGACAATTTTGGCACAAGAATAATTTAAAGGACATTATGTATACATGCATTATGAGGGGGATACAGTAGTCAATTGATCGGATAATGAAGGAGACTCTTCGTCACAAATATTTCAGGGCTGAACTAAAAAATTTCAAGAATATCTCTGGATAAATTGTAAGATACGTGATAGTCAATTGTATCATCAGCTTCGAGCTGACTTAGTTGAGCATATCTGGACATGCTACAGTTGAAATTAGTAAAAAAAATAATTCATTAATGGTGATATATTTAATTATCTTATAGTATATTAAATGAATATTTTGTAAGAAAGAGTGGGACTCATAAAAAAATTGTTGAGAGATTTTTTTATAGTCGAGAGATGAATAAAATTTTTTACTTTTGATGTGGTATTGACGTGGTAACATGGAGATCACAAAGGAGCTCTCTATTAAGTTCCACCATTGAAGATGCTCTTATTGTCTTCTGACTTCACGAATGGATGATCAAGGTATTTCCCCTTTAGCATATGTAGGCCACCTAAATGCTAAGGGATCAATTCTATCATTCTCTCCTTGACTCATGAGTATATAATTAGGAATGATGGGATTAAGATATTTTCCTCTTAGCATTAGTGGGTAAGTTTAGTTGTCCCCTTGATTGTTCTCTCTCCAACTCTACACATCTAAGTCACCTAATTAAACATTAAAGGGTCAATAGTCAACTCTACTATTCTTTCCCTAACTCTGAGTATTTAGGAATCATAAGATCACGATAATCCCCCTTAGCACCGGTAGTCACCTAAGCTTCAAGTGATCAACTTGGTCATCCTCTCCCAAACATATATAGGCAAGTTTTGGGATCAATCATTTCTTCCCCTTCACATTAACAATCTGTTTGGGAGGACGGAAGGATAAATAAGGGGAGGAAAAACTTTAAACTTTGTTTGAAAAGGAGTGAGAAAAGGAAGGGAATGAAAGGGAAGAGTAACTTTTATCTTTTTTTTAAGAAGATTTTCTTACACTACGATTTAGGATATAAGTTTTTTCTCTCTCTTCCCCTTCTATTAATGCACCTCCCTTCACCCCATCCAAATAAAATATAAGTGATTGATTCAGCCATCCTCTCCCAAATTTAGTAGGTCTCAGAATTATTCTTTCCCTCTAATATTAAGGGGTCGACTCTCCCAAACTTAAGTAGGTCTTAGGATCGAGTTTCCTCTTCCTTACAAGGTTAACTTGGCCTTATCTCTCTTATCAAACTTGAATTTCTATTATTCTCTCTTCGATTGATCCGTTGAGTTTCTTGAGTCATGACATTGAGTTTGGTCTTCTATTTTTTCCCTCGACTTTATCAATCTATCAGAGTTATAGAGTCAAACTTGACCTTTTATTATTATTTAATTTTCCTGCCTTCATCAATCTAAATTGATCGAATTTGATCTTCTATTATTTTCTTCTTGACTTCATCGATCTATCTGAATAGTGGGATTGACTTAGTTTTTATTATTCTCTTTTGCTTCGTCAATCTATCTTATTGTCTCCCTATTTTTATTGTTCTGTTTAAAAAAAATATAGAATCATTATTACATTAACAGATCCCAAGTGGTAAGTACAAAAGAGAGAGTCGATCGATAATTCAAAATAGTTAAATTTAAAAATTATCCTTATATATATATCAACTGAGACAACAGTGAAAATTCTTATTGTTCTGTTCGGGTCATGAGATCAAGTTGTTCAAATATTCTACTATTATTCGCTTTTTACTCGATGCAGTCGTCCAAGTTAATTTATATAGACATTATCTTTCATATTATTATCTTCCTGCATGCCTTGTTTCATCGAAGTCGAGGGATTTAGCTGTAAGAATATTTACTTTCTATATTCTCCTCCCCTAGCCTCGTGACATTAATTAGGGTCGACTTTCTATAAAATCTAGTGTGAAGAAATCAACTGATTAATTTTTTCAATTATATAAATAAAAAATTAATATGACTTAATCTAGATCATTGGATTAAGATGGATAAATCTGATTCATTCCAATGGAAGGGTATAAGTATCTTTTTGGATGACTTAATCTTGGTCGTTAAATTCAAAATGCAAGACTTAGATGCATCCAAATGAAGAGATATTGTGTCTCTTGGGAAAAGATGCAATCTAGATTATCCATTTAAATTAAATGGATGAGATTTGATTGAACCAAAAGGTTTCTCTATCCCTTCACAAGTATAAATAGAATCTCCTAGATGATGAAATTCACTCAACTCAATCCAATTATTCATACCTCTCATCTTCTGCATCCCGAGTCCAAAAAGTCTATGAGAAGGTTTGTGGGTCTTGAAATTTGTAGTGCTGCTATTTTGAGATATCGTCGTTGTATCTTGGGAAACAAATTGCTACTATCCGTAAGCACCTGTAGCGGAGCAATATCGTTTTATGGAGATAGTGTTGAACACTAACCTCGATGAGCTCATAGCAGTTTGCATCCTCTCAACGGCAAATACCGTATACACCGAAAACAATCTACAATCGTAAAACGATATTAGTGTAAACTGATATGGTTGTGATCAACAACATCCCGACCACCATTCCACTCGTAGAGAAGCCAGAGAAGTTCAACGGAGCTGACTTCAAACGATGGCAGCAGAAGATGTTGTTCTATCTGACGATGTTAAACCTCGTACGATTTTTGCGTGAAGACCCGCCAGCTACTAAGGAAGATGATTCCAATAGTGAGGCTGCTTGCGATGCGTGGTCGAATGGAGATTTTCTGTACCGCAACTACATCCTCAATGCATTGGATAACTCGTTGTATAACGTGTATAGTCCGATGGAGATGGCAAAATCTCTTTGGGAATCGCTCGAAAAGAAATACAAAATAGAAAATGTCGGATTGAAGAAATTCATCGTCAGTCGATTTTTGGATTTCAAAATGATAGATTCCAAGAGTGTGACATCTCAAGTCCAAGACATGCAGTTGATTATGCATGATCTAGATGCCGAAGGCATGAAGCTGAATGAGTCGTTTAAAGTAGCCACGGTAATCGAGAAATTCCCTCCGTCATGGAAGGATTTCAAAAATTACCTCAAGCACAAGCAAAAGGAGATTAGACTTGAAGACCTGATCATGAGGCTACGAAGAGAGGAAGATAATCGAAAGTTATCCGACTCTAAAGGAACGAAGCGGGCTATCGACGAGATATCTAACCTGGCTGAGTCAAACACCAAGAAGCCGAAACAATACAAAAAGAAGGCTCAAGGCAAGAAATTCAAGGGCTCATGATATAACTGCGAAAAGTCAGGACACATGTCCAAGGACTGCAGACGCCCGAAGAAACCAACCAAGGGTCAGAAGGATAATGCGAACTAGGTCGCAACTTCTGATGACATGGAACTGGATCTCACTGCGGTCGTGTTTGAAGCCAACACGGTAGTGGACAATCCGAAGCAGTGGTGGATCGATACTGGAGCAACACATCATATCTGTTTTGATAAGGCGATGTACTCCAAGTATAATCCGATAAGTGTTCTATATGGGCAATTCCACGACATCCCCGATTGTCGAACTCGGGAAAGTTGTTCTGAAAATAACGTCTGGAAAGGAGCTAATGCTCATTGATGCGCTCCATGTTCCCAACATCAGGAAGAATCTAGTTTCTAGATCGACACTTGTTAAAGTCAGGTTTAGACTAGTGTTCCAGTAAAATAATCTTGTACTTATGAAGAATGATGTCTTCATAGGTAAGGGGTACTTGGAACAGAGTTTGTTCAAAATGGTTGTAATGATTGTATACCGGGAATTTGATGGAAATAAAATAAAAGCTTCCAGCTACGTTGTTAAGTGTTTTAATTTATGACATGATCGACTTGGGCATATCAATAATAATACTCTGAAATATATCGTCAAATTAAATTTATTACCAAACGTCAATGTTGATAAAACACACAAATGTGAAGTATGCGTAGAAGCAAAAATGACGAGACTACCCTTTCATTCGGTGAAAAGGTCAACGACTCCTCTAGAGTTAATACATAGTGATCTATGTGACTTAAAATTCGTGCAAACTAGAGGAGGTAAAAAGTATTTGATTACTTTTATCGATGACTGCACGAGGTTCTATTATGTCTTTCTTTTAAGGAGTAAAGACGAAACCTTAGAGACATTCATAACCTATAAAACAGAAGTTGAGAATCAACTTGGTAAACGAATTAAAATAATTTGTAGCGATAGAGGTGGAGAATATGGTGCACCATTTGATGAGTATTATTCATAATCTAACATTATCCATCAGATAACGACGCCTTACTCACCTCAATCGAATGGTGTTGTCGAACGTAAAAATCGGACACTAAAGGAAATGATGAATGTGTAGGGGATCGATTGGACGCTAGAGGGGGGTGAATAGCGTCGTGCTATGCGTCGATGATCAAATTTGATCGTGATCGCGTCTACAAATTGTGTTAGCGCAGCGAAATAATAATAATGAAAACAATAACACGAAACACGATCACAAACACAATGACACGAGATGTAACGTGGTTTAGAACCGAATGGTTCATACTCCACGGATTGGGTTTGTACGAACTCTAGCGATGTCACAAACACCACTAAGCATAATAAACTCCTTTTTGACAACAAGTCGGAGATGGAGAAATCTTGTACAATGAATTACAACAAGTAATATAAAGTAAACAAGCAAATACAAGTGAAAATGTAAAGAACACTTTACAAACTAGGGTTTTGAGTGCTTGCTTGTCGGTTGCTTGGATGAGCTTGAAGGGCCTTGAAATGCACCTGCAAATCGCCTCACCAAAGCTCCCAAAGAACCAATGCCGAAATCCTCCTCGAGCTCCTCTTTTTAACCTGCATCGGGTTGGATTTCCGCCGATCGATCATCATAAGTCACGGTCGTGATACCACTGCTATTCGTGAGACAACGGCTCAATCCATCTTTGGAAAAGTTTCAGCGGGACTCTCACGATCATTGCCAACATTGGCGGTCATTTATCAAACTGTAGTCGCTTGATCGGCTCACGAAGCGATTCTGCTCGCGACTCAACTGGCAGTCGACTGCCAAGGCAATTTCAGCCCTAAATGGCAGTCGAGCTCTAGTCGACTCACGACAGTCGAACCGGCCATAATGTCAGTCGACTGCCAACCTCAAACATGAGGTTTTAACCCAAGTATGGTGCCCCCATATTTGCTAGACCACCCTTAGCCTAGACCTAAGCCTTCTAGCTACCTCCATCAGCCTCATGCCTCTCGAATCCCTTCAAGTCATCCATGACTTGTTCATCCATCGCGCTAGCCTTCAGGTGCTTCCATCGGCTATGTCATGCTAACGGTGTCTACACCGCCAAGGCACATTGGACTTACGCCGTCAAGACTCCGCTTGGACTTTACGCCGCCAACCATTGGACTTATGCTGCCAAGACTCCACCCTTGGACTTTACGCCGCCAATATCAAACCCCTTGGACTTCTCAAATGCCAAGACTCAAGCTTGGACTTTCCCTTGCCAACCTATGTTGGACTTTCCATGTCAAGATCCATGCTTGGACTTCCCTTGTGCAAAGTACTCAAGACTTGGACTTTCCCAAATGCCAAGTGTCTCACTTGGACTTTCCATGTCAAGTACCCATGACTTGGACTTTACCTTGCCAAGATCCATGCTTGGACTTTCCCATAATCACATGGTCAACCCTAGTCAACCATCAAAGAGTCCCTCGAGTCAAACTCGAGTCTGGTCAATTATAACTTGGGTCGATTGTATAAATAATCTCCCCAAAACATTAACCGACATCAATGTCAAACATCAATGTCAAACATACTATGTCAAACATCAAAACATCACTCGAGTCACACTCGAGTCTGGTCAATCATGACCTGGGCCGATTGCACCAACAGAATGCCTTATTGATAAATTTAGGCTTAACCCAGAACTTGTGGGGGAAAGCCATATTATCGGTAAATCACATTCTTAATAAAATTCCTCACAAGAAAAACGATAAAACACCGTATATATTATGCAAAAGGTTGGAACCCGCTAACCTAGCGGCCCCTACCAGTCCGCCCCCGGACCATCGTAAGGGAGGTAAATCACGGTAGGTCTTTGGCCCTTGAGACTAGTAACTAGTGCATGGAGAGACGACACCCTCGCATTTACGAGGGATTGACCCATTGTCCTATGGTGCAACGTCTGCATGCGCTAGCCACTAGGCCCTTCCCGCGGGGGCGATAAAACACCATATATATGAACTATGGAAAGACCGCAAGTCATCGTACAAATACTTGAAAGTGTGAGGGTGCTTGGCAAAGATCGAAGTACCCAAGCCAAAGCAAATAAAAATCGAACCTAAAACGTTCGATGCAATATTTGTCGGATATGCTTAAAACAGTAGTGCATATCGTTTCATAGTTCACAAGTCAGACATTCCTAATATTCATGGGGGAAGAACCATAGAATCTCGGAATGCGATATTCTTTGAAAATGTATTCCCAAATAAGAAGGGAAACACTCAAAGTGATAGCAACGGAAGTTCTAACGAAAATGACGTTTCTGAACTTAATTGTCATAAAAGGACTATTGACTATCAAAGCGAAGAACCATGTCGGAGTAAACAGACTAGAGTTGAGAAATCGTTTGGGTCGGATTTCATGATTTTTATGTCAGAAATTGACCCAAGAATATTAAGCAAAGCTCTCTCTAGTCCCGACACCCCATTGTGGAAAGAATCTGTCAATAATGAAATTGAGTCCATCATGAATAACCATACTTTGAAATTAGTGGACCTTCCTTCTGGTTCTAAATCATTAGGATGTAAGTGGATATTAAAACTCAAGTATAAAGCTGATGGATCGATTGACAAGTACAAGGTCAGACTTATAGCCAAAGGGTACAAGCAAAATGAAGGCCTTAATTATTTTGATACCTACTCACCGGTGACGAGGATTACGTCCATACGAGTGTTGATAGTCATCGCAATATTGTATGACCTTGAAATACATCAAATGGATGTTAAGACTGCATTCTTAAATGGTGAGTTGGAAGAAGAAATTTATATGGAGCAACCCAAGGGATTCGTAGCTCCAAGAAAAGAGGAAAAGGTGTGTCAACTTGTTAAGTCGTTGTACGGACTTAAACAAGCGCCTAAACAATGACACGAGAAATTTGACAAAATAATGTTATCAAACGAATTCAAAATAAATGAATGTGACAAATGTATTTATGTCAAAGACACACCTAAAGGTCATGTAATCATCTGTCTATACGTAGACGATATGCTTATAATGAGCAGTAATCATGAGTATAAAGAAAATGTTGATAAAAAATTTCGATATGAAAGATATGGGTCGAGCAGATATTATATTGGGAATTAAAATTCTTAGGACATCGAAGGAGATAGTTTTGACACAATCCCATTATGTAGAATCGATGTTGAAAAAGTTCAATGCGGACGATCTCTCTACAGTGAAAACACCTATGGATCTAAGTCAACACGTAGCTAAAAACCGAGGTAAGCCCATATTACAATTAGAATATTCTCGGATAATAGACAGGTTGATGTATCTCACAAACTGCATACGTTCGGATATTGTCTATGCGGTCAACAAGCTGAGTTGTTTTACAAGTAATCCAAATGTCACCCATTGGAAAGCACTAATGTGAGTTCTTAGATATTTAAAATATACTATGAACTACGGATTACATTATGAAAAATATCCCACTGTCTTGGAGGGATATTATGATGCTAATTGGATATCAAATACAAAAGATTCCAAATCTACTAGTGGATATATATTCACAATTGGTGGGGGAGCGGTATCTTGAAAATCCACTAAGCAGACGTGCATTGCTCGGTCAACAATGGAATCCAAGTTTATAGCACTAGACAAAGCAGCTGAAGAAGATGAATGGTTGTAAAATTTCTTGGGAGATATTTCGAGCTAGACAAAACCTGTGTCCGTAGTACTTATATATTGTGATAGTCAATCGACGATTGGAAGGGCACATAGTAGTATGTATAATGGTAAGTCACGACATATACATCGTAGATACAATACCATTAGACAGTTGATCTCGAATGGAGTGATTGCAATCGATTATGTCAAGTCCAAAGATAATTTGGTAGATCCTCTTACGAAGGGGCTAAGTCGAGATCAAGTATACTGCTCATCAAGAGGAATGAGATTAAAAATCTATAACTAAAACGAATGTAGCGGTAACCCAACCTTGTTGACTGGAGATCCCAAGATCTTGATTCAATGGGACAACGAAGTTATAGAAGTTGTGTTACAACACACAAGATATATTATCTCTATCTCAATCCTAGAATGAACATGTGTTATCCTACCACATGTAGTGAGGTTAATTAAGCTTATGCTTTTAATAATTTTTATACCTTTATAAGGTGAAGTATGGTAGGATATTCTTAATAGAAGTGTCACCTATGTGAGTGTGAAGACATGTCGCTTCAATGAAACACTCATGAATTCAAGATGGTGTCCATGACTGAAACGGAACCAACCATGAGAACCAAAAGTATGTGAGATAAGTCTCTGTGTGAGTGTTATTGTCTTAGTATACACATACAGCTGAACAGTTCAAGACATCACGTTCACTGCGCAACCTAGTATGCTCGATAACATTCCACTACGGAAGGTTCAAAGCCACAAACTACCTCTCCTGATACATTGACTTATCGATTGGACTCTTGTAAAGTGTCAGCATGCATATATGCATTAATTTACATTCATGTGGGGGATTGTTAGAAAATTGATTATTTTTCTCAATTATATAATTAAATGAGACATTAATATGGCTTAATCTAGATCGTTGGATTAAGATGGATAAATCCGGTTCATTCAAATGAAGGGGTATAAGTACCTTTTTGGATGACTTAATCTTGATCATTAAATTCAAAATGAAAGACTTAGATGCATCCAAATGAAGAGACATTGTGTCTCTTGGGAAGGGATGCAATTTAGATCATCCATTTAAATTAAATGGATGAGATTTAATTGAACCAAAAGGTTCCTCTATCCCTTCACAAGTATAAATAGAATATCCTAGATGATAGAATTCACTCAACTCAATTCAATCATTCATACCTCTCATCTTCTGTATTTAGAGTCCAAAAAACCTACGAGAAGATTCGTAGATATGAGAATTTGCAGTGCTGCTATTTCAAGACATCGTCATTGTATTTTGGGAAACGAATTGCTGCTATTCGTAAACACTTGTAGCAAAGCAATATCGTTTTACGGAGATAGTATTGAACACTAGCATCGACGAGCTCATAGCAATTTGTATCCTCCCGACGACAAACACCATATACACCGACAACAATCTACAGAAAATTAATTATAACATCAAGACACAAGGCTGAAAGAATATTAAAATGACTTGAGCATTTGGGGTGAATAGTAATTTGAAATTAAAATGAATATGGCATGATATTTGGATGAATTTTGGTTAAATTAAAATTTTTAAAAATATAATGTTTAAGTATATATATTTTTTTTGATATAGAAGAAATTGAAAAGACAGAAATTATAAAAAAAAGTAATATTTCTATATTGGAAATGAATAGCAGATAATATATGGTGCCAACGTACGTACGTAATTAAGCAAGCATAGATTTTATTGTAATCGGTTTTAGATTAGTTTTACCGTGCTTAATTATATAAGTTATTATTTTATTCAAATTTATGTTTCGGAATCAATATAATAGCGAAAAGACTGATCAGTAACGGGGAGATAATTAAGGAAATCTTTCTTAATTTTCCTTTTTTTCTTGTTTTAGTAGAAAATTTTCACGTAGAAGTTACAGAATTACAGTTGCCTAGTACGACAGCATAACGGTGAAGTTACCGTCCCCTTGATGCACCTGGGCACGAGATCCCCAACTAATTGGAAGGGAAGAGTCGGTAGGCCTCCAAACCGAACCCAGACGACGTGCCACGTCATCCGTCCTCTATTCTTTCTGACTGTACCTATAAGTTGTTCGCTCCGCCGGCCTCTTCACCTCGCATAATTAGTAGATTCCGGTAGGCGGCGCGGTGCAGTGGTACAGCTGGTAGCTAGGCATATGGACACGTATATATATTACGATGGAAGCAGTCCAGGAGATCTGACGAGCTCAGCGGCCGGAGGGTCCGGCCGCTGGCCTGCAGTGCTAGCCATCGGCACGGCCAAGCCGGCCAACAACGGCTACCGGACTGATTACGATGACTACTGCTTTAGCATGACCAAGAAGGAGAACCTCCCTGAGCTCAAGTAGAAGTTTAAGCGATGTTTTTTTAAAGAGTGCATTTAAAATTTAAAAATTGGTGTACGTTTTTTTAAATTAAAAAAAAATCACGGATTCGAATTCTATAAACAATCTCTTATAAAAAGTAAAATAAGACTATATACAATGAATCTTTTTTCGGAATCTCACATGACGGAAACTTCATGCATCGGATTATTTTTATTTTTTAAATCAAAAGACTTTTCAAATATATATATATATATATATATATATATATATGATGCGGTGAGGAAAATTTGCGTCACTCCTTCTCGATGCGACGAAGGCACGAAAGGAGCTTTCGGGGAGTTCTCACAAGCCGCAACAGTAAAGAATAAGAAGATGAAACAGAGAAAACGCAAAACCAACACCAGCAATCAAAACTTTAGACACAAGATGTAACGTGGTTCGGAATGAGGATTCCTGCTCCACAGAGATGAGCTTCCTCACCGGATGCAGTACCCAAGCATTTTCACTATGAATGTCCTCTTTTTCGGAAAAGAAGTTTCCTGAGGTGGAGGATAAAAACATCTTACAACTGTATCCCGATACGAGAAAGAATACAAGTGATGTAACAACAAAAGATCTCCGCCCTCCTTCTCCGGCGAGGTGGTAGTAGCTTCCCCCTCTCCTCTTGCGTCTTCCGCTCTTTTGCCGGGGTGGAATAATTGCGAGAGCCTCCCTTCCCTTCTTTCCTCTCCTTGCCCTTTATCTCCCTCTTTTCCTTCATCGTGATATTGCAGGCCGTCTCTATCGTACACGTGCCCACCACGTTCACCTGGAGAATAATTCTGTTACAGATACAAGGAACGAATGCTCCTTAGAATATTGTGTGGGGACCTCCCAGGTTGTCACATAACGCCTCTTCCACTACTTTTCTGGTAACTAGGTTAGACTGTCTCCCTCAACCATCCATTTTTGGTGAAACTAACTTAGGCCTATGGCCCACGGGTGACCTAGTCCTTGGGCTCCTCGCTAACCCGAACCAATTCCCCTTTTTCTCGTGCCGCACTCCCTTCGGACCGATTAGATTGAATCGACCTTTTATCCATCCCATCTGCTTCGGGGATTATCTAGCTGAACCGATTCTCATTCCGCCCTTAGCGGAGCGCCTTCCGCCTCTTCTTTTCCGTGCCAATTGCCTCTGCTAGCTTTCCCGTGTCAATTGCCTCTGCTAGCTTTCCCGTGTCAATTACTTCTGCTAGCTTTCCCGTGCCAATGGTTTTGGATATTTGCGCCCGAACCGTTTTTTCTCCTTTCTTCCTTCGTCGCACTAATTATTTGGCTCGGATCACGTATTACATGCAGACCCTTCTATCTGGCGTATATAGAAGAGGTATCAGCAGTATCATTAGTCAACCCTGAAAAATAGTCAAGCGAAGTTATAAGCTTGACTTTCCAAATGTATATAAAGTTTCTGTCCTATCCTTTACCCCTTAATTTAAATTTGCTTTTTTCCCTTATAGCTCCCCTAGGTATATTCGAGGCGGCCTGATGGGCCCATGAGCCCCGCTTCTCCTTCTTCTTTCGTACAGTCGAACCGTCACGGAAAACCCTATATAAACATCTGCCTTCTCCTCTTAGGTATCCCTTAGCGTGCTTAACAATCCTGTCTGTTCCACTTCTTCAGTGATTTTCACCGGCGGCGTTTCGGCGACCCAGTCCTTCCTTTCCTCACACGATTCTCCCTTAACCTCCGAGTAAGTACTCTGCTTTGTTCACACCCATGACTCCTAAGACCATCCCTTCACCCGCATGGTACGAGCATATCATAACTCAACTAGATTGCAATCATTATTTCTTTAATCTTAAGGACAAATATATAGACCCTTCTATAAAATGTTGTTTTACTACCAAGATGCATCGGCCCCATAGTCCTCCTCCCGGTTTAATGTGCTTTTTCTCTGAACAGTTTCTTAATGACCTATGTCTACCAGCGCCTTCCGCTTATCTAGACATTTTGGACTTTTACGGACTTCCTTTAAACCAGTTCACCCCCCAATTCCTTTCGTATTTTGTCAGGGGCTCTCATGGTGTTCTAACACCTAAACCTTTCCCTAACCCCTCAAATATTCCACTGCTTCTTTCAACTGAAATCTTCCAAGGCCGGTCTTTTTTATTTATCTAGCCGCTCAGATTGTCAGTTTCTTATGAACATGCCCACTTCCCATAAAGGATGGGAAGAATTATACTTCTTCGTTCAGCTTCCAGTACCCCTACCCCACTCGGATACATAGAAGCTAGGACTCCCCGAGCTACCTTCTTTCCGAGAAATGAGGAACAAATGTCCTTTCTCGGAAGTTCACAGAATATTAGGGGAGTCACATTATTGTTCAAATCACCTAATGAAAACTCCCCTTTTAAACCATTTCGGGCTGTCTCTTTTCCCTTCAACGGCCTCAGATGCAGTAGGTAGGACTATACTTATTCTTCAGTACAACTTTTTATCTGTATCAACCATCTTGCTAACCGACGCCTTTGGTAGATAATCTGATGCAGGACGCTTTGGTGAAGGGAGAAGAGGTTGAAGTGGCCAGGCAGAAGAAAACCTTCACGAAGAGGGGTAAATCAGCGACAACCCCTTCTTCCCCTTGGAAGAAGTTACGGCTTGTTAAGAAGGGAGCTCCCAGCTCATCAGCTCTTCTCCCTTCCTCTTCTGATCAGCCTGGTTCACAATCCCTAACCATTTATGAACCAAGGAGGAGGGGAACCACCCGAGCCGCCCCATCTTCCTCTCTCCGAGAGGGAAACTCCTCTTCCCACTCTCCTGCCTCATCATCCCATCATCACGATTCTCCTGAACCATCCCGAACCGAATCCTTGTCTGCCCCGATCCCCTTAGACACACTTACCTCTCCTACTCCCCTCCAACGCGTCGGACCCAATCTTCCTTCCGAAGGAGATGACCTTCCTGTTTCGACCCCTACGAGAACTACATTGGGGTCATTGCTGCAAATTCGCCACCCTTCAGAAGTAAAATTCTTCAACCAATCGGGCGTGCAAGGCCCGTGCGAACAAGTAGGCAAATTGCTGGCTGAGGTATTTGTTGTCTCTTTCTCATCTTCACTGTATGTATCTCTATATGCCAACATATACTGATGGTTTTTTCTTCCCTTTAGGCTTCCATCCAGCATAACAAAATGGTAGTTCAACTGGCTAAATTCCAGTCTACCATAGAGGCACGCCACTTCGCCTCTTTGTCTAAGCAGAAACAACTTACTCAGCAACTAAGCGAGAGAGAGGCGAAGGAAGCTGACCTGAGGGGCCAATGTGAGGATGCGATGATGCAATTGGCCCTGGTCCAAAGCGAAAAGGAGGAGTTGCAACGAAAGAATGAAGAACTCGAACGACAAATTTTCCTCCAGTCTAGTGAACTGCAACAGGTGGACATCTTGGCCCGTGAACTGAAGGAATATAAAGGGAACCTTGGAGACGCCATAATCAAAGTTGTTGACTCCTCGACTACAATTCTACAGCTTCAGCAAGAACGTCACAGGCTTTAACTGGAGCGTCAAGCCTGGGAAGCTACCAAGAAATCCTGTCTAGAAAAATGTCAGGAGCTTTCCTCCATGATGGCGGCTCTTCCTCAAGCCTTATCACCGGTGGCTCGACAACAGTCCACCCTTCACAAAGAGTACTCTGAGGCCCTTTCAATTCTGGGACGGCAAGCCATACAAGCAGCCACCGAAAAAAATGCCTTGGCGACCGAATTGGCGGAAAGTCAAGCCCAGCTGGCCAAATGTCAAGATCAGCTGAAGGAGCAAGAAGCTGATCTTAAGGGGCGATACGTCAAGAAGGGGTAGATCTATTCATACTAGGCTTTGAGGGGTCTTCGGCTCAAAATGCTGAACGAGGATATCCGCCCCCTGGCACGGACACCAGCTATTTAAATCCTGTAGATGCGCTAGCCAAGTGTCCTCCTGAACTATTTGAGTTGTAACTTCCAATACTCTCTTCTTCGTAATTTTGTTAATGACTTCTTCCTTGTTGTTGAACAGTAATTTTGTCAATATGTCTTGTTGTCATCATTCTTACATGCCCCCTGGTGGGTCGGAAATTCTGAACCAATTTTAAACTGCTCTCTTTTTATACTATTATTCATATCCATCCCAATTTTGGTTCGGGAATTTGCTCGAAGGGTCTCGCATGATATTACTCATATCCGTCCCAATTTTGATTCGGCCATCACTTTAAATGACTTTTGCCTGTTGATCTTCTCTATCCTTCTTACTGCTTTGGGAACGATATCAGTCTCTTCGTCTTCTTCCCCTCCCCAAGAACTACTACCATCGCTTTCCTTCCGCTATAAATTATTGCCCTCCATGTCTTCGTCCTTCTATCTTACTCTCATGGCTTCAGCGGGACACCCCATTGAAATTTCCTCAGACTCAGAATCTTTCGAGCTGCAGGATTGATTTTCCGAAGACATTGAAGATTCGGAGACCCACTCAACTGCCACCTCAGCTTTTCGTCCCCTTCCTTTTCCGCCTCACACCCCAGCTCCAACCCCTCCTACAGAGGGGTCTTTTCGCGCCCCATTTCCCTCGTTCCGTAATCGGGTATGGAATCCTCTCTTCACATGGGAGTACACAGTGGGAGACCCCCGTGCTGCTGTCGAACTTCCCCCACTTCCAGCGGCGCTGGCCTTCCTCCCAGTCTCCCCCGCGAGGATTTGTTCACCTCCTTTGGATGAAGGTCCATCAGGGCTACCTCTAGCTCAAGGCGAGCGCTATAGGGTTATCCTGGCATCTTCCCCACCCCAGGAACCTTCGAATGCTTCTTCTGTTGAAAGCAACAAAAAGTCTTCATAGATTAAACGATGTAATCCTTTTTAAACATGTTAATAAAAATGAGGGAGGGAACTGATATTTGCTTTTGTCGTTTTCCTGTAGAAGTAGGGTTTCTGTCCTCAGAAGGACTGTAATCTGGCCCGAACATACCTTCTTTTACCATCTCCCGGGGATTCGGACCCTCTTAATTACAGTTACAGTTCCGACGACCCTCCACCTACTGTCTCTACGCTTTCCCTTTTTCTCTGGCATTTATTATCCCCATCTCTTCTACAAACAAGTGTGCCCTTCTCCTTCCTCGCTATAAAGACTTCTAACTCTTACCGTATAGCTTCCATCTTTCCCTTTTTTTTCCCTTCGTCATGGACCAACCATCGGAATAGGGCAGCAATTCCTCTCTTGCTGAAGAACAGATAGACGATCGCCGCTACATAGCTAACCTGGAGGAGCAGGTGAGGTATTTGCAACAACGGCTGAGAGAAGCTTCCGCCAGTAACCGCTCTTTGCGTCAACAATTGGTCGGGTCCCAAAAGGAGCTATCCAAGCAAATCTTCCTGTAGCAGTCTTATCTTCGGCAACTACTGTGCCAACCTCAACCGCGCAAAGAAGCTCTATCCGTTCCTCCCAACAAGGAACTGTAATACCCTAGATGTATAAGAGTTTCCTTTGTTATCTCCTCTTTATAAATGACTTAGAATATGTAATTTTCCCGCATTAGTGAACTTTTCCTGTTTATCTTCTTCTTCCAGTGTCTCTTGATTTATGCCACGCTTTACTTTTTCATATTGACATAGACTGACATATAGCAGAGATATATTTCGTCTCTTCTGCCTTTTTACCCTACTGGGAATATAATAATATATAGTCGCTACATGAGCTAACTCTGCTGCTCTACCGCTGCACGGGAATAAAATAATACAAAGTTAAATAAGGACTTCAACTTCTTCCGCTTTGCGGGGACAAAAATGATATACAACTGAGGAAACCTCAGTTCTTCCGTTCCGCCACCACACGGGGATTTCTTCCGCTTCGCGGGGATAGAAATTAAGTATAACCGAGGAAATCTCGGTTCTTCCGTTCCACCACCACATGGGGATTTCTTCCGCTTCGCGGGGATAGAAATTAAGTATAACCAAGAAAATCTCGGTTCTTCCGTTCCGCCACCACACGGGAATTTCTTCCGCTTCGCGGGAATATAAATTAATTATAACCGAGAAAATCTCGGTTCTTCCGTTCCACCACCACAAGGGGATTTCTTCCGCTTCGCGGGAATAAAAATTAAGTATAACAAAGGAAATCTCGGTTCTTCCGTTCCGCCGCCACACGGAGATTTCTTCCGCTTCGCGGGGATAGAAATTAAGTATAACCGAGGAAATCTCGGTTCTTCCGTTCCACCACCTCCCGGGGATTTCTTCCGCTTCACGGGGATAGAAATTAAGTATAACCGAGGAAATCTCGGTTCTTCCGTTCCACCATCACACGGGGATTTCTTCCGCTTCGCGGGGATAAAAATTAAGTATAACCGAGGAAATCTCGGTTCTTCCGTTCCGCCACCACACGAGGATTTCTTCCGCTTCGCGGGAATAAAAATTAAGTATAACCGAGGAAATATCGGTTCTTCCGTTCCGCCACCACACGGGGATTTCTTCCGCTTCGCGGGGATAAAAATTAAGTATAACCAAGGAAATCTCGGTTCTTTCGTTCCGCCACCATACGGGAATTTCTTCCGCTTCACGGGGATATAAATTAAGTATAACCGAGGAATTCTCGGTTCTTCCGTTCCACTACCACACGGGGATTTCTTCCGCTTCGCGGGGATAAAAATTCAGTATAACCGAGGAAATATCGGTTCTTCCGTTCCACCACCACACGGGGATTTCTTCTGCTTCGTGGGGATAAAAATTAAGTATAACCGAGGAAATCTCGGTTCTTCCGTTCCGCCACCACACGAGGATTTCTTCCGCTTCGCGGAGATAAAAATTAAGTATAACCGAGGAAATCTCGGTTCTTCCATTCCGCCACCACACGGAGATTTATTCCGCTTCGCGGGGATAAAAATTAAGTATAACCAAGGAAATCTCGGTTCTTCCGTTCCACCATCACACGGGGATTTCTTCGACTTCGCGGGGATAAAAATTGAGTATAACCGAGGAACTCTCGATTCTTCCGTTCCTCCATCACACGGGAATTTCTTCCGCTTCGCGGGGATAAAAATTAAGTATAACCGAGGAACTCTCGGTTCTTCCGTTCCGCTATCACACGGGGATTTCTTCCGCTTCGCGGGGATAGAAATTACAATATATATTGCCTAAAGGCCTTCAACATAGAGAATGCGATGCCTTCATATCATCCTCCTTTCTGCTTTCCTCCCGAAGGGGAACACCTACATCCGTTCCTTCCCATGAAAATGATGGCTTTAGTACATAATGGGCCATTAGAAAAATAAACTCTTCTTTCCCTTCCACTTAGGGCCTCCTTCACTATAAACAAGGAGCCCAATAGTGGTTACAAGCCCATTCTTCCCTCCTTTTATAGGGGGTCCTTCGTCTTCGTTTCTCTTGCTATCTTCATCCCTTCGCCTTTTCATCTCCTTCTTCTTCGTCTGTTCGTTTTTCCGCCGTCATACTCCATTGCCTCAATCCCCTATTTCAGCCCCTTTTCTTTATTCTCAGACCAGCAAGATGCATTCCACCTTTTTTCAAGAAATAGCGAGCCGTTACTCACACCTCAAGTGAGGCGTCGGTCAGCCGTCAGCTTCGTCTTCCTTTTCACCTTCCCCGATCACCACCACACCTGCTCCGTCTCACCCTTCTTCCTCTCCTCCTCTTGGAACCCTTGTTACCTCTATCCCAGAGGAAACCGGGGTAATCAGCCCCTCCTCATTTCCTCCGTCCTTTACAAACCCTAGCTCTCCCACTCTTTCTCCTTCCGACATAAATGTTCGAAAATCGCCTTCTCCTTCACCGCAATATGAGGATAAACCTGGGGAGGATGTACTTCCATGTCAGCCAACGACAGAGGCTGGCTCACCTCTGTCTTCTTTTTCTCCTGAATACGGTTCAACCTCTGAACCCATGGCGATTGATATCCCCTCACTGCCTACTTCCCCCTCCACTCATCGCCGGAAGAGCCCTTCTCCTCTTATGGGCACTAGCCAGTGTCCTTCTACTTCTCTTCTTCCCATCGAAGGCTCCTCCAGCCCTGTGCTCATCATATCATCTTCTCCGGATTCCTCGTCCAACCAGCTTCCCTCCGTCCCTCCTGCCACGCTTACCTCACAGCCGGTTATGACACATGTTCTCCCTCCGGCTCCTGATATGCTGCCTCTGACTACCAACCCCATGAGCCTTCTGACTGATGCCCCTCCTTCTTTCCCTTCTCAACTCATGGATACCACCCCCATTCTCCCCATTATAAGTGAAATTCTCCCCTCAACGTCATCTGTCCCATCTTCTTCCCTTTCCCCCAGGAGTCTTCGGATCCTGAATTTAGAGGAATTGGTTCCTCGCATGGAAGGCCTACGCCATGCCCTTGATTTGGTATGTTTTTTCAATCAGCTTCCCTAATTTTATCTTACTAATCAATTTCTTTTCCATAACCGGTGTGCAGGCCCTGACCAACTACCAAGAGTTGGACCGCTCTCTTCATCAATACCGAGCTCAAGCTCTGGAATTGGAGCGGCAGCAACGGAAAGATTTAGCGGCTGCCCAGAATCAAGAACAACTCCTGTTGCAATAATTGCACCTATGCCAGGAGCAATTGGCAGAAGCTCGCCAACAAATTTGAAAAGATGCTGATACCATTGCAGCATTACAAGAACAACAGCGAACGGGTGTGGAGTCATCCTTCCTCCAGCGGGAAGTCCAGCCGGCTCATCTTGACGAGGAGTCTTCCTCTTCTCGAGAATTAATACGCCTTCAAGGGCAGGTAGCAGAGCTCCTCCGGGGGAAACAACGGGACTCCGACACCATCGCTCATCTTCAGATTCAATACCGGAAGACACAGGATAAAATAGGGGACCTCCGCACCCGCTTATGCAAGGAGGTACAAGAAAACTCATCCCTCATAAATTCCAGGGCGCATGCTCACGCCCATCTACGCAGGCAAGAAACTTCCCTCCAGAGACTGAGCACTGAACTCGTCCGAACCAGATCCTACTCTGAAGCAGTAGAGGGAATTTCAGCTTCGATGCGTCAAAATATGGTGGAGATGATGCACCTTATACAGCAAGACCAAACTTCTCGAGCCGATGATATTTCAGTCTTGGCGAACGCCATTATGGAAGTATCTAGGCGTTACAGTGACATGCGTCGAGAACTTCGGGAGCATCAAGAGAAGTGTCACAGACTCCTTCGAGACCGAAGTCCGGACCGCCCGAATCGACAGGAGCGATTCATCATCTTGCTGCGCGCCACTTATCAGGACGGATTTAATGAAGCGGCTCGGCAATATGCTGATCAAGATTACCTCCCCCAACTTATCCTTCGTTCTCTTTAAATTGGGAGGCTGGTTTTCGATGTTATCCTCCCGACCGATTTAAACTGTAATTAGATGTATTGCCTCGAAATGGGAGCTTCCTTTCCATCTTCTTTTTCTTTTTCAAAGTTTATCAAAGGTACCGTATCGCAATGGTAAATGACTCATTAATAAAATTTGGGGTTACTTCGCGTCTAATGAATACAATCAAGTTAGGGAGTACACCCCTCGGGAACCCCACAACTCCTTTTCTTCTATCCCTCACTTCTCATATAGTGTGAAAAAGTTTCAAATGAATGACGTTCTAAGGTCGCGGAAATTCTTTGGTCATATTTCAGGTAATATGTTGACCCCGCTACGCGACGTGTTACTTCATAAGGCCCTTCCCAGTTCGGAGCCAACTTTCCAGGGTCTCCAGCGGGATTAACTTTTCGCAACACCCAATCCTCCTCTTGAAATTTTTGAGGCATCATCTTCTTATTAAAGGCTTGCTGCACTCTTCGCTTGTAAAATTTCGCTCGCCTCCGTGCCATCTCCCGCTTTTCCTCCACCAAGTCTAACTCAGTGCTTCGGATAAGTTGGTTCTGATCTGGTTCATACATCTTTATCCGAGCGCTACTTAAAAGAGCTTCGAACGGAATAACAGCTTCCGTCCCGTATACCAAACTGAAGGGAGTTTCCCCTGTTGCGATCTTTGGTATAGTTCGATAGGCCCACAGGACTCCTGGAGATTCTTCTACCCAGTTTCCCCTCTGAGCCCCCAATTTGATCTTTAATCTTTGAATGAGAATTCTGTTAGTCACTTCCACTTGCCCATTAGCTTGAGGGTGAGCTACCGAAGTGAAAGCTTGCTGAATGTTAAGACTTTGGTACCATTCTTTGATCTTTTTGCCTTGGAATTGACGTCCATTATCACTAACTATCTTCCGAGGAATATCATATCGACAAACAATATTCCTCCACAAGAATTGTATCACAGCATTCTCGGTAATTTTGGCCAGGGGTTCTGCTTCCACCCATTTGGAGAAGTAATCTACAGCCACCAACAAGAATTTCTTCTGTAAAGGTGCCACTGGCATCGGACCCACTATATCCATTCTCCATTGATCAAAAGGACATGAAGCGACCACAACTTTCATTAATTCAGCCGGCCGTTCGGACCAGTTGCTATGCTTCTGACAAGTTGGGCAAGCCTGCACTATGCGAGCGACATCCTGTTGGAGAGTCGGCCAGAAATATCCTGCTAACAGGGCCTTCCTTTCTAAAGCTCTCCCTCCTAGATGATTACTGCAACAACCTTCATGAATCTCCCGGAGTACCCATTCCGCATCCTCACTTCCCAAGCATTTCAATAAGGGTCGTCCGAAAGAGGTCTTGTATAAGTCTCCATTTAAGAGGGTAAACCGTCTGGCTCGGCACATTAAAGCAGATGCCGCTACTTTTTCTTCAGGGACCTTCCCGTGCCGTAAATAAGCTATGATGTCAGTCCTCCAATCAGGAATTAGGCTTGATTCGGGTGCGGCTTCCTCCACGTTGCATATCGCTAAGGAAGTAGGGATTTCCGCATAGGTCGTTTCCAATGACTTCACTCCTTCCATAGCACTAGTCATCCGAGCCAATTCATCTGCCTTCCCATTATTCTCCCGTGGGATTTGCTTTAAGAGGACTTGCCGAAATTGAACTTTTTCTTTCTCAAAAGCTTTCAAGTACTTATGCAGTCTTTCCTCCCAAACCGCGAAAGAGCCTTGAAGTTGTGATATTACCAACTGGGAATCCGAATGGATTATAATTGAAGAAGCCCCCACCGCCTTAGCAGCCTGCAATCCCGCTAGAATGACTTCATATTCCGCCTCATTATTGGATGCCCGATATCCCAGGCGTATGGCTATGCGGGTCTCCTCCTTATCAGGGAAAATTAACATAACAAGCGTCATTTGCCGTAGATCACGAAGAGCGTCTCTGAATATGCTCCATGCATCTGACCCTTCCTCTTTTGCCGACGAACCATCTTCCGGGCCGCAAGGCACCTCTGCTAGAAAATCAGCAGCGCTTGGGCCTTGATAACCATTCGGGGTCGGTAGTGAATATCATATTCGCTTAGTTCTACCACCCATTTGGCCAATCTTCCGGAGAAATTGGGCTTAGTGACGACCTTGCCCAATTCGCTGTGAGTTAGAACGGTGATGGGATTAGCCAAAAAGTACGACCTCAATTTACGGGCGGTTAACACTAGGATATATGCCAGCTTCTCTAGCTCTGTATAACGGAATTCAGCCCCCTTCAGGATATGACTGGTATAATAAATAGGCTGTTGGTGAGAGCCTTCTTGTTTCAATAAAACCGAACTAATAGCTCCCTCCGAGACAGCCAAATACATCCATAATGGTTCTCTGGCTATTGGTTTGGCTAGCAGTGGGAGTCCAGCCAAATATTTCTTCAACTCCTGGAAAGCCTGTTCGCATTGATCATCCCACTGAAATTTAGTAGCCTTGCGCAGGATCTTGAAGAAAGGCACCCCTTTATCCGCCGACCTGGCTATGAATCGGGATAAGGAAACAATCTTGCCCACCAACTTCTGGGTCTCTCGCAGGTTAGTGGGTGATTTAATGTTGCACAGCGCCTGCACCTTCTCAGGGTTGGCTTGCAACCCCTTCTTAGTTACTATGTACCCCAAGAACTTGCCGCTTTTTACCCCAAACAGGCATTTGCTAGGGTTCAGCTTCATATTAAACCGTCTCAATGTAGTGAAGGTTTCATTTAAATCATTGACTAGATCCCGAGTGGTCTTTGATTTCACCAAGATGTCGTCCACGTAGACTTCCACATTTTTTCCTTTCTGCTCTGCAAAAATCTTATCCATGAGGCGCTGGTAGGTGGCCCCGGCGTTCTTTAATCCGAATGACATCACCACATAAGCGTATAACCCCCCTGCAATCACAAAGCTAACCCTCTTTTGATCTTCTTTGGCTAAAGGTATCTGATGGTATCCTTAGTATGCATCCATTAGGGACACCACCGTATCCGTGGAATCTACCAGTGATCAATCTGAGGCAAAGGGTAGCGATCTTTAGGGCATGCTTTATTCAAATCCACGAAAATCGATACACATCCTCCTTGCCCGAGAAGGCTTGGGGACCAAGACTACATTGGAAACCCACTTTCGAAGCTGGATTTCCTTTACATGACCGCTTTTAGCAGTTTTCCACCTCTTGACTATGACCTTGTCCTTCTCGGTCAAAATGTGCCTCTTTGGGAATGTCGGGCTCCCTGGTTATATTGAGATGGTGTTCATGAGGTTGATCCAGTGAAAGAAGATCATACACATCCCTCGCAAAGATGTCTTCATTCTGCTTCAGGCAGGCCACCAGCTCCTCCTTGGCTTCCAGCTACTGTGCTACCCATGTAGCTTTTCCCGGAGCGACTTCCACCAGCTCTCCTTCCTCTATTTTGCCGGCCTTAGGGGGGGATTCTTCCAGGATGCAGACATCCGAAATGACGATAGCTTTGCCTTTGAGGTCATCGGTTCGGGCCTTCTTTTGATCATCCCGAATCATTTGCACGTAGCAGCTCCTGGAGGCCTTCTGTTCTCCGCGAACTTCTCCCACCAATTGTCCCACTGGAAATTTCAGCTTCTGGTGGTACGGGGAAGCCACCGCCTGAAAAAGGGTAAGGAAAGGACGCCCAAGAATAGCATTATAAGTGGACGGAGCGTCCACAATGAGGAAAGGGATTATACTGGTTTTTTGGCTGGACTTTACACCCAAAGTCAGAGGCAATGAAATCTGCTCTGTAGGGTGGACCACATGCCCTGCGAATCCAAAGAGGGGGGTGGCCACATCTTCTAGCTGAGCATTTCGCTTGCATCGTCCAAAGCTTCTCGAAAAGGATATCGACGAGCTTCGAAGTCGACCAACACCACTGCTACATTTACAATTGGCGTGATATACGAATAACTAGGGCGTCCGTGTGGGGCAGCAGGACACCTTGGAGATCTTCCGCCCCGAACAAAACGGGCGATGCAATTTGAACAGTCTGGTTGGTGACGATGGCTAAACTCTCCATGAGACGGGCGTATGACTTTCGCGCCCGGTTAGAGTCCCCGTCGGTAGGCCCTCCAACTATAACATGGATAACCCCCCTTGTGGGAGCATTATCTAGATTGGACGAGGGGCCCTCACCCGATGGGCCTTCTTGAGAGACAACCTCCTGGGACGGCGTTTAGGGGAAAGTGACTTGAGGTTGTTGATTATACGGCCCTGGACGGGTTACATTGGGTCAGGGGCCTCGCCGTGCTGGTCCTCCCGTCTGGAACCGCAATTGCGGATATGCGGCTCGGAGGCGATCCAGTTCCTCCTGTAACTTGAAACATCGGGCACTAGTGTGGTCGTATTCCGTATGATATTGGCAGAAGAATGGGGCGGGGGGGGGGGGGTTACGTGAGATCCCCCTGTATCCCAAGGGTCGTTGCAGCAGACCCTGTTGGTCATAAAATTCCATCTCCCGCTCCTTCCAAGTCCTCGCAGGAGGAAGTGCTTCAGCGGCTATAATTTATAACGGTGGTACGGGACGAACGCCCTGTAGAAGTGGACGAGGCCTAGGAGCCTCTTGTCGAAAAGGTCGCACATATCCCCGCCGAGGGGGTGCTTGATGAGGGGTGGGGCGAGCTCTTTCAATTGGAACTGCTGCGGCAGCCCGTTCAGCTCTCCGCACTTTCAATCCTTCCTCCTAGGGATAAATTGCTCCGCACGGCCTAGCAACTCCTCATAACTGTCAGCATGTTATCTTAACAAGGAACTAAGGAAGGGGCCCTCCTTCAGCCCGTGCAGAATAGCGCCTCTGAAAGCTTCTGATATGGCAGAGGGGATTCCCCTAGCTGCAGAAGTGAATTGGTGGAGATACCCTCTAAGGGATTCTGAGGGTTTCTGGGTGATGTGCGTCAGGATATAGGCGTCATGCATACGCCTTGCAGCTGGCAAACTCCCAGCTGAACATCCTCCGGAAATCAGCGAAACAAGTGATGGATCCTGGGGGCAGAGTATTAAATCATTTTTGTGCCGAGCCGGTTAATGTGGTCCGGAAAACTCGGCACTTGAGAGCATCGGTGTAACAGTGGAGCGAGGCTTCTCCGTCAAATTGCGATAGGTGCTCTTCGGGATCCGTCGAGCCATCATACTCATCGATCTGAGGATTTCGGAAGTAGGACGGGGGGACTTCAGAGAGGATGTCCATTGTAAAGGGACTGAGCTCATATACTTCCGGAGGTCTGGTTGATTGACTTTCGCCCTGTTCTTCCCTTCGAGTTTGGGTGAAGGGCATAGTGTTCTGAGGTGCTCTTCCCCTAAGTCCTCCTTCAGGCAACACTTCCACATTAGCAGCGATACAAGATGGGGGAGGCATTTCTGGGGGTGGGCCTCGGGAAGAAGGTTCACCGGAATGGGGATGCAGATATCCAGTCATTCTCCTTTCCCTAGCAAAGGTCTCTGTAATAGCGTCGTCCATCAAGGCCTTCAGCTGTGATGGTAGGAGGGTGATGGGGCGCTCCTCCGCTGCGGAGGCAGCGGGTTGTTGTATCTCTTCAGGTTGCATCTCAACGTCCAGCTCAATGTTTCCCACAGACGGCGCCAACTGATGCGGCGAGGAAAATTTGCGTCACTCCTTCTCGATGCGACGAAGGCACGAAAGGAGCTTCCGGGGAGTTCTCACAGGCCGCAACAGTAAAGAATAAGAAGATGAAGCAGATAAAATGCAAAACCAACACCAGCAATCAAAACTTCAGACACAAGATGTAATGTGGTTCGGAATGAGGATTCCTACTCCACGGAGGTGAGCTTCCTCACCGGATGCAGTGCCCAAGCACTTTCACTATGAATGTCCTCCTTTTCGGAAAAGAAGTTTCCTGAGGTGGAGGATAAAAACCTCTTACAACTGTATCCCGATACGAGAAAGAATACAAGCGATGTAACAACAAAAGATCTCCGCCCTCTTTCTCCGGCGAGGTGGTAGTAGCTTCCCCCTCTCCTCTTGCGTCTTCTGCTCTTTTGCTGGGGTGGAATAATTGCGAGAGCCTCCCTTCCCTTCTTTCCTCTCCTTGCCCTTTATCTCCCTCTTTTTCTTCATCGTGATATCGCAGGCCGTCTCTATCGTACACGTGGTCACCACGTTCACCTGGAGAATAATTCTGTTACAGATACAAGGAACGAAGGCTCCTTAAAATATTGTGTGGGGACCTCCCAGGTTGTCACATAACGCCTCTTCCACTACTTTTCTGGTAACTAGGTTAGACTGTCTCCCTCAACCATCCATTTTTGGTGAAACAAACTTAGGCCTATGACCCACAGGTAACCTAGTCCTTGGGCTCCTCGCTAACCCGAACCAATTCCCCTTTTTCTCGTGTCGCACTCCCTTCGGACCGATCAGATTGAGTCGACCCTTTATCCATCCCATCTGCTTCGGGGATTATCTAGCTGAACCGATTCTCATTCCGTCCTTAGCGGAGCGCCTTCCGCCTCTTCTTTTCCGTGCCAATTGCCTCTGCTAGCTTTTCCATGCCAATTGCCTCTGATAGCTTTCCCGTGCCAATGGTTTCGGATATTTGCGCCCGAACCGTTTTTTCTCCTTTCTTCCTTCGCCGCACCAATTATTTGGCTCGAATCACATATTACATGCAGACCCTTCTATCTGGCGTATATAGAAGAGGTATCAGCAGTATATATATATATATACAATTTATTCATGAATATTCGTGAATACTTTTATTATCTATCATTCAATTTTTTAGAGTTCAAAGATTAGACTATAATAATATACATTTAATTGGACGATGGATATCGAAGATGCTCATGAATTTTTTTAATGAGACTAAGAAGAAAAACGTAACAATTCCTTTGGGATTTGAGAGAAAGACATAGTCAATCTCGCAGGACTCGGGAGAAAGACATTGTCAATCTTGCGGAACTCGAGAGAAAAGTGTAATCAGCCTTGTGAAATTCAAAAGATAGGTGTAACAAGCTCCATTGGCCTTGACAAGTCACTAGGTAAGGTAAAATTTATGATCAATATCTTGGCTAAGATGTGTCACCTCGATTCCTCCATCTAAAAATCAAAGAATGTGGTCCATCATGACCCTCCGAATAGTTAGCTAGGGGCATATATCAACTTCAGAGGGTCACGACCCTCCTATATCTGCATTATATTACTACATTTTCGGAGTCACCAGCATCATCTCCATTCTCCACTACTTCATTTTCTCTCTTGGGTATAATTCTAAGACCTACAGGTAGGTATACAAGGTGACCCTTGTTAGGAAGGCAAGGAAGATTTTTTTTTTTTTTGTTTTTTCGCTTTTCTAAACTCTATTTTCTTCTCAGTTCATTTCCATTTTTATTTGAGGATCGGAAGGATTTGCTAGGGCACGCTTTGATTCCCTCTTAATCTCATATTATTATTGACGAAGAAGACATTGTTCTTGATACATCGACCAAAAAAGACAAAAGCTTCTGGACAAAGATGTTTGCCTGCAATTATCGTCTCTTTTCTAGGATTGATTGGATTGGTTAAAATATTGATGAACAATATCATGCGAAGAGCCCCCCTTATGCACGTTCCACTTGGTGTACTCTATATGAATGGATAAAACAATTAGGCTTGCCAATGGGCTGGGCCTAAGCCACAACCCAAAGAGGCCAATGCCCCCATCTTCAATGTGTAGTTCCAAAAAACTATATAAATGAATTTACGACTATTCATCGTGTCCAAGAGAATAATACTTTTGGAAATTTATAAAAGGTTCTTGTAACACAATATTATCGAGTTTGTAAAGAAGGAATACCAATGAACATGTGCCATGGTATGTCTAATACCAAGGCTTTTATAGCCATGTTATTGCCATGATCTCGAATTGAAGACAAGTTCATGTCCAATGAAAATTGCATGCTTAATTGCCATGATCATTAGCAAAATGCAAATTAATTTGAAGTGAAGTATTATACCATGAGCTTACATTATAAGGGAGATGACTCTTGTAAAAGTGATTTGACTCGTACACAGCAATCTGCCTAGATTCTTAAGGTAACTAAGAATAAGAGATTAAAACTCCAAGTTGCACTAAAGTTAATAATTAAAAATAGTAAATATATTAATGAAAAGTCATTTAATTACTATCATAGAATTTATAAAATATAATAAATAATTACAATAAAAAGCATATGTGTTTAATAATTTATTTTATTTTTAGCTATGTTATTAATTAATGTTTTATTCGCCTCTTTCTCCATTATTGTTTTTGCAATACTTTTCAGACATCGTAAAAAAAAAAATGCCAATGCGATTTGAAGTGATATTTATAGTGGAGGAAACAATCTTGCCTAAACAAACATTAGTCTCCTATGTTATTTCAATATTAATTATCTTCTTTTCCCTTGTCCTAGTTCAATTACTCTCCTAGCTAGTTTTGCTCTAGCTTCTGTTCTTTCTTCATCTCCCTCTTTTTTTTTTCCCCCATCTCCTCTTACTTCTCAATTTATTTTCTTCAACTTTATAGGATTTTCCCCTTCCTCATCCTTCTTCTCCTTTATTTCCACCCTATTTCTCTTCTTCTTCCTCTCTTCTCTTCTCAGATCATCACACTAGCTCGTTTTTATTTTTATGGTCGTTCTCTTCTTCCTAATTTTCATCTCTCTTTTCTCACCCTTCTCCTTTCCCCTTCTGCCTTTTTTCCCCTCCTCTTCTGGAAGTAATTAACACTTGGATGATCCTGCACTGCCTAGATTTTGAGACCTGAAATAGACTCAATAGGATTTTCAGAAACTATGAAGCTCTTAAATCCCAAGTTTGCACATGTACTAAATGTTCATCGAGATATTCTTTAATTTTAAGAAAACATCTTCATTGAGCTTCATTATCTAGACATTGAACGTAATGCCTCGAATAGAGTTAAGAGGCTTTCAGAAACATAACTGTATTCTCAAACCCTCAATCTAGAAGTGCGTAGAGATCTGCTAAGGTATTTTCTAAAACAACTTAATGGCCACAGATACTACAGTTATATCTGAAGTAACAACAGCAAATGGAGATGTAGTAGGAGCCAAAGAAAAAGGTAGCATCATATCCTTGTACAAATCAAGAAAAGAATCAAGTAATCCCTCTTCTTTCATTAATCATTATTTAGCCTTTTTAGTTCCTCACGAAGTTCTCAGAAAAAATAAAAAAAATTCCTTTGTAAATGAGCTCCTAATTTCCTTGTGTATTTAAGGGTGTACTTGCATTTGAGTAGTGACAACAGAGATGCAAGAAAGGAAATGAACACATGAAAAATGGTCTTCCAAATGATGAGTGGATGTACAGCTGCTAGCTGTTCACCCATCCGTGTGCGCACAATTAAATAAATAGTCAATTAGTTGTGTTAAGTACCATCAATCAATTTTTTGTTTGATGCATGGTGTTGTGGATTATGGAGAACCTCATCTATAATGTGGTAGGTCCAGTCATGATTGACGAGAAAAAGTAGACAACCATCCATGAGGCTGAAAATTAAAATGGAATTTTTTTTTTTAAAGAATCAGAAGTAGCAATAGTAGTAGTCAAAGATTCGTTTTTATGATTTGTACTATGCATAATTCAATTGTAGTAAAGTACTACGTCCACAATTCTCTCAGTTAAACTGTTTTTTCTCAGCAACGCTGACAAGAATAATGAGATGTTGTGGCATGCAGTTTCACATTCTGATTGTCAAAAATTCCATACTCGAGATGTGGCAAATTTTGCAGGCTTGAATTATATTCAATGAGCAGAGAAGTGATCCAGAGGATTTCATGAGATATAATGGAGCCTCAGTTTCTAGCTAAGACAAACCTATCACATCAGAAATAGCTCATTAAATAACATCAGATACTGATAACTCTGCAGGTTGCATGTGCATGGCCTGAAGTGCATCATGTGCACCTCCTTGGAGAAAGATTGCTGCAAAGCAAACTTATCAAATCCACAGGTGGTGATCCTTCTGACCGGACTACTTCGATTCGACATACTACTCCCACAAGATACCACCCACCCTCGTTCATGTGGCATGTTCCCTCATCAAGTTGGTGCTTTCTTTAAGTGTTCAGGACCACTTCTTGGATCTGCTGACCTAGATTTTGTTTCCCTGACTGCATGTGGAGCACAAAATGTTGTGAGTCCATGGCTATCGATTCTAAGTTTTGTTAAAATTTTCACTTGAATTCAGCTAATGGAGGCGACCATGCACCCCTTAAGGAAGCATGGGAGGATATGGATCTCCCAAATGCCTCGTGGTCCTGAGGACAAGATGTTCAGAGCTGCTTAACCATTACTGGATGTGTGGTCCTAATCAGGGCTCCTAAAGCCAAGCTTTTTAACCATCATGCATGAGAGGCATCCGGGAAACCGGTGTTACATCTTCACTCGAATCATACATCTGAAACTCCATTTGTTCACGTAACTCTGAATCTTATTATCTGAAACTTAAGTTCAGAACTGTTGCATATATCTCTAGGAATGCAACGTGCATGGGAGTTGACAAGGAACGTTCATGACTAAATATTGATGATCTATCGTTCTCTCTTTTATATTTCTCACTCGGAGCTATAGTAGTTACTTCCTTTCCTCTCGTGGTTATATGTACGGCTTTTGCGGTCTCCTGCTCTTAAATATGTGGTAGGGTAAGATTTTGAGGCTTGTGGCTGGCTATGATTAGGGACAAAGTAGGTCTTCCTGCGAGGAATCCAATGCATAACTCTTCTGCACTTTTCTTGGGACTTTGCCGGCGGCGAGCCAACAATTACAGCCAGCAATTGAGTGACTTCAATTCATGCGTCTAAATGCGTGCCATAAGTGATAAAGATCGAGTTTTCTTTGTTGGGTGCTGTAACTTTGATTCTAGTAAACGCTCACTTGGTTGCTTCCATAATCATCGTTGCATGGAAATATCACGAGCACAGTGAATCCGTGACGACTGACGAGCACATGCATTTGGATATATATACTAAGATAATGGTTGAATAATTTGGATAAGTTAATTTGGTGGGTTTAGGCTCAAAGAGTATGGGGTCGAGGCGGCTTCCTACGGCCTTAGAGCATTAAATTATGGCTAGCATTGGCGATCGGAGGCTGCTCTCTCCCTCCCTTGTTTTCCTGCTCTTCTTCTGCCCTTTTCAAGGATCCTGTGTTCCCATAAAAGACAAGCACTCAGATCTTTTTTTATGACCCAAGCCTGGTGCAATGAATCCAGCAGATCCCGGTTTTGTTGACGTATCACAAACCAAGCATTTGGTTCTATTATCCATATTATGCATAATGAATTAATACATTGAGTTTAACCGGTTGAACCATGCACGAGTTCTAGCTAGCTTCCCACATTATACAGTCGAAGCATGAAATCAAGAAAATCTCAGCACAAATTCGCTTCAGTAGTATCTAGCTAAGAATGTTAGATAGATGCAGCAAAACAAGAACTACTTAAACTACACTACCAACAGTTTGATATTAATTATATGTTTGTACATAGCGACTGCAACTGATTCCTTTCTTCAGATTTTGCTCTACATTCGTCTGCCTTACTGATAGAGACCAGCAGAAGCTAGCGCTAGCTAGAACGAATTGAACACGAGAAGAATATTCTGCATAATTAGTCCTAATGCTTAATCAAGCTCAAATTGGATGTATCTTGTCCTTCCAAATCTTAGTTTAGAACTCAATAATGCTATCTAAATGACAAATTTCTAGAGTCAAGACTACTACTACGGTCTTCTCTCTCCCAAACAGGACAGAAGCATCAATTAGTCTGTCTGGTAAAACAGTAAACAGTATACGAGTTCTATTACGTGCTCAGGTAAAAAATTAGGACAACATCAATTGGACAAGAAGTGCATGCCCCAACAAACCAATGGCGATGTGCTTCTCAGTACATTCCAATTGCTGAAAAAAACCCTTGCAGACAGCCTGTTCGACGGTCGTCATGAACCCAAAACAACCTGCCAAAGTGATTCGGTACTTGTTTTGAGCTAAGCTACAACAATGT
This sequence comes from Wurfbainia villosa, assembly GCA_025175895.1. NCBI lineage: Eukaryota > Viridiplantae > Streptophyta > Magnoliopsida > Zingiberales > Zingiberaceae > Wurfbainia > Wurfbainia villosa. The sequence goes on along the minus strand of JAKLTH010000193.1, from coordinate 5,130,892 downwards.
TTTAATCGAAAAGGATTCGCAGGTTCGCGCATGCAAAAAAAAGGCACGAAAACGATCCTTCTTTTTGAGCTGAAAATTCTTGGCAGCCTGATCTGATTCACTTGTTAGTGACCATAGAACACAGCACTGTTTATTTCATATATATACATATAATGAGTTTGACCCAAAACAGATTTGTGCATGTAATCAGAGGGTAAAAGACATAAGCACATGTTGTAGGACCTTCACGACCTCTTCTTCCCCCTACATATAATGCCATTTCCAATAAATCTGTTGTGAGTGCACCAATTCCGAAAATTCCAACCCAATTTATACTTGTTTATTGCTCCTCCCCCTGACCCTCTCCTCAGATGCCACCAAGAAGTAGATGAGTACCATGAGTGTGAGAGATCTTTATATATATGATCGATCCCAACACCCCTGATCCTCCTCAGATTAACGGCCATGGCTATTTTTTTCTACTCGAACTGAATTCCTCCTCGTTTCAGTCTTGATTTGTTGTTGTTGTTGTTGTTGTTGTTGCCGTTTCGAAGAGGCAGATCGATGGTGGTGCTCAGTTGCGATCCCAATGACTTGGAAGGTAGCATGCGGCTCATCGAAGGACTCACCAGCAATGCCGGCGGAATCCAGGAGGAGGTGCTGCAGGAGATCTTGGAGAGGAACTCCGGGACCGAGTACCTACAGGGGTTCCTCCATGGCCGGAGCAGCCGCGAGCGGTTCAAGAAGCAGGTCCCCGTGGTGGATTACGATCAAGTTAAGCCCTACATCGACCGTCTTGCCAATGGAGAACCTTCGCAGATCATCTCCGCAGAGCCCATCTTAGAGCTCCTTACGAGGTAAACCTGCAGCTCAAGGCTGCTTGGTTTGTTTCATGCACGCTTATGTTGGGTTGCGAATTCTGCCAGCTCTGGGACTTCTGGCGGGAAGCCGAAGATGATGCCGTCGACGGCGGAGGAACTCGATCGGAAAACCTTCTTCTACAATATCTTGATCCCCGTGATGAACCGGTGAGATTATACGATTAAATCTTTGTTTAATTAGGGTAAGTAATGTAACAGTGGAGTGAGTAATTGCGAGGTGATCAGGTACGTGGAGGGGCTGGAGGAGGGGAAGAGCATGTACCTGCTATTCGTGAAACCGGAGATCAGCACGCCGTCGGGGCTACCGGCGCGGCCGGCGCTGACGAGCTACTACAAGAGTCGCCATTTCCGGAACCGGCCGTTCAATAGGTATAATGTGTACACGAGCCCTGACGAAGCGATCCTCTGTTCGGACTCGAAGCAGAGCATGTTCTGCCAGCTGCTCTGCGGCCTGGTCCAGCGCAACGACGTGCTCCGTGTCGGCGCAGTCTTCGCTTCCGCCTTCCTCCGCGCCGTCAAGTTCCTGGAGGAATACTGGCGCGAGTTGTGCGCCAACATCCGCGCCGGCGAAATCAGCGACTGGATCACCGACGGGCCCTGCCGCGAGGCCATCAGCAGCCGAGTACTAGCGCGGCCGAACCCTGCCCTCGCCGACCTCATCGAGGACGAGTGCGGCCGGGAGGCATGGGAGGGCGTCGTGCGGCGGCTCTGGCCGCGGACCAAGTACGTCGACGTCATCGTCACCGGCTCCATGGCGCAGTACATTCCGCTCCTGAATTTCTACGGCGGTGGCCTCCCGCTGGTGTCCACCATGTACGGCTCCTCTGAGTGCTACCTCGGCATCAACCTCCGGCCGCTCGACAGGCCGGCCGACGTCTCCTACACCCTCCTCCCCAACATGGCCTACTTCGAGTTCTTGCAGGTCGACGACGACAGGGCCGACGCCGACGTCGAATGCACCGGCGATCTCAAGGTGGTGGATCTCGTGGACGTCGAGGTCGGCCGCTGCTACGAGCTCGTCGTCACCACGTTCACCGGTGAGACTTCGCTTTCCTTAGGTTTGCACCCACATGACTCCATTAGTCTCCTTGTTCGTCAAATGGCGGACAGAATTGATCTCCTCCGATTATTTTACCCATTCCAACAGCTCGGTGATTAGATCTTGCATGTCCAAATTAAGCATAAACAATGCATGCCCTTCTCCGTCCCCAGGCTTTTGACATTTTTCGAGATAATTAGCAATTTATACAACTTCATTCGATCTCTTTGATTTTGGGGAGATCAAGTGGTAATTGGAACAAAAAAAAAAAATCGTAGAAGAAGAAAGAATCACAGTCATTGTTGCAGATTAATTAAGCTCTAACTCGATCATATGTCAAAACGTTGGCTTCCATTTAAAAAAATCAATAAGCAATTATAGATCTCTTTCTCCTAGACTTGAGACATCTTACTGTTACGCCTATTCGATCATTGCGTCTTCTTTGTCGTTTCTTCGTTTTCCCCTATTTTTGTATTGAGACTGCAAAGACGACAAGATTGCGTCCAACAAAAAATAAAAATAAAAAAGGCAGGCTGATGCAGAAGACAAGTGACCCACTGGATCATTTGGTGGAATCTAAGCCAGCTCTTAATCTGCTTACGGTTTAATTTGTCGCGAACCCTTCTCTAGATTTTGGTTTACTTCTTCTTGTCAAAGGGATAGACGGATGAGACTATTTATTATATATATATATATACCTGCATTCAATCCTCTGTTCACGATTTGATATAGTTCCTATCTGAATCGCAGTGGTCAGAAAACTATAAACATCATGAAAATGAATAATGAATTGATTGTGTTATCATGTTTGACTAATTGTTGTTTAATTTGTATGGGCGTTGATAGGTTTGTACAGGTACAGGGTGGGCGACATCCTCAAGGTGACCGGCTTCCAGAACGCGGCGCCGCAATTCCGGTTCGTGCACCGGCGCAACGTGGTGCTCAGCGTCGACACCGACAAGACCAACGAGGAGGATCTCCTCCGGGCGGTGACACGTGCCAAGCTCCTGCTCGAGCCGCTCGGGTGGCTGCTGACGGAGTACACCAGCTACGCCGACAGCACCTCCATCCCCGGACACTACGTCCTCTTCTGGGAGCTCAAGAGAACGGTCGGGAGCTCCGACGACGACGGCCTCCCGCTCGACCCTGCCATCATGGAGGACTGCTGCGCCGCAGTCGAGTCCTACCTCGACGCCGTCTACCGGCGGTGTCGGAACCGGGACCGCTCCGTGGGGCCGCTGGAGATCAGGGTGGTCCGCGCCGGTGCGTTCGACGCGCTCATGGACTACTGCGTTTCACGGGGGTCATCGGTGAACCAGTACAAGACGCCGCGGTGCATCAAGTCACCGGAGGCCATCCGGCTCCTCGACGAGGTGGTGGTGGGGAGGTTCTTCAGCCGCAAGGTGCCCTTTTGGGAGCTCTGTGATCCTTCCTCTTCCTCGTGAAGCATTCTCATGCTCATGCTCTGCTCTGACGTACGTGACTAAAGATGCACGGAAGGTGTTCGAGATTGGTCCACTGTCAGTTTAGGGACAACAGGACGCCAGATTGGTGATTCAGGTTCATCTTAATTGATCGATTGTCAATGTCATTGTGTCCAAATTAATTTGAAGTTTGCATTTCTTGGCAAATTAAATAAGAATATAATAAATTGCGCACGAGCGGCCAGGGGGAGAACCGGAGAAGAGCAAGGCCTATCACTGTGATTGAGATATGCCGATTCCTAATCTAACATGCATGGCATCTGGCCGCATTAAATGGGATGTGAGGGGTTGAAATGGTTCCATTTGGTTAACTTGATTGGTAATGGTGTGTCCTGATGCAATCCATTGCTTCGAATGGCTTCAGGTGGAGGACAAGGTGCCTCACTTGACCTGACCTGACCTGGAAAGGGATAAACATCCCTCCATCAAATTTCCTGTCAAATTATTGCTCCATAATTATAGCTGTCTTTTGCCGATTTTTCTGTTCACGTTTCCCACCCAAACCGGATGCCAAGAACATTGCTAGAATATGACGACGTTAGTTGGTGAATCAGATTAACAAAAGCAAAAACAAAATAATTAAGTCATCATACTCGGTTCACTCCATTACACTTAAATATCACAATGGTCTTGAGAGCTACCAATAATACAAGACTAATCAGTGATCTTACTACAGTTTACATACAGCAGCCTGGGGGGACTTCCTCGTGATCCGAAGTAGGAATTAAGATTTGAGTATGCTCTGCAAAGTCAGGAACTTGTTCCTGGGACTCGAAGACAGATTGAATCAGCTGGTTGGGCATTTGCGCTGTACATGAATGGCATTGGTGATACAGTTATTGCAAAAACAAAATGTGGCCACAAGCAGTGGATATCTGATTTATCTCATTGCATCCATGCATAACTAACATCTCGACTTTATCTCATTGAACCCGTATGAGTGGCTGCTAGATGCCTTTCATACCCTAGACATCGACAGGACAAGTAGCTTATTAAGTGTTTTGCTTAATTAATATGATTAGATGAGAATACATAGTCCGTCATTAGAGTGGTCATTGCAAAGCTATAATGATCCAGAAAAGTATTTACATATATGTCAATCCTGTTCAAAGCCAATCCATGGCGCGAATACAAATCCTTGTAATCACGTCGATTATCTACACGGGACAGTCACTACAAAAAAACTGTTTTTTGACGACGAAATTTAGCAACGAATTATTTTCGTTACAAATCTGCAACAAATATAGCGACGAATTTTAGGTTTCGTCGCAAATTTGTAACGAAATAAATTTTCGTCGGCAATTTGCGACGTGTTGGTTCGTGGCAATTCCACGAACTGCATAGAGGCAGTTCGTGGAACCGCCTCGAGCACGCACTCCTTCCCTTAAAAGGGAAGGAGCGTGCGTCCAAGTTGGTTGATCGGCTACGAAAGGTTCGGCTGCTCGGCGAAGAGGGAGAGAGGCGTAGAAGCATCCGGATTGATTTGGTTGGTGAAGCGCGAGGTAATTTCCAAGGTGATTTTTCCTCCGACACAAGCCAAAGCTCCGAACAGGTATATGATCAACAATGGTATCAGAGCATATAGTATTTACCTGTTCATTTTTTTTCTCGCCGCAACCGGAAAATTCTGTTCGGGAAAGAACGGAACAAGTCCGGAATCTACCTCCTTCGCAGTACAATACCACCGACGCTCGCCGAGCGAGGCGATCACGATCGGAGGCGATTCGCGACGACAGAGGCGGCGTGAGGCCGCCGACGCCGCGACGCCCGGAGCGACGATTTACGCCGCAGCGCCAGACTAGGGGCGCCGGCGCGAGGCGCTGGCTCGATGTTGCGGGCCGCGCGGCGCGAGGAGACGGCCGCGGGCGCGCGATGGCACCGGGCGCGAGGCGCGGCTCTCGAGGCGGCGTGATCGCCGATGCCTCGGCGCGATGCATGGATCCGGAGGCCGCGCGAGGCGACGGCGATGGCGCTGCTGCCGGCGCAGCGCGCTACCGCCGCCGCGATCGGCGACGCCCTCCGAGGCGGCCGAACGCGGGCGATGGAGGCGACGGCCCGAGGCGGCGGACGGCCGGCGCGAGGCGACGGCCTCGTCGCGCCGACACGCCCATGCCGATTGAAGGCACAGGCGAGTCGCGCCGACACGCCCATGCGACAGATGAGCGTCGCGACACGCCAGCCGCAAGACAGAGCGTGTCGCGGCCGACACGCCAGTGCCGCAAGACGTGTCGCGCCAACACGGCGTGTCGGTTTGCTCGAACAGGCGGTTGAGGTCGAACTCGACACGACGTGTCAATGATGACACGCCTGTGTTGTTTTGATACGCCGCCCTATTAACACGAAAAACTCATAAATAAATAAATTTTTTTTGTTATGTACAGATTATAAAATTTATTTTTGAATAACTCAAAGATAGGACTAGATTATGATGACTGTCTATGGGTCAAAATTGATTGATCTTAATTATAGCCTAAAATTCAAAAAGTTTAGTTCTTCTTGATAAATGGGTATTTGTTCTGCGCCTTGATTAATTGAAATATACCGTATTTGTACCGATTTTTTCTATGTATCGACATGATTTATTTCAATTTTACAGATGGTGCGGATGTATACCACTACGACGCGCGATGTGTCACAAGAACCTGATAGGAGGCTATCGAAGATTTGGACTACGACTTTACCATGGAGTCCTCGGACATATTGGGAAGTCGGATAGACCGCTCGAAGCTCGAGATGCAGGAGTTTCCAGTATTAGACAACTACAGGATTTGGGTGTTGATTCGTTCATTGCCCGATAATCTTGCTGACGCGACACGACAATTTTGGGGGTTACATGAAGGACGTGTTTCATATACTGCCAGTATGTAGTCGATTAACTATGCTGACTGTGAAGAGGATCCTGAAGAAGACCCTGTGGAGGATTTTGGTTCTCAAATAGTGAAGTCTTTAAAGACGTGTCAGCTCAGTGAGTGTCCCAACAGAGAGCATCAGTTGAGTCCGCATTTGAGGGGACATGTCATGATTATCGCTTGCAGGGCTTGTCCTAGTGTGAGCGAATTGCTTATCTAGTCTATTAGGAGTTATTTTTAGTTTATGAGTAGGAAGAATGTAACTTACATTCTTAGTAGATTTTGTTATTTGTTAACATCAGACATGTTTATTTTAATGATGTGTTCATTTAAAATGATTAGTTCATTTAATGCTGTTGACTCTACATGATGCATGATTTCGGAATATGCCTTTGATTAGTTCAAATGAGTATATAATGATATGTTCATTTAATATGTAATATCATGCTGTAATGATGATTAATATCATTAAGTGGGATGTATGTAATAAAATATATCAATATAAGTCTGATTGGCACATACAAATGATGAGTGATAACGCAGTTGTCACTTGATTTTGTAAACCAGATCAGATTTATCTTGAGTTTATTTTTGAGATTACATACATAAAAGCATACACTGAGTAACTAAATAATGTGTTTATTTATGTTAGGTTATGGCAACTAAGAACATCATAGCTGAACTGAACAAAGGTGAAAATCGAATGGGGATAACTATAAAATACGACACCTCAAGATTCAAGATGTTCTCGAGGAACAAGAAGTTCTAGAGGTCGTTAATCAAAGTTATGATGGAACTCGCTGAGATGCTGACCTGAATGCCTATAAGGTATGGAAAAGGAAGGATTCCACTGCTAAAGACATATTGATAAGTTCAATGGTGGATGACCTAGTGTTAGAGTATGAGCCATATCCTTGGCTCATGCGATGCAGGTAGCCCTTAGAGAGATCTGATGGAATAAGTCTCGAGTAAGCCGGCGGTGACGATCGGGTTAAACTATAAAGCGCCGAATGCAACGATGGTTCAACATCTCAGGGAGATGTCTAACATGATTCGGGGAGTAGCGCTGTCATGAGTTAGATGAACAAGCGAGTTGACGGTTATTCATTCTCTTCTCGATTCTTGGGAGACCATGAAGCAGACCTTACCTCACAGTGAGAGTATTAAGACTTTCGCTGATGTCTCACGGCATGTTGAGCTGGAGGCTGAGAGAGTAGAATCCGTGAGGATTTCTGGCCAAGCCTATTTGGCTGCGGCTCTGTGGATCATCTGGATCGAAGAAATGGTACAAGAAGGAAAGGGAAAGAATAAAAGCGTTGCTACTCTCTCTTTGGGAAGGATCAAATCAAGAAGAAGAAGGCGAGGAAGAACCTAAAAGCAAGTTATCTTGCTTATTGTGGCAAGAAGGACCACTTTGCTCGGGAGTGTCTTGAGCCAAAGAAGGTAACTTCTAACATCTTCCGAGCATTTTGTTGCTAATCTTGTGTTGATGGTGATTCTTATCCTTTGTGGATTATAGATTCGGAGCAACCAACCATGTAGCTCGAGAGCGGGTTACATATGTGAGATACCGCACTGCGACAACAAATGGATCTATGTAGGAAACAATGCAAGAGTCGAAGTCAAGGGAGTCGACACTTGCAAACTTAACCTTCGTGGTGGAAGTACTTTGTTTCTACATGATGTCTTGTATGCTCCAGAGATTCAAGGAATCTTGTATCTCATTACTTGTCTTCTTGATTTGGGGGTACTCTGTAAAAATTTTTTCATCAGTGTAGAACTTAAGATTGACTCTGTGTCAATCGGATATGGTTATTTATCTAATGGTTTTGTGGTACTAGATGTGGTGCCTGATGTGAATTGTGCGATTCATAGTTGTTTTTCAAACATTGCTCTTACTAGTAATGCGGATATATCTGATGAGGTTTGGCATGCTAGATTGGGACATATAGGACAAGATCGCATGAATCGATTAGAGGGTTTATCGGGCTCGTGCTAAGATTAGCTTGTCTATATGTGAGCATTGTCTTGCTGGAAAAGCAACTAGGAAACCATTTGGAAAGGCTATTAGAGCAGACTTGCCATTGCAATTGATTCATTCGGATATTTGTGGTCCGATGAGTGTGAAGGCTAGGCATGGAGCTTCCTTCTTCATTACATTTATTGATGATTTCACTAGGTATGGTCATGTGTATTTGATTTCTCAAAAATCTGAAGCGTTGGATTATTTCATTCGTTATTTGAACGAAGTTGAGAATCAAACGGAACGTAAAGTTAAGGTCTTACGCACTGACCGTGGGGGTGAATATCTGTCTGATTTGTTCAAGACGACATGTAATGATAAGGGGATTATTAGACAGCTAACGATCCTAGGAACTCCACAGCAAAATGGAGTTGTTGAAAGAAGAAATAGGACTCTTCTTGAAATGGTTAGGTCTATGATGGCGCAGGCTAATTTGCCGGTCTCCTATTGAGGAGATGCATTGCTAGCTGCGGCATATATACTTAACAAAGTGTCTTCAAAGTCAGTTCCATCAACCCCATATGAACGATGGACGGGCAGAAAGCCAGATTTGAGCAATCTGAGACCCTGGGGGTCAGCTGCCTACGTTCATGATAGTTCTCACAAATATGAAAAACTCGGACCTAGAGATAAGAAATGTATCTTTATAAGATATTCTGAGACCTCAAAATGTTATGTTTTTATAGGTGAACAACAAGATGGAACAATCTCTGAGATTGAGTCTAGAGATGCCATTTTTCTAGAAACTGAGTTCCCAATAAAGGGTGAAGTTGATAAGACAGTTCCTCTTTATGAGGAGGATGAGTCGTTATCAACAAGACAGATGTCCAGTGGGATACCTGAACCTAGTCAACCGAGTGGGAGTAATATGCCTGATCACGGGGTGATTTCTCAACAGCCCAACTTACAGAAAAGTGGTCGTAAGATCATACCTAAAAGGAGGTTTGATATTGAGAACGAGGCAATGATGATACTCCCAGTTGACGAATATGAACCTCAATCAGTTGAGGAAGCGTTGGGATGTAGGGTTAGAGATAAGTGGAAAAGTGCAATGGAAGAAGAGATGGAGTCAATGATTCGGAATCAAGTTTGGGAGTTAATCGATCTTCCTCCTGGCCGCAGGGCTATTGGGAATAAGTAGATTCTCAAAATAAAGAGGAAGTCTGATGGATCGATTAACCGATACAAGGCTCGTTTGGTTGCAAAAGGATTTACCCAAAGAGAAGGTATTGACTTTGAAGAGACATTTTCTCCCGTAGTGAATTTTGTGTCAATCCGAGTTATTTTGGCATTTGTGGCGCATTATGACTTGGAATTACATCAGATGGATGTCAAAACCGCTTTCCTTAACGGTGAGCTTGACGAGGAAATCTATATGGCTCAGCCAGAAGGTTTCATTGCTTTAGGCCAAGAGGATAAAGTATGTAGATTGAAGAAATCTATATATGGGCTGAAGCAAGCGTCAAGACAATGGAACATAAGATTTAACAAAGTGGTTTTATCTTATGGTTTCGAAATGATCAATGAGGATCATTGCGTTTTTCTAAAGAAGGAAAAAGGAAAGTATGTCATTTTATCATTATATGCTGATAGCAGGAAATGACATAGATTTTATTGAAGAAGTCAAAAAGTGGTTATCTTCTCAATTTGACACAATAGATATGGGAGAAGCTGAATACATCTTAGGGGTTAAGATCATCCGGGATCGATCAAAGAGACTTTTGGGTTTGTCACAAGAGTCTTATATAACTAAGATGTTACAACAATTCAACATGTCTGACTGCAACAGTGAACAGACACCTATTGCGAGAGGTACTGTTTTGAGCAAAAGTATGAGTCCCAAAACTCCAGCTGAAATAGCCGACATGAATAAAAAACTATATGTCAGTGCCATAGGTAGTTTAATGTATACTATGCTGGGCTTAGTCGGTGGTTCGGTCCAAACCCAGGATCGAGACACTGGAAGGCAGTGAAAAGGATTTTCAGATATTTGAAGGCGACGACAGATTATTGTCTCTGTTATCAAGGATCAGATATGAGCCTCAAGGGCTATTCAGATGCAGATTGGGCTGGGGACCTGGATGATAGAAAATCAACATCAGACTATGCGTTCTTGTTGAATGGTGGCGTCATCTCTCGAATACAAGAAACAGCCCGTGTGGCCTTATCTCTGAATGGAAGTAATATGTGGCATATTCAGCAGCTGTACAAGAAGCAGTCTGGTTGAGAAGGTTCCTAAAGCATTTGAAGATTCTGAGAATGCGTGAGTCCAGATCGCCTATCATTGACACTAAGCTGCGATAGCTTTTTCCAAGGATCCCAAATATCACAGCAAGGGCAAGCATATAGCTATAAAGTACAACTTTATCAGGGATATTGTTGCTAAAAAGAAGGTGATTCTTGAGTATATCCCTACACGAGCTATGCTTGCAGATCCTTTTACTAAGCCAATGACTAGAGAGTCATTTAATGAGCATGTAAAGTCTATGGGACTTCGTAGAATGTAACAGTCTTGTAATGACAATTGAATATTATGATTTGATTGTTTGAAATGTCAGCCATAATCTATTCAGTGTATGTTATGTTACATTCTAGTGATAAGATCTCGATAAGCATGTTGGCAGGTGGTGATTGGTTATCTCACATGGACAATCATCTCTATTTGTTGTGTATGAATAGAGGTAAGACCGATGCTTATAGGTCAGCCTATGTGGTTGTTAGCTTTGGAAGCTGTAAAATTTATTACATTCCTATAAGTTAGGGTCGTCTTGATATTTGTATCAAGATAAGATCATTTTGTGGTAAATGATCGAAGTAAATGAACCCACCATTTACTATACCTGTTTATGAGCCAGATGAGAATTCATATGTTGAATTCTGGATTAGACATTGAGAATGTTTAGATCGAAATCTGTACGATGTTAATTTGAGGAAAACATGCGCTCTTTATTGGTAAAGAGGACGACATCGTAGCATGTGAATCATACCACATGTGCTAAGACGACACTAAGGGTAGTAGGAGACTGGATCTCTGCTTCTCTACTATGTGAGCCCTTTGAGATTATATGTTGATCTCTAAATTTGCCCTTTGTGACTATTTAGGTGTCTACTTGAAGTTTTAATCAAGGTTTGCTACTTTAGCATATCTACCTATGACTATGGATGATTCGGTCTATGGAACATGACTAAGAAAACGATTGATTAAAATGCATAGATTCACACTAAAAAGGAAGATTAAATAGATTTACATCTAATGAGAATTATTCACTGGTCGACCCATTTCTGTTGTGTATGGAAATGATTGTGAATATTTGGAATATGAGACATGCTCTTGACATGATGGTCAATTTAAGGGATTAGAGATGTTCTTATTGATGTAAATGAGATTATTTAATCTGGGTAAAAAGCAAAACATAAATGTTTCAGGTAAATGGTTATGTACCACCAGAAATATGATTTTGTATCATCTGGAAAATGACTGTGTGTCACCTGGGAAATGGTTGTGTGTCATAAGATAAATGGTTTTGTACCACCTGGAGATGACTTTGTGTCATCGGGAGAATGATTATGTATCATATGTAGAGTGGCTGAGTTAGGCGTAACAACTTCTCTTAGCATGTATCACTCTATGAGCAGCTATGTAAGGTGTAACAACTTTCTTAGCATTTGAATGCTCAATGTGCTTGCTGTCGCACGAACCATTTTCTAATTTGATGTTTCATTTAGTCTATGTGACTATTAATCTATGTTCTATTAGTCTTTTGAGACAATAGATGTTGCTTCGATTTAGTCTATGTGACTAATCACCTCTTCTAAAATGGTCTGTGTGATCATTTTGTCTATATGACATACCTTGGACGAGTGAGAGATGTTGGTTTGTGGCAGTTCCACGAACTGCATAGAGGCAGTTCGTGGAACCGCCTCGAGCACGCACTCCTTCCCTTAAAAGGGAAGGAGCATGCGTCTAAGTTGGTTGATCGGCTACGAAAGGTTCGGCTGCTCGGCGAAGAGGGAGAGAGGCGTAGAAGCATCCGGATTGATTTGGTTGGTGAAGCGCGAGGTAATTTCCAAGGTGATTTTCCTCCGACACAAACCAAAGCTCCGAACAGGTATATGATCAACATGACGAAAAATAAATTCGTTGCAAATTTCTGCAACGAATTTATTTTTTCGTCGCCAATTTGCGACGGAAATAATTTTCGTCGCATAATTTAGCGACGAATTCAGAATTCGTCGCAGATATTTAATTTATTTTAAAAAAATAGAAAACAAGTTCTGCCGAACGAGTTAATTTTTAAATATTTTGCAACGAATTCGTGGATTCGTTGCAAAATAGCAACGAATCAAGGATTCGTTGCAAAATTAATATTAAAAAATAAATTAACGTTTTAAAAAGTTTAAAATATTTTTTTTTTAAATTGCAACGAATCCTGGATTCGTTGCAATTTTGCAACGAATCTGTGGATTCGTTGCAAAGTTAATATTAATATTAAAAAATAAATTAACATTTTAAAAAGTTTAATTTTTTTTTTAAATTTCCAACGAATCCACGGATTCGTTGCAAAAAATTGCAACGAATCCAGGATTCGTTGCAAAATTTAATTAACTTACCCCGCTACCCTAATTTTTCCCCTTCTCCTCGCATAGCGCCCGAGCCCTAACCTTTCCCCTCCGCGTCGCCGGTCTTCCCTTCCGCCGCCGCCGGTCTTCCCCTCGCCTCGCGTTGCCGCGGCACGACCGCCTCCGGCCGGCGCACAAGACCCGAGCCCGCCACAGACCCGAGGCCGGTGGCCGTTAGGTCGACCGACGCCGACGCCGCCGACCGACCGACTCCGCGAGCGGCGGCGCAAAGCCGGCGCGCTCATCGGTCCGCGCGTCGCCGCTTCTGGCCGCGAAGCGACCGGCCGGCGCCGCCGGCCGGGCCGCCAGCCGGTCGCCAGCCGGCGGCGCACCGCTAGCTTGCCGCCACCCTTGTCCGGTCGCGTGCCCCGGGCCGCTCGCCGCTGGCGCCGCCTCCCTCGCCGGCGCCGCCCGCTTCCCGCCAAAGACTGGAAGTCTCGCTGCCGCTGTCCGACACTTCCGGCAATGGCCGCCGCCGGCCATGAGCGAGCGTATGCGGTGTCCGGCCGAGCCAGACGCGACCACGCCGGCACCGCCGCGAGCCATGCCGCCACGGTAGGGCACCGCCAGGTCTCTGTCCGAGAAGTCCGGCAGCCGACCGGTAGCCGACAAACCACTCAATCGCGGCCGAGACGCCCGCAGCCACCAGTGGTATATTTTTTTTTCCTATATTTAACTCCATAACTACAAAAGCTTTATGCTGCTATCCTACTTATTCTGTAACTATATATAGTTAACTGTAAAATACAGAAGCTTTAAGCTACCAATTTGCCATAGAGATACACATACCAAATAATGCTAAGTACTAAGTTGGAAGAAATATTTTATGATTTTGTTTAGTCACATATAGGAAGTTATGGGATAAAATAAGCCGTTTATAAGGCTTAGATGAGCAAATCATGCACATCTACCTGAGTAATTACAAGCATCTTAAAGTCAGTGGTGGTGGGGGAGCTAGTGTTTAAGGCTTAGATTAGTATTAACTTGTGGTGATACATTTTGAGCCACGCTTGGACCTCGTGTGTCAATGAGCTGTCTCATTTGCGACGATTGTTATACATCTACAACAATAATTTGACCTAAATGGCATAATTGCAATGAGTATCTTTCATGTTCAATAAATTTGATTAGTTTGTTGTCACTGCTTGCTTAGATGAGAGAATTGGCCGATTAACAAAACTCCTAGACCTATGTTAATAATAACTCTCTCATCTAAGCTTATAAAGCTTCTCTATATTATTAACCCACAATTCACAATTTGGCACTAAATTTAGGGTGTCACAATCACCCCCATTTTAAGTCTTGATGTCCTCGTTAAGACCGAAACCCCAACACATAATTTGAACCATTCCTAATCAGTAGAATGTGAGGCCCAATGGTAGCCACACTATCCCACATGCAGCCATCTCTAACACCACACAATGCCTTGGATTGTGTTCATTTGTGATATTAATTGTCACAATCAACTTAAGTTGTTTAACATTTCAGGCTTAAACATCCCAAAATGTTTAAACCTAAATTAACAGTAAGCTCTCTATACAACTGTTGTCTTTTTTGGGTTATGTTTAAAGATTGTTAAACATAGTGAATTCATATGTGAACTAACTATATATTTGTATTATTGTAATTTCTAGGAGTTTATATTAATATAATTGATTGAAAACAGACATAATGCAGCGTGAAAGGAGTTGGATGTATAATAGGAATTTACCTGAACGTCGGGGTTTAACTGATGAATTTATGAGTGGGTTGCAAGAGTTTTTATATTTCGCAGCTAGTAATGTTGAGTTTATGGATGGTAATCAGATAAGGTGTCCGCGTAAAGTGTCACAATGGTAGATTTTTACCGCCTAGCAAAGTTTCGAGAGCATCTTCAGTAGATTTGGATTCGTTGCAAATTACTATAACTGGACATATCATGGTGAACCATTTATATCTGATGAAGTTTATGATAGACACAACACACAAGTCTCTAGGGATCAAAGTGATTATAATCAATTAAATCCATATCAGAGGATGATATATGATGTAGCTGGCACGAATTTGATTCCCAATCACAAGGTGCAACTTCAAGTTGTCCTCCAACAATGAGCAAATGTTTACTAATGCATCACCCTTGGAAGAGGTGCAAGTAACAGATATCGGTCGAATATGAATAATGAAGCATATCTCAAATTTCAGAGGTGTTGAGTGCCGCAGATGCACCTTTATGTGGTTGTGAGACTCACACTAAACTATCGGTCACCGAAAGAATTTTTAATGTCAAGTCAGAGCATTATGTGTCTGAAGAGTGTTTTAATAATTTTATTCAAGCTTTTGTAGAGGCATTGCCGCGTGATCATATACTGCCTAATGATTTGTACAGATGAAAAACTGATGAAAGAATTAGGTCTCCCAGTGGAAAGAATTGATGTGTGCAGAGATGGTTGTATGTTATATTGGGGAGATGATGCAGATGTAGATGTTTATAAATTTTGTAATCAAGATAGGTACAAGAGCACTAGTAGGAGGTAGCAACGACGTAAATCATATAGTCAGTTGTTTTATTTGCCTTTAACTCCTAGGTTACAAAGGCTTTATGCATCAAAGACAATCGCGAACACATGATTTGGCATGCAAATCATCGAATGTAAGAGGGACTAATGTGTCATCCATCGATGCAGGCGAGGCGTGGAAAAATTTTGATAGAACATATCGATTTTGCGAAGGAGACTCAAAATATTAGGTTAGGTCTCTGTGTGGTTTGCTCCATTTAGTAAATCAGGAAGACACTATTCTTGTTGGCCAGTTATATTAACTCCGTATAATCTTCCGCCTGGGATGTGCATGAAAACACCGTATATGTTTTTAACATTGGTTGTGTCTGGCCCAAAAAATCCGAAGAAGTTAATAGATGTTTATATGCAACCATTGATTGCAGAGCTAAAACAACTATGGGATGAAGGTTTTCCTACATACGACGTTCATACTAATCAGATGTTTGTAATGAAGGTCGCTTCTTCTTTGAACCATAAATGACTTTCCTACATGGTATGCTATCGTTAGAGTGCAGGATCTTAGGATGCCCAATATGTATGGAGAGATCAAAGTCGATTAGATTGAAGCATGGTAAGAAGGCAAGTTATTTTGATTGTCACAAACAATTTTTACCACTAAATCATAATTTCAGAAGGAATAAAGATGAATTCACTAGGAATCGAATTGAAAGAACACCTCCGCCATTGAGATTGACAGGTCAAGATATTTGGTACAGAGTTCTTCACTTTCCATCTGTTATTGAAGAGCCACATGGTACAACTTATGAATATGGAACCAACCATAAATGGATCAAACGAAGTATATTTTGGGAGTTACCGTATTGGTTTAGTAATTTGATTCATCATAATCTCGATGTTATGCATATTGAGAAGAATATTTTTGATAATCTGATAAATACAGTGATGGATATCACCGGAAAAACAAAAGATAATCTGAATGCAAGAAAAGACATGCGACTCATTTGTAAACGACCCACCCTTGATGTTGATGAAAATAGTAGAAGACCAAAACCAAAGGCAGTTTATACATTGAATAAGGAACAGAGACGTGTTGTTTGTGAATGGTTGAAGTCATTGAGATTTCCTGATGGGTATGTTTCTAATCTTGGGAGATGTGTCGATATGAAGGAATGCAAATTGATGGGTTTGAAAAGTCATGATTGTCATATATTTATGAAAAGACTAATTCCTATTGCCTTTAAAGAACTCTTACCGAATTTTGTCTGGGGTGCCATTACAGAGTTAAGTATTTTTCTTCATGATATATGCTCAACAGTTTTGGGATATTCACACATGGAGAAGTTAGAGAGAGACATTCCAATCATTTTGTGCAATTTAGAAAGGATTTTTTCGCCAACATTTTTTGATTCAATAGAACATCTTTTGGTTCACTTGTCGTATGAGGCCAAAGTTGGAGGACGATTCATTATCGATGGATGTATCCTTTTGAAAGGTATAATTCGTGATATTCTATACCGTTAATATTGCATAAAAATGTTTAATTTGTTTATATATTCATTTCTAATACAATTTGTTATATTACAATCGATTCTTATATCATTTGAAGAAAAAGTGAAAATAAGGCACATGTTGAAGCCTCTCTATTGTGAATGCATATATTGTGGAGGAAGTAACAACTTTTGCATTATATTATTTTGAGCCTCACGCTCGGACCAAAAAGACGGAAATCCGGAAGGAATGATGAAGGTCTGTCGATCCCAATTTGAATTCATTCTCAATTTTTAATTATCTTGGTCGACCAAGTGGAGGTAAGCAATGATACTTAATCGATCAAGAATGGCGGCGCGTATATATGTTTTACTTAATTGTCGGAAGTATCGCATATTTCGAGTTAGTATATATTTCTATTTCTTCACAAGTGTTAATTTGTTTATGTTATAATACAATTTTTTATTATAGGATTTTCCAAAACTTATATTCAAATCCCGACACGTGACTTTGATCACTGCGATCGTGAATTTGCACCATGGTTCAAATAAGCATTTTAATTACCTCATTTTTGTTTACACATATCTTAACTTTTAAATAAATATCGTTTCATTTGAGTATAGGTTTATGCTAATCAAACTCAAGTTCAAGAAGAATTGCTAATCCATCTATCATGGGGTCCAAAAGCAATGGTACGCACTTAGCCAAAGATATTTCATAACGGATATAATTTCCACACTCAAGAATATGGAAATGGAAAGAGTACAATGAATAGTGGAGTATGTGTTCGATCTTCCAATGATGGAGGTGCAAGCAATGAATTTTATGGTTTCTAGATGAAATTATAGAGATTGATTATCCCGGTCCGTAAATGCGAGTTATCTTATTTATGTGTCGGTTTGACTTCACGAGGGATGAAGGTGCATCCACAAGATAATTTGGTTGAAATAAATCATAAAAGATTTTATAAGAGATATGAACCATTTATTTTGGCACAATAAGCGATTCAAGTTTTCTATGCTCCATATCCTAGTTCGAGGCGTGACAAAAATGAATGGTGGGTCGTTTCAGAAAACAAAAGCACTAAAAAATTGAAGAGCGCTAGCAAGACATCAGATATCAATAAGACAAAGTTACAAATATGTTTCATACCGAGGAATATATAATTCCAACGTTACGAGATCCCAGCGGAGTAGTGATAAACGTGGATGCAACTGAAATTGATGATAATGATGAGGAGGAGGAGGGGGAAGAGGAGGAGGGGGACGAGGAGGAGGAGACCGAGGATGAGGATACTGATGAGGATGAGGAAGATGATAATGAGAACTTTGAAATTTGACGTCTAGGGTAAGTTTTTTTATATATAATTTTAGTTTGAAACTATAATTTTACAAATTTTCTTAGCTCAATTATTTGTTTATATAATGTCTCATTGTTAAATTTATATCTTTTGTCTCTGTATGGTGTGTATATTTTGTTCTTATAGGTTATCAGTGGTGAAATCATCGTAGCTTAGCGCAGTCGCAGTCTCTCATATCTTCATTATGCATATTGTAAGTTTTTCATGTTCTTCATTAAGCATAAAAGTTTTATTTTCTTTATTCTAATTTTGTTTTTGGTTGATAGTTTCGACGTGGTGGACAGAGACGACAGAGTACTAGTAGTGGTCAGACTGACCCACCGCCTGCCAGCACTATACCTACTTGCCCTCTTGATCTGCCTGGACCTTCACATGATCAGTCGCCAGTACCATCTCATTCGCCGGCACGACCTTCCCATTCTGATTCACCTGTACCCGCCAGACACTCCTCTACTGAGAACATCGAAAGTCGACCATATATATTTCCGATTGGAGATTCGTAAGTAATATAAGTATTATAATTTTTAAACTGTCTTAATTATTTATTCAATTTTTTTTCACTTTATCGTAGGTTTGAAAATTCTGTACCTGTTATTCGCGAGATCAATAAAATCGTGAATAACTATTAGAGAGGAGACTCTTTGTCATACTCAAGCACGCCAGGACCTACAAAAGAATTATGGTGGTACGAGTTTCAGGTATAATTGATTCATTTTATATATTAAATAAGTGATTATATAAATAATTGTTTTTTTTCCATCTCAGCGGAGATTTATTTGAGACCCTACTCAAGACTTGGAAGTTAAAAGAATTTTATAAAAAAAATGTGGCGATCATATCCGGCATGTATTGAGTCATGCCAAATCTATTGGAAAAAAATCCGCCTGTGTCACGTCAGAAAATTGGAGTAAAATCTTCAATTATTGGCAATCTGATGAGAGCAAAAAAAGAAGTCAACAGAATAAATTAAATCAAGCATGTAATTCTGGAGAGTTATCTGCAACATATGCGGGAGGATCTATAAATATCGAGGAGCATTCACGTAGATTGGTAATTTTTAAATTCTACAATTAGTTTTTAAATATATTTCAGATTATTATTTTATTTCTAACATTCTTATATTTAGTCTAAGGAATTGGGAAATGAGCCGGAATTTATAGATACTTTCGTTCGCACTTTCCAAAAAAAAAATAAGACTTGGAGTGGAAATAGAGCTCGAGCAATTAAGGTTTGAATTAATCTTTAAACTTACTTTATAACTTTAATTATGTTAGTTATGTAAATGCTCTGATTAAAATTTTAATTTTGTGTAGGAGAGATATGATCAGTTATCCTCATCTCAGAGAATTTCGTGAGACGACGGTGACATCTTGAGGATCTGAGTCATCTGTTAGTAATAATTTGGATTTATGGTTTGAGGCGAGTGGAGGATCAAAAGGAGGAAGGATATTAGGTATGGGTTCTCTGAGCAGAATGCATAATGCTCCTCGTAGATCTATTTCTTCTACTCCACCAAAGAGAGCGCAGCATACATAACTTAACCGAGGAGGTTAGCGATTTGAAGGGCATAATACATGAAAGAGATCAAGAAATTCTAGAAATACAACAAAACTCACAAAGGGATCAAGAAATGATAGAAATGCGACGACAACAAGCCTTTCTTATCGACGATTCAAAGAATTTAGTTACGGTCCAAGTCATATTCCTCAGTCATGACGATGATGGTGGCGACGATGATGATATTGTATGCATGTTTTTAATTAGTACTTTTAAAAAATTTAGTTTATTGACTTTGTTTATTTTGCTTTAAACAGGAATGATCGATGAAGTTAATCCTTATGGCGGTTGAATATGCACATCATTGTAAGTCTTTGCATATTTATTTTTGTGTTATTATATAGTTTTTTTTTAATGTATGATACTTTTTGTTTGTTTCTTTTCTAATGCAGGTAGAAAAATATCGATCGCTAATGCATTCTCTTTTCTTTTTCTTTCTCATGTGTTTAGATCTTTTGTAGACATTGTTATTTGGATATCAACTATGTTGATGTTTGAAATGTTGTAGGATATAACTTTTTATTTGGAATTGTATTGTTCTTATCGATTGTGTTGCTTTGTATTTATTTGGATATGATTGAATATTATTTTGTTGTATTGAATGTGTGTGTGTTTTGTTTGTATTGAATGTATTTATTTGGATATTAGAACTTATTGCGTTTTGTTGTGTGTGTGTGAAAATTTGTATATACGATAGAATATCGAAACGGATGAAATCTGTTAAAAAAAAATTTATTTAGCGACAAAAATACAAATTCGTTGCTAAATTCTGAGAAATCTGCAAATTTTGCGACAGAATTAAATTTTAAATCGCAAATTAGCGACAATTTAATTTAGCAACGAATCCAACTGCGACAAATTTTGCAGCAATTTTGCGGCGAAAATTAAATTAAATTCGCAAATTTTTGCAACGAAAAGAACTCATCGCAAAAATTTAGCGACAAAAATTTCGACAAATTTCTATCGAATGCAAATTTACTAATGAATTTCTTATTTCGCATAAAAATTACCAACGAAAAATTAATTAAATGCGCAAAAATATGGTTTTGCATTTAATTCAGCGACGAAATTTGCTACGAATTTGTATCAGTCGGCAATTTACCAACGAATTTCTTATTTCGTCGCGAAAATTACCAACGAAAAAAATAATTCGTCGCAACCTTTTGCGATGAAAATTGCGACGAAATTTTAAATTCGTCCCTAATTTTCGTCGCAAAAATTCGTCGCTAATTTTGTCGCTATTATTTGCGATGCTTTATTCGCAACAAAAATATTTTTGTCGCAAAATTCGTCGCTAATTTATTTTCCAACGAATTTTTTTTTAAAATTCGTCGCTAAATTCGTTGCTAATGACTGTTTTTTTTGCAGTGAGTTATTAATCCTAGATTTCTAGATCGCCCTCAATAGTCAAAAGCATGCCCGAATAAGATTTCCAACGATAATCTGAAGATTATCCTCCTATCATATGGATCCTTACTGAATCCTAGGTGGGGACAAGACTCAAATCCAGTCAAAGTTGCAGAATGTTTTAGAGGTCTTAGATGATTTTATAAAACGAGAACTGAGCATAGCCATTTTCTTTGAGCTTGATAAAAAGAAAAGATCATTAAAGATGACAACCAAGGTCATCTTGATAGCTACAAGGTGGGAAGCTATTTCAAGTTTATGTAAACATAAATCAGCCAGCACTCTTAAGAATTGTTAGGCTTAATGCATAATCAAGATGGGGCGATACCTTCATGGATTTCAGTGTGTTTAGGTCTTTCAATTTGATGTCCAATCTATTAGCTCCACAATTCAAATTTCAAAAGGGTGTTGGAAACTATAGCAAGGCATGAAATATATGCAGGTGAAGCAATATAAAATTGAAGTTACACAGAAAGAATAAGTGACACGCATTAAAGCAAGAACTGATGATTTATATTATAAAAAGATTCATTGTATCAGCGTACAGCAATATCGTGTGCCATGTGTGATATCTGGTGTCAATATATAAATAGAGATAGATTACTTCAACTAGAACTAGGAAAAGGTCCATATTTAATCTTTTGCCTAAGTACATCTTTGGACCAAAAAAACACAATCTCTTTTGCCCATTCTGCTTTTAAGGTGAATGTAAAAAAATTTTAAATAGATTTGAAGAAAACAATAATGAATGTACAACCATGAAGTATTAACATAACCTAATCAATGGGTATAGTCCCTAACAGGCGGTGCTTAATCCATGAAAGCGGCCTTCCTATAAGACTTATACAAAGGTGAACGTATCAGTATCATCTATTATGCTCGCTTGATAAGTCAAAGGTATGGCAGGTAAGAACTTACTTCAATACTACATAAATCTGATACTTCAAAGTTTAAAGATATAAGACAATGTATCTTCTTATAATCTCCCAGTGACTTGAATTGACACATTGAAGGAAAAGGAACTTACATTTTGTTGTGTGGAAAGTTTACCTTAATGAAAAAGGAAAGGATATATTTGTTCAATAGCAAATACCTGCAGTTGAGTTCCAGGAGAATATATTTGTATGCCATCATCCTCAATTAATATGATCTCAATCATTCCTCCTTTAAATATATGAGAAGGGCCAAGTTTCAATTCAAGGTCTTGCAATGTTATTCTGCTTGATATTGATCTATCATTATTGCTCTATTGCTCTGTCACAATATCAAAAAGGATCAGTGTTTTTAGTTAAACCAAATACCAGCAATCACACGTTATAACATTCATTACAGGATTCAAATCACCAACCTGTAACCACTACTTACTACTTAGTAATGACGAATAAGAGGGGAGAAGTAAGGAGAGGTTTGGTTTGTTTGTTTTGGAAGTGTATTTTGTGGAGAAGCAAACCTTAGTCCCTTCATTCCCTTCCTATCTATCAGTGCAAATTCCAATTCTGACTCTCCCGTTTCTTGGAGCAAAAATATGCAGCGTAAAAAAGGAAATCTTGAACGCCATGTTTATCAAAATGAAAACTTTCACATGAGCATCCACCAGCAAGTAAGGAAAATATAAACAACATGCTCCTGGTGATTAAAGATTCAACAAAACAACGCTAAAAATGAATATTTTCTTGGCAGAAATTTCCAAACAGCAACTTAGAAAGTATACCTCTTCCCGAGTACCTCTTTTTCTCATCTCCGGTGACTCCATTTGAGACATAAGCGGCTAGGTGACTCTGCACTTTAATACACGTCAAGGGGCATAGGCGTGGCCGATGCGACTCGGGTGGCTTACCATGTTCGCCCCAAGTCGGCTGTACCAGTGAATGAGAGTCGGCCGCCAGTAGAGACAACGGCGGATTGATGCGTCTGACGTAGTCGAGCCGCCGACAATGTATCGCCTGCAGCGCAGTCTATCCTGTCAGGGCAGTTATATACGATACAACTATTGTGTCACCTTCAGACTCGTTTCTGACGTCGTCGCCCTTGGTTCGGGCGAGAAATGGCCCATTGAGATAGTCCGTCCGAACAGGATCGAAGGATTACTGCCTAAGAAGGAAGATTTCCCCATGTACATTACAAGCGAACAGAAGCGGGAGGAAACAAACAAATTTACAACGAAATCAAACCTACCAACAGTAAAAAGAACGGACGGACAGACCAATCGGCGACATGAGACCAACCTGATAATGCGCGGAATGGATTGAGAATTGAAGACGAGAAAGGGGTTACGATATAAGGAACAATCTAGAACGCGTAGTAAAAATGTGAAATCATCGATAGTTCGATACAACTGTACTAAAAATCTAGAACGCATAGAAAGAAGAGATCAAACAATTTAATAAATTACTCCCATCTATTTTTAATATCAGTTATAAAGGGGAAAAAAAGATAAGGTAATTTTAATTTAAAAAAAAAACTCGTTGCTTTCCAGAGAATGGAAATTACATTTTCTTCCTTATAAAATATCTTATCACAACTGCGAATTTGCTCATATCTATTCTGCCGCTATATTAATTTTTAATTAGATAAAATATCTTTTATGATTTATTTCTTTTTATTTAGTCATAATAGAAAATATATAGAATTAGCATATCACTTTTTATCCCCAAATATGTATGGATTCTCATATTCTTCGTAACAATCTTTTTTTTTTTTTTAGAGAAAAATCTCACCTGTCTATTTTCTATTTAACTTAATGACATAGGGATGATGGAGCCCATTTGATTTTATATAATTATATCAGTGCCTTGTTAACCTTGATTTAGCTTGCTGGCCCATTAAGAGTCTATATGAGTCAAGCTACGTCAAACCTAATTGTATTGTATTCGAATTTATTTATTAAAATTTTTTATCAAGCTTGAACCGTACCGATCTCAAGTTGCTTCTTTTTTATCGAACTCAACCAATAGAGTTGTAGTCCTTATAAAGTAGATTAAACTTTTATCTAATAGGTGAAATTTATATTATTTTTTTATTTTCAGTATATTATAAATAATTTAAGATTACAAAAAATTATAAATTACTTAATAAAAATTTGAAGCCATGTATCTGGTACTAACGGATTTGTTCTGTGCTTTGCTCTTGAGTGTTAAAAGATTATTTCTCATTCAGGTTCGTGTATTTCTCATAAAATAAGAGAGGGTTTCTTTCCATGTCCAACTTCTGCACTAAATTAGGATAAAGACTGCAAAGATGATAGAATTGTTCTCCAATTCCCCCGGCTCGATTTTAAACACGCTGATAAGAAAAGGAAATCACAATAGACAAATACATTAACGCGATGAGGCATTCAAAATTCATGTGATGTAGACATCTATAACATCGTAACGTAACTGACTTACGGATCTTGGCAATGCTCTCAACATCATAACACACAGCATGCAACTTTGCATTTGAACAGGTACTGCATTCACAAGCGGGAAAAAAAATAAAAAGGTAAAAAAAAAAAAAAAGGGAGAAAGGAGAGAAAATGTAGAGAAGACCTTCCGAAACCGCAAGAATGATCCTATTTGTGCCCTCCTTTGAAGTTTCTGCACATTGTTTTTCCTCTTACGGCAATCCAAAATCTCAAGGCCTTCCCAACTCCTTTCTCATTGAGATTTCAACTTAGATATCCCAGGAAAATTGGAAGTCAACAACGCGTACAGAGATACATTAATGTTTGCCTGGAATCAGCAGTGGCAGGTAAAATGGGTTGGATCACTCAGAGTTCTTCGTCGAACCTGGCTGCAAACCTACTCGATCACAAGAAGCTTCATTTGCTGAAGTGAGCATACATCCCTGAGGGTTCTCTTCGTTACCATTATTAGTCCTCCATCTGCCAAACCTTGATCTAGTATTAGTGCCGACCGGGAAGGGCTCCTAGAAACACAAAATAAAACACAATAATTAACGAGCTACACGGATGTGCCAATGATATGCTACAAAATGGTACATGGTGCACCCTTGAAGATGCACCCAAAAGGATTACAGTATGAAAGGCAGATGAAACCATATTAAACACTAATAGATAAAAACAAAGATAAGCATATCAAGCAGCGATTATAGATATCCCCAAATATAGACTCGCTCAAGGACCAATGGTTAATATGTTTGCTATTAAGCTTGAGTAGTTTATAATGAAGGTGTAGCACATTACAATTCCCTCCTACATGAAATTGAAACTTCTACACATGAATATGAATAACAGTACTTCAAGGGTTGAGATAGATGATGGCAAAAGCAAGAGGACAGCTGGGAATATTGATGGCTATGTTTTATGAACCAACGCTGATTTTACCCGTAATTTTCACTTTTCAATTCCTTCCCCTTCATTAATATGATGTTGTATTGGAGTATAAAACTCTGCCACACAAGTATCCTATAAGGAAATTTCAAATGGTGTGTGTGGCAAGTGGATGATTGTAAGGCCATCTAAATTCTAAGAAACTTAACAGATAATTGTCATCATATAATAAATGATGATTTTCAGATCATAGTCTCATGAGCAACTATGCAACTCAGGCTATATGAACATAATGTTCTCGTCAAAAAACATCAAGGTCTGGTTTGGATCTTCAACTTAAATTGACTGGAATCGGAGCAAGGATGTAGTTAAGATTGTGATCCAAACCTTAGAATCTCATTTAATGAATCATGTTAACAGAAATTTAAAAAAAAATAATCCGACGGAAGAGTTTATTGTATGCAATCTTATCCTGTATTGCAAGAGGTTGTTTTTAGGAGCCAAACTCGTGACCTCTAAGTCACAAGACAATAACTTTGTCGTTGTACCAAAGCTCTCCTTCTC
The DNA here is from genome assembly GCA_025175895.1 of Wurfbainia villosa. Classification (NCBI taxonomy): domain Eukaryota; kingdom Viridiplantae; phylum Streptophyta; class Magnoliopsida; order Zingiberales; family Zingiberaceae; genus Wurfbainia; species Wurfbainia villosa. The sequence continues at coordinate 5,104,873 of JAKLTH010000193.1, read as the reverse complement.
ATGTTAACAGAAATTATTTATGAAAATTTAGATGACCAAGAAGTGTGTTAGACAATCTAAATATGTTAAATAAATATTCTGCTCACATAGTTATGCTAATAACCTCCTAATCAAAATTTTGTTTCTGTATCTCAAAAGTGATTCCACCACATATAAGGGATGAAATCTATAAGGCTACCATGTAAGTGAAAACTATAATAATCCTCCTAAAGAAAAGAGAACAAAACAGTTGAGGAAATAAAACAATGCAATTCCTGATTAAGTTAGGGTTACCACCACATTAATTGCACAATAAACCACCAGCAATAAACACAAGAACCATATCTGAGCAATGAATACTAGAATACAATGTCTTACCTGATCTCCAGCATTTGGACCATCCGTACAAAAAAGTATAGGACGGCAATGTGTATCTTCGTTCATGAGACTTGAGTTCTGGAAATGAGCAATAAGAGCCGATTTCCCTTGGATTCTAGCATATGCAAGTGATGCCACCTTTTCGCTGTTGAATTTCTCCCACTTTTTACCATTAAATGACTGCAGAAGATTGAGTATTTTAGCATTCTCAAGTGCAATTGTTGAACAGTTTTCCAGAAGAACAAACTAGACATGTCCTAAGGTAAAATTAAGTAGAAATTTAACAAGAGATGCCTGATAGATTTATCTTGTAAATATTGAATAGTTATTTAATAATTAATATTACTAATATTTAATGGAAGAATGAAAAATGCTGTCTTCGTTTTTGTTAAAAAAAATTGGCCTAAATCCATTAACTTACCTGATGAAATTGAATGATATGCTTTGGATTGATTATGTTGATAAATGCATAACCAACATTGCAATTGTTCTGAAAAGTAGAAGAGAAAATATACGTTAGCTCTCCAATAATTGGTACCAGCATGCACATCAGTAGGAACTTAGAAAGAGGTTCTGTCATAACCTTGAAATCAATTGGCAAATAAATAAAGTCGTAAGTTCCTCGATGGTTTTCGTCAATAGCAGCCAACAACATCTTAGATGTGTACCTAAATATAAAAACTTGGAAGATTTACAAAGAGAAAGGCAACCAATTGGATATGTTGCATTTAGATAGTCAAGGCAAATATAGGTTTCGATAAATCATACTTGTTAGGAATGTTTTTTATCATAAGTGTTGTCCGGGAGTCTTCACCACGCATAATCCGTTCAATATCTAGTTCGTACTGCTTTTTATTTTCACCCTGATTAACGTTAGTGTCACTTGTTCGGCTCCTGATACGGTCAGCACGGACATCAAATGAACCTGGCATAGAGACCATAGGATTTTTTCCATGGAACATCAAATTCCTTTGCTGTGCTGAAGATATCCCAATAGGTGCATGAGAAATACAAGAGTTAAAACAGTTCCCACATGAATGAGGAAAGAAGTTGCAGGAAGCAGGTGTTAGAGATTCCAACTGAAAAATTGAAGCGAGGCCCTTATTTCCTAAAGATTCAGGATGAAAAATAAGTGGTTCCATGGAATCCCCAGAATAGGCATGTCTCCTATCCCAAAGCGATGGATTGACAGCAGGTGCTGAACCAACGTGATGATGTAAAGGAAAAACTGTGTTTAGCATTTGAGGTTGTGCTCCAGAAATTCCATGAATATGAGATGACTGACGAGCAGGAATGTTGCCTATAAATGACGGAGAATTTGACCATGACATGGTGGTAGCCGTTGTTCTGCTTTGGAATGCATTTATATTATTCCCAATATACTGACATCCATGTAGAGGACAGCTTCCATTAGAAACACCAAAAGCTGTAAACAATTAATTATATTAGGTAACATCAAGCAAATAATAAGGGGAAGAGATCTTGAACTTTCTGGTTTTTTTAGATGGTAATAGCAACCACAAACTGAAAAACCACTGAGAAGTTCGAAATGCATTATCTAAATCTAAGATTCAGTAACTTATTGTAACTGCAAATAAGGTACAGATAACTATGACTGCAAGTTGTTTCAACTAGAAAACGTGTTGATAATCTATTAATGTCAATGGCTTGTAACCTGTCCACATGAACTATAGTTAATTTATAACCTTTATTCTGATCCAACAAAATACCATTGTAGCTACCAGAGCTTGCTTTCTGAAGAGATTGTTTATCAATTTCTGCTAAAGGCCTGGAGATGACACCAATTCCCGTGGCTGACATAGTATTTGATTTGTAAGGAATGCAATTAGCTATTCCCTTATGATAATTAGGAAGGGAGTGAAGATGGAGGTCATGCATGCCTTGAAGTCCAAAATTCATTGGGCCCAGGGAACGACTGAAGTCAACATTGGCACCTTGTTTTGTATGATTACCAGAGGCAATTCCTACAGTGGGAGATAAATGTTGTGGAATTTTAGATGACATTTCATAGGCTGTGGCCTCCACAGTTGGGGTAATTGGTGCTTTAGCTGCTGAGTTTAAACCCTGGATAACTCTGTTTTCAAGTCGGTTGGGCGTGACTGATCCAAGAGAGGATTGCCCTAGGAAAATAGAAAATTGGATCAGTTATATAGTTCAAAAGAAAAGCCTGACATAGAAATGTCTGAGGCACAACTAGCTACATGTCAATTAAAATAGTAAAAAAACAAAAAAAAACAGCACACACTCACCAAAGCAACCAACAAGAGAGTTAGGGGGGCTCTCTTGCCAGCTTGCATTCAGTATATCATGGTTCTTCTCTGAAGAAAATTGTTGCACTGAGCTGATAATTATGAAAAGAATCTGTCAACAATAAACTAAAAGAAATTGAAACTTATGCATCATTCTCGTGTTTAGTATGTCGATTGTAGATGAAAGCTTTGACAAGGCAATTTAAAGTGAAAAATCATTAACATAAATCTTGTATTTCTGGACCACTTGCAGTCTAAATTTTAGATAATGAACAACAATTTTTTTTTTAATTTGCACTCAATCTATGGTGCTTTCCAAACATTGTGGTTTAAATAAATACAGATTTAAGATTTTAACATGTCAAATGGCAGAAAACTGAATTTGTAATAGTACCACCGCTTTGCAACACCAGGGCAACTGGGCTCAAGCTTAATCTTTTTTCCAGCAATGTCACTCCTATTTAGAGCATGAAAAGCAGCTTCAGCAGCCCGAATATCATAAAATTCTACGAGTTTTTGGTGATGTTTATGGGGAATTTCATGTATCTACAAAGTTAAATTGAGGAAAAGTTAATAAAAGGACAGAAAACTTCAGTACCAAGTATAAAAATATTATCAACATCAAGATCTTAACATCACCTCTCTGATTTGACCATAAAGACCGAATTTCTGATGGAGATCATCATTTGTCACAGAGGAATCGAGATTAAACACCACAAGTGTATCGTGATTTATGTATTTCTCTGAGGGATTGTCCTATCAATACATTTCATGTTAAGTGAAAATTCTAATCAATCTGTATGCATTAAGAAGTCAACGGAAATGGCAGAATTTAAGGTCATTAGAGCTTTTATATGAGTAATAAGCACATATAATTCATGCAACAGAACAGGCTGCAGGCGCACATCATTCTTAGTTGGGAAGATAAACAAAGTCATAAGTTCCCCATTCTTCAAGGGTTGGAAAGACCAAAGCCAAAATGGCAACACTTCTAGCTTCAACTCACAGACGATTAGATCTGATCCTATTCATTGACCCTATGAGTTGTTTTAACATCAGATTGGAGGAGACAACCGAAGTAACAAAACACTATTTGTCGATCAATAGGTATACAATAATAGAACATGACATCAAAGTTTGAGCATACAAACAGTCTGAGCATTACAACAACAACAACCAAAATTTATTCCCCTATGTGAGGTCGGTTATATGGATTCTTCTATGTCATTAGATTCTATCTTCTACTATATCATCATCTATATTTAAAAAAAAATTATCTTATTTTATTATTGTTAACTAAGTCTTTTTTGGTCTTCCTCTTCCTCATTTGATCTATGTATTTGTCATAGTTTCACATCGCCTAACTGGAACATTTATTGGTCGTCTAAGTACATATCTGTGCTACCTTTAAATGTGTCTCTCGGAGTTTTTTCTCAATAAATGCAACTCCAATTTTCTCTCTAATGCTCTCATTTCTTATTCTGTCCATCCTTGTGTGTCCACACATCAATTTTAACATACTCTTCTCTGCAACTCTCATTTTCTATTCATGTGCTTGAGTCATAGCCCAACATTCAGCATCATATAATATAACAAGTCTAACCGTTGTTTCGTAGAACTTCCCTTTAAGTTTTAGAGGTACTTTATAATGACATAAAACACTCAATGACCTCCTCCATTTCAACCATCCTAGTTCTATTATATATAAAATATCTCTCTCAAACTCTCTATTTTATTGAAAAAATAATCATAAATACTTAAATCTCTCAGATCCAAATAGTCAGAGCATTAAACACAGAAAATGAGACATAATCCAGCATTATCAACCGTCAGAAAGCACCTTTGCAACACCATTATCATGAACCTAGTGCCAGTATTTTTCGGAGAATAGAAATTCTGATATCCCAATATTACAAAATATTGAGAGGACATGAGGGAGGATACAAGTAACAATCCACCACTAAAACCGCATAGTTTTCAAGCTGCTGTCATGTTAGAAGATTCAATAAGTGAAAAGATATGATTCAACAATTGTCTGTTGGTCATATTTCAGTCTTCACAAGAACCATAAAGGAAGCCCTCACCATCCTCAGATAAATTGATTAGATGTATTCCAAAAGCAACAGGACAAATGAGTACTGTCATGTTGATAGGAAAGAGTTAACAATGTTAACTGCCCTTGGTTTCAAGTGCAAATTGCATTCCAGAGGAAAATAAAAAACATTTACCAGTGAGCCTCATCAGTAATGATACGATTGTAGAATCATTTATTGGGAAAAACATGCAAGAGCACACAAACATGACACAAAAACATGCACGTTCATCTCACCTCTCTGAGCAAGAATGCAAGAGTTTCCTTTTCTACAGCACGTAAGAAGTTTCCTTTGCTTTGTTCGAAATAGAGAAAACAATATCTCACCCTAGATCAGTAGCACAAAATCCACCAAAACAACCTGAATTCTTTCTGATAACTAATAACCCATGGCTGTAGGTCTTTAATCCTTAATGCATTTGCTATTTTATATCAGAAACATTGTGAAGAATTTTTTTTCTCATAAGCTTGATGATGCTAGATTCATCGATTATCAACTTATGAAGAGATGTTAATCCATTCCTGCATCGTATACCTCCATGAAAAAAAATCCAAAGGACACCTAAAACACTCAATAACCTTATTCTTGTTGGGAACTCCAAATTAAACTTTGAATATAAAATTAAATTTCATATTTACCTAGAATATCTTGCTCATTGTTCAACAACACTTCAAAACTCTAAAATAAAACTACCTTTAGTCTTCTGAACCAAATCTAAGCCCACACCACTACATGCTCTTGCAGAAACGTGGCTAAATAGTGAAAAAATGAAATTGAGGCAGACTTGGGGCACATATTTGTAAGTAACTATAGGTGATTCAGTGAGAAAAAAAGACACTTTAATGTGTAACCTTTTTATCATACTTTCATGTAATACATAACAAATATTTCATTTCAAACAATAACAGAGAAGGCAGAAAATATTTGCCTTTGGAGTAGAGAAATGAATATCCAGCTTCCAATGATTCAATGGCTTATTTTGAAGTGCTTGTATTGCATCTTGTGCTGCCCTGATGTCAAAGTAAGATATCATAACAAAGCCACGATGTTTGCAAGCAGTATAGAGTGTGTGTATCTCCCCATATTGCTGAGCAAGTCAAGCATATAACAGTTAGAAGCCAAAAACAATGGACATGAAAGAACCATAGGGGGGAAAATGGAAATAAAGAAATATTTGAGTAAAGAAGCACCTCAAACAGAGTCCTCAATTCACCATCCTGGACATTGCTGTTAATGTTTCTAACTAAAAGAGTTCGAGAGGGATGTTCACCATATGGGTGTTCGCCAGAAAATTTGTCATTTGTTTCCCCCTGTTGACCAGCAGAAGCTCCACCCATGATAAGTTCAGTTCTTCTGGTACCGCTGATCTTGTTGTCAGATTCTAGTTCCATACCACCACCGCTGTAGAAAATATCATCATCAACATCATTCCGGTTGCTGTATAGGCCGAGACATCCAATATCATCAGTCACACCAGAAAGTAATTCATCATCATCATCAGGAAGCAGATTTCCAATTGTTTTAGCTTCAATTTGTGCCATTGATTCAAAAGGTTCGTCTTCCTCAAAGTTTGAATGACCCAAAGAAGTGATGGATGATAATCTCGCTGCTAGAATGTGAACAATTATAATGAATCAATGCAAAAACAAAAGGGAAAATGTAACTGGAAGAGGTTCAAGTAGAACTATCATTGTTGACAAGTATTCCTTTCTAGGACTTAGCACTCATTCTAAAAATAACCCAAGCTCTAAATAAAGCATCAAAAAGTAAAGCATAGGAGAGAAACACACATTTTCTGTTGAACATGTCTGATAATGAGCTTGAGAACAGTCCATTTTCATAATGAGATCCACATAGGTCCGTTAGGCTTTCTTCAGCAAAGACAGCAGATGAGACCAACACATCAGGCTGCAATCTGGAAACATGGTCTGAAACTCTTGAGCCAGTAGATATGTTGGCCATTCTGTGGTTCCTTCATATGATGCTCAGGGTTAGATTCAGTCTTCTAGCCATTGAGAATGTAGGAACTTGTAAATTCGGAAAACAAGGACCCTGCTCCAATCCTATGCAGTTCATCAAGCGCTGAAGATGATACAGACTTGCTCTGATGACATTAGACGCCTTGGCTCTGGAGAAAAAAGTCAGTCCGAATTCAATCAAATAGCATAGATGACATAGATGATAGGCCAAAAATAGAACATGCGGTCAAGGTTCCGAAGCATTCAGAAACAACTTTAAATAATATAACCAGAATCTAATTGAAGTTCAATCTCAACCCATATATTCTTATCCAATCAGAAAGAAAAGAAAATTAAGGATTCTTTCTTTGCAGATACTCCAGAGTACTCCAGAGGAAAATATATATACTTTTAAATGGTCAGCAACTGGGAGAAAGACCTTCTCAGCGACTTCCGCTCGAATGGAGTCTTAAGTAACTAGCACTGCACATTGCAGAAACCTGGACCAAAGCGGCCAGTCCAACTGGGAAAATCTTGACCCGAGTCACAGTCAGGTCTGGTTCTATGAAAGGATCGGATATGCATGACCCGGAAAAAGTCTGCTTCGACCAACCCATTTGTGTCAAATCGGTAAAACCGGCCAGGTCGGCAAAAACGAGCGTGGATTTGTCTAAATTATAATTTTTCAGAAATATCCCGGATGGCCTTTTAACAGCAAATGGGGTAAAATCGTCTTTAACAATGAAATTATAAAATCACTAACCAAATCTAATCCTAGGTCACATACTCCATAAAACTCCTTGGCTCCGTATCGCACACATCCTCCTTTGTTCTGTTTTGCCCGTTGAAGTCGAGCCCCCCACATATTGTCCTCCCCATCTCACACTCTCTGTCACACCAGCAAGGAGAACGTTGCATTATTGGCTTCATAACTGCACAACATTTGTTAGCCACTCGGTGTTGCAGCTGCCCATTTTACTCGTCCAACGATGCCACTATCAACTCATCATCGCCATCAGCCACTCGACGCCACCAATGTCATCGCACCTCTACACCCTGTAGGAGGAGAACAATAGTTGTCTACTTGTTTTCGGATTTCGAAAGAAGAAAGATCCAGAAAATAAAATAGTGAACAAATTATAGAAGTTATAAATACTCTTTCCTTTAAATTTTAATGTATTTTTCTTCCTTCAAATTTTAGAAGTGTAGTAACAAGATCATAGTGCGTTTGTGTTCTTTTTTTTTAATACATAGGATTATAATCTGTTTTTAAATTCCTTAGGTATTATGGAAATTAACATCATTTAACTGATAATTTTTTCTTGCTTAGTAAAAGTTGTAAAAATTTAGGTGTTTAAAATTGATATTCAATGATTTATCATATATATTATTTGAAAACCACATGCTTCTAATTTATTAATTCTAAAAATTAGATAAGTAGTTATGATTATTAATTTTTCTATATCCGGTTTCTTATTTTTATTTAGTTTCATCAGGTTGATTTCCAGTTGATATGGAATTCGACCAATTGATACCACTGGTTTAACCAAATAAACCACCATTCACTTTGCCAGTCCGATTTCCAATTCCGTCCTCAAAAACTAACGAACGCCAAATTCAAAAGGGCACCCATATTTTCATTATCACAAAAAATGCACCATTTAAAAAAAAAAAACTTAAAATGGTACCTCATATTCCGAAGATACCCTTATCCAATGTTGTTGTAATAACTTTGGCTAAAACTACTTCAAATAATAATTTTGATCAAAACTATTACAAGCTGTAAAAGTTTTGTCAAAACTACTCTAATTGTATTAGTTTTAATCAAAATTGTCTTAATAGTATTTGGTCAATTTTAATTAAGTTAGATCAATATTGATCAAATTGGAATTGTTCTAATTAATATTTGAGCAATTTTGACCAATATTATATCAGTTTTCACTTTGAATATAAAAAATAATAATTCTATACACGAAACGAAACACCTGCTAATGCAAAATAGTTTTTAGCTAAATCTACTACAAAAGCACTGAATTAAACTAATTTCGGAACATGGAATGTCTTTTAATGAAAATAAAGGGCGCCGAAAATAAAGGGCACTCTTTTATTTATTTATTCAACTCATGAGTGGCCTAAGCCCTCTACCTAGTTCTATCCGAGGCATGACATATTAGTAATTAATAGGTATTTTGAAACTTGGCATCAAATGTATAGCTTAATGTTTCATATATAAAATTGTAGAAACTCGTATAACCAGAATTTGGTCATGCACATAATAGAAACTGATAACATAGTAGGTTGAATACTTCTGCCTCATTATATTAGATGGTTATTAAAGAGGCATAACATAACGACTAATTACTACATTTTGGAATAGCGACACTCTAAACAACTACACTGCAATAAATATCAGATAAAAAGCAAGTTCAGAAGAAATATAAAATGTTGTTTCAAAAATAAAATTATAGGGCCAAATTTCTTAAGCCGCACATATCTGAATTAGAAGCAGACGCTAGAAGCAATCGAAGTAGTTTCAAATGACAACTTCAGTGAGTATAATGTTCTATTATCTTGGTGAGAGTATTATTTATTTATCCTAAATCTGAATTTATATGACAAAAATAAGGCAATTCTAACTAAAGGAACGTTCATCTAGGGGGTCAGAATTTGGATATCCACTTCAGCTTGGGAAGGCTCCAGTTATAAATAGCAGTGAAAGCAAAGGCTAATGGCCATAAATATTTAAGTTTTGATTCAGAAATTCCGAACAAAAGGGGGGGGGAAACAAGGCATTAGTTACCCAGTGAAAACGTGCAAGCTCCTGAAAATAGAGGGAAAAACTAGTGCAAGGGCGACGGACTTGGCTGCACGTAGTCCATGTTTAAAGACGCTAGCAGCTAACAAAGCAATAGCGCCAGTTCAATTCAAATTTAGGGCCCCAAAACTCCTTTACATGGTCCTCCTGACTGCTCCATGGCCCGTGCCGTGCCCTCGGTTGGGACACCGTCTCCATAAATTATCGAGGCAGACGATGTTCACTAAATATTTTTAACAAAAGGAAAAAAAAAAAAAAGAAGGCAAATCCAATGGATCCTCTCTTCGTCTCTAGCAAATTAAGGGCCCTCTGTCCATGACTTGAAAACCCAAAGACAAAAAAAAATCACTTTTCAGCATAAAATTTCAAACCAACACAGAAATTTTAGGACCGATAAGCAAGATCGTTGCAGCAACACAAATGTGAACCGCTCAAGGGGCAAAGGCCAACCGAGAAAAACACTAGAAGCATTTCCAAAGGAAGAAAAACAAGATCAAAGTAACAGAAAGAAAGAGAGAAATTCACATTCGTACCAACCTCAATTCAAGCTGAGAACCTGCTTGCCTTCCCTCAATCCTAGCCAATACTGAGCAGATCAGCGACGAACATCAAAATTCCATCTGAGAACCAGCTAGCAGAAACGAGGATATAAACGCAAGTCAGCAAGACGGCTCCTCGCCAGATCGCCACGCGATCCCTTCTCTCTCGCTGAGAGCCGCCGCAAAAGGGCGACAAAAAGCTAGGTCCGACGCGAATTCAAAAGCAGCGATCAGTATCAGATGAGAAAGCTACAACCGGAGAGAATCTCCTAAGGAATCACCTCGGCATCCATACCAATCGCGGGCATCTGGCACCTCCGATGCCAACCTTTCCTCCTCCCAATGTGAGCTAAAATACCACGGCCAGCTGCCGCTACGAATAAAATAGTGATCCTTTCGTCACTTAGCTTGAATTCGAGAGCTTTTCATCAATTGCCGCCAGCGAGATCTACGGATGGATCCGGCAGAGACAATTACCCAGCAATCTTACTATATTCCGACCAGCGAAGGAAGACGAAAGGGAAAAAGAAAGGGTGAAAGCGAGACAACTTGATATTTAAGACCAGAGAGAGAGAGAGAGAGAGAGAGAGACGGTGGTGAAGAAAAGAGACGGAGACGGGAGAGGAGACGGCAAGCCGTTAATGACACTCACGGCGTCGCTTTCGCGTTTGGGCCACCCTCTGGAAGTGGGTTAGATCGACACGTCAACAGCTCCCCCGGAATTTAGTTCTCTTCTATCGAAATTTACCCATTCACCCTCGCGCGAAGGCTGTTAAGGTTGTTTGAATTGTGGAAAGGGTTCAGGGGCCCACAAGCTACCGCAACGACTCCACGCGTCACGTTGTCGTGTGGCCTTTCAGGCGTGTTTCCTGGTTTGCGGATGAGAGCTGCTGGCTTCTGTAAAGTGAAGCACGATTTGGTGTCGCACTCAGACAGCGTACGGGAAAATGGTGTGGGTATCTGCCGATCCTTGGTCTTTGATTTTGATCGGACGGGTAAGATTAATCGCTTGTTGATGATAAGAGAAGCCTCAGTTAATCGAGTGCAATTAATCATAAACAACATAAGCGAGTGGTTTCCCATCGCAATTTTCTTACTCTCTGCATTAAGATATAAAGGATCATCTAAATTGTGTTTAATTGTTCTTACTCGATGTACATTTATTTTTTGAAAGAATTATGTATGCTAATGGATCGGATGAAAGACCTCCATTCCGAAGTACTTATGCATTAATAGACTTTTAATTGAGTTTGTCTATCTCTATAAAGTTTTCTCCTATGAGAATCGTAGATATATAGAACATATATAAAGAGTTTTATGGTGGCAAGAAAGATGCATGATTAGAACATATGTACTTTTTTGAAAAAAAAAATAATATCATTATTCAAGTCCAACGTAGAATTGACCATTTACAAACCAAAGGAATGACGATAAGAAATGTATGGATTTTAAGCATGTTGACTAGTGCAAAAATTCTTTTTTTTTAAAAAAAAACACTTCATATTTGTAATTGCTTTCCACATGATAAGTCTTATGATGATAGTCTCGAATCCATCTTTTATTTATAATTGTGATTATCCATTCACAATCGATGAAAATCTTTTGTAATGGTAGATAGGATCGACCAAATTTGATGTGGTTTTTTATTTAAAGTATGAATCACTCAACAATTATTTTTTTCCAATAAAATTACTAGAAGCATTTTTTTAATTAAAAAGGTACATAGTGTCCAATCACATGTATATAATATGTATATATTGAATTATACGTGCAAGGCATAGTCGGACGATCGTGATAATTTCATTACTATAGTGATACTAAATATTAATTTATGCATCATATAGTTTCGACCATGTATTAAGAATTTGTTAGACGTACAATTAAGTTATGATGATATCTTTACCCCGTAGCATTCGAATCTAAATTATACTGCATGGCATGCAAGGATATGATATAATTAAGCATGATTCAATAATTTTTCTATGATAAGAGACCAACATACTTTCATGCTTGCTATTTGTATTAATTAATTAGTAACGGTGCCCTAAAGATAACTAGCTAGATCGTTAAATAAGAACCATTAACCAATGTAATTAAATATCATAAAATAAAATTATTCTTTTATTTTATCAATCTAATTGAGTCTATGCAATTAGTAAATTGTAATAAAAAAAATAACAATATCTTTGATTGAGTGGTAGATAAATAGACATTATAATTCTCAAGGGAGTAATTAATTGATTAAAGAGCTTATCCCTCTTGGTAAAAGGGAGGTTATATCACACAATCAATTAGATCGGTAGTCACTAATTGGATATATCAAATTAGATCCCATAGGTTATAAATAAGATGCAGTAATATAATTAATTAAATTGTTTAATTGTGTCATGACAAAACCTTGCTAGCTACCCTCTCTTGTCTCTCGATCTCTTACTTCCCTTTAATTCATCGCTTTTGAATTAAATTGATTAATTGTGTCACTTAATATGGCTCCATAAGGAGATGAATTAGATTCATTATCCGTTTTCATATTTTATTTAGTACATGGAAAGGTAGCTCATAAAATTTAAACCACCAAATTATACTGAACTAGCTAGTGTGCTATATATCTCTCATTCTAACAATGCTAATTAACAATTTTAGTGTTTTAATAGGTTTGCAAGTCCACTCGTTGGGGCATCGTGAAAGTATAGCACAATCCATCATTTGGTCGATAACCATTTAGCTTAATGTGTGTATATCGTGAAATCCAATTAAAATGATTCTCAAGTATTATATATTCCTTTTAATAAGTTACGATATCGATCATTTCAAATAAATACTTGGAGGTGTACTAATTAATATATGATATGCAATTTATCCAAGTCCTAGGGTTCATTGTAATTAGAATGATAAAAGGTCGACTATATTGACTATAAACTCGTTGCGAATATATATATATATATATATATATATATATATATATAACTGATTTTGATGAACATCTAGTTCTTCCTACCGCAGTATTAAACTAATTGGGCAGTAGATTGACAAATTAAGAATACTGGCATGTGCATCAAAAGGCTGGTTGGTGAGCAGTTGAAAATTCTATCTATATTTTAGGTGGGACATCGTTTAATTTAATTTATCCAAAAGCCACAGCGTTCTCATCTGTTGGATGGTCCAGCAAATTAAGTATTGGCTACATTAACATGCTAAACATGCATGATATAATTAATTAAACTACTGACCAGTCTGTCAGTTATAACCAGCTTTCTTATATTTGTTCCTACGGAGATGTGGTGATCGATTAAGGCACAACCGAGTTTGCAGATAAGGTAACGGTCGATTTCGGAGAAGATATAAAGTTTTTTTCTGGATTTAGATGACCATCGTATGTCTTGACCACCACGTTAAAGTCCATAGAGCTCTTCGTAATTTATCTTCCTCATAATGATTACGAGATATATAGATCGATGGAGATCAGTATATTGACGAATTCTAATCTTTTACGGAGTAACCTTTCTTATTAGGTCAAAGAGTTGTGGTTCCATGTATCCTCCAATAACCCTAGCGCCCAGATATATACTTCAATCATTGGACTCCCATCTCATTATATATCTCACAATTATGTTTAATTTCTGTTCACTGATGCACATGGATTGGTGGATAGCCATCAGTTTCTCGTGGGTTTTGAAATTTATGCAGCTAGCTGGTCCTGCTACACTGACACTGAGCAGTTAGTCCGTCCCATCTCGTCCTACGCTGCATGTACTATTTTGCTATATTTGTAGGACTTGTACCGAATGTCGTAGGGCGTACATCTGTAAACATTGACGTCGTGTATTATAATGAAATGAGTAGAGAGCGCAGTCGAAATGCCATTTCAGGCGAGGTGTGGTGCCTGACTTGCATGCATGGATACGAGCTTAAAAATTAAACTTGAAAAATATTAGAAGAATTACGATAGTCGATAGCTCTGCCTCTGCAGACTGCAGTCTGCTCGGCTGCTCGCTCCGGCCGGATCTCAAGTAAATAATAATAATAAAAGTATGCTCTGTCCGCATGCGGAGGACGTGGACATCGAAAACTGACAACGAGTACTGAAACTTAAAGCTGCACTCACTGTAGCGCAGTTAATTTATGCTCCGTGATGGAATTGCTGTTTGTTTTGTTTTTGTTTTCATCACTGCTGAACACCGACGACTAGCCATATATGATACAGGAGCAACGAAGGGAGAGGGTTCTGGTTCTCCATGGAGCCATTTTCAGCGGGTGCATGATAATGATAACCGTCAGGAATCGAAAGGGAGGAGCGACTAGTGGTGTGGCAGAACTGGTCCTCCTGCAGCGAGAGAAGAGAAGACGAGTTGATTATTGAAGGAAGAGGAACACAGTGATAAAAGTCTATCTATCTCTCTGCCTTTTCCTTCTTGTATGTCATGTCCCATCTATCCATCTGTCTATGTATTCGACGGTCTATAATTATCTTCATACTCGCATAAGCCAATCCGGTCTTATTCAGGATCACATCGTTTGTTTGTCCCTCGATCGTCATCAATTCTTCTTCTTCTTTTCCGAGTATCCTTTAGCTTATTTACAACTGATTTTAGAGTTCAATTTACACTAAAAGTATGTAAATGTCGAAATTAAATCATATCGATGAGCTAGATGAAGAAATGCACATAGCTAGCTTATTAATTCATTTTTGACTTAAAATTAATCTTCTGTCGACTTGCTTACATATAAAATGTACATACATATCATCCTTGTTATTTAGTCAATAATGCTATGTAAATTTTGTGATCGACGACTTTCTCAAAAAATTTTAAGTGATACAGTTATTTGGAAATGCTTTGATACATATATATATATGCACCCAAGAACTTAATTATGCCCTACTCCAAATTAAAGATGAACATAATGCAAAAGACAGATTTCTCTATTTACTTAACATAAAATAAATAAATAAATAAATACAGAGTTGAAATTGTTCGGTGGATCATCTTTGATCATCTTTTTCTATTTCATTTATATTAAATAAATTTAGAATACAACTTATACACACTTTGAGATAGATCTCTATGTTGGTGCAGTGGGCACCAAAGTCGAACCGGTATTTTGATTATGGCAAAAGGCTCAATAGTTAAGGGTATATTTGTTATCTTACGAGCTCAATTAAGTGTGCAGAAATGCTAAAGTTGAGCGGAAGGTCTGCGACACCCGGTGGGAACCGAGGTGGTCGGGCTACGCCAGAGGGACTTCGGAGGAAGCCGAGGTACTCGGGTGAAGACCGGAAGCGAGGCTACAAGGTAAGCTCGTGTGAAAGCGAAGCAAGGTCGTTAAGCATAGATCCGACCCAATACCTCCAATGGAAGGTCTAGGTCGAGATCAAATGGTTAGAACCATCGTACTTTATATTTTAAGCTAACTTGTACTGCAGTCCAAAACCCTTTGACTACAGTCAACTGCTAGTCAAGTTCCAGCCTCGAGAAGAGCTCGAATTTCAAGGGGGTGAATTTGGACTTGACTCGTGTTTTGGTACAAAGGGTGATGTGGCATCAAGGTGGACATCCAAACCATCACCAAGCTTCCTTGTGGTGGACGCCCAAGATAAGGTGAGTTGGCACAAGATGGTTGGCTCCCATGATGTGGCACAAGTTGAATGGCTCCAACAAGTTGGCGCCCAAGGAGGTTGGAGGTGGCACAAGGTGGTTGGATGAAACACCTCATCCTCAAGTTGGCGCCCAAGGAGGTTGGAGGTGGCACAAGGTGGTTGGATGAAACACCTCATCCTTGAGTTGGCGCACAAGGAGGTTGGAGGTGGCACAAGGTGGTTGGATGAAACACCTCATCCTTGAGTCAGCGCAAAGGATGTGGATGAACAAGTCTTGGGGGATAAGAACCTCACCTTGGACACTACCTATGTCTAAATTCATAGATCAATATCCATAAATAGACATGTTCAAGCCAAGCAAATAACAAGAATTCAAGAGCTCTCAACACGCCGCCGTAACGCCGTTACTACTACTCACATTTGCTACGACGGCGCCGACAACGAAAGCTACATCTTCTACTTATAAGAGTCGGTATATTTATTTAAGTTCTACTTCTTTAAATTGTCTTTGTGCTTTAATCGTAATAAAGGAAAGGGGAGTGTCCCTTTGCCTTGATTTCTTTTGTAATCGTTGCTCTACCTCCAACGAGGAGGAGTGGTTTTAGTGAATTGCCCTCCGTGACGTGATCAAGGATCACTAGGGCCGTGGATTAGCAATCGAAAGATTGTGAACCACGTAAAAATATCTTGTCTACTTTATATTTCCGTGCACTCTCTACTTGCTTTTACTTATTGCAAAAGTTTTTAACGACATCGTATCGCTTATTCACCCCCTCTAGCGACACTTCGATCCAACAATTGGTATCGAGTCGGGCGCTAAGATTCGTGAAACCACCAATCTAGCTTTGTTTTTCTTTTTTACAGATTTTTTATTTATTTATTTCTGTTTTGATAATTATTTCACTTGCTTATCTTCTCCTACATATAGAATTGCATTAGAGGCTTTAGGATCCGGATAAGGTTGTCCTTCTGAGTTAGATCCGAGTAAGGTTGTCCTCGGAACTTCAACGACATTCGCATTTGATTGTTTATTTCTTTTGCAAGTTACATTTTATATATCTTTTTACTTCTCAAGACTACTAATCCAAGACGAAAGTCTTGGAATATTCTTTCCGTGTGTTTTGCAAGATTCTTTTCGCCGCTCTTCTTCTTGTTTTTAAATGGCCCATCTCAAGGGTTTAGCATCACCGACCCCGATTTACAACGGTAATGACTTTCGTTATTGGAAGGGTCGGATGGAATGCTTTCTTAAAACCCAAATCGAGATGTGGATCGTAATCCAAACCGGTTTCACACTTCCTATTCATGAAGATGGTGAATCTTTGGGTTACGATCAATGGTCAAATTCCATGAAAAAACAAGTAGAAGCCGATGCCAAGGCAACTCAAATCTTGCAATGTGGGTTGTCCAAGGAAGAGCTCAACCGCCGGCCCCTTCATTAGTGCAAAGGACTTATGGACCAAGCTAGTGGACCTACACGAAGGCACCGACGACACGAAGGTATGTAAAAGAGATTTACTTTTAAATAAATTGTATAACTTGAAAATGCAGGAAAACGAGACCGCAACTCAACTACATGCTCGTATCCAAGACATCGTCAACCAACTCCATGCCATCGGACAAAAGGTCGAGAATCGCGACCTTATCAGGTATTCTCTTAACTCGTTTCCTAGGACCACCTTGTGGGCATCCATGGTCGATGCCTACAAGGTCTCCAAGGACCTTTCTAAAATTAGGTTAGGCGAATTGTTTTGAACTTGAATTACATGAGCAAACTAACGTGGTCCAGGCCGAGAAGAGTATTGCGTTAGTTGCAGGTTCCAAGAAGAAGAAGCCCGCAAGCAAGCCACCCCCGAAGGAAGAAGACGATATCCAAGCTCTAATGGCCAAGCCGACCGAGCACGACTCCGAAACCGAAGAAGAGTCCGAGTCCGAATCCGATGATGAGCTTCCATTCAAGACAAGCCACGGATCCGTATCCGGTTCAAAAGAATCATTAAGGGTAAGTCGGTCGTTACTTAATACTTTGTATGGTGCAATCAAATTTTTAAATAAGAAACTAGCTAAGTCCGAGTCCAAGGTCGAGACCCTAATTGAGGAGGTTAACCTTCTCAAACATGAGGTCTCCCTAACCTCTTCGACTACTCGTATTCAAGAGGAGGACTCAACTCAAGTTGAAAAGCTTGAAGTTGAGAACTCGCTTTTGAAAACACAAGTCGAAGACCTTAGGAACACGTTGGAAAGGTTCACTTTGGGATCCAAGGGACTTGACCTCTTACTTGGATCACAAAGGGCCGTGTACAACAAGGCCGGACTCGGGTTTAACTCAAATACAACCAATAAGTCATATATGTCTATAGTAAACCAACATAAGAAAAATGTCCAAGCATGGGTCCCTAAGACCACTTTGATTTCAACTTTAGGATCTAACATGTATTGGGTTCCCAGGACCAAATTCACTATGTGAATAGACCCACTCGATTCAATGGTCGGGGAGCCAATACAAAATGTATTTTGTTAAGTCTTAGAAATTGCATGCTTAGTTTTTCCTTTATTTTTAGAATGGTTAGATAGGACTCATAACCAACTAAAATCCTGCGAAAAGATTGAGCCTCGGGAGCCTCTTTTCAAAAATAAACCAACTAAAATCCTACGAAAGATTGAGCCTCGGGAGCCTCTTTTCAAAAATAACTAGTTAGACCAAGCGTAGTCTCAAGTAAGTCGAGTTATCAATTTCTTGAAATTAGCTTTGGCTAAGGAAGTGGTCGTTGTTCCGATCAAAGAAGGCCTCTGTGCCTCGCCACGACACGAAGCTAATCTCTTGAAAAGATTACTTGATGAGCTTAGACTAAATCGAATCTAACCTAATGTTGGTTAATTTAAATTCATTAAAATTAATCAAGTAAAATTGATAGTCATCTCACAATAACACATAGGAATAACATGTTTTGATCATGTAGATATTGGTGAGATGATGATTTGAAAACTTACAAACAACCCTTTAGTAATTCCAATATCCGATCCAACTACCTTATGTGTAGGATCAATGGATGTTAGATGCTGGTTGCTCGACACATGACCAGGGGATCAACTCAAATTTTTGAAGTTACGATTCAAGCGACAAGGATCGGTAGCCTTGAAATAGCGGCAAGCTCAAAATCATCGGATCGGGTGATATTGAGCTCAACTCTAACTTTACAATTCAAAATGTCTTATTAGTAGAAAACTTTCAATATAATTTACTTAGTGTAAGCCAATTGTGTGATAACAATTATAAGGTCATATTTCTAGAAAATGAATGCGTAATCAAAATAAATGCAACATCTAAAATAATACTTAAAGGAACTAGGAGTAGCAACATCTACACAATAAATTTACCCAACTCCTCAACCAAGTGTCTTATGACACGAAAGAAGAGGAATCTTGGTTTATGGCACAAGACTTGGACACTGCACCCAAGACTCGTCCACAAGATGAGTCGAGTGGTAAACTGGTTATAGGTTTGCCTAAACTAAACAACTTGGATAATAAAATATGTAATGCTTGTCAACAAGGTAAACAATCTAGGACACAACATCAATTAACTAATCAAGAACGAACCAAAAGTGTTCTTGAGCTCCTACATGGATCTATTTGATTCACATGGAGCTAAGTCACTCAATGGTAGTCAATTTTGCTTAGTCATAATTGACGACTATTTTAGATTTACTTGGGTTAGGTTTATCAAACATAAAAATGATACCCTAGACCAACTAATCAATCTTTGTAGGTTAATCGAAAATCAAAAGAACCTTAAGATTAAAAGACTTAGAAGCGATCATGGTGGTGAATTCGAAAACCACGAGGTTTACAGATTTACGTAACCTAAGCGGATACCACCTTGAGTTTTCATGTCCTAGAACCCCACAACATAATGGGTTATTCGAACGTAAAAATAGAACCCTACAAGAAGCCGCTAGGACAATGTTAAACGAGTATAACCTACCCGATATATTTTGGGCGAGGGTTAGTACGGCTTGCTATGTCCAAAATAGGATCCTTATGGTAAAGAGGCACCAAAAGACCTCGTACGAGATTTATCACGATAAAATACCGAACATCAAGTACTTTAGGGTATTTGGATGCAAGGTACATATCTTAAACACTAAGGATTACCTAGGGAAATTCAAATCCAAAACCTCTACTGGAACCTTTCTAGGATACTCAACCACCGATGAGCTTATAGTATACAATCACGACACTCTTAGAGTCGAAGAAACCATTAATATAGTTTTCGAAGGACACGAACCCGTTCAATCCTTAACAAAACCAACTAGCAAATCAACTTATAGCGAACCCGACTCTGATCTTGAACTTGAATCTCGTCCTAACCCAAGTCATCCTATCGACCAAGTGATAGATGACTCTAACCCAAGTCAAACTAGAACTCACCCAAGTCATCCTATCGACCAAGTGATAGATGACCCTAACCAGAGTCACACTAAGACTCAAACAAATCATCCTATCAATCAAGTTATAGGTGATCCAAATTTAGGGGTTCGAACTAGAGCTTCATATCGAAACCTTAGTCAAATCTCGTTAATTTCCAAAATCGAACCCAAAACTATTGAACAAGCACTTCTTGATCCAGACTGGATTATTGCTAATCAAGACGAGCAAGCTCAAATCACTAGAAATGAAATATGGGAATAAGAACCACCACCTAAGAAAAATCAATTATTGGAACAAGGTGGGTATTTGAAATAAACTTGATGATAAAGGTGAAGTAGTTAGAAATAAAGCTAGGTTAGTTAGCAAAGGGTTTAGTCAAGTCGAAGGTTTAGATTACGATGAGACCTCGCCCCGTAGCGGACTAGAGTCCATCAGAATGTTGTTAGCATATCTTGCACATCGAGGTTTTAAATTGTTTCAAATGGATGTCAAGTCAGCATTTTTGAATGGATACATTAAGGAAGAAGTTTACGCTACCAACCTCCTGATTCGAAAATCTAGATAAACTCGACCATGTCCTTAGACTTAAGAAAGCCCTATATGGACTCAAACAAGCCCCAAGAGCTTGGTACGAAAGGCTTTCGATCTATCTTAAGTTCCAAAGGATTCAACCAAGGTTTAGTCGACCCAACCTTATTCGTAAAACCGTAGGAAAAGAAATCTTTATAGCCCAAATCTATGTAGATGATATAATTTTTGGAACTACCAACTCGATCCTCGCTAAACTAATTCATCTCACTTATGGAAAGTGAATTTGAAATGAATTTAGTGGGAGAGTTAAGTTTCTTCTTAGGTTTACAAATTAAACAAACTAAAGATGGAATATATTTACATCAACAAAAATATACTAAGGACTTAATAAATCGATTTGGAATGCAAGATGCTAAAATAATCAATACACCTATGGCAAACTAATGTTAATATAAAGATGTAGAAGGAAAACCCGTTGACCTAAAATACTATAGGAGCGCAATAGGAAGTCTCCTATACTTAACCGCGAGCCGACGACATTTTATTGCGGTAAGTATGTGCAAGGTTACAAACCTGCAAGGAGTCTCACCTAACCCTAGTCAAGCGTATCCTTAGATATCTAAAGGGCACGCTAAGCGTAGGTATTTGGTACCCTAGATCTACCGAGTTTAATCTAATCGGCTACTCAGGACTCGACTATGCCGTAGTAAACTCGATAGAAAGAGCACGAGTGGTTGTTGTCAAATCCTCGGCTCGAGTCTAGTGAGTTGAGTGCGATGGAAGCGACATTGCGTTGCCTTATCTACCACCGGCCGAATCGTTGCGATGGGTGAGTGTGTCTCTCGACTCCCTGGATGAAGCACACTCTCCAAGACTTTAGCTTAATCTTTAACAACATTAAAACCTACATAGATAACATTAGTTCAATTAACTTAACTAAAAATCCAATATGTCATTCTAGGACAAAACATATAGAAGTTAAACACCACTTCATTAGGGAACATGTAACTAATGGAACTATACAACTAGAGTATGTTGAGTCCAAATCAAACCTAGCGGACATCTTCACCAAACTACTACCCGAAGCCGAATTTAGTTTATTAAGACGAAAGTTAGGTATGTGCGTAATAGAGTAGGATTTAAATTTTTCTATATATGTACTCTACTTTTGCTTCTTTTTATGAAATTAGCCTAAGTCTTACCTTAGAAATCATATACCTATAGATTTAAGGAGCCAACACATCTCACAACACATAGGACTAATGTGTTTGTGTACTTAGCCACGTAGACGGGCGTGAGATGTTAGGACCTTACTCTGTTCCGTATGTAGATTCAGTGCATCGACATGAACCATGGAGTATAATTATTTAAAATTAATCAACTCCTTCAAGACTTATTGATCATTCTATATCAATCAAGTCCAACCGAAGTTGTACATTTTAGATGAACATATTTTCAAGCTTATTATTATTTTAAAAAAAAATATATTTATATTGGGAACTTGCTTGGACTTACAAACCTTAAAATATATTTACAAACTTTTTGAGTTAAGGCAAAAGGGGGAGAAAGTCACAAAAGTAAGGAAGAAAGTAAACAAAATTATTACCTTTTATATTAAGTAATTCCGTTTACTTAAGCAACTATTAAGGGGAGTAAAATTATTTTCAAGAACTCACCTTCGGTCAAGGGGAGGTTACCTCAAAGGGAGAACTTGAAACAATAATATTTCTCACTCATGCTTAATCTTTATGCTAGCTCACTCATGCTTAATCTTTATGCTAGCTCATTCATACTTAATCATTATGCTAGCTCATTCATATTTAATCATTATGCTAGCTCATTCATATTTAATCTTTATGCTAGCTCATTCATATTTAATCTTTATGCTAGCTCATTCATGCTTAATCATTATGCTAGCTCATTCATATTTAATCTTTATGCTAGCTCATTCATGCTTAATCATTATGCTAGCTCATTCATATTTAATCTTTATGCTAGCTCATTCATGCTTAATCATTATGCTAGCTTCTTTGTTATGTTAATTTTTCCTTAACTTTTGTGTCGGTTTGCCATGAATCAAGGGGGAGATTGTTGGTGCGGGCACCAAAGTCGAACCGTATTTTGATTATGGCAAAAGGCTCAATAGTTAAGGGTATATTTGTTATCTTACGAGCTCAATTAAGTGTGCAGAAATGCTAAAGTTGAGCGGAAGGTCTGCGACACCCGGTGGGAACCGAGGTGGTCGGGCTACGCCAGAGGGACTTCGGAGGAAGCCGAGGTACTCGGGTGAAGACCTAAGCGAGGCTACAAGGTAAGCTCGTGTGAAAGCGAAGCAAGGTCGTTAGCGTAGATCCCCAATACCTCCAATGGAAGGTCTAGGTCGAGATCAAATGGTTAGAACCATCGTACTTTATATTTTAAGCTAACTTGTATCGTAATCCAAAACCCTTTGACTACTGATCAACTGCTAGTCAAGTTCCAAACTCGAGAAGAGCTCGAATTTCAAGGGGTGAATTTGGACTTGACTCGTGTTTTGGTACAAAGGGTGATGTGGCATCAAGGTGGACATCCAAACCATCACCAAGCTTCCTTGTGGTGGACGCCCAAGATAAGGTGAGTTGGCACAAGATGGTTGGCTCCCATGATGTGGCACAAGTTGAATGGCTCCAACAAGTTGGCGCCCAAGGAGGTTGGAGGTGGCACAAGGTGGTTGGATGAAACACCTCATCCTCAAGTTGGCGCCCAAGGAGGTTGGAGGTGGCACAAGGTGGTTGGATGAAACACCTCATCCTTGAGTTGGCGCACAAGGAGGTTGGAGGTGGCACAAGGTGGTTGGATGAAACACCTCATCCTTGAGTTAGTATGAAGGATGTGGATGAACAAGTCTTGGGGATAAGAACCTCACCTTGGACACTACCTATGTCTAAATTCATAGATCAATATCCATAAATAGACATGTTCAAGCCAAGCAAATAACAAGAATTCAAGAGCTCTCAACACGCCATCGTAACGCCGTTACTACTACTCACATTTGCTACGACGAAGTGCCGCCGACAACGAAAGCTACATCTTCTACTTATAAGAGTTGTCGGTATATTTATTTAAGTTCTACTTCTTTAAATTGTCTGTGTGCTTTAATCGTAACAAGGAAAGGGGGAGTGTCCCTTTGCCTTGATTTCTTTTTGTAATCGTTGCTCCTACCTCCAACGAGGAGGAGTGGTTTTAGTGAATTGCCCTCCGTACGTGATCAAGGATCACTAGGGCCGTGGATTAGCAATCGAAAGATTGTGAACCACGTAAAAATATCTTGTCTACTTTATATTTCCGCTGTGCACTCTCTACTTGCTTTTTACTTATTGCAAAAGTTTTTTAACGACATCGTATCGCTATTCACCCCCCCCCTCTAGCGACACTTTCGATCCAACACTCTAGATCCCGAATTAGACCTGGCCACGGTCCGGGTTCGGTCCGGGTCCGGGTCGAAACCGCCGGGTCCGGGTTGACAAAATATCGACCCTTAACCGGCCCGCTCGTGGCCGGTTACGGTCCGGGTCATGGAACCGCCGGTTCCGGTCCGGGTCCGGGTCCGGGTCCGATCCGGTCCGGATCCGGGTCCGATCCGGTTAATTATCGTCTTAGTTAAATAAATAAAAAAATAAAAAATGATGTAAATAATTAAAATAAAAAAAAATCACAATTAAACTTATAAAAACTCTATCAAATATTTCATTATCTCAATACAAAATATATTACATCTTAGACTTAAATAAAAAAATCTATTACAATAAAAAAATCAAATACATTTCTACAGATTCGTATTTCCTCCCGCCGCCGTAGTTCCTGATGTTCCTTCCTGCTTCGCCTGGTCTTCTTCTACTTTTAATATGTTGGGTTCGACTTGCACTTTTGACCAATCATTGAGTAAACATTGTGCTTCCAAATTTTCCGCCTTAAGCTAGTAACGCCTCTCGTCCAATGTATTTCCTCCGATACTAAAAGCTTGTTCCATCGCAATCTAAACTGGACAAGCTAGAATTTCTTTTGTCATTATAGATAAGATTGAAAATAATTGAGTTCTTTGCGACCACCATTTTAGAATGTCGAAGCTTTCTCCATCTGCATCACTAAAATCAAAAGAAGTGGTCAAATAATTCTCAAGTTCCTGACTGGAACTTGAGGATCCTCGTGGACGTTTAGTTTGTCTTAATAACAATTGTGCTTTAGTGAGTTTAGAAGTAATACTAGTTGTAGTGGATTGATGTGTTTCATGTCCAATAATTTGTTCACCATATTTAATGTTATATTCATTATAAATATCATGTAAATGTGTTTTAATATTAAACAAAATCAAAGGAATATTAGGAGCAGTTTCGGTAATAGGGCTTAAAGATTCATAATATAATGCTAACATATCTTGCAAACCATCTAATTTAAGTCTAGGATCTAAAACAAAAGCACATAAAAATATTTGTGAATGTTTAAGAAATATTTTTCCCATTTTTCTTTCATTACATAAATACATTGAGATAAATAAGTATCATTTGATTGAATATGTTCATTAAAAATACATGCAATATTACAACAATGTGTTAAAACTAAATGTGAAGTTGGATAATAAACACCTGATAATTGGTCACTAGCATCACTAAAAACTTTTAGAATTTCACAAATACTAGTGCATATATTCTATTGATTTGAAAACAAATAAATATCACGTGATTGAACATGTTGATGAAAAAAACACATAATAAATCTTTATATTCAAAAGTAGATAACAACAATTTATAAGTAGAATTCCAGCGAGTTGGAACGTCACGTCTGCAAACCGTTTAGGCTTCATGCCAATTATTTTACAAAATTTTCTCCATTCTTTCATTACTTGAGGATGTGTCCATAAATAATGAATTGCACTCCTAATTGGTTGAATATGTGATCCTAAATTTTTAAGTCCATCTTGAACACACAAATTTAAAATGTGACATGTACACCTAATATGAAAAAATCTTCCACCTATTGATGGTTTACATATATCAATAAGTTCACTAATACTAGAGGTATTTGCACTAGCATTATCAAAAGAAATTGAAAAACTATGAAGTTAGACCATATTCTTCTAAAATAATAAAAATAAGTTGTGAAGTATTTTGTGTGTGTGTTTCGTTAAAACATCTATATGCTAGCAATCTTTTTGAATGTCCCAATTATTATCAATCCAATGACAAGTAATACCCATATATGAACAACTTTGCCAATGATCACTCCAAATATCGGAACACAAAGAAACTTTACTGTTTAAATTAGAAAATTCTTTAATCAATTCTTGTTTTTGTTCTAAGACTAATTTTAAAAGTGTATGTTTTAGAGTATTTCTTAGGATACGTTTAATAGAAGGATTTGCACTTGTAGAAAGCCAATTTTCAAAAGATAATTTATCACTAAAACTAAAAGAAAGTTGTTCAATTGCACAAAATTTAGCAGTTTCTTCTCTAAATCTAGTTTCGTCAAATTTAAAGAGTTTAGATTCGTTACCCAAACCCGATTGAGAAGAGAATGTCGGAATTTGAGTTTGAGAACGATCAATACCAATTTCCACCGGATGATTTCTCTCCACGTGTCGAGTAAGGGTTCCGTAACCTCCTCCTTGTTAAAATTTGTAACATTTCGAACAATATTTGCATTTTGCTTGCATATCACCGGAATGGAGCGTTACTTTTTCAAAATGTTTGGTGAAGATATCGGATGCGGGGCGAGGCACTCGAGTTGGTTTTGTAGCCGTAGAACCCGCCATCGTATTGGATGTATTGCTCCTACTTTCTTGACTTTGATGATGATGACGTATTTGAAATTCATCACCGAAAATATCAAGATCATAGTCGGCGCCGATATCGAATGGAGGTGAATTGCCGCCTTGCTCGAACTCGAACTCGGGCGGTGGTGGCATTATGCTCTTTCCCTTCATGCCGTGCACCCTTACGACTTGATCCGGCTCCAGACATTTGTAAAAATATGACTTGAGAGTTGAGACTTGAAAGCAAATGAGGGAATGAGAATTAGAGAAGAGAAGTTGTGATTTGTGAAAAAATGAAAAGGAATGGAGGTGTATTTATAGGAACAAAAAAACTTAAAAAATTTTAACGGCCGACCACGTCCGGGTCGGCCGACCCACCGGTCCGGGCGTTACACAACGCCACGAAATCGCGGTCGTTGATGATCAACGCCATGAAATCGCGGGCCGTTGTCCGCCGGCCGACGGGTCGACACGCTGCGCGTGCTACCGTGTCCAAAGCCCGTGTCGTTTTGGTACTGCCCGTGTCGTGACGGACAGAGGGCAACACGCCTGTGCGACACGCCCGTGTCGTGACGGACAGAGAGCAACACGCCGGCTGTGCGACACGGACACGCCCGCGCGACACACCCGTGTCGTGTAACGGGAAAACAGCGACACGGGCGTGTCGGCTGTGCGACATGCCTGTGCTCGGCCAATTTTTTTTTTTTAAATGCCGGTTTTTTGTTTTCCGGTTCGATTTTTTAAAAAACCGGGACCGGACCGCCTAATAGGCGGTCCAGTCACGGGTCCGGGTCAAACCCGTTGACGGATTGCTAATCGACCGCTGACCACGGTCCGGTTGCCGTCCGGGTTTGACCCGGACCTTGGCCAGGTCTATCCCGAATGAGATTAGAATTTTAATTCTCTTAGTTATTTCTTTAAGTGTTTGACCTAGACTAATTTGTTAGTGTATTAAGCCGTAGTTTTATATTTTTATCTTTCTTAAGTTTGCTTCGCCCAGCTTGGTGTGGAAACAGCTCAATGTATCTAATTAACTGAAAAACAAGTTACATATATGTTATTCTCTAACGGTAATAAAACTTTATTTGTTCTAATTATATAGGCTTAGCTATGACAATAACAATGTTAAATTTTTTTAAAGAAATCGATTATTTTATTTCGTTAACATTGATAAATTAAACATTAAGTTTAGGATTTAGAGGAAATAATTCTCTTTTTTTTTAAATTTTATAAATAAAAAATAAAAAAGGTTATTATTCCAATCAAGGCTAATTAGTCACACTGACAATATTTCAATTGATTAAACTAGTATTTATTAATTAGATTATTGATATTTTTTAATCCTCTTTATTTCTTACACCTCCACTAACATATGCATGCAACACGTTTAAATATAAAATTTGGCAGTCACTTTGAAAGTATAATATTTTATAATAAAAATTCATTGCAAAAATATTTTACAACGAAAATATTTTCATTGTGAATAAATCGTCGTAAAATTTTACGCTAAAAAATAAATTCATCATAATTTTTACGACGAATATATATTCCGTGGCAAATTAAATTTATTACAAAATAATGACAAAATTTGCAACGAAAAGATATTCGTGGCACATATTTGCGACGAAAATATTTTTCGTCATAAACAAAATCTTATTTTCGTCGCAAACATTTGAGACAAAATATTTTCGTAGCAAATTTTTACGATGAAAATAAGATTTCGTCACAAATTTTTGTGACGAAAATAAGATTTCGTCACTAAATTTGTGACGAAATCTGATTCATCATCAAATCCGATAAATATGCATACCATGATCAGTTGCCGACAGTGTTATCAGTCGACTGTCTTCTTCAATTAGTCGACTGAAGATTTTAAATTTTGCGACTAAAAAATATTTTCGTCGCAAAATTCTGGATATTCAACCGATTGCCAAAGACTATCGCTGATCGATTTTAGCATTGACCGCCAACTAAAAATACTCGTGGTCCGTTATAGTATCACCAATAATCATTATCAAATACCACGATCACGACTCACGCACTCCCAACAACCTTAGAATTAGTTGACTGGTGGAAGACGCCAATCGACTAGTGGTATTGTAGTAGGGTATAGAATATTTTTTAGTTGACTGCCCAGTCGACTAGCCCAACGTTAGTCGATGGATGGTCTTTGGCAGTCGACCGATGGTCTTTGACAGTCGACTGATGGTCTAGAATTAGCGGCGAAAATATTTTTTCATTGTCAAATCTACGACGAAAAAGTTTTTTATCGCCAAATCAACGTAACTACGATGAAATTCATTTTCGTCGCAAAATTGAAAAAAAAAAAAAGAAGGAAAAAAACCGCTATGATATAACCAACTATTTCTATCTATTTTTATAAATTTTACAACCAAAAGACATATAAAATGATTCAATACAATTTTAACATCTAATAATATGAAATATATCACATATATATCAAACTCCATAAACATTTAGTCATTCAAAATGAAATAATACTAATGTTGGGATTTTCCGAGCCGCAAAAACCGCTTTTTGCGTTGCAGAAACCTCGGAAGCCCCCGGCCACGGATCCGTGCGAAGAAGTATTAAAACAAAACATGTATGTGCTTGTATAAAAAACCCTAGATCTACCTTAGATCTAAGAGATAAGAACGTTACCCTCGATGCGATGCCCTTCGCAAATCCCGCTCGTCTAAAAGTCCGCCGGAACTCGAGAGTGTCAAGTGCACACTCCTCTATGGTATCCACACAAGCAATAGGTGGAAGAAAAACACACTTGAGTGTGCTAGCACTCCTAGGGTGTCTCGGCAAGATGAGAAAGGAGAGGGAGAGAGCTTGAGAGGAAAAGTTCCAAGGTTGAAGATGAAGTCAATTAGCCACCAAAAATCAATACTCCATCTAATGGAGTGGTCGGCCACTTCATGGAGGGGGGTTACATGCATGCATGTAACTCCCATGACCCTTGATCTCCCTCATGATGTGACATCAATTGACAAAGTCAATGATGATGTGGAGCATCATCATTGGCCGCCCATGCCAAGTCATCACCATGACATGGCATTTGGTCAAGTCAAACTTGACCTTTCATCTTCCCTCTCAAGTCAAGTCAAACTTGACCTCTAATCTCCCATGGTTGATCAAATCTAACCACTTGACTCAAGTCAATTTAATTTAATGAATCTTTATTCATTAATTTAAATTGATTTGATGAATCAAATCTCAATTAGACTCATTCAACACTTGAATCAACTTGAGTCTAACTCAATTAGTCTAATTTGGATTACTCTTAATCCAATTTGGTTCATCCCATGAACCTAATCCTCATGGTTCATCATATGAACCTAATCTCCATCTAATTGCTCTTATGTGTGTGACCCTATAGGTTCTTGTAACGTTGGCAATGTCCCTAAACCGATTTAGGAACATAAGCAATGAGCGGTATCTAGCAACACATCATTGCTACCCAAGTTACAAGAATGTTTAGCTCCAACATCACCTTTGTGACTACTAATTGTGACTCTCACAATATGTGACAATGTCCCTCTATCCTTGACATCTAGATTGACCAATCGAGGCATAGACCGTGTCATCCTCGGTACAATCTAAATCTTGAACTCAGTAGACTCACTAATCAAATGAGCTCAATATCTCATATCACTCATTTGGGCATGGCCATGCACTTCGTGGTCTCACTCTATCAAGAATATCGATGTCACCCTGGAGGATAGATCCCATCTACATCACTCACATCCCTCCGCATAATTCTACATACCCAAGAATCGCTTTATAGTCCACCCATTTACGGGTGACGTTTGTGGCCAAAGTATGCAATTCATTATGTAGGGAACCATGGTGACTTCAGGTCTAAGGACTAATAGTCATACTAATAGCCACATGAGAAAGTATATGACACTCATATAACGATCCATGATACTTTCTCATGGCATTCAAGATACATTCTCCAATGCATACCCATGTGTCAACTTGATATCTCATATCCATGACTTGTGAGATCAAGTCATCTTGTTGACCTACATGTTAGTCTCTACGCATTAACATTGTCCCTGAATGTTAATACTCGACTAGGAATGATTAAGAGTAGTGTTCTCTATATCATCTCATTATCGATTCAACCAATCGATTGATATAGATAAGAACCTACTACTCAAGGACATTATTATATTTAGTTATTTGGCACCAATACAAGTAAATATAATAACCATGCCTTAATAAATAGGAATATGATACAATAAAGTCCATACAACAATCATCATATGATTGGCTCTAGGGCTTTCACTAACAATCTCCCACTAGCACTAGTGCCAATCACCGTAGTATCTAATACCCAATGACCTAGTGTGACCATCATGCTTTTTCTGTGCCAAAGCCTTGGTCAAGGGATCTGCGATGTTAGCCTCTGTGGGTACTCTGCAAATCTTCACATCTCCTCTATCGAGGATCTCTCGAATGAGATGGAAGCGCCATAGTATGTGTTTGGTCCATTTGGTGCGAGGTTCCTTAGTCAGGTAATCGCTCCATTGTTGTCACAATAGAGCTCTATAGGATCTCGCAATGCTAGGAACCACCCCAAGCTCAAGAATGAACTTGCGGATCCAAATCGCCTCCTTCACGCCTCGGATGCTGATATACTCGCCTCTGTAGAATCAACAACTATGTCCCCGCCGAACTCTTCCACCACAGCCACCATTCAAGCAAAACACGAACCCTGACTGCGATCTGTAATCATCCTGGTCAGTTTGGAAGCTGGCATCAGAACCATTTACGCCTAGCTCCTCATCGCCTCCAATATCAAGAAATATTCTTTAGTCCTTCTCAAGTACTTAAGAATATTCTTGACCGCTATCCAAAGTGGACGCCACCGGTCCGATCGGTATCTACTCGTCATGCTCAAAGCATACGAGACATCGTGACGAGTACACAAAGATGGCGCATATGATAGATCCTATAGCAGATGCGTAGGGATCTTATCCATGCGGCTCTCTCCTCTCTAGAAGAGGGACTTTGAGTCTTCGAAAGACTCACACCATGTGACATCGTAAGTCCTTTCTTGGAATTCGCATGGCAAAGTAATACCGTGAAGTATCCGACTTATGTACAATCTCTTAGATCTATCTCTATAGATCTTTATGCCTAGAATACAGTCGCTTCACCTAAGTCCTTCATTGAGAAGCACGCCCACCAAGTCTTCACATCAGAGCGAAGGGATGTCATTCCCAATGAGTAGTATGTCATCCACATAAAGATAAGGAACACAATCTGTTCCCATTAACCCTCTTGTAGACACAGGTTCATCTTCATTCTTGATGAAACCAAACTGTTTGATCGCATCATCGAATCAAGATTCCACTCCGAGAAGCTTGCTTTAGCCCATAAATGGACCTTTGCACTGCATACCTTCCCAAGATGTCGTGGATCTACAAAACCCTCAAAGTTGTGTCATGTACACATCCTCGAGTAAGTTTCCATTCGTAAACGCGCGATTTTGACATCCATCTGCCAGATCTCATAATCGTGGTATGCTGCAATAGCAAGCAAGATCCGAATGGACTTAAACATCGCCATTGGAGAAAAGGTTTCATCATAGTCAATACCATGAATTTGCTTGAAACCTTTAGCCACCAATCGGCCCTTATATGTATGCGTAAGTCCATCCATGTCAGTCTTTCTCCTAAAGACCCACTTACACCCAATGGGTTTGACCCCTTCAGGTGGATCAACCAAAGTCCATACTTGGTTAGTGTACATGGATTCCATCTCGGATCTCATGGCGTCTAGCCATTTCTCGTAATGGCTCATCACACCTTCCTCGATAGGAGGTAGGCTCATTCTCAATGAGCATAACGTCATCATGGTCGACAAGAGAAATGAGTATCTCTCAGCCGACGATGTACCCTATCGACTGCAAGAGGTAGGTCTACCTTGAGCAATGGTTGTTCCACAACTCTTTGTGCAACAACCTCATCACCCACAACACTTTGTGGTTCCTGTTCAACCTCCATCAAGGCCTCAGTGCTATGGTCCTTATCTTGAATTTCTTCAAGATCGAAGGTACATCCACTAGTTTTTCTAGAAACAAAATCCCTTTCTAGAAAAACCCCAGTCTTTGCCACAAACACTTTGTGCTGACTGGGAATGTAGAAGTAATATCCCTTTGTATCCTTGGGATATCCAACAAAATACCACCTATCGGATTTGGGTCCCAGTTTGTCTGAGACTTGACGTCGAACGTAAGCCTCACAACCCCAAATCCTCATAAAAGACATCTTGGGATTTTTCCCTGTCCATATCGTATATGGTGTCTTTACCACAGCCTTGGATGGTACATACGCTAAGGGTAAAGGTCGGCCAGGTCCAAAAGGATATAGGAAGATCTGTGTGACTCATCATAGATCGTACCATATCCAATAGTACGATTCCTCCTTTCGGATACACTATTCCACTGTGGTGTTCCAGGAGGAGTGAGTTGGGATAGAATCCCACACTCAGCTAGATAGTCACGAAACTCATGGCTAAGGTATTCACCACCTCGATCTGATCGAAGTATCTTAATACTCTTATCAAGCTGGTTTTGTACTTCATTCTTGAATTCTTTGAACTTTTCAAAGGATTCAGATTTATGTGTCATAAGATACACATAACCATATCTACTGAAGTCATCAGTAAATGTAATGAAGTACCTGTAACCACCTCTAGCAGCAACATTGAAAGGACCACATACATCACTATGTATAAGTCCTAACAAATCTGTTGCTCTTTCGCTATGTCCACTAAAGGGAGTCTTGGTCATCTTGCCTAAAAGGCAAGACTCGCATGTCTCATATGATTCAAAATCAAATGAGTCTAGCAGCCCATCCTTATGGAGCTGAGATAAGCGACTCTCATTTATGTGACCTAAGCGACAATGCCAGAGATAGGTTTGGTTCAAC
The DNA here is from genome assembly GCA_025175895.1 of Wurfbainia villosa. NCBI lineage: Eukaryota > Viridiplantae > Streptophyta > Magnoliopsida > Zingiberales > Zingiberaceae > Wurfbainia > Wurfbainia villosa. Next base: position 5,071,542 of record JAKLTH010000193.1, on the reverse strand, counting down.
TCATTTGATTTGAACCTCTTGGTACTTATGTTATAGATAGGGCTCTCTAAGTCTAGAAAGTATAGTCCGTTCATTAGAGGTGCACTACAATAGAACATATCATTTAAATAAACTGAACAACATTTGTTCTTTATTATAAATGAAAACCCTTTCTTGTCCAAACAAGAAACTGAAATGATGTTCTTAGTTAAAGCAGGCACATAACAACATTCTTCTAATTCTAGTACAAGCCCGAGGGCGTAGATAGATCATAAGTTCCTACAATGATAAAGAAGAACCCTTGCTCCATTGCCTACTCGTAGGTCCACCTCGCCTTTGTCAATGCCTTGCTATTTCTCACTGCACATTGGTACAAATGTGAGATGCACATCCAGATCTAATACCCATGATGAAGAAATAGATAGATTGACTTCTATAACATTTATACCAAGTAGAAGTCTCACTTCTCTTCTTCTTAAGATCTTCCGGTATGCCTTGCGAGCTTACGCTTCCAGTTGTCCTCGCTTCCTGCGTAAGAAGCACGCTCCTTCCTTGGCTACCCCTCGTTTGGGTTTAAGTTCTGTGCCTTTGCCCTTGGCTTGGGACTTTCCCTTACCTTTAGGCTTGGCCTTGCCTTTCTTTTTCGGCACCATCAAAATGGTGTCAGATTTACCCTTCTTAAGGTTAAGCTCATAGCTTCTCAACATCTGAGCATTTCAGTAATGGCTTATCAATTTCATTCATGTTATAATTCATGACAAATTGATCGAAGGCTCTTGGCAAAGATTGCAAGATTAGGTCAGTGGCCAACTCTTGGCCAAGTGGGAATCCCAGCCTTTGTAGGTTTTCTACGTACCCAATCATTTTGAGTACATATGTACCTACGGGAGTCCCATCTTGTATTTTGGACCCAAATAATGCCTTAGAGACTTCATATCTCTCATGCCTAGCTTGTCCTTGATATAGTTGACGAAGATGTCCAACCATATCATAAGCATTCATGAACTCGTGTTGCTTCTGAAGCTCAGAGTTCATGGTCGCGAGCATTAGACATGACACATCTAATGCATCATCTTGATGTTTCTTGTAAGCATCTTTGTCAGCTCGTGAGGCATCGGGCAGGAGGTGCCTCCTAATGGGCCGCCCAGACGCATGCCTTCCTTTCTTGGGTGAGAACAATTCTCGTGTTCCTGCATCACCCAGAAATTTGCTCCATCGAGCTTGTCCTTCTCAAGGACAGATCGCAGAGAGAGAGTGTTCGTGTTTGTTGACATAGTAATCTACAACATACAATGCAGAGGATTAATATCATATTCCTTTTATCATTTAATTAGGCCTTTAATCAAATGATGCTCCCACTAAATTATAGGAATTTTGTAGAATCGAGTTATGGATGTGGTCAAACCACTTTTACTAGATTCATACAAACTAGCTATAATTGTTGCGGGACAAGATCCACATCATACTAAGCCTTGAGTTAGCTTTGGCTAAATCGCCCAAGACTTAGTACGATCGGTGGGTAACATATTACCGATTACATCTCTATGCAACTCTTGTTTATAGGATTAAGACCCACATTTACAAAAGACCTTGAGTTAGCTTTGGCTAAATCGCCCAAGATTTAGTGTAAATGCGATCTTAACCTATCTTTCCAACGATTGGAATATGCCTATAGTTCTACTCGATCCAATTGAGTTAACTAGTTTTGCTCAATCTAATTGAGCTTACTCTAACCCGAGTCGTGATAGGCGGGACCAAGATTGTCCCTCCGCACCCTACCAAGATAATATGCGTTGCTCTGCTTTGGCAGATTCAACAACAACAAATGATCGAGGTAGTGATGGGTATCAAGGCTCGGTAGGCATTTTCGAGTTGATTCGATTATGATCTAATCTAATCGTAATGTGTATCTTATACGCATTTAGGCCTTTATTATCCTATATTAGCATGCATCATATACATACATTAATTATTCTAGCATGCATCATATACATACAAGAAAATTAACCTAGCATGCATCATATACATACAAACATGTTTCTACTAGCATGCATCACATACATACAAGCAAAATCAATTAAATATACATATATATATATATATATCAACATATATATATATCATTAAATGTGATATAGTCATGGCCCTACTACGATCTTCTCAAGCCAATGAGAAGATCGGACGGTCAACCTAAGGCTAGCGGCTTCTCCAAGCGCTTCCTTTGACCGCCATGTGTCGTCGTCACCCTTCTCGTAAGCTCGCCTTCAAGTGGACTTTCCACCGCTCCATTTTTGTACATTACAAATACGAAACTCGAGTTACATTCGAGTCTAAAACTATTTACAACTAGAATATTAAAAGAATAGGCGCGACGCGCAGGTCGCAAACACTTTACAAAACGCACAACCACAAAAAAGCGCCGCAGTATTATGAATTACAACACACTTAATCCAATCCAATTGGGTTATTGGGCCATGACAATCACAGAATTATACATAATTCTAAATTATGTATTTTTTACAGAAATTTCTATAATTTTTCCTAATTTATTTCGAATTTATGAGTCAACTCTCCGTAACGGTCCCGCTAAGCGGTTTCCGGGCGAGATCGCGGGTCATGGCCCCTTTCGGTGATAGGTGCAGCGCCCCTACTCGCAAAATATACTTCGCGAGTGTCCCTACAATGATCTTACAGCGACTTAAGTCGCTGTCCCAAAAACCTAAAACGAACTCACGATTCGAGAGTTTTCTCGACGGTTGAAGCCTACGAGTGTCCCAACACTCGTTGCTTCGACTCTACGAGAAAAAGACCCACACATTCAATAAACTAAGAAAATTTACAGAAACATATAAATCTGTAATTTTTATATCTAATATAAAAACAACAAAAAATGAAACACATAAATGCTTCGCACGTGGCTCTGATACCACTGTTGGGATTTTCCGAGCCGCAAAAACCGCTTTTTGCGTTGCGGAAACCTCGGAAGCCCCTGGCCACGGATCCGTGCGAAGAAGTATTAAAACAAAACATGTATGTGCTTGTATAAAAACCCTAGATCTACCTTAGATCTAAGAGATAAGAACGTTACCCTCGATGCGATGCTCTTCGCAAATCCCGCCATTCAAAAGTCCGGGAACTCGAGAGTGTCAAGTGCACACCTCTATGGTATCCACACAATCAATAGGTCCAAGAAAAAAACACAAGAGAGTCATAGAACTCCTAGTGTGTCTCGTCAAGATGAGGAAGGAGATGGAGAGAGATTGAGGGAAGTGTTCCAAGGTTGAAGATGAAGTCAATTAGCCACCAAAAATCAATACTCCATCTAACGGAGTGGCTACCACTTACGAGGGGGGTTACATGCATGCATGTAACTCCCATGACCCTTGGTCTCCCTCGTGATGTGGCACCAATTGACCAAGTCAATGATGATGTGGAGCACTATCATTGGCCGACCATGCCATGTCATCAGCATGACATGGCATTTGGTCAAGTCAAACTTGACCTTTCATCTTCCCTCTCAAGTCAAGTCAAACTTGACCTCTAATCTCCCATGGTTGATCAAATCTAACCACTTGACCCAAGTCAATTTAATTTAATGAATCTCTATTCATTTAATTTAAATTGATTTGATGAATCAAATCTAAATTAGACTCATTCAACACTTGAATCAACTTGAGTCTAACTCAATTAGTCTAATTTGGATTACTCTTAATCCAATTTGGTTCATCCCATGAACCTAATCCTCATGGTTCATCATATGAACCTAATCTCCATCTAATTGCTCTTATGTGTGTGACCCTATAGGTTCTTGTAACATTGGCAATGTCCCTAAACTGATTTAGGAACATAAGCAATGAGCGTATCTAGCAACACATCATCTACCTAAGTTACAAGAATATCGAGCTCCAACATCACCTTTGTGACTACTAATCGCGACTCACAATATGTGACAATGTCCTCTATCCTTGACATCTAGATTGACCAATCGAGGCATAGACCGTGTCATCCTGCATAATCTAAATCTTGAACTCCAAGTAGACTCACTTAATCAAATGAGCTCAATATCTCATATCGACTCATTTGGGCATGGCCATGCACTTCGTGGTCTCACTCTATCAAGAATATCGATGTCACCCCATCATATAGGAGGGATAGATCCCATCTACATCACTCACATCCCTCCGCATAATTCGTTACATACCCAGTAATCGCCTTTATAGTCCACCCATTTACGGGTGACGTTTGACGAAGCCAAAGTATGCAATTCATTATGTAGGGAACCATGGTGACTTCAGGTCTAAGGACTAATAGTCATACTAATAGCCACATGAGAAAGTATATGACACTCATATAACGATCCATGATACTTTCTCATGGCGGGTCATTCAGTATACATTCTCCAATGCATACCCATGTGTCAACTTGATATCTCATATCTATGACTTGTGAGATCAAGTCATCTTGTTGACCTACATGTTAGTCTCTATGCATTAACATTGTCCCTGAATGTTAATACTCGACTAGGAATGATTAAGAGTAGTGTTCTCTATATCATCTCATTATCGATTCAACCAATCGATTGATATAGATAAGAACCTACTACTCAAGGACATTATTATATTTAGTTATTTGGCACCAATACAAGTAAATATAATAACCATGCCTTAATAAATAGGAATATGATACAATAAAGTCCATACAACAATCATCATATGATTGGCTCTAGGGCTTTCACTAACAACTAAATCAACATTACAACTAACAAATCATTCATCGTACATATTAAACTTAATACAAACATATCGAATGTGATAAGTCAAATAATATTTGGATATAACAATTCAAACATAACCACCATCATCACCATCATCATCAAAAAAATCTTCATCATCTTCATTTGTATTAGTAGGAGGAGATCGAGGTGGAGGTAGTTGATTTAAAGCAGAGAGTAATTGAAGATGTTACATGATTAACATCTGTTGTCTGCGAAATTCGTTCATTTGTTCATTTAAATCCTTGACTTTTTGATCCCTTTATCTTTGTAAAGTGCGAACATCTTCAAGTTCAGTATCTTTTTGCATTAGCAACTGCTTCAAATGGCTAGCATCAAGAAGAAGATGACCAGCAACTTCCTTATAACTTACCTTCTTTTTCTTCGCTCGATTTGCATCACTATCTATCTGTAGTATCTTAACTTCTCTAGCCAAACTCTCACCTTTGACTTTTCTCTGGCCAAGACTCAGAATCATGTATAGTAATATGACATTAAGAGGATCTGTCATTTGTTCTAACTTCTTGTGTCGTCCTGAATTGACATCTATGGTTCGCGTGTTCAATATTAACCTTTCTTCGGATTTGTATATTATCTATCTTGCTCATTGATCGCTTTGAGTCGATATTTGTCGGGCAATCCAATCTAATCTTTAATTAGCAATAAGTATACTGCCTAAAGAGTCGCATGCTTTAGTCATCAACCCAGTGGCTTCTTCCGAGTCACTGCTAAGTGATTTATTCTTGTTATTTTAACAGCGACAAAGCATGACTTAAACAAACCCAATAAATAGTCACTGCTAAATGAGTCATTGAAAAGTCATGCATTGTTGCTGCTAAAATAGACAAGGATGAAATCACTTAGCAATGACTTAGAAGAAGCCATATAGTTGACGACTAAAGCATGTGACTCTTTAGGCAATATACTTGTTGCTAATTAAAGATCAGGTTGGATTGCCCGACAAATATCAACTCGAAGCGATCAGTGAGCAAGATAGACAATATACAAACTCAAAGAAAGATTAATGAACACGTGAACTACAGATGTCAATTCAAGACGACACAAAGAAGTTAGAATAAATGACAGATCCTCTTAATGTCATATTACTATACATGATTCCGAGTTTTAGTTAGGGAAAAGTCAAAGGCGAGAGTTCGATCGGAGAAGTTAAAATATCACAGATAGATAGCAATACAAATCGAGTGAAAAAAAAGATAAGTTATAAGGAAATTGTTGCTCATCTTCTTAAAGACTAGCTAGTGACATTATGTAAATCTGTGGATAACATAGACGCTTATTATATCATAACATTTCAAAATATATATTGTTTTGAGTTCATAAGATGATTGATTTTGTCTGTCCATTTTAATGTTGCATTATGTTATTTTGATGTTGGCTACGATAAGAAATGAGAACGGTTATAACACTTTTTACACGAACACCTTAATTTATTCTCATCCATAAACTCAATATTACTAAAAGCAAAATTCAAAAAAGTTTTCAACCCAATAATAAATTCATCGGTTAAACTCCAAAGCTTAGATAAAATTTTTTTTATACATCCAACTCCTTTCTTTCTCTATTGTTCATGTTTCCAAATTTATATTAAAAATATTTTTTTTTAATTATTCCATATTTATTTTTAATATGATAATGAATTATAACTAAATTATAACATATCAAACTAATAATAAATTTTACAGTAAAAAAATATATAAAAATAGACATTATATATATTATAAGATGATAAATGTAAAAATTTCAAATAAAGAGTATTGTCTGGTGGCAAGCAATATATGATGAGCTGATCAATACAATCCTTTGTATACATCTCAATCACCTGATCAAAGACTAACAACCATGTAAAAAATTAAACATATAGAAGATCAAAAATATTAAAATTCAATACACTTTATATAAACCACTAAATGGGGATAACACGGTCGTGACAACACGATTGTGAAACCCCGTAATGATCGATTTGTAGGCTTGGACTACTCCCATCGCCGCTAGCACGCTGCGTTAGGTGTTGCCCCACTCACCGCAAGACGGGGTGACACCCCCCAATTGCGTCCCCATGTGAGGGCATATGTTGGGGCCCCTTGCCAGCCCAACGACGTCCTTTTGTGGGGCCAATGCCTCCTGCTGGCCCAGAGATGCCCCTCCTACAAGGTCAACACCCCCATGCTGGGCAGTGGGCCCCTGCTGGCCCAACGATGCTCAACGCGTGCTCAGGCCATGTGAGTCGTGAGCACGTGATGGACATTTCCCTTGCGCAAGCTGAGCCCGCGTTGAGCGTTGCTGGGTCAACATGGGGTGTCGACCCTATAGGGGGCGTCCCCTGGACCAGCAGGAGGCGTTGGCCCTGCAAAAGGACATCGCTGGGCCAGCATAGGCCATTGTTGATTAGTAGGGGGTGTCGCTAGGCCGGCAAGGGGCCCCAGTAGGAGGCGTCACCCCCTGCACACGGTGACGCCCCGTCGAGGGCGATGCTGATGCCGATCCAATGGAACCGATAGTGGATTGAGTGAGAGAGGCGTATATATCTTTAGAGCATGGTCGCGGAATGATCGGGAGAAAGGAAGGGGGAAAGATTATAGGGCAATTTGGCGATGAAATATATTTGTTATAAATTTTGTCGCAAATTTGCAACAAACGATAAAATTCATCATAGAATTGGCGACAAATTTCAAATTCATTGCAAAGTTTGCAACGAATTTAATATTCGTCGCAAAATTAACAATGAATTTGAAATTCGTCGTAAATTCTATGACGAAACCTTAAATTCATCGCAAATTTTGCGTTTCCAACTTCATTGGCAATTGTCGTATTTTTTTATTGAAATAATTTAAAAAATCCGACGAAATTTTATCATCGCGAAATTTTTTTGTCCCAGTAGGGGGCATCGTTGGTCATCGGCCCTGCGTCGGGTCACCACGCGACGATGTCGACGTCGATCCGTCGGAGCCAGTGGTAGATCGAGCTAGAGAGGAGGAAGAACGTACCTTTGGAGCACGAACGTTGGATGATCAGGGCGCATTTTTTTTTTACCAAAATAATTTTTAAAATCCGATGAATTTTTGTCTTAATGAAATTTTTTCATCCCAGAAGGCGGTGTCACCGACCGTTAGCCCCGCGTCGGCCCGCCAAGGGCGATGCCGACCTCAATCTGCCGGGGGCGATGCTGACATCGATCCGCTAGAGCCGGTGGTGGATCTAGCGAGAGAGGAGGGAGAGCATACTTTTGGAGCGCGGACACGGGATGATCGGGAGAAAAGATGTGGGGAAAGGATTATATCGAAATTTGACAGCGAAATATATTCGTTGTAAATTTCATCACAAATTTACAACGAAAGATAAAATTCGTCGCAGAATTGACAACGAATTTGAAATTCTTCGTAAATTCTGCGACGAAAGATGAAATTTGTCGCAAACTTTGTGTTTCATATTTCGCCAGCAATTGTTGCATTTTTTATCAAAATAATTTAAAAACTTCGACGAACTTGTCTCGTTGCGAAATTTATCGCAAAATTTACAACGAATTCTGAATTCGTTGGAAATCTGCGATGAAAATAAAATTTGTTGCAAAATTACAACAAATTCAGAATTCGTTGCAATTTTAGCAACGAATCTATATTTCGTTGTAAATTTTGCAATGAATTACGAATTTGTTACAAAAATTTACGATGAATTCGTTGCAAACATTTGCAACGAATTCCTAATTCGTGGCAAAAAATTGCAACGAATTTAGTTTTTTGTCGTAAATTTCCAAAGAAAAATCATATTCGTTGCAAAACAACGACGATATTTGCAACGAAATTTAATTTATTGTAAATGTTGAAATTTTTGCGCAAAAAATTTTTTATCGCAAAAATCGTTACTAATTTGCAACGATTTAATAATTCGTCACAAATTTTGTTGCAAATTTGCACCAAACTTTTGTCGTTGTTAAAATTCATCACTATTTTGATGCTTTTTTTGTAGTGATTTTGATCACTCTTTTTTTTTTATTTTGTAATTTACTTATTCTACATTTCCATACAAATTTCTCATCAATCATTGGGTACAAGAAACACTCGTATGAACAGTTTCAACATCTTTGATTTATCACTCTATTTGAAGAAAAATTCTATAAATTCATCATAATCGAGAATCGAACTGTAAATATCTGAGAGCCCAGTTGGACGTCGATCCTGCCATTGCACCGTAACTCTGGAGACTGATAAAACTCTTTTTACATATGCAAATCCAAGCCATGCTAGAACAATCTTAAACCTCATCTGGTAATATCAAACACACTTATGATCCTAGCAAGTATTTCATAAGGCCTCACTTCTAAATATTCAACTTGATTCACACATGAATGAACAGATTAGAGCTACTTCAAGATTATAAAGACTCAGATATGCAAAATAACGAATAATAACTAAACAAAAACCCACTACAAGGGAAAAGGCAAAGTTCGAAGCCATTTGGAACTCCATTGTTTTGCTTTTTCAAAGGTTCAAGTAGCATCTCCCCAAGAGGACCTTGATTATCAGAGTCACATTTTGTGTGCTCTTCCACCACACAACTTTCCAGGACTACAGACCAACTGAAGCACCAAGCCCCATGCTCTACTTACACACGCTTCAAGATTTTGGGCTTCAAGTGAAGGTTTCAGGTAGTGGTCTTCCTTGAAGGAATGCTCGGAACAGCACAAGAGACCTCTCAGGCTGTGAGAATGGAGCTTCATGGGAAGCTCCTCTTATGGTAGCAAATGACAAGATATCACCATAAACTTGAGTCCATCCACCAACCTGTTCAAATTTTCTCAACGTCAAATTTCTGAGTTCATCTTCAAACAAAACCACTCGATTTTTTCGACGGGCTGGCAGATTTAGAGCTCACCTGTTCTCCTTCAAACCAGACTCTATATGGAACTGTTGTTTTCAGTCCTATCTCATTTGCCAACTTTTGCACCAGAGTTCGACTCCCAGTCAATGGGATCACAGAATCCTGGTCGCCACTGAAATAATGCCAAGCATCACAATTGTTTGGCTACTCTAAGAAGTACTAAAGTGTGCTTGGATTGATGGTTCCAAAACTCGATTTACCTGTAAACCAGCACAGGGATTCCGGCCTTCACAATGAATCCTACAACGTTAATTGTTGGTATCTCCAAGTTGAGCAGTTCATAATCGAGAACGCTTGCGGAACAACAAACAAAAGTCAGGTCAATTCAAGTGTTTACATTCAACACTAGAATTAGTAGCTGTCTTATCTCGAACAAAAGAAAAAAAAGAAAGAAAAGATGAACATCATATACAAGATTAGACATCAGTACCTGCTGCAAACAGTCCATTTAGTAACTCCTGAAAGGTGTGCGCGAAGGGATTCTTGTACATCTTTGCGGTTGAGATAACTCACCGTTTCATCTTCGACGCAAACATCAACGTGCTCTGTAACTTGCTGCATCACAGGGAAAATATGCTTCAGATGGAAGGCAAATGAGACATGAAGTAATTCTCATTTAGAGATTGTTAAGACAGCTGTTGATATCCTACAAATTTAAAATTTAAGTGTATCACATATCAATATTAAGAAAACAAAGAAAAAAGAGGACTATATACTTACATGAGGACTTAGAACGACAGATTGAGATAGAACCGAAGATATACAAACATCAAGAGTGACATCGTATTTGTCGACAAATCGGCTTGTTTCTCTTGTGACTTGGCTCATCACTCTTTGACAAAGTGGGCTAAGAGATCCTCTGTAATACTCACCAACATAGCGTGAGTAGTTACATGCAGAAGTGAATATTTTATATGTAGAATCTGATATCAAGCCATGGGACCAAAAGAACTCCGCTCTCGAGTTGAAGTCAGTTGAGAACTCAAGGACTGGATTGCCCAACTGCAGTTGACAGTGAAAAAAAAGATCAAATGTTTTATTATGGAGATATTAAAATACAAAAAAAAAAACCTCTTCACAGTTCATTACTCACGGCAATTCCTTTTAAGTTGAAGATCTTTTCCTTGTAATTAAGCTCAACCATGAGTTTAGCAAGTTGTGGAACATAATGGCCTGGTAACAGTTGAGTTATTCAGATCAACAAAGAACAAGCTCCAATATTGCTAACTATAAAACCCAAGTCCTTGAAATTCTTACCTGCATAGCTTTCTCCAGCTATGTATAAATCCCTGCTCTTGTAATGTGGGAACCTTGTGAACCAGCGTTGAAGGAAAACCAAATTATCTCTGGCTTTACGAATTGAAACGAGCAAAAAATTAGACTCACCACAGCTGCCAATTATGCATAGATTACACGGCTTTGTGCCATTCGTATTTCAGTAATCCCATTAAAAGTTGATTTAATAGTCAAACAAAATGATCTCGGTAGAGCCCAATCTCGGAAAAGTTGAATGAAGAATCTACCTGTCATCTTATCATTCACACTCTCATAGAAGGAAGAATCTCTTGAGTATGAGAAACCAACGCCTGCTGGGGTCTCCAAATACAACATGTTGGCTTCTGCAAATTTGAGGGAGAGGTCACCCCTTTTAGAGAATGGATTAAGCATAAGGGAACAGTTCAAAGAATCATATTCATGGCTCTGCAATTGATACCTTTGTTCCAACTATACTCATTTGTCACCAGCACTTCACCTTTTGGTCTGAAAGGCCCATTCTCAGAGAATGCCCCGACCCCAACAGAGGAGCAACCAGGTCCTTTCAGCCAAACAAGATAATCTAGATCAGATAAATTGATAAACCACATAAAAGCTAAATTTTCTTTGATTTCCATGATTAATAGATCATTCAGGCCTTCTATCAAGCACATTAAAGGCATGAAATGCTTAAACAGGTTCAGAATCCTTGGTGTCCTCCAAGGAAGAAATTTCTGAGCGAACTCTTGAATTACCTCCATTCAACCAGAGAACCAGGGGCTTTGTGGATGGATCGAACTCGGCTTCAGCAAAGTAGTAAAAAAGAGCCCTCTCCTTCAACTCATCCACTGTGATGTAGCCTGAGAACTGCTGGAAGCCAACCTCAGGCTGGCCAGGCAGCTTGATGATCCTGTCTCGGAGAAAGAAATTAGCATCCAACTCCCTCGAGCAACACAATTGGAAAAGAATGACAGAGGCGATGAGAATGCCCCTCCATGCCCATGTTAGAGAAGGAGACTGCATGTTCCTAGAGAGAGAGGAGTAACGCCGAGTGAAGTGACTGCATGCTTAACTCTGGAAGGCCTTATATATACAAGGAGAAGCCTCATGCATCATTCAATCACTTCTCGCTTATCCTTATACTGAAAACTGACACTGAATTTGGCCTTTAACCATGACTTATTGCGTTTTTTGGTGCTAAATCATGGCGGCATGGCTTCAGCGCAGCAGTTTTCCACTCATTTGAGAAGCTCCAAACCAGAAGGAAAAAAGAAAACCTTTGAGCTGCCCAACCAAAAGCTTTTCCTTCTCCCAAGTTTTTCCCACTGACACTGATGACCCATCAACAACAATTGTCTATGGAACTTTTCAGCAACTGGTCTTGTCTCCCAACCCAAAGGAAAATTGATCAAGTGACTCTGATGGATGCCATTGCTGCCTTGATGGATCAACAACTCACTTGAGTTCGACATGTGTTGTTAGAGAAGGCATTGGCAGTTACTACATCAAAATATACTAGAAATTCTCATGGGATGAATAAGCCCAGATTGAACATAAAATCCCAAAGGGAGAGGTGCACCCAAGAAAGTGGCTCTATGAAGCACCTTTATGGGCAACAGCTTGTCATTATTAGTGAAGTATTCTCCAAGGGGAAGAAGCAATTGTTTGCTTGTGGAAGTATATAAAAGTTGTTCTGAAAAGATGCCATTGCCGGCTTGTTGAAGTGCATAAAAGCCATTCTGAAAAAAGTGCCAAACATGATGATGTACCGCGCGCAATGCGGCCTGTCTCCAGTAAGTAAATAAACTACGTATCGATGATCATAGGTATGTATTTGTATTTTGATACACGGAGAATTGCAGTTCATGTTCGCCCTGTGCAATGATAAATATGAACGTTAAATTTCATATTTTAGTCGATATGAATGTTTTGAAATGAATTGTATTTGAAATTTATTTAATAAATAAATAAAATTATCTATTTTCAAAATTAATCGAGTGAAATTTGAATTGCTCATCATGATGCTTTATTTGGATCAAAAGTCTTGTCAATTTATTATTGTACTTTTGTTGTATATGTGTTTTTCATAATTATTTTAAAAAATATAAATAGACATTAACAGTATTTTAATTATAAGTATTAAGTAGTTTTGGATTTTTTTTTAAATCACTTTTTAAGAATATGTATGAACTCAAATGAAGGCCAAACCAATACAGTTATTTTAAATTATAAAGCGTGAAAATTTTAAATTCCGTAAAAAAAATTTAAAAAAAATCTAAAATTAAAAATTTGAAGATTCTAATTAAAGATCGCTACTCCTCCCTTTCAGCGTTTGAAAATAAGAGAATGAAATGATTTTTAAGTATAATATTTAATTAATGAGTTTGAAAATTAAGGGGTAAAATCATTATTAATTATTTAGAAATGAATAAAATTTAAAGGATGTTGATTTAGAATTCATTCCCATCGACCATCGTTGTTTTTGTCGTCGTCGCCATTATCCATCGTTGATCGTCGGCTCCACTTGTAAGCTGTCGGCGTCTCCTATCATCGTCGTCCGTCGATCGCCACTCGCATAGCGTCGACCGTCGACATTGCCCATCGTCGCTTGTCGACCATTGACGTCGATCGCCGCCGTCGGCACCATCGCATCGCCGCACGTTGCACCGCCATCGTCGTGCTCGCCATCGCCATTCATCGCCATCGGCCTATCGCTTCGCCCATTGTCCGTCGATCGTTGCCCACCATCGTCGTTGACTTCCAGTCGTCACTTGCTTCACCGATAATCATATTTAATCTCAATTTATAAATCAAATAACAATATTAAAATAATTAAATTCATTTCCATTCTAATTTATTATCCTATATTCTCGTATCAAATCAAACGCTTCTTGTACAAAATTTTGTCAGTGCAGTGGGGAAAACGAGGACTTGGACATCCTGGCAAAACATAATGAACCGTACGTTTACATTTATTTTTTCCACTGAGGAAAACAATTCACTTTTCTTTCGTCTTTATAAGTTTTCCACAGAGGATAGGATCACTTAAGATTTTTCTTTTTAATTAATCTTCGATCATTAAAATAATTTAATAATTTAATTGATTCATTATAAAAGAAAATATCAATTATTGAACCAATAGAAAATTTAAAAGGAAGAAAATGATGTTGACGAAGATAAATACAAAAAAATGTAAATAAAATACAAATGATATTAAGATAAAAATAATTCATGTCTTATACAGATTATAACTTCCAATAAAATCAATGATTTATTTAACGTCACAAGATAGTTATATGGACACTAAATTTTGATGGTGATAAGAAAAATTCATCCTCCATCATAATCATCGTGACATTTATAATCAAAGTACCTGTAGGATGACACATTGATTATGACGACAGTGAGCAAGGATCGATTTCTGATTATTAGATGGAAATGTCAGTCTGGATTCTTATCTTGGCCAATCATGATCGAGGTCAAAGACCACCCGTAATTACTCCTCTTTCTTCATTGTGGGATCGACGAGAAAGGACGTTGGAGATGAACGTTATCACTTTTTTTGTGACAATGACATCCATAATTGAAGTAATTACATCTACCATCAATAATATTTGACAAATCATCGTAACTCAATAAGAACTTAGCTAACTTAATTAAGGAAACAAAAAAAAACAGCAATTTACCAAACACTTCTCTTAAAGTTCGGAATTGCCCAAAAAGCGTACCATAGTTTCAGATTTACCAAATCGCGTACCTAATTCCCCTTTTATCCCTCCTGCCAAACAGACCTGCGGCAATTTAATGATGAGAGAGAATTTTCATGCATCCGAGCCACTATTGAAAATTCCGAACCATCTAAAATAGGTCTGAATTCAAATTGAATCTGACAAGATATTCTGGAATATAATTAGATCTTTTTTATCTGATTTCTAATTTATATCAGTCTGATTTCTGAAATATTACTATGAATACCTAATAAAACCTCGAATATCAGAAATTTTGACCACGGATACACAGAGGGACACTACTAAAACTCAATGGACTTGGATTGGATCGAAAAAGAGGTGAATAGGACCATCAATAGGTTTTGACCGAAACCCATTGATGGACCTAGAGGAGTCTAAATTTTGAAATCTTGACACAGACTGAAGGATCTTACAACATAAATTTTTGATATGTCGAGGAAACTTAGTTTTAATCATCTTATCTCCCAATTTTAACTTGTGTCGAAAAAAAGATGGTACTGAAAGTTGAGAAACTGATGGTAGTGGTGCTGAGATTGGAATTCCCAACACCACAGTGGTGTTGCAATCCCTGCACCACCACAGTGGTGCTGAAAATTCCAATTCCAGCACCACAGTGATGCTGGAATTGGAACAACTTAGTAGCAGAAACGAGATGAAGAACCACTGTGGAATTCCAGCACCTCAATTTTTATATCACGAAAAACTATTTATGGTTTTACCTAATGTAAATTTATTACCATTTTTTAATTTATTGGAAAAGCTGTCACGGTGTCTTCAAATAAGTATTTATTTATTTTCCTTATATTTTGCAATAGATGTGTTTTTCTATTTAAAAAAAAAATCGTTGTCGAAAATTAGTACGAGCCTCTAACATGAGAAAAATCGCATAAAAGTATTTAATTTTGAATTGGCCTTTCTATAACTTGGATGATAAACTCTTTCTTCATCTCGTTTCTGATACTGCTACTAAGTTGTTCCAATTCTAGCATCAGTGGTCTTTGGAATTGGAATTTCAAAGACCACCGTAGTCTTGAGATTGGAATTTCGGACCAGCGGTGGTGTTGCGATCCTGCATCACCAGCGTGGTCTTGGTCAATTCGACACGCGGTGGTCTTTGGAATTTAATTCGGCTACCAGTGTTCTTGAAATTGGAATTCGACGCGTGGTGTATTTGCGACCACCACGCGTGGTCTTTGGAAATTCAATCGACTACGATGGTGTTGGAAATTTCAATTCGGCACTACGGTGATCTTTGGAATTGGAACAATTAGTAGCAGTGAAGAAGCGAGATGAAGAACCATGGAATTCCAAAGCTCAATTTTTATATCACGAAAAACTATTTATGTGATTTTACCTAATGTAAATTTATTATCGTTTTTTAATTTATTGGAAATGTTGTCACGGTGTCTTATAATGTGTTTTTATTTATTTTCCTTATATTTTGCAATAAATGTGTTTTTCTATTTAAAAAAAAAATCATTGTCGAAAATTAATACGGGCCTCTAACATGAGAAAAATCGCATAAAAGCATTTAATTTTGAGTTGACCTTTCTATAAATTGGATGATAAAATCTTTCTTCTACTAAATTATTGATCAAATTGGAATTTGTTGGGATTGGAATTTCTAGACCACAGCGGTGGTGATCGAACAATATTGGGATTGAAATTCTGCGAAGTCTTTGGAATTGCACTAATGCAATTCGATTACGGTGGTCTTTGGAATTGTAATTCAAAGACCACTACCATCGCTTAACTTTCGACTATCTTTTTCGACACAAGTTAAAATTGGGAGATAAGATGATTAAAACTAAGTTTCCTCGACATATCAAAAAATTTATGTTGTAAGATCTTTCATTTATGTCAAGATTTGAAATTTGGACTTCTAAGTCATTGATGAGTTTTATCAAAACCATTGATGGTCCTATTCACTTTTTTTTCGATCAATTCAAGTCCATTGAATTTAAGTAGTGTCCCTCTGTGTATCCGTGACCAAAATTTCTGATATTCGAGGTTTTATTAGGTATTCACAGCAATATTTCAGAAATCAGACCGATATAAATTAGAAATCAGATAAAAAAAAGGTGGTGCTGGGAATTATATTCCCAGGAATAATATGGTGCTGGGATTTGAATTCCCAGCATCACGTTTAGATGGTTCGGAATTTCCAATAGTGGCTCGGATGCATGAAAATTCTCTCTCATCATTAAATTGTCGCAGGTCTGTTTGGCAGGAGGGGTAAAATGGGAATTAGGTACGCGATTTGATAAATCTGAAACTATGATATATTTTTTGGACAATTTCGAACTTTAAGAGCTGTGTTTGGTAAATAGGCAAAAAAAAATGGGTATGACTCAATACATTTTTTCAAACCTAAAAAAGATTCATAAAATATTATTTTTATATTCTTCCGTCAAAAGAAAATCTTAATTGGTGCACAACGAGATAATATTTTATGTAAATCATCAAAATAAAAAGAGTATTTTAAAGGAGAGTGAAATGATACTATTCTAAAACAAAAATATTCAAATAAGTGTTTGCAATATATTATCTTTTAGAATAAACCATTATAATTAATTGTCTCTTTTCTATTATAATAAGTTATTAATTTTTCTCTTTTATTAAAATAGATCATTTGATTCAATATTATTAATCTTTCTTTTGAATTAGAATAAATCCTTAGAATTATTATTAATTTTCCGTTAACAACAAGACATTATTACATGTCTATATAAAGAAACATTATATAATCGTTTGAGAAACAATAAAGTGAATAAATTAAATAACCAAATCAAATTTTTTTTAATTTCTTTACCATATAGGAGTTCTTATCACCAACAAAGCAAAAAATTGAAGGATTCATTGAGAAAGGCTGAAAGGGCATCTCAACTCTAAATCTTAAATCTCTTATTATTTATCTTTGTCAAAAAGCTATTTCAATTTTTTTTTAAAAAAAAAATAGTATCCTATCCTATTCTATTTTTTTTTATTTTAAAATATTTTTAAAAATAATATTATAATAAACTGACATAACATCTAATAGTTTTATTTAAAATTGTTATGAAAAAAATAACTAAAAATATTTATAATAATTTTATCAAAACTACGACACTTAGATCCAATTATAAATAAACTTATTATTAACTGCTAACTGCATGCACTAGTAGATTTAAACAAAGATGTTACAATAATATTTAAACGAATCTAAATAAGTCGAAGTAATTTTAAATAATTAAAAATTAATATTTTTATTATAATGCCAGTCATGTGTAATAATTTTAATCTTTTATTTAAATTATAGTCAACTTAATTATTATAGTGTTGAAATAATATTAAAGATAAATGCAACTTTTACCTTCGGCCACTTCAACTTTCTGCGATTTCATACCCTGTACAAACTGTAGACCAGCGACCGTACGCGGTACTGCAGTCTGCAGCAGCTTTTGAATATTTTTTCAAAAAAAGCTTCGCTTGTGTCTCTGGCACCTGTGCACCTGCTGCCTCTCTGTCTCCGTCCGAGCCGCTAAATTCCAAAAGCTTGTGGGCGGACCGCGTCGCGTGAGACGTCCGGGGAGAGCAGCAGGCCATGGCCAAGGTTTTCTCTTTTGCATGAGTTGGCTTTTTGGTCCCCCTTCTTTATGCTTTCTTTCGCTTTTTGGTCCCTGCGTCGATGCTCGTTGTAAGTGAGCTAGCAGCGAGTAATCATCTCCGCGGGAGTAATGATCATTAGGGGAAAAGCTGGGCCAGGCGTGCCTTCTTCATCCACTGCCTGCCTGCCCTGCTTGCCTTCTGCTTGAAGTTAGCCTCCGCAACTGCTGCTTCGACTCGTGATTTTTAGTTCTAATTGGGGAGCATTTTGTATAAATAATCATAGAGAAGTGAAGTTAAGTGGCACTCAAAATTTCGAATCGACACTGCTGATTCATGGACCATGAGATCCTTCCATTTTTAACTAACCTGCTAATTCCATTTGTTGTCCTCCTGTAATACTGAATTCATTTGCATTCACTTCGTCCCAATGTTAATTCCAGTTAAGGCATGCATTTATGTTAGTTGATAATTATTAATTACATGAGGATTTGCAGAGGGGATTACTGTATCAAATTCATAATCTATTCTCCCACATTAAATTGAAAGATCGGTCCTGAAAAGTGTCCGATGTGAAATGTTATCACGTTTTTACCGCACATCAGTCATCGATTACATCTCTGCGCGGCGAACACCATGCAATGATGAATTCCACTCATTTCCCATAGAATATGAATGATGAATCCCACTGCCACTGAACCAGTAGCAGATCACTTCCCCCCTTCCACTGAGTTCACATGCCACATTAGGACAAGAACACACGCAGATCGAGATGAAAACTCTGCCATATATGATTATTGGTCGCTGCTGAATTTTAATTTCCATGCTGAAGAATCGATCTGCCACCAAATTTACTCGAGAAAAAGTGTTTCAGCTTGGAAAAAGATGCACTTCTGACGCTGAGACTCCGAGTCCTGGCAGAGCTCTGCCGTTCCATTAAACTGCTGTTCCGCTCGAGCAAAGCTCGGTTCTCTTGCTTCAGGTCCTCAATCTGACTCCACAGTCCCTGGATTGCCAACCGTTTCTCCTCGTTTCTCCTAATCAACTCGTTCAGCTGCTTGTGGCTTTCCTCCATCACCCCCAAAGTCTCTTCGGAGCAGGAAATTCTGCTCTCGATTGCTCCGAGTGCAGACTCAAACGCAAGGTCATCATCCGCACTGGATTCAGGGTCAGAAACAGAGGTGGCTTTGTCATTGCCAATGCCAATGCCGAGAGCAGCGACACAACGCCTGCATGAAGGCGATCGAAAGTGGCCCGAGTTTTCTGGAAATGAACCGGGCAACTCTTTCCCTGCATCAGAATTGGCATCCGCTAACATTTTGTCTTCGTAGTCTGTGGATCATGTTCCAGTAGTGCAGAATTAGACTAAAAATTGGAAGACTGAAATGAAAATGAAAAATTAATTAGCAGGAAATTAACTTGACTCTATTCTCTTGAGGATTCCAAATCCATTTTGTTCTGAGCAAATGTGGTGCGGAGTGTTTATATAAAGAAGAGGGAGAATTTGAATGCGATATATAAACGGTGGTATTTAATTTCATTTACTTTCTGGATTGAAAATCTTAATTTTGTGGACCGTTTTATGGGAAAAGAGGGAAATATTTTTCGAGATGAACGGAATTCTTTAATCGCTAATTAATTACCATATTCTATATTAATTAAAATATCGATAAATTTGAAAATGTAAAAAACTAGACGTGAATTTCAAAATCAAATTGATCGAATCTCATCGACATTAAATTGGCCTAAATCATAGAATTTTCTCATATGAAGTACCTATTAAAATAAAATTTAAATAAGTATCGACCAAAGATTTCTAAGAACCATTTCGAAATATCCGGCAAATACATCGAAAATTCTTACTCAAAGTTCTAAAGATAAATCAAATTTCCTAGGGAAAAATCATGCCCTCTCAGGTCATTAGTCTATGAATATTATAGGGTAAAAATCAAAATATTATCTCTAGTTTTTGAAATTATCAAAGAGCTAGCATTCTTTATTTTTTTTATAAAAAAAATCCAAATCTGAGTTTTTTTTAACCTTTGCAGGAATTTATTTTATAAATTTATATGGAATTGCATTCATTAATCAAGTCCCACGATGTTGATTATAAAATTAATTTGTATGTATATATATTCATTTTTATAGTTGTAAATGATTTTTATTGTGCTAAATATATTTTAAAAAATATGAATTATTTTAAAAATTTAAATTTACATTATTATGGTTGCAAAAATATTTCTATATTGATAATATTTTTTTATGATTATAATTTTTATGAATATAATTATTTTTATTTTATAAAATTTCGATTTTTTTTTCTAATAAGATCTGTCGGGAACTTTTTTTTTTTATCAACTAAATTAATCAACTAATTTATGTCTCTTCTCTTCCCGCTCTATTATATTGCGTTGATTCTAAACACGCCGCAGCTTACTGTTGCGGTGTTGCCTCCGTCTCCGGTTGCGCCACCACTTGATTAAGAAGAAAAATTGTGAAAGGTTCTGATTGAAAGGAACCTTGTTCTCATCGCCTTACTTCTTTTCAAAGTTATGATCGGATTTTGCAAGCTCTTGACATCCGAAACTTCGCCAACACAACTCATTTACACGTCAAACAATTCCTTTGATTTCTTTCCGTCGACGGAGTTATCAATCGGAAGCCGTACTATATATTAGCTGACGAAGAAGAGAACTATGTAAATCGGTCGACTAAGTTTGATTCTTACGCTTATGCACGAGCATTTCAGGAGTGCATCTACGAAGGCAGCGAAGTCCGGGGGAAAGCCGTACATGGGCATTCCTTGAAGTCTGGTGGCTGTTTGGACTTGTTCTTCCTTAACATCTTGCATAACATGCATGCAAAATTTGATCTTGTGGACGAGCCATGCGAGTCGTTTGCAGAAATGCGTATGAGAAATGTGGTTTCTCTGGTCAGTTGTCGCCCTAATTCAGGCTCTTGCAGAGTGTGGCCAATTTCTAGAAGCATCCCATATTTTTATAAGGCTTCATAAAGAAGGCCGTGAACTTCACCAGTTTGTGTTCACAACAATTCTAAAGCTCTTTGTTGTCATGGAATAGCCAGAACTTGGTTGGTGTTTGCATGCTTGTATTTTGAAGCTCAGCCACGAGTCCAATGCATGTGTTGGTGCTGTTTTACTTGACACTTTATTCATTTCCAGTCATGTTTTTGATGCCAAGGTGTTTTGATGGGCAGGGATCGATGACTTCTTGCTATGCTGATAACGGCTGCTCTGAGGATGCCCTGCAACTTTTCTCTAGGATGACCATTGTTGGCTGGCGACCAAACAACTTCTCACTCACTAGTCTAATTAAAGCAGCCGTCTCACTTTCATCCCTGGCATTGGTAAAGGCACTCATTGTTGGATTTTTTTATATATGTTCGCGGTTTGTTGCTTGTATTTATGCTAAATATGGTGATATTGAGAAATCTGGGCGGTCTTTGAGACAGTTCCCTAGAATGGCGTAATTCTTTGGAGTTTTATGATTGCACGGTATGAATAAACTGATCAAAATGAAGAGGCATCAGTAATTTGAGGAATGGTGCACGCCTCAGTAAATCCAATGAATAAAGTTTTTCTAGTCTTTTCCAAGCATATGCGAATATTGGAAAAGTCACGTACTCTAGTACACTTGTGCAATCACCGCTTACTCTGCGATTTACGAGTTTCATGAAAAAAATGAGAAAATATTTTTAACGCTATTCATCTCCTCTCTCTCTAATGTATTTTTTATCAGTTAGGGTTATGTAAGTCAAGTCAAAGCTTGTAGTATTGATTGTTTGATAAGATAATCGAGCCAAGCCTAAAATTAACTAAGCTATTGAAAAATCTGTTCAAGCTTGACTTGGTATTTTTTTTTTTTGAGCTTGAGCTTGGCTTGAGCTTGAATTGAGCTTGAATATCAAGCTTCTAATCAAGCTTGATTAAAGCTTGTTTAAATTTGATTTATTTAAATGTTATCAAGCTCTTAAGTCAAACTTATTTGTTTATTTAAAATTTTATTAATTTAATCCTGATTTATAAATGAGTATAAATAAATTCAAAAATAATTTTTAAAAGAGTATAATCATAAATTGACTTATTAATGTTCATGAACATTGTTCACGAACAATGTTCACGAACACTGTTCACGAACATTGGTCACGAACACTGTTCACGAATACTGTTCACGAACATTGTTCACGAACGTTGTTCACGAACATTAACAAGCCGAACACATACGTGTTCAAGCTTGTTTATTTAATTTATCAAGCTGTTCAAGCTTATTTATTAATTGACTTTGCTGCATATTGAACGAACGTAAACGAGCTCTTACCGAGTCGAACACCAAGCTCATTCATGAACGCTTGGTTCGTTTACAGCCCTAGCTGCAGTGGATGGCTCGGAGGCAAATCTAAGTAGCATAGGGAGCATGTAGGGAGAAGCAAGTAGTGAAGATTTTTACCGGAGGACTTGAGGGCGACAAGGATGCAAGCCAACATGCATCGAAAGACAACTTATTGAGGTGAATGAAGCGAGGGTTGTATGGAAAATACAACAGAGGAGGAAGGGACCAAGACACCTAAACACGGAATGGATTCAATAGATATATCAACAGTAATCTAGAAAGCAGGGGAGGATCCTTCAGAACTCATCAATAGGGAGAACTTGGGGCAGCCCCATGAGGGGGCAGGTGGACAACCACAGCGGGTGGGTAGCATGGTGGGAAGTGCAGGATAGTGGGTGTTGGCCAGAGGAAAGGAGATCGAAGATGGATGATCCGGGACAATATAAGCAGTCATGGGTGAAATGAAGTTAGCCTCATGGAATATACGAGACCTTAACAAATACCTCAAACAAAAGGGGATGGAAGCTCTCTTTCAAGTGGAGATTGAGCGTCATGGGGGTTTTGGAGGCAAAGCTTATGGCTGTCAGGTACAAGCAAACGTATGCTAGTCATTTTGAACACTATAGGATAGAGTAGCAGGAGGGACCTGTGGGTCAAAACTGATACTACTGATATGAGATGAAAGACCGATAGAGGTAGAGGTGAAAGAATGGGTCGAACAGTTTGTGCATTTACATGGTGAGATGTCAGGCCACAAGGACATTGATAATAGTAACCTTTGTGTATGAAAAACTTACGATGCTTATTAGGAAATCACTATGGGAAGGATTGCATCGGATTGCTACTAATATGAGGTCATGGGTTGTCTTAGGCGATTTCAACTCTCTTTTTATCGATGGATGACAAATGCCAAAAGGGGGGGAGGGTTGCTGATCATGTAGTATGCTATCGTGGATTTCCAACAAGCTGTAGAAGATGCATGGTGGAGGACTTGAAGTACACAGAATGCCGCTGCACATGGATAAATGCCCTTATCTAGAACAAGTTGGATTGTGAGCTTGTAAATGACCAATGGCTAGTGTTGGTGCAAGAATGTCCCAAGTATTAATTACTTTTGATGTTTGAATAATCATGATTAAATTAGATAATGATGATGATCTAACATAAATATTGAGTGACAAGTCAAGGAAAGCCCGAGAGTGAAGACTCGCTAGGAAAAGTCCAAGGAAGGACTTGGCGATATAAATCCAATTATGTAGTCTTGACGGCGTAAGTCCAAGTGGATCTTAGCAAGGAAGTCTAAGGATGAGGTTTTGATAGCATAAAGTCCAAGTGTGTAGTCTTGGCGGCATAAATCCAAATGAACTTTTATAAAGGAAGACGCTAAGCATGACAATCTGAAGGAAGCTCTCGAAGGTAAGCGCAAGGATGGGATCGTGGACTCGGAGGGATCCTAAAGGCGCAAGGCTGAGGGAAGATGCTTAAATATGTAGTCTAGGCTTAGAGTTAGGTTTTAAATATGAAAGGTTCATACATAAGGTCTAGCAGTCGATTGGTTGTTATGGCTAGTCGACTGGGTACTATGGTCGACTCCCACTATGGGGCTCAACTTTCAACCTAAGTGCTTGGGAAACCCAAGTAGTGCTCGATAGTCGATTGTTGTTGGTAGCAATCGATTGGCCACTGCGATGCTTGGCACTGCGATCCTCTAGAAACCCAAGTAGTGCTCGACAGTCGACTGCTGTTGGCAGCATTCGACTGGCCACTGCGGTGCTCAGGAAACCCAAGTGGTGATCGATAGTCGACTGCAATGCAAGAGCAGTTTGTTGGTGCAGGGAGAACCACTCCTAGTGTTTTGATGTATGCCCCAAGGTTTAATGTTAGGATGAACCTATGATTTGATATATGTGCGTGTTAAGTGCGCAGGTTTAACAGAAAGTCCTAGTAGATCGTGTTGACTGAATACTAGACAGAAGCCTTAACAAATTAGGAGGATCGAACACTAAGCATGAAGTCTAGATGGGTCGAGTGGATCGGACATCTGACATGAAGACCGATTGAGTTAGGATATCAGACAATCGACATAAAGTCCAGTTGGGTCAGGGAGATCGGACAGCTGATAGAAGTCCTAGTGGGTCATATCGGATGTCAAGTATGGTAAGTCTGGTAGGGCAGTTGGCAGGTAAGCCTTGAGTGAAAAGATGAGGTTGAGTCCTCTGTAGGGGGACAAAGATGTTGGAAGATCGGTGGCCAGCTAGAGGGGGGTGAATAGCCCTCTTCGTGTAGATGATGGAACTTGATCGCTTAATTGTCTACAAATAACGGTTAGCGCAATGAAAATACAAATAATAAAGACAATTAAGAAGACAATACTAACAAACCGATATAACGTGGTTCACGACCCTTGTCGCTAGTCCACGACCCGATTCGTTCAAGGTGAATCACGCCTTAACCAATTCACTAATCTCTCCTTTGCACAAAGCTAGGTGGAGGTAACCTTTCTTACACAAGATCTCTCTTCTTACAATAAAATTGAAATAAGAGCAAGTAAGAAGAGTAGAAAAAGTTTAAGACACTTGGGAGTAATTTAGAGTTGAAGCATTTACCCCCCAAGATGACCTAAGGCTCCTTCTTATAGAGAAGAAGCCTTTCTTCCCGTTGGGCACCTAACAGTCGATTGATGGGGACATCAGTCGACTGCTGCTGTAGTCGTTGCCTTGCAACGGCTTCATCCACGTTGAATTTTAACCAACGGCTCCCACATCACCGATCGATCTCCATCGATCGATCTCCCATCACCGATCGATGGAGCCAAAATGAGTGGTCGACGAGATCACTCGACTTCCAAAGCTTCTGTGCCCGAAAGGTCGAAACCCTCGACATCAATCGACTGCCAACCCTTGGCAGTCGACTGGTGGAGCGATTAGTCGACTGTCATTCCTTGACAGTCGACTGTTCAGTCAGAAACCAGACTCGAATACCAGTCGAGTCTTTAGTCGACTTGGAGCAGTCGACTGTCATATCATGGCAGTCGACTGATGTCAGGAAAACTCATCCGACACTTAGTCATTAGGCCAAGTTCATCTAAGAGATATCCCGTCTCGGGTTACAATCTCTCACTCTTATCTTCCCTTAGAGTCCCTCGCCTTGAAGTTCTCTTCATCCGGCTACATCCCTCGGATGCACCAAGCGCACGACTTCGCAATGTCATCCTTCGCGTCTTGCCCTGAAGTTTACTTCCTTTGGCTTCACTCCAATGCTCCTCGTCCGGCGGTCCCTCAGATGCACTAAGCGCATGACTTCCGTAATGCTATCCTTCACCGACTCAAGGACCGAGTCATGAGATGGTGACTTGCCAATGCTTTCGCCATGTGTGAATTACTAAGTCCTGCACGACTTCAACACACATATCAAATCCATAATCAACCTAACTTAAACCCTTTGCCACACACATCAAAACACATCATTCATGGGTTGATTGCTCTAACAATCTCCCTCTTTTCGGCAATTTACCAAACACAGCTCTTAAAGTTCGAAATTGTCCAAAAAGCGTAGCATGGTTTTAGATTTACCAAATCGCGTACCTAATTCCCCTTTTACCCCTCCCGCCAAACAGACCTGCAATTTAATGATGAGAGAGAATTTTCATGCATCCGAGCCACTACTGGAAATTCCGAACCATCTAAACGTGGTGCTGGGAATTCAAATCCCAGCACCACCTTTTTTTTTATCTGATTTCTAATTTATATCGGTCTGATTTCTAAAATATTACTGTGAATACCTAATAAAACCTTGAATATCAGAAATTTTGGTCACGAATACACAGAGGTACACTACTCAAACTCAATGGACTTGGATTGGATCGAAAAAGAGGTGAATAAGACCATCAATGGGTTTTGACCGAAACCCATTGATGGACTTAGAGGAGTCCAAATTTCGAAATCTTGACTTAGACTGAAAGATCTTACAACATGAATTTTTGATATGTCGAGGAAACTTAGTTTTAATCCTCCTATCTCCCAATTTTAACTTGTGTCGAAAAAAAAATGGTACTGGAAGTTGAGAAACTGGTGGAAGATAGTGGTAGTGGTCGAATTCAATTCCAAAGACCATCAATGGTGCTAGGATTGGAATTCCCGACACGCGGTGGTGTCGAGATCCTCAACATCACGTGGTCTTTGGAAATTCCAATCGATAGCTGGTGCCGAAATTTCAATTCCAAAGACTACGTGTATTAAATCCCAAAGACCACCACGCTGTTTGAATTCCAATCGAACTACACGGTGGTGCCGAAAATTTCAATTAAAGACTGCAGTGGTGCAATTCTCAAAATTAATAAAGGTAATTTTATCAGATTATTTTATGATAAATTAAAAATATCAGATTATTTCCAGTACCACTCTGCTAATCTTTGTATTTCTTTCCGCTGTAAAGGTAATGAGTAGGAATTGCAAGGAGTTTAAATTTTATCAGATTATTTTATGATAAATTAAAAATATATAGCTTCTTTGATATTTAATTTTTTTATAAAAATTATAGAACACTTTTTTTTATTAGAATCATAAAAAAACGTTTGAAAAATACGATAAAAAAATATGATTCGATATGGATATTAAATAGTCTATTAATGTAGAAATCGAATTTGCTCCTTGTGGAAATTCGCATAAAAACATAAATATTTATTATATATAAATATTTATTTTTGATCTATATTATGTTGAATATTAATATTATAGCCTAACGCTGTAACTATACAACAATTTTAATTCATTTTTGCTTTAATTATATTTAAATAATTCAGCAGTTGACATAGGCATAAAAAAAAATGAGAATAATCAGGACTATTTCAATTTAAAAATGTTTTTTTAAGAAATAAAAATTGTCCTTTAATTATTTTTTTATTGTTTTTGTAAAGTTTATATGATTATGGCTTTTAGCTCCATAGGGAGCTATTTTTTTTTATTTAAAATTTCAACTTAATTAATTTTGAGGACGATTATTTTATTCATAGGTTTTTAATGAGATATTAAATAATTTATTGTCCGAATTGAAATTTACCACGCGGTGCCGAATTGGAATTTCAAAGACCACGCTGGTATTGCAGGATCCCGACACCATCTGGTATGGAATTCCAATCTCAAAGATACATGCCGTGGCCGAATTACGATCCAAGATTACAGCTGGTGCCGAATCGCAATTCCAACACCACTATCACTATCTTCCACCAGTTTCTCAACTTTCAATACCATTTTTTTTCGACACAAGTTAAAATTGGGAGATAGGAGGATTAAAACTAAGTTTCCTCGACATATCAAAAATTCATGGTGTAAGATCTTTCAGTTTATGTCAAGATTTTGAAATTTGGACTCCTCTAAGTCCATCAATGGGTTTCGGTCAAAACCCATTGATGGTCTTATTCACCTCTTTTTCGATCCAATCCAAGTCCATTGAGTTTGAGTAGTGTCCCTCTGTGTATTCGTGGCCAAAATTTCTGATATTCAAGGTTTTATTAGATATTCACAGTAATATTTTAGAAATCAGACCGATATAAATTAGAAATCAGATAAAAAAAAGGGTGGTGCTGGGATTTGAATTCCCAGCACCACGTTTAGATGGTTCGGAATTTCCAGTAGTGGCTCGGATGCATGAAAATTCTCTCTCATCATTAAATTGCAGGTTTGTTTGGCGGGAGGGGTAAAAGAGGAATTATGTACGCGATTTGGTAAATCTGAAACCATGCTACGCTTTTTGAACATTTTCGAACTTTAGGAGCTGTGTTTGGTAAATTGCCGCCCTCTTTTTGATGTGTGACAATCCGTTTAAGTTAGGTAAAACATTTAACCAAAATACATAAGGAATAAAACATGTAAAACATGGATATCAAACATTCCCCCTAAATACACGCAACTCCCCCTCAACCCATGCTAATTCTCCCCCTAGCATGATTAACTTAAATCCTCATATTCTCCCACTTTGACACCATCAAAAACATCTACCATATGCTAAATAAATATGACATCAAGTCTAGGAAAAGAAAATAACCAAAACCAAACTCAAAACTCCGATAAACAGAGTTAGTGTTTGCAGACAAGATACATCGATCAAATCAGAGAGGATCAATGGTCGCACCTAAAATTCAGAAATTCTGATTTTTTGAATGAACTTCATAAATGCACCAGAAATTATAGAAAATTTGAAAAATCGTGAAGTTTGGGAAACATATTTCTCATAAGTCCCTTTATCGGTGAAAAATTATTTTTCATGAAAATTCATTCTATTTTTGAAAATAAGGTAAAAACTCAAAAATTTGAAAATAACTAAATTTTGTATCAACTTTAAAGCTAGTTTTGCCTTGGAACCTTTTCAAAACATGAGCTTGCAGTTTATGAAACATGAAATGTTTTTAAGTCATTTAAAAAATCCAACTATGATCTATGGACAATATGTCCATTGATTAACATTTGCTTTCCCCATAGTTGGTCTATGATTAATATCATGACATGATACATGTAAATGATCATCTAAATGTCATAAGCATTAGTGGACATTTGTATCAACCTAACATCTCATGTGCAATTCTACCCATGGTTAAATATCTATATCTTAAAACACCCAACATGATCATAAAAATCACATATTATCAATCATGATCAAATATTTTCAATTATTGCATATCATGATCATAAAACCAAATATTATTATGATTCCATATTATGATCACCCAACACTCAATTCAAAAATTATCACCCTCATCATATCCTAAGTCACCCAATTAACATGATATAAGTTAAGTCCGATTTTGGTTGACTATCCTAGGGTTTTTCTAACTCTTAAGGATGGACTTAGGAACCTAATATAAGTTCTTTCCTATAGGGTTCACCAAGTACTCCTTTGGGATCCACTTTCTAGCTACCATGATGGTTTTTGCTTGACCCCTAGCAATTAGGCAATGATAGACCTTTTCATTTTTGGTCCCCTTATAGCCTAAACCTTTCTTATTGAAACTTGCCCTTTGGCTCCTAATTATCATGTTCAAAGTGTTAGAGTCTATGGTAAATTTTTCTAAGGCCTTAGTTAGAAAGTCTACCTTTTCCCTTAAAGCCTTATTTTCTTCAATACATGCATCATTGACATTAAAAGGTATATAATCATCATGTGAGCATGCATCACTAGTCATAGAAGAAAAAATATTATTATTAACATTTAAACATGTTTTTTCTAGCCTTTCTTCTAGGGCCTTAATGTCATTTTGCATGCATTTATTTTTCTTCTTAGCCCTAAATAAATCCCTAGTTAGGATTGAAATCATAAAAATAGTCTTTTTAAGGGAAAGATTTGTTACCATACTTTTCATATCTTCTTCCTCTGATTCCATTGAGGTTGAAGATGACACTCCTCCTTCACTTGAGCTCTCCTCACATGAACTTCTTTCTTCTTCCTCGGAGGAGGTGGAGTCTAGATCTTCTATTACCATTAAGGCAAGGCTTGTGAAGGCTTGATCTCCCTCTGATGAGGATGAAGGATCATCCCATGTTGCCTTGTGTGTCTTGGTCTTTCCTTTTTCTTTATTTTTCTTTTCATCTTCCTTCTTCTTGCTCCCCTTCTTCTTGTCCTCTTTCTTTCTCCTCTCTTCCTTGCTTTTGTTCAAGAGGGGACAATAATCTCTTATATGTCCCTCTCCTTGGCAATTGTAGCATATTATCTTCCTCTTTGGCCTTCTTCCCCTATCATGAGATTTATTAAATTTAAAATTCTTAAGTGCACATCTTACCTTTCTTACCATGTAGGCCTCTTCATTGCTATCCATTGATGGGGAAGATGATGATTCATCGGATGAAGACGGTGCAATCTCTTTCTTCTTCTTCTTTCCCTTGTCGGTCATTAGTGCTACTCCCCTTGGTGGCTTGATTGACTCTTCTACTACTCCTTCAAGCCTAGTCTCATGCAATTCCATGGTGGAGAAAAATTCCTCTAGAGTACTCACCTCCAGATTCTTGGAAATGTAGGAGTCCACAATGGAGCTCCATTTGGATGACTGAGGAAAGACATCTATGACCTTCATGATCATGTCTCTATTGGAGAGCTTCTCCCCTACACTTGTTAGACTATTAATAATCTCTTTAAAGCGTGAATGTAAAGAAGTTACGTTCTCCCCTTTATCGAGTTTGATATTGTTGAGTTAGGAGCGGAGGACATCTCTTCTTGCTAACTTAGCCTCAGATGTGCCTTCATGAAGCTCCACTAGCTTCTCCTACATCTCCTTAGCACTTGCAGACTCTCCAATCCGGTTGATCTCTTGTTGGGGGAGCATATTGAAGAGGTGGTGTTTCGCTTTTGAGTTTGCAAGGTGCTCCTCCCTTTGCTTCTTGGTCCATCGCGATTTCTCAATTGGTTCACCCTCTTCGTCCCCAGGTATCTCAAAATCGTTTTCCATTATAAGCATAATATCAAAATCGGTTTCAAAAAATACCTCCATTCTCTTCTTCCACCAAGAGAATTCGCCTTCGAATTTGGGTGGATGAATGTTGGAGCCGACCATTGTAGTTGATTGTAGCGACGGTGAGTCCAGTGACAATCTCTTCGCTCTGATACCACTTGTTGGAAGATCGGTGACCGACTAGAGGGGGGTGAATAGCCCTCTTCATGTAGACGATGGAACTTGATCGCTTAATTGTCTACAAATAACGGTTAGCGCAACGGAAATACAAATAATAAAGACAATAAAGAAGACAATGCTAACAAACCGATATAATGTGGTTCATGACCCTTGCCGCTTGTCACGCCCCGAGAGCATGCCGTGCCGAAAAGCAAACGGACGACATCTCCTGTAACGACCGGGCCCCTATTGGCCGACCTGACCCCTATTGGCGGAATTCGGCGACCCCTATTGGTCGACGACCGTCGCCCCTGTTGGCCCGTCGTTACTCACCTGGACTTCCCACCCCTGGAAGTGGGTTTTGCCTTCTCAGATCACTTGGTTGCGATTCATAAACTTTAGTACTTGGCACGGAGGTCTAGAGTTGAATCTGGGAAGGCAAAAACCACTTCGTGTGAACCAGTGAGTAACGACGGCCAACAGGGCGAGCGTCGCCAATAGGGGTCACCACCCGCCAACAGGAGTCGACGATACTCGGCCATAATAAAAGGTGCCTTTTTATTGTAACGACCGGGCCCCTATTGGCGGAATTCGACGACCCTTAATGGTCGACGACCGTCGCCCCTGTTGGCGGAATTCGGCGACCCCTATTGGTCGACGACCGTCGCCCCTGTTGGCCAGTCGTTACTCACCTGGTCTTCCCACCCCTGGAAGTGGGTTTTTGCCTTCCCCAGGATTCGAACTCTAGACCTCCAGGTTAAGTACTAAAGTTTATGAATCCTGGTAACCGTGATGATGTCACGCCCGAAGGAGACCTCGCGCATTTAAAATCCGACAACATTCTCAGACGGGTGACAATCCCAAATTTACATACAAGGCCTACACGGCCACATACATCGATCAACACGACCGGAATCCAAACAACACACGCAGAGTATAATTAGGCCTCAGGCCTTCAATCCAAGTAAATAACTAAACAATCTATCACATCTAAACCTACCCCTTCTGCTATCTGGGCAGGAATACTCAACTGAAATCCATCCAGAACAAAACTCCGAATAAAGTCCCTAAGGACACCAAAAATCCACAAATACAAATATCGAACTCCAATACCAAACATGTCCTCTAACCAAAATATCTAACCAAAATATCCAAACCATAGAAACAAATAACCAATCAAAACTTTCACGACGAGGGGGTTTGGCAGCTGGACTCTCCTGACAGCTTCATCCTGAAATAGATATAATTAACGGGGTGAGTTCAAAGAACTCTGCGGGTATAGTAGATATGCAAAGTAAGGTATAGCTAACAATAAAAATATCATGTCAGTACAGTCTCACATAAATAGGGTATGCAAGCAAGAAATACAAAATGACCGTACTTACTTGAATCTCCTACCCTGATATAGGAGCATGTACATAACTAGAAGTAATAAAGTCCTGACCATATATAAACATGTATCATGTATGCATGACAATCATATGCACATCCAAGGCATCAATACAAATGCAGCAAACACAATACAAATGCAATCTGTGCAAAGTGCATGCCGTGCCAATGACATGGTCACCCCTGACGCCAGTCAGCCGCCTCACACGCGATGGTGAAGCCGAGTGGGTAGGGCTATGACAACTGTGCACTCTGCCATCACTGCTCCTGAGTGACCGAGTGGACAGGATGCTGTCGGAGTACACCTATCCTCCTGCCCCAAACATAGTGGGGGAGCTAAGCTCTCATCTCCCGGTGTCATAGGCCAGAGGAGGGATCTCTGCCCGCTACCACGCTGCCTCATCGCTACCCATGAGCAGACCAGCGGAGCCTGACAGAGCAACTGCACACACCCTCCTGATGTACCACTAACCCATGAGTGGCAGTGTGTGCAGGCCATGTAACTGGATGCGGGCTCAACAATAATGGAACCCCGTCCAGCCAGCATGCAATCATGCAAAAATGGTGCATGATACTAAAGCATGTAAATCCTACTCAAAATACCTATCCGAATAATATGTACAATCAATATGTACATATCCAAAATCCAAGTAACTATGATCCAAATAAAACAGGAAACATATAATCATAACCTATCATATGCATGTTTCTAGTAGGCACAGAAAACATACTAGGCATATAAACATGAAAATTATTGAAAGCTATCCTAACTAGCATATCAACTTGACTTAATCTAAAAGTTAAGTCAAAATACCCGTCTGATAATATATCCGCAAAGAGAACCAGATCGTCACTACCGTGATCCTGCCTCGTGACCGAAACCTGCATAATGCATAACTATTGTTAAGCACAAAATACCATTCAACGACAAATCGAATACTTAATCGATTCCCTCCATAACCAATCAATCCAAAGTAAATCCATCAAATCCAAGCACACGACAACGTGCTAAATTACTACTATGTATCTCCAAGTAGACCCTCAACCCGTAGGTCACAAATTGTGATTAACTCCTCAATCCAAGATCATATTCTTACAATTAATCAAATCGAATCCTACATCGACCTCATATCCGATCCACTAGATTGATTTAATTATCCTATTCAACCTAATCAATCCTCCATACATAATTACAGAACCGAGCATAATTATGAATCCAACCTAACCCTAGGTGACATACACACAACTCAACCAATCCTTACCTCAAACCCGATCCAACACTTGGATCCCACAACTTGTCACCCACAATCCATTTACAGCCGTTAACAACTCACCTAACGATAAACTCACAGCCATAAGTTCTTATTCCCTTTACAAAGATCCGTTCGGATCGACAAGAAATCCAATGATTAGGTTATATGAAATTCACTGGCTGATTCACCAACTCATCCCTCAATCAAGAACTACGCCGACTATAACCATCCGTCCCAAAACCACTAACTCCAAACCCTAATCCTACTAATAGGAAAATCGACGGATTTACCTGAAATCAGATATGGCACAGGGGAAAATAACCCCAATCTATTCGCTACCCATAAACAAACCACTCCTATATCTATCCACCATTACCACAACACAACCACTCAAAAATCTAACAATTTTACAGCTAAAAGAGAGGCTAGCGAAATCTCTCGACAAGAATCCTTCCCAAATCTGCTCACTGAATTTCTTCTTCACGCTCTAGCACCCCACACGACGATCTTGCTTCCTGCCATCCCCTGTTCATCGGCAATCGACGCTCACTATCACTGTCCAAAATCACTGATCAAGCTCAAATAGGAAATCCACAGCTAGGACTTTCAATCTCGTCCAAGGAACAAGGAATCCGACTCCTACCTTGCTCCGGCGACCACCGGCAGGGATCGTAGCCTCCGCCCCAAATCGGCACGTAACGGCGACTAGGCTAGCAGCAGGCGCGGGCGGGGAGAAAGGAAGAGGAGCGGCGACGGCGCTCTTTGGCAGAGGAGGCCGGCGCGCACCGTCGGTGGCAGAGGAGGCCGGTGCGCACCATCGGTGGCAGAGGAGCCGGCGGAGATGCGTGCGCAGAGGAAGGCTGGGCCGAGCGAGGAGGCGGCGAAGCGAAGCGCTCGATCGTCGGAGGAGAAGGGATTGCCGGCAGAGAAGATGTCGCTCGAGAGAAAAACCGCAAGGGGGAAATCGGGCGCACGGGAAAAGAAAAAGGTTTTTTTTATTTAACTATACGTTAATAGAATTTATTAACCTCTCAATACAGATAAACCAAACAAGCCCTTTAAAAGCCTGTTTTTCTTATCCCCGTAAATACCTCGTACGAACTCCATTTAAATCCAAAAAAATTCCAGAAAAATTCCTAAAATTCCCTAAAATTCCTGAAAAATTTCCAGGATTATTTTCCTTAATGCCTTGGCCATTAAATTTAATATTTTAAATCTTCAGTATTTAACATTCTCCCCTACTAATAAAAATTTGGTCCCCAAATTTCCTACTCATATATTAGTACGAGATGTCCCAACAACCATCTCAAGCATCTGGAGACAAGTCACTCCTCAAGTGACTAAGTGGGGTTACTGATATCCCTTAACATTAAATCACACTTGCTTCTAGCAGCCCTTCCAAAGTATGAATAGTATCTTCATTTAGACCACCTATAATAAGTACCTTGCTGTACCAGAGTGGAGCTCGATATCCGTGACCTGTAAAAGACTATGCCATAATCCTAAGGTAAATCCTGAATCGCTATCGCATACAATACTCAAAGATACTCCATGAACTGTATATCTCCTCAATATAAAATTATCCAGCGATCCAACAAACTCATCGTATGGATCGAACGAAAATGAGCGGACTTAGCTAATCATACTAAGTCCTTTCCGAATTCAAAATAATCTCCCAACACTGTCCATCTCAGTACAGAACCTTGCTGATTATTAGTATTCCACCTTTACCAGTTGACACACTGATCACCAGACTGCCAAGTCAACTAAGTTCCGCATGTCGTTCCTCCATGGAGAACGTTTCAATACCTACTATTTTCTGAATACAATCCGATACATCTGCAACATATAAAACATATTGCAATCCTTTAGCAATACTTATCAAAATATCATGATAAAGCCTCGTGGCTCTCGGGGTAATGCAAAAGGCACTATCTGCAGGCAACGACATGCAACTTCCACGATCACTTATTCCGAACAGGTAGAGCAAGAGTATAACTCTATGGTAGATGCTCTCTATCATCCCAACAGGGATCTATCTGCTGTCCTGAATCAAAAGTAATTCCTCCTAAATCCGAATGCAACTATGTAACCCACTATTCTCCTCGAAAACGGAGAAATATTTTCTCTCAAAACAACCACTTGCCTAAAATCCATTCCATCGCATGCAATCTAAGGTATCAAAACTTTACTGACTAGTCTCCTCAGTTGCAACTATCCGTGTTCTAACAACTCTATGTTGCTACCTAGTAGCTAGCCAAAATCCCATGAGCATTCCGGCTCCTCCCCTCTACAAAGCAACATAATATCTGTTAAGTCTTCGTCATATATATGACAACCCATCTCGTAGTTCCTCATTTGACATAAACATGGGATACGTCTCGATCAACTAAATCAGAAACGCTCCATTCTTTGAAACATCACATCCGCATATAAATTAACCTTCCTTTCACACCAGAATAATTAAACAATACTGGCATAATAGTCAACCATCGTCTGAGCCCTTAAACTAGTTTTCCAAGCTTCAGACCAAGTAAATTTCATCACCAATCAGCGGTGTAGAACCACTAGAGCATCCTATCCATATCTATGATAATAATCAAATCAATACGTGAAAACCATCATCTACGATGGTCGAGTGCTCAACTTCAACTGCCACCTTCATAAATGATCCAATCGTGTCCAGAATACACGATTTCCTAAATCCCTGTACGACAAAGTCATCATAAGTCAAACAAGATAATCAAACCTCGTACAATTCATACCAAGTATGAAATTGTCACCACTATACACCTGCATCCTCTTTACTTTAGGCTGATGATATATCAATCATCCCTACGACTTTAATAATTGTATGACATCCTGTCACTACAATATCAACATACCTATCATAAATCAATCATAGAGTATACACAGGTGTCCTATAGTTGATCTAAATAGATCCTCAATCAACCATGAAGGATAATCATTTCCTTCTACCACTACCACATTCCATCATCGATAATAGTTGTATAACCTCAAAAGTTCATCTCTCTTTGTACAATGAGTTCCAGAGTTTCTCAAGAATTAAAATATTGGGACTATAAATATCCCATCCAACACCTCCTTTAATTGGAACTTAGATTCTTCCAATTCCCATAGTGTTAAGCAACACTGATACTAACTAAATTATCTCCTGGAAAAATCATCATTCTAACAAATACCTCTCGACATCATCAACCTTGCCAACTTTGAAAGACCGATCGATGATGGTAGCTAAGCAACTCGATTGGGCTCACAGCCAATTGAATGACATTGCCTTGAGTACATCACGAGCTTTAACAATCTTGTGCGCTTTACACTAGCCCTCAGCCAACGCACCACAAGTAAAAATATTAGCTCGTAAAAATAACATTACCTCAGTACCAAATAAATTATCTCACAGTAGGGGATCTTCGATATCGAAACTATTTTCAAAATCACTCCGATCGCCTACTCTACTTGCCTATACAGCGGCAAGCCTAGAAGTTCCTCTAACACTACATCTGATTACTCTCGAATTATACATGCATCCGAGAGACCTTCTTATATCATCATGTCACAAGCATAACCTCCAAGTTAATATCCAGATATTCACATCATATCAACCAAGTCAACTATAAAACAATTAAGTCAACTCTCTCACTATAATATAACATTTCCATCAATCAATCTCTAAACATCCAAAATCATTTTCATACCCCTCTTATAATCATCACAGTAATCATCTCAACATCTCACCTGTAGGTGGAAACACTATTAATCCACCTGATCCAAATATAGAAATCCATTTAATCCTATCTGTACATGTTTTAACCATAGATATTTGTAAACACCTGTACCTCTCAATATATCCTCAAGTAAGGTAAACTATAGTAATACCTCAATGATCAATCCTTCAATCATCTACAATTCCTTTCGAGTAAAGATGCAAACTCATCCAAGTTCTGCTCTTAATGGATTCTCTATTTCACAGTGACCCATAATAAGAATTTGGTAACTGTATGAATCTAGGTGTAACCTCTTCCTATCATGTTCTTCAAGAACCATACAACCAGCCTCATATCTCCACAAGTGCACAAACCACTTCTGATAGCGACATATATCTGAGGAGAAAACTTAAATCCATATTCCTGTTTTCCGCTGGGAAATGAGGTGTTTCATCAATCTTTCATTCCCGAGACAGAGCCTGGATCACCACCAAAATAAATTAAAATTCCAACTATCCTAATCCAAATGAATACCAATATATTGTGGGTGATTGAAAACAACTCAATCACTAATTTGAGCCGTTAAGTGGGGGTAAACTCTATAGTGAACTCCATTAACAATTGATCACTCAACTTAAGACTCAAGAATTCCTCAACAATGAGTCATACAAAATAACCTGGAGAAATGCTATCTCTCGAAAACATCCTGAACCCGTGATCCCGTAATGGGTTATTTTCTTAAAATTCTCCTACATATTCCACCAAGTAACAACTTGATCATTGCAATAGTAAGAAACTATCTCCACTCCTATATAAATACCAGTTAGGTACTTATCAGTACCTTCAATGTTATCAATCTAAGGCTCAAGCCGCTCAAGGATCAAAATCCCTATGGAACTTCGTAACTTAAACCTTCAAGGACTGTATCAACCATAGTTTACATTCCTTGTCCATTGCCCCACAGAGTAATAATCTGCCTAGCATAATCAGTGAAAATCTCTAACACTATAGTCCTTGATTTCCACAACCAATGTGACGACTTGACCCCTGCTTTTCTGCCTCGGTATCAGTCAGCTCTCAAAAAGGTAATGCATCTTTTCGTCACAGGTCCAAGACTCACAAACTGAACAAGTCATTTGTGGTCAACTCCATCTACGATTACAAATAGTGACCAACACACTTAAATGTTATTTCCTGTTATCCACTAAACACATAGTCAATCTAACCACGAGTATAAACACTACGGCAACTCCGGTTGGTCACCGTGGTGGGCGACCCCTACTACGAGTCTGCACATGAGTCACAACTCTATAGACCCTTCTGGCAACTCCTTAGCCAGAGATCTCACTGTCCTCTTGCGTGGTTACCCTGCACCACGTCTCGGTGCAGGAGCACGCGCACCTCATCTTATATCTGTTAAATTATTACATATGTTACTAGGACAGATATTACTAGAAGTAATAACATATAAAATTAATCATCATACCTATTTTGCCGCAGGAGAGGTTCCGTCGCCGCCAAATCCCCATATTGACCTCATCATAAATCCTTGAATTTCTGAAATATAAAAATCGTCGGAAATCCATACCAATCCAAAATTTTCCAAATTACCTCGTAAAACCTGCCAAACGTGGCGAACTCCGAAAAATCCAAAAACCCCTAGGAACTCGAAAACCTAGGCGCTCTGATACCAAATAAATTGTCACGCCCCGAAGGAGACCTCGTCAGACAAAAATCCGACAGCATCTCCCCTGTACGGGTGACAATCCCAAATTTACATACAAGACCTACACGGCCACATACATCGATCAACACGACCGGAATCCAAACAACACACGCAGAGTATAATTAGGCCTCAGACCTTCAATCCAAGTAAATAACTAAACAATCTATCACATCTAAACCTACCCCTTCTGCCATCTGGGCAGGAATACTCAACTGAAATCCATCCAGAACAAAACTCCGAATAAAGTCCCTAAGGACACCAAAAATCCACAAATACAAATATCGAACTCCAATACCAAACATGTCCTCTAACCAAAATATCCAAACCATAGAAACAAATAACCAATCAAAACTTTCACGACAAGGGGGTTTGGCAGATGGACTCTCCTGACAGCTTCATCCTGAAATAGATATAATCAACGGGGTGAGTTCAAAGAACTCTGCGTGTATAATAGATATGCAAAGTAAGGTATAGCTAACAATAAAAATATCATGTCAGTACAGTCTCACATAAATAGGGTATGCAAGTAAGAAATACAAAATGACCGTACTTACCTGAATCTCCTACCCTGATATAGGAGCATGTGCCTGACTAGAAGTAATAAAGTCCTGACCATATATAAACATGTATCCTGTATGCATGACAATCATATGCACATCCAAGGCATCAATACAAATGTGAAACACAATACAAATGAAATCTGTAAAGTGCATGCGTACAATGACATGAGTCACCCACGCGATCGGCCAGCCTCACATGCGATGGTGGCCAGGAGTGGGTAGGGCTATGACAATGCACTCTGCCATCATCGCTCTGGTGGCCGAGTGGACGAGGATCTTTGTCGTACACCTATCCTCTGCCCCCAAACATAGTGGGAGCTAAGCTCTCATCTCCGGTGTCATAGGCGGAGGAGGATCTGCCGCTACCACGCTGCCTCATCGCTACCCGTGGCGGACGGCGGGACAGAGCAACAGCGCACACACCCTCACGATGTACCACTAACCGCATGAGTGGCGGTGTATGCGAGCCATATAATGCGGGCTCAACAATAATGGAACCCCGTCCTGCAATGCAATCATGCAAAATGGTGCATGATACTAAAGCATGTAAATCCTACTCAAAATACCTATCCAATAATATATACAATCAATATGTACATATCCAAAATCCAAGTAACTATGATTCAAATAAAACAGGAAACATATAATCATAACCTATCATATGCATGTTTCTAGTAGGCACAGAAAACATACTAGGCATATAAACATGAAAATTATTGAAAGCTATCCTAACTAGCATATCAACTTGACTTAATCTAAAAGTTAAGTCAAAATACCCGTCTGATAATATATCCGCAAAGAGAACCAGATCGTCACTACCGTGATCCTGCCTCGTGACCGAAACCTGCATAATGCATAACTATTGTTAAGCACAAAATACCATTCAACGACAAATCGAATACTTAATCGATTCCCTCCATAACCAATCAATCCAAAGTAAATCCATCAAATCCAAGCTGCGACAGCGTGCTAAATTACTACTATGTATCTCCAAGTAGACCCTCAACCCGTAGGTCACAAATTGTGATTAACTCCTCAATCCAAGATCATATTCTTACAATTAATCAAATCGAATCCTACATCGACCTCATATCCGATCCACTAGATTGATTTAATTATCCTATTCAACCTAATCAATCCTCCATACATAATTACAGAACCGAGCATAATTATGAATCCAACCTAACCCTAGGTGACATACACACAACTCAACCAATCCTTACCTCAAACCCGATCCAACACTTGGATCCCACAACTTGTCACCCACAATCCATTTACAGCCGTTAACAACTCACCTAACGATAAACTCACAGCCATAAGTTCTTATTCCCTTTACAAAGATCCGTTCGGATCAACAAGAAATCCGATGATTAGGTTATATGAAATTCACTGGCTGATTCACCAACTCATCCCTCAATCAGTAACCACGTCGACTATAACCATCTGTCCAAAACCACTAACTCCAAACCCTAATCCTACTAATAGGAAAATCGACGGATTTACCTGAAATCAGATATGGCACAGGGGAAAATAACCCCAATCTATTCGCTGCCCATAAACAAACCACTCCTATATCTATCCACCATTACCACAACACAACCACTCAAAAATCTAACAATTTTACAGCTAAAAGAGAGGCTAGCTCAAACTTACCAGCCTTGGAAATCTCTCGGCAGTAATCCTTCCCAAATCTCTGTTCACCAGAATTTCTTGCTGCTGCCCTAGCACCCCACACGACGATCTTGCTTCCTGCCATCCCCTGTTCATCGGCAACCGGCGCTCACTATCACTGTCCAAAATCACTGATCAAGCTCAAATAGGAAATCCACAGCTAGGACTTTCAATCTCGTCCAAGGAACAAGGAATCCGACTCCTACCTTGCTCCGGCGACCACCGGCAGGGATCGCGACCTCGCCCCAAATCGGCCGCATGCGGCGACTAGGCTAGCGGCGTAGCGCGGCGGGGAGAAAGGAAGAGGCGGCAGCGCTCTTTGGCGAGAAGGCGGCCGCACCGTCGATGTGAGAGGAGGCCGGCGCGCACCATCGATGGCGAAGGAGCCGGAGATCGTGCAGAGGAAGGTTCTGGTGTCGAGCGAGGAGGCGGCTAGCCGGAACGCCGATCGTCGGAGGAGAAGGGATTGCCGGCAGAGAAGATGTCGCTCGAGAGAAAAACCGCAAGGGGGGAAATCGGGCGCCGGGAAAAGAAAAAATCGAGGGAAAGAAAAAGGTTTTTTTTTATTTAACTATACGTTAATAGAATTTATTAACCTCTCAATACAGATAAACCAAACAAGCCCTTTAAAAGCCTGTTTTTCTTATCCCCGTAAATACCTCGTACGAACTCCATTTAAATCTAGAAAAATTCCGGAAAAATTCCCTAAAATTCTTGAAAAATTTCCAGGATTATTTTCCTTAATGCCTTGGCCATTAAATTTAATATTTTAAATCTTCAGTATTTAACATCTCCCCTGTACGTGGCAACATTTCGGGTTAATACAAGGCCCGTAGGCCCACAATAACAACAACACATAAAAATATAACCAAACCACAACATAACAAACTAACTACAACAAATACACAGCGGAAAAAACACAACAACAATATAATCCCACACACATGCATACCGGTATGACTAACACCAAAACTAAGAACCACCGTAACAAAACCAGAAAGAAAGATACAACAACAATAGTACATCACGAAAACTCCAAATACACTACACCCATGCGGAAAGCCCAAAACGACTACCAGAGTCTCGGAGATGAGATGAGATGTCACCAATGGCTCCAAGCCACACGAAGACTTCTACATTACACTGGCGATGTAAAAACTCAGGGTCCGTGGTGGTGAGTAAAACTCAGCAGGTAATAGAAAAACATGTATATATATCAAATATCATATGTAATTCAAAAACATAATCTAGAGGTACAACAGGTATATCAGCATAGTATATAAATACAAACATATACCGTCTAACCAAATGAACAACATAAAATGTAGACATACCTGAAAGTCTGCTACGCTATTCTGATCCAACCTGAGCATATATCCAACATATATATAATAGGAAGAGTAATAACAACTCATAATCTACTCATGCTACAGGTCAAGGTATCTAATGGTCTGTCTAACACATATACAAGTATTCGACACAGCCGTAAAACAAATGCAAGAAGCATGCATGAATATGATATACAACCAAATGCAGCAAGCATAGTACAATCAAATGCAACATCACAATAAGCATATATATATATAGACTGCATCTATATATATATTAATCACAACCATCCATATATATATATATATATATATATATATGCAAAGCGCCATAAGATACGACAATGCAACATGCATGGTCATGCATGCGCACCCCTACTCGCTACCACGACCCCAGTGTGGCCTAGATGGCACGACATGACAACTGTCCCAACTCAACACCAACCACCGCTCTAGAGTGGTCGAGTGGGTAGTATAATCAAGTAACATATGAGCGTAAAGAGCTCGCTACACAACGGGGGTCCCTGCTGCTGGCCACTCCGACTGACACTACTAATGAGTAGTCGAGTACCACGCACCCAGGACAACTGCACGTAACTCCAACTGCCACCATCTATAGTGGTAGAGTGCGGCACAACAGATGCTCTGCCCTCACACCAGTTACTCCTCGGGGAGTAATCTAGGAGGCAAGATGATTGACGACTCTCTCAACTCCAAGGG
Organism: Wurfbainia villosa; assembly: GCA_025175895.1. Classification (NCBI taxonomy): domain Eukaryota; kingdom Viridiplantae; phylum Streptophyta; class Magnoliopsida; order Zingiberales; family Zingiberaceae; genus Wurfbainia; species Wurfbainia villosa. The sequence goes on along the minus strand of JAKLTH010000193.1, from coordinate 5,027,988 downwards.
AGACTATGTCGTCAGAATGCATGCAAATGACATGAACGTACTGTCACACGTATAGAAATCTACCATAGACTCTCTGTTCAACAGAGAGTCATACCCGTTTGATCAATACACTCTCTATCCTGTAGAGAGTTGTACTCGTCTGATCGACGAACTCTCTATCCTGTAGAGAGTCATACTCAACTGATCATAACTCTCTATCCAATAGAGAGTCGTACTCAACTGATCAACGCACTCTCTATCCTGTAGAGAGTCATACTCGACTGATCATAACACGCTGGGACCACCGGTCCGTAGCGACACACTAATCACCATTCACCTAACCATTACACAACTCATGGTTGGTAATAAGTATGCAACATACGGGTATTGGAAATAAATCATATATTTAGGACATTACTTACCCACGGATGACCCTTTTACCAATTTATAAATTGGGTCATCACCCATACTCTAACATCTACACCCTACTAAACAACTAGGCTTATTTACGTCACATCTATAACCCTAAATCATAATAAAGGGAATGTGATATCAACCTTTGAGTAAATATAGACAACAACAAGTTCAAGCATAAGATAATAAGAGCAGGGTCAAGGTAACATGATCATATAAGATGATCATGCATCTAAATCTGTATGCATTAAAACTACCTGACCAGGGTAGGAATTACCCACATTCTAAGAAGCTCATAGTAATATCTTCACGGTTGCGGTCCTGTCTCGTATCCATGTCCTAGTTTCAAATCTATGGTAAGAGCTTCTTGATCCAAATTCAAATATCCCCTCCAAATCTCACAGCTGTAAACAACTCCAATATCACAGCCATACATGTAGCATACAAAACATGATAAAATCATGGATAAACATAAACCTTACCTCAACCTCTTCATAATTTGCTTAGGGAGTCCGGTCTCAATTTAATCCAAATAAATCAATCATCACCACACAATGAACGGGTACTATCATCACTACGTAATTATAGCACATCCAGATCAGTTTACTAAACAAAACTGATACACAACCATGAACAACCAAATCTATACTTACCTCGCATCGTTCCACTTTCCTCACAATGAATCCAGAAGTAAATCCATTGTCAAAACCTGTAATCACATACAGTTCATCACCCACCTTATACTGATAAAAAAAAAAATCATAACTACACATACCTTTAGTTGATTCAATCTCCCTCAACTTATCTGGAAGACGAACCCGTTATCGAAACACCCAACTTCTTGATTCACTCCTGGGAATATGTTCTAAACCCATCAATTGAACTGTAAGCACAAACCACAACTTAATAATCCCAAACAAGTATAGTACTTAAGCTTACCTATCCTCATTCCATCACCCACTGTGGATCGAAACCAAATCGAGCAGAATCGGAACCCTCCCCCCTCAAATCTGAACTTACCAAATATTGTTTCAACTGTCCACAGCAATTCTGAAACAACATCCTACTGTTGTGGCAAAGCCAAGTACCAAGAGGATGTCCACGACGCCGAAAGGAACAACGGAATTGTAGCCTGTCATAGCACAGCCGAGAGTTGGTTGTGATGCCCGCGGTGGATCGCAAAGGAGCTCGACATCGAAGAGGAGGGGAACAACCAATCGCGATCTGAGCTCGCGACAAAAAAATGAAATGGCGGCAGTGACCGATCCCGCGACTAGAGAAGGGATCGAGCGGCACCGACGTGGCTATTGGCACACCGTGGTCGGCGATGATCGTTGGGCTCATGACGAAGAAATCCAGAGGAAGAAGTTACGGCTTGAGCTCCGGCAGCGTTGGCTCACCTCGATCAGTCGCGTTGTGCAAGCCGAAGAGCCGACGACGATCCAAATAGGCGATGACCACCACAAGATCAGAGGAACTCCAGGAAGGTCGAGTGCCGAGGTTGCCCATGGTGGCCGGAGCTAATCGGCTGGCGGCGAAGATGGGCAACCGTGCGAGCTCGCTCGGGCAGCGTCGTTGAAGGGGGAAAAGGAATCGCACGATGGAGGAAGAGAAAAGATTCGTTCGAAAAAAGGGAGCGGCGGAAATTAAAAGGAAGAAGGGGAAAAGCTGCGTCGGAGAAAAATAACCGTCCAACATTTATAACATATTAATTTCCTCAAGAGCAGATAGTCTAAACAGACTTTACAAAAGCCTATCTGCTTTATTCCCATGAAATTGTTAGTAATATATGAGAGGTGTCCTAAGGCAATCGCCTTATGATCGTATCATTTATTTGATAAATGAAGATTCACTATTTGAGTGTACATGTTTTCATGTATTTGATTGGATCTTAAACTCATTTACTGAATGTCCGCGATACGATTCACAGCATGAGAGAATTTGTGATTGGATCACAACTAGTGAGTATCTCTACATGTGTAATTGTGATGTATCGGAATTATCCCTAGTCGATGAATTGATGGAATTGGACACCATCAATTCTGTCGAGACTAGCACGAGGTATACTCCTTGGTGTATCCAAGCAGCTGATTCTCACTGGCTGGAGACATTGTGATTGTCCAGAGTTAATCGTGGATGCTAGTTATGGTAACTAGTTCATTGGAGTGACCAGCCGTAAGACTTCATATGGTTCTCTGCATATATAGATATGTCAATGAAGTTCTTACTGTAGCTTAAGTGCGATGTTCCTTTGACTTGCGGTATTCAAGTCATCTTGATCATAAAGACTTATGCTTTGACATCTTAAGCAAGCATCTCTGAGGAGATGTGGACCCGGGATGATTGAGTATAAGTCGAAGTGATCGAAGGTGTTTGAATAGCCTATAAAGGATTCATCACTCCTTGCGAGGAGATGTATACCCATGGCCTCTCGTCGGATTGTTACTAAAGTCTTTGGCCAAAATATTACATGTTTAGAGTAAGGTACTCTTCGATACATGTAAAATACGGATTTTTTTTTAATATGGATTAACCCTTTAATTAAGTGGGGTTAATTAGTGGATTAAATTGGGCTCAATAAGTGGACTTATTGGGTTTGGGGTTGTATTGGGCTTGGGCTAAAGAAATGGGCTTGAATCCATTGGGCTAAGGAAATGGGCTTGAATCCATTGGGCTGAAGAAATGGGCTTGAATAGAATTGAGTTAAATCAGATTGGGTTTGAATCGGTTCGATCGAATCAAACACCGAAACCACCCATATAAGTCGATCGTGATTCTGTTTTCCCATCGCGATCGCTGTTTTCCTCCCTTCCTCGTGAGTTCTCGCGATCTCCTTCTTCTCCGAGCGATCCTGCCGCCCGATCTCAGCTCGTCGGTGTCCTGGGGATGGAAGCTTGGCCACGCCGCCGCAGCCTTCCCGATCGCACGCGACGCCGTCGATGCCTGTAGCCGTTCCTCTAGATGTTGTGGTCACCACGTATGCCGATCGTCGCCAGAGGGGATCTCTGATTTCGAGTTCCCGAGCTCGATTTCCGGTGAAGAGTCCTCGCTGGGAGCTAGGGGTCAGCAGTGAGTCAATCTGGTTTTCACCGTGAGTCGAGCCGCTACGCCGCCGCCAACCTTTCATCCGCCGTTGTCGACCCTTATTCGAGAGGCCAACTCGACGGCCTTCATCGGTGAAGCTTCGGTCGACGCCGCCTTTCGTCGCAGATCGCGAGGATGGTCCACCGCCGCCGAACTCAACCACCGTCCGTTGATATCTATGCCGAGGACGAGGGAAGCCGGATCGACTCCATGGATGTCGCAGCTGGCGATCGTCGTAGCGACCAGTGAGGGTTGGAGTTGATCATCTGCGGTGTTTTTCTGATCTAGGTTACAGTCACTTCCATCGGCAGCTTAGTTCCCCTGTTCGTTGATAGCCTGCCCTACATTTGCAACCAGCAGTTTGGTTATTGTGACAGCGTCGATGGATATGATGTGATCAATTGTCTTGTGTTGCAACCAGTGATCTGTAGTCCCTGTGTTTCGAGGCTTGGCTCTGTGAATGTCTTGTGGTTGTGGGCATTCTACGCGAGGTTGTCAGTAATAGAGAAGGAATACCACCATTGTAGTTCAGTGGTTGAAGTGCAGATCCATGAATCGTCAACTTATTCGGACATCTTATTGTTGGAGATCGACAGTGGATTTGGTTTCTAGATAGCGTAGTGCATGTGGGAACTACACCAGGTAAGTGTAGATTTTGGAATACTAGTTTCACAATGGATTTATTATTGGTATGATGAAATGTGATTAATTGTTCAGATTGGATGTTGCTAAGTGGGTCAAGAAGCAGTATAGAGAAAGCTCAATTTGGTAAGTTTCAATTTGGATTTAGCTAATTGTATCATAGAAGAGTTATCTATATGATTGATTAATTGGGGTGAATCTATGATAACTGTCTAGACTTAATATGGGTATTATGGAATGTGGTATTTGATTTGCAGTGTGTTTAAAACTGGTATAGTTGTATAGCTGCAATTAGAGGAAGAGGATGATCTGAGTTATGTTTTGCCTTAATTCGATCATTAGATTTGTGATAGTACTTAATTGTATCCTATTGTTACAGGACGTTGATGGTGATGGATACATGAACGTGGAGATGGATAGCACGGATTATGTATCAGGTGGGTAATATCTACCTGGTCCGGTAGTTTTGATCAAATTCTAGCGCATGATCTTGGATTTATGTTTATACCTGTTTACCTTAAATCCACTCTTATTTAATCATATGCTTGTACTGCCTTGACCTTTGAGATATAAACTCTGGTACTTCATTGATTATCTAGCTCGGATAGGAACTATAAACCCTATTATGTATTAGCTGATGGATGTTCAGTAAGTACAGGTGGTTAGGGTTATCTTTGTGACCTCAGATTGGGTTACTGTGTTACATCACTAGGGTTAGGTGATGAATTGAGTTATGGAGTCGATCGTTGTATCGTACACATATTAGTTGTGCATCTATGGTGGATTTAGTTGTCTGTGCATAGATAAATGTGTGTGGTTGTCAGTATGTGGTTACGGACTAGAGGTCCTAGCATGATTGTATATCCATTATGGATCGTATATCTGTGTATGATTATATGGATGGTCGATAGTATCTCGCTACTGACTAGAGGTCTTAGCGTGGTTGACTGTCAGATGAGTATGACTCTTTGTACGATAGAGAGAGTCTTATGGATTGTAGTCCTTGCATAGTTGACTTTTGGTTGACCAGGACTCCCTGTGGGATAGGGAGTGTGGCGAGGATACATATATGGAGCTATGCATCATTACATTGCATGCATGCTGTTGACTGAGTCTCCCTTATGGATGAGACGGGTCGTCAGTCATCCTGCCTCCCCGGCCACTCGGGGTAGTGGTAGCAGGGTTGAGGGCAGAGCATTGGATGTGCCGTACTCGGCCACTATGGATGGTGGTAGCTGGAGATGCGCACCTGGCCACTGTGCAGAGTGGTGTTAACACTCGCCCACTATAGACGGTGTTTGTGTGACATACAGTTGTCCTGTGTGCGGCGTTTGTCTACTCATGAGTAGGGACAGTGTGGCTTGCAGTAGGGGCCCCTAGGAGTAGTTAGCTTTTTACGCTTATACGCTACTCAGTCATACTACCCAACTCGGTCACTCGAGAGTGGTGGCAGCTGGAGTCGGGCTAGTTGTCATTTGTCGTGCCACCCTGGCCACTCTGGGGTCGTGGTTGGATGGGTCCGCAGACAGTGACCATGCATATGCATTGTTGATATATATGTATGCATGTATTTGATATATGTTTTACATATGCCTGTGAGATGCTGCATTTGATTGAGCTATGATTGTTGCACCTGCTTGTACATCATGATACATGCCATTTGCATTTTAGTTACTGCTATGTGTTGAGCATGATACATGCGTTGATTCAGACTGTTATATGCATTTGATTAGCATCATGTCATTGTGTGGTACGGACTGGGTTGTTATTACAGGTGATCATATACTGTTCATATGTTGGAGTATTGGTCAGGTATGGGATTGACCTGATACATTATATGGGTTATGTTATTGTATATCTGTCAGGATGATATAGCTTATGGTGTTGCAGACCGTCAGGTACGTTGGTACATTACTTTATGTTCAGTTGATCAGTTTAGTATATACATTGAGTATGACTTTGCTGTAGTTACTTGTTATTAGATTTGGATATGACTGTATGTCTATTGGACTCATGTTGTATACCTGTAGATCTTCACATGTATACTTGTAGATCTATCCTTATATGTTGTTCATGCACTTTCTACATATTACCCCTGAGTTTATACTCACCACCCCGGGACCCTGGGCTTCCTGTCGCCCAGATAACAGGTAGAAGATTCCTTGGACGTTCGGAGCTCTGCCAGCTGATCCCATCTCACACCGGACGGATGGATATTTAATTCGCATTGTTGTATCTGTGAGGATTATCGTTTTGTGGTTTTAGCCTGTATGGTTTCCGTATCTGTGATATACAGACGTGTTGTATGTATTTGGCTTTCGATGTGGCTTCTATTATGTTTCTTGTTGTGTCAAGTCACTCCGGAGTGCACAGTTGGGTCATTGTATATTGTTTTATCTGTTGTATGTTTCCGCTGTGTTTGATATGTTGATATGATATGGCTTTTATACTCTCGGGGCGTGACAATTTTATTGGTATCAGAGCCCTAGGTTGCGAAGTCCACTTTCGGATTTGATTTCGTTCGGACATCGAGTTTTGCTTTACTCGATTTTGGTTTGTGAGTTCTGGTATTTGGCTGTTGCGGACATCTCCGAGCTACAAGGTTAAGGTATGTTAATTGTTATTCCATATCCTTCTATTGGTTATGCATTTAGTTGCTTATAACATGGATGACTTGTAGGATATTGGTTAGTATTCGTAACCGTGGTTTGAGTTTGACCACGGGAACGATATGTTGAGGTTATTAGATATGTACCTGCTATCGAAAAGGTAATTACCTTTGAGAGCCGACTGATACCGAGTCGGAAAGCTGGGGTTAGGTAGTCACATCTCTTGTGGAGATCAAGGATTACAGTCCTAAGATTTTCACTAATTATGTTAGTCAGATCATTACCTATGGGGTAATAGACTAAGCGAGTATACTATTCTTTGGTCAGATAGTAGAAAATTAGTGGATGATATTCATGGGGATTTTGATCCCCGGACTGGTCGTTCTAGGCTGTATAATATTGGGAGTACTTTTGGAGTACTTGACTCGGGTTATACGAAAATAGTAGTGTTAGTTGAATACCATTATTCGGATTTAGCCGGTACTTGGTGGAAGAGATAGAAAGTAACCTACGGGAAATAATGTATCACTTGGTCACAGTGCGGTGATGTTGTGAGATAGTATTTCCCCACGTCATCTTCTTTGACTCATTGTCAGGGAGTTCTTGGGCATCGAGGAGGGTGATCGTTTGGTAACGAAGGTACCATGCAGAGTCGCTAGACTTGCGAGGGTTACGACCACCTAATAACTCGAGAATGTGATCGACATGTCTTAAGCCACCCACGGGTTATCGGTTGACATCTTGATCAGGATGTTTGGATCTCCTACTAGATCCTACCGGAAGTCCCTAGACTGAGTCATGTGTATAGAAATGACTCCGTAGCAAGTGTTTTAAAGAATTGGAGATTTGATAAGCAGATATTGCAAGTCAAATTATTGGAATTGGAAGTCTCCGAATGTTTGACAAAAGGAGCAAGATTAAAGTCGCGAGTCGCGAGCGACTATTGGAGAGTTTTCCGATCATAGAAGACCGATTGCAGATTGTCAGCAGCTTCTCATGTTTATCAGCAAACTCAGAGGAAAGACTCCGAAAGGAGATTATGTGTGTGCAGTGCGGGTTACGACGAGACACAGAGCCAGATTATCCGATGAACCATTGTATACAGTTTACTATAAGGGTATCTACGAGGAAGTATGTACTTTGAAGACTCGGTGGAAGACTATGGATGATGCTTTCGAGACGATCCTTCAAAAAATTTGAGATCATGAGAGAAGAATGGATTATCCCATCGTGATGATCTACTACCTCGGATATAGTTGGAGTTCTTTGATACTTTCATCGGAAGAAGTAAGTTACTCATCGATGTCTGAGGACATCTCGGAAAGATTTAGACATTCAGACAACGATTACCTTCGACAGCAATATCGTTACCTTCGAGCGTAGTTATGATTTGTTCATAGGAGAGAGTATATGCGAATGGTCGATCTATGCAGATTCTTGATTGCCTATACCTTTCGCAGAGTTGGAGCGTGCTACGATGTTGACAGTTCTTCAGTATTGTACCGCCGGATGTATACTCTTTGCTAGTACAACAGTGTTTACCATCTCCATTGCAGTTGTTTCAGTTGTACCTCAGTTCCAGCAGTTGATTTCAGTTCCTCCATGATAGTCTTTGCATCTACATGAGCTCGGTAGTCGAGCGGATGTTGGACAAGTTTACATGATTACTCGAGAAAAGTATAGAAGAGAAGGATCGGTCCTTGAGTATTACTTTAGGTTATCCTATTTGCAGATATATCGAGAGATACTGGTAGTTTACAGGTATCTTTGTCTAGAATATTCTTGGATAGGGTTCGAAGGGTTCCTATCGACTTGTGGGTTGGTGATTTTCTCTACCGTCAGGTGAGATGTTGATCAACAATCAAGAAGTCAAGGGATACCCTTAGCCTTTGCTAGACATACCTCCACTATAGACATATCTTTACGGATAGTTAAATGACTGAGAATGAGGGTATAATTGGTAAGACTATTGGATATAGATTCGGAGGAACTCCCGGGCTTGTCATTGCATGGGCAAGTGGAGTAAGCGATTGAGGTGATTTCGGGAATAGTCCTGATATTGAGGACCTCATACCGGGAGATGATTTTTATTGGTATCAGTGTTGCTAAACACTGTGGTAATTGGAAGAACGTAAGTTGCGATTATAGGAGGTGTTGGATGGGATATTTATCCATTTCAGTATTCCTTCTAGAGAATTTTCGAAACTCTTCGTTAAAAGAGAGATATACCTTTGAGGTTATGTATTGATTATCGATGATTGGAATGCAGTAGTTGAGAATGAGTATCCTTCGTTAGGGATAGGTGATTTATTTAGATCAGCTAAATGACACCTGTGTATATCCTAGGGTTGGTCTACGATTGGAGGTTTGATATTGTAGTGACCTAGTGTCATACAATTATCATTGTCGGTGTGATGATTGAGCTATCATTAGCGTAAAGTAAAAGGATTCAGGTGTATAAAGCTGATTGATAATGTTGTTAGACTTATCGACGATTTAGTCGTTCATGGAATTGAGGAATCAAGTACTCTTGGAGTATTTGTGATCGATTGTCATCATATCCGTGGATGATATATTTTTGGGATATATTCACGATCTTAAGGGAAGTTATGTTTCCCTAGATTGATTTGGTATTTACCATAGATGAGGATAGGATGTTCTAGCGATACTATATCGCCGACTTGTTGGACCAAGAAGGTGATGGAAATCACCTGGTCGGAAGTTGGGAAGCTAGGTTTCAAGGCCTAGAAGGTGACTGACTTTTGGGTCAGTGTTAGTTAATCCGTCCGATATGGATGGAAGGGTATTGCACACAGATGCATCATTTCAGGGATTGGAGCGATCCCGATGCAGTTGAATGAGACGTATATTATGTGTACGCTAGTTGAGAAACTAGCGAGATTAGTCATTGTAGTCTACCAGTTACTTTCAATTTTGGTGTGACAGAATGAATTTTGGATATTAGATTAATTTCTCTTGCGAGAATAAATCTCTGTCTCTGAAAAGGATAATCGTTCCTAGAGTTGCATTCGCTTTAGGAAGAGTTGTTTCAGGATACTCTGCATTCGAGAGTGATGATTTATTCGGAGTGTATCCGAAAATAATGAGTATTGGGACGTTCCTGTTGGTGGAACGAGATATGGGATATGGTTGATCTCGTAATTTGAGGTTGGGTGTGCCAATAAGCAAAGGTGGAATATTAGTGACCTGTAGGGTTACATACCGTGATGAAGTGGGAGCCTAGTACGTTAGACTGTGTTGGGAGATTATCTAGAATTCGGAAAGGACTTGATAGGATTTGGGTAGTCGATGATCGATTAGCTAGGTCCGCTCATTTTCTTCCGAGTCGTAAGATGGATTTCGTTGGATCGCTTGATGGAATTATGTCCATGGAGTATCCTTGAATATCATTTCTGATAGTGATTCATGATTCACCATACGATTCTGACAAAGTTTCCCATCGGTTACGGGTATAAAACTCCACTCTGGTACAGTTATTGACCTCTTAATAGGTTGGTTGAGAGCGTATAAGAGCTGGAATATAATATTAGAGCTTAGTATCCCACTTAGTCACTGGAGATGTGTGACTTTCCTCCGGATACTTGAGATGATTAATGTGACATCTCGCTTGTACATGAGTCGAAAATTTGGGGACCAAATTTTTATAAGTGGGGGAGAATGTAAAATACGGAAAAAAAAAATTTAATATGGATTAACCCTTTAATTAAGTGGGGTTAATTAGTGGATTAAATTGGGCTCAATAAGTGGACTTATTGGGTTTGGGGCTGTATTGGGCTTGGGCTAAAGAAATGGGCTTGAATCCATTGGGCTAAGGAAATGGGCTTGAATCCATTGGGATGAAGAAATGAGCTTGAATCGAATTGGGTTAAATCAGATTGGGTTTGAATCGGTTCGATCGAATCAAACACCGAAACCACCCATATAAGTCGATCGTGATTCTGTTTTCCCATCGTGATCGCTGTTTTCCTCCCTTCCTCGTGGTTCTCGCGAACTCCTTCTTCTCCGAGCGATCCTGCCGCCCAGATAACAGGTAGAAGATTCCTTGGACGTTCGGAGCTCTGCCAGCTGATCCCATCTCACACCTGACGGATGGATATTTAATCCGCATTGTTGTATTTGTGTTGATTGTCGTTTTGTGGTTTTAGCCTGTATGGTTTCCGTATCTGTGATATACAGACGTGTTGTATGTATTTGGCTTTCGATGTGGCTTCTATTATGTTTCTTGTTGTGTCAAGTCACTCCGGAGTCACAGTTAGGTCATTGTATATTATTTTATCTGTTGTATATTTTCGCTGTGTTTGATATGTTGATATCTTTATATATTGTGTTGTTGTTGTGGGCCTACGGGCCTTGTATTAACCCGATATGTTGCCACGTACAGGGGAGATGTCGTCCGTTTACTTTTCGGCACGACATACTCTCGGGGCGTGACAATACATGTGCAGTAACTAGAATCCGTAGGACAAGGAAATGATACTTGGGCTAGGTGTGACGTAGTCAGCCTAGTGGGGACTGACACTATAGACCATGTCCTGAACCAAGTGGGTATAAGATGAGTGAAGGGAATGGGGCACATTCGAGTTCATGAAGGATTTGTAAATAGTTCTGGATCAACCGTTGATCTTTTCGGTTAATTGGGGATCATGATGTACTACTAGGTGCCACTCATGATCGTTCTATAATTAATGGTTAATTATAGACGACCAACATAAACCGAGAACCTATTTGGTCACACGCACAACGAGCGTAATCCGAAGGATTTAAAACGAGCTTGAGAATGAGATTCTCAGACCGAGAGAAACTAGGTTTGGTTAGACCAAACAAGAAGCGAGCATGAAATCGTTTCAGTCGCAATGGAAGCGTGGATGGGCCGTGTCTTATGAAGACATAATGGATGAACCAAAATGGTTTGGTTCTAATCCAATGGAGGAGAATAAACCAAAGGGTTTGGTTTATTTTAAACGAATGAACCAAAAGTTGGTTCGGTTCATTTTAACTTAAAATAAACCATCATTGTTTGGTTTATTTTAACTTATATTAATGGAGCGGGTTAACGGGCCTTATGGTTATGATCCAATAACCATTAAGAGAATTAGTTCTCTATAAAAGAGGGCTTAAGGTGTTGTTAAGCCCTAACCTAGTTTTGGCCGCCCACCTCTCCCTCCTCTCCTTGGTGATTTCGGCGCCAACACCTCCTCTTGCCGCCGCCCACCACCAAGCTCCCTTTGCCGGCGTCCAGAAGGTGCTAACCTTCCCTCTTGCCGGCGTCGAGCTATTGCCGGAGGAGCTCCGGTGATCTCCCTTGGGTTCGGTAATAAGGTGAGCCTCCACCTTTTCCTTTTGGCCGACCCCTACTCCTCCACCAAAGCTGTCCAGTTTTCTGGAAAGCTTGTTTCCCTCACGTCGGAGCGTTGTTTGGATGACGTTTGGAGCTCCGACAGCGGTAGCCTTGCCGGGGATTCGATCTCCGGTAATCCTCATAGGTGGAGGACGAAGGATTCATCAAACGGTTGACGAATACCTCTCCGGAGAAGCGAGTTTTGAGGACTCGTCTTTGGATCCGAATTTGGATTTGGATCGTGATCCTCTCTCGATCACGTCGTCTTCAACACGAGGCTAGTAACCCGTACGAATATGAGGCTCGTGACTTAGTGAATTCATCCCGAAGATACTCGGCGTGGATACGGATAGAGACGATTCTAGCGAGGATCGTTCCGGTTGATGCCGTTCCCGCTACACATGATACTAAAGGTATACGTAGTTAAATTTCCTTTTATTGCAAAATTTAAATTTATGGTTATGTCTACACATGTTGTACTATGCATGCGTGTGATGTGTGTATTGTAATAAATGTAGATTTATTATTTTTATTTCTTCCGCTATGCACATGTTTACGAAACATGTTCGAACACACACTCGCCGCGGTGCCGGAAACCCAACAGTGGTATCAGAGCCCAGGTTGTGTTTCGACATAATCGTAAAATGGTTTTGCGATAGTCATAATGATATTTCTGGAAATTTTCTACTTTTGAAAAAGTTAGAAGTATTTATGGAAAATTTTCAATTTTGGAAAGTCTAAAAGTATTTATGGAAATCTTCCACTTTTGGAAAGTTGGAAGTATTTATGGAAATTGATATTTTCCATAAATAAAATATTTGATTAGATTTTAGAAATTTGTTTCCTAATTTAATCATGATTTGATTTGGGAAATCAAATCTTAAAATATTTTATTTCCTTAAATAGTTTTGATGATTTAGGAAATTAGTTTCCTAAATTGACTTTCCTTAATCAACTATTTCCATAAATAAAATATGTGATTAGATTTGGAAATTTGTTTCCTAATTTAATCATGATTTGATTTGGAGAATCAAATCTTAAACATATTTTATTTCCATAAATAGTTATGACATATAAGGAAATTATATACATGACATAATTGTATGCCATGTAATTGCATTAGATGCATATCATTATGCCATGCGTGTCGTGACATATAGATGTATGTCATGTATGTCATGCCATGTAGATAATAGTTATTTGCATGCAAAGAGGATGAGACATAAAAACCCTTACTCAATATTAAAACCTACACCTTCCATTAATATGGTTAGAACCAGAGTTCCGTTTCTTGTTTGGGTTGTTGGACTCTCTCCAAGCCCGGCTCGAACCCGAACATGTTCAAACCATGGAATAGTTTAATACTAATATGGTAAGAGTCAGAGGTCAATCGTTAGCTTTGGTTGTTGGACTCTCTCCAAGCCGGGCTAATTGGTTGAATGCGCTCTAACCATATTAAAACTATTTCTCGATTAATGGGTTGGCTTTAACCTAGAGCATCGGCTTGTTGGACTCTCTCCAAGGTCGATGTAAAGGGAGGTGAAGTTGGGTGTTATGCATATGATGCATACTTGTTAATGTGTTAACAACCCGATGTATGTGTGAACATTCAATAAGTTGATAGCACATTGTGATAGTTGCATATACGTGATATGCAATCGGTATAGTTGATACCTACCGTCGTAGTTATGAATGGCTTGTTGGACTCTCTCCAAGGTTGTTCATATTTATGATGGATATCAGCCCATTCGGAGATCGACCTACGATCTCCCGAAGTGATTTTGGGGTTTTTGAAATTCGAAAAATGAATGGGATTTATAAATGTATATTGATGCATTTTAAAATTATTTTCTCATATATGCTCGTTTTGTATTTCTAGGTCAATCGATTGATCATGACGTCTTTGAATTTGCGCACTATTTTGGATTCAAACAAACTAACTGGGCCTAACTTCCTGGACTGGCTTAGAAACCTGAGAATTGTTCTCAAGGCAGAAAAGCTTGTGTATGTCCTCGAAGCGCCTCTTCCCGCTCGTCCTAGTGACAATGCAACTCTGGACCAATTGTTGGCCTATCAGAAACATGTGAATGATTCTGAAATGGTGAGTTGCATCATGCTAGCCACGATGGTACCTGAGCTGCGGAAGCAGCATGAGCATATGGATGCTTATACCATAGTCTTTCATCTTTATGAGTTGGTTGATGAGCAAGTGAGATTCGAAAGGTTCGAAGTCTCCAAGCTCCTCTTCACCTCTGAGATGCAAGAAGGTTCATCTATGGTACTGCTCAACATGCTGAAGACTGTGGAGCCTTCTGAGAAGCATGAGCAGGGGACGGTGCTGTTAGTTGATTTCTCGAAGAAAGGTTCTAAGAGGAAGTCAAAGGAACAACAAAAGGGAAAGAAGAGAAGGGCTAAGAAGGTAGAACTAGCACAAAAGGAAACTTGCCATCATTATGGCAAGGAGGGCCATTGGCGAAGAAATTGCAAGATTTATCTTGAGTTCGTGAAGAAGAATAAGGCATCGGATGCCCCATCTTCTTCAGATATCTTCGTTATTGATTGTCATTCTATTTCCTCAAACACTTGGGCATTGGATACTGGGTGTGGCTCACATATATGTAATGACATACATGAGCTAAGGAATAGAAGAAGACTCGTCAAGGGAGAGTCAAATTTACGTGTTGGGAATGGAGCAAAGGTTGCTGCACTCGCCATCGGAACGTATTTGTTGAAACTCTCTACAGGACTTGTCTTAGAACTGGACAATTGCTTTTAAGTTCCTTCGTTGATAAAGAACATCATTTCTATTTCTTGTTTAAATAGAAATGGGTACAATTTGACTTTTTGTAACAATTGTTGTTACATAACTTTGAATGGAGTTCTTTATGGGACTGGAACTTTAAGCAATGGTGTTTATACGTTGGACGTATCCAGTGACATTTTCAATATCGAAGCGAGCAACAAGCGTGCTCGAAAAGATAATCAATTAGACTCCTACATGTGGCATTGTCGTCTTGGCCATGTAAGCAAGAAACGCATATCCGAATTACACCGATGTGGAATTCTGAAATCATTTGAATTGGATTCATACGATACATGCGAATCATGTTTAAAAGGCAAGATGACTAAGTTACCTTTTACTGGAAAAGGTGAACGAGTGGGAGAGTTACTAGGTATAATACATACTTATGTATATGGACCTATGTCAACTCAAGCTTTAGGAGGCTATAGCTACTTCATTACCTTCACCGATGATCACTCACGGTTTGGGTATGTGTTCTTGATGAAACACAAGTCTGAAGCCTTTGAAAGATTCAAAGAATTTAGAAATAAAGTAGAGAAACAACATGATAAGAGTATTAAAATACTTCGATCGGATCGAGGTGGGGAATACTTAAGTCAAGAGTTTCTTGATTACCTAAGAGACAATGACATATTGTATCAATGGACTCCGCCATATACACCACAGCATAATGGTGTATCTGAGAGGTGTAACCGGACCTTGTTGGACATGGTCAGGTCAATGATGAATCATGCGAATCTTCCCAAGTCCTTTTGGGGCTATGCACTTCAGACAGCTGTTTACTTGTTAAACAGAATGCCTACCAAGGTAGTCTCTACTACTCCATATGAGATATGGAATAGTAAGAAACCTCATGTATCTTACTTGAAGATATGGGGTTGTCTTGCTTATGTGAAGCGGACAGTATCAGACAAATTGGATGCTAAGTCTGATAAATGTCTATTTATTGGATACCCTAAGGAAACAAGGGGTTACCAATTCTATCATCCTGTGGAACAAAAGGTGTTTGTTTCAAGGCATGCTGTGTTTCTAGAGAAAGAGTTTCTCTTGCAAGAAAACAGTGGGAGTGTCGTCGAGCTTGAGGAGGCTCGGGAGACTCAAATAGACATTGATGAGATACCTGGTGAAGCATAACAGCCGATAACTCATGGTGATGAGCAATCGGCTGGACCTATTGTAACACCACATCTTCGTAGATCTGGTAGAACACGCAATATTCCTGAGAGATATGAATTTCTCGTAAGTGAATCGAACGACGTGTTACTCATTGATGACGAGGAGCCTACCAGTTATGAAGAAGTGCTGACAAGTTCAGAAAGGGATAAGTGGCTTGAAGTCATGAAGTCGGAAATGAATTCCATGTATGAAAACCAAGTTTGGAACTTGGTTGACCCACCTGAAGGCATTAAGCCTATAGGGTGCAAGTGGGTTTTCAAGAAGAAAATCGACATGGATGGTAATGTGATTACCTATAAGGCTAGATTAGTGGCGAAAGGATATCGTCAAAAACAAAGTGTTGATTATGACGAAACCTATTCACCTGTAGCTATGTTTAAATCCATTCGGATGATCCTGGCCATAGCGGCTCATTATGATTATGAGATATGACAGATGGATGTGAAAACAACTTTCCTTAATGGAAACCTGCTCGAGGATGTGTATATGATACAGCCTGAGGGTTTCACATCGGTTGATAAAACTAAGGTATACAAATTATGACGGTCCATATATGGATTGAAGCAAACATCCAGGAGCTGGAATAACCGTTTTGATGAGACAATCAAAAGGTTTGATTTCTCATAAAATCCAGACGAACCTAGTGTGTACAAGAAGGTTAGTGGGAGTGCAATCGTGTTCCTAGTATTATATGTCGATGACATATTACTTATAGGAAACGATGTTTCAATCTTACAGACAGTTAAGGTTTGGTTATCCAAGACATTCTCCATGAAGGACCTGGGAGAAGCAATCTACATCCTCAGAATTAAGATCTATAGAGATAGATCGAAACGGTTGCTTGGTCTTTCGCAGTCTACATATATAGACCGAGTGCTAAAGAGGTTTAGCATGTCGGAATCCAATAAAGGTTTCCTACCCATCAGGCATGGGGTACACCTTTCGAAGTCTATGTGTCCGCGCACAGAAGACGAGAGGATTTGCATGAGTAAGATTCCCTATGCATCCGCAATAGGATCTATCATGTATGCTATGTTATGTACGAGGCTCGATGTATCGTATGCTCTGAGTGTCACGAGCAGATACCAGTCTGATCCAGGAATGGATCATTGGGTGGCTGTTAAGACGATCCTTAAGTACTTAAGAAGAACTAAGGATGTGTTCCTAATATATGGAGAAGGGGACATGGTGATACGTGGGGTATACGGATGCCAACTCCAGACGGACAAGGATGATTCCATGTCTCAGTCTGGGTATGTATTCACCTAGAATGGAGGCGCAATAAGTTGGAAAGGTTCCAAGCTTGACACTATAGCGGCTTCTGCCACTAAGGCAGAAAACATTACAGCTTTGGAAGCAGCAAAGGAAGCGGTTTGGATCAAGAAGTTCATCTCTGAACTTGATGTGGTCTCATCAATGATCCAAACATTTGCTTCGCCGCTATCATCTTATCAGAGAGATCATCAGTAGGAAGGAAATACAAATCGAGAAAATCCCCACTGAAAGGAACTTAGCGGATCCTTTGACTAAGGCATTACCTCAAAGCAAGTTTGAGGGTTATGTTAGGGCTTATGGTATTGGATACCGTAGCGATTGGCATTAGGCCAAGTGAGAGTTTGTTAGTAATATATGAGAGGTGTCCTAAGGCAATCGCCTTATGATCGTACCATTTATTTGATAAATGAAGATTCACTATTTGAGTGTACGTGTTTTCATGTATTTGATTGGATCTTAAACTCATTTACTGAATGTCCGCGATATGATTCACAGCATGAGAGAATTTGTGATTGGATCACAACTAGTAAGTATCTCTACATGTGTAATTGTAATGTATCGGAATTATCCCTAGTCGATGAATTGATGAAATTGGACACCATCAATTCTGTCAAGACTAGCACGAGGTATACTCCTTGGTGTATCCAAGCAGCTGATTCTCACTGGCTGGAGACATTGTGATGTCCGGAGTTAATCGTGGATGCTAGTTATGGTAACTAGTTCATTGGAGTGACCAGCCGTAAGACTTCATATGGTTCTCTGCATATATAGATATGTCAATAAAGTTCTTACTGTAGCTTAAGTGCGATGTTCCTTTGACTTGCGGTATTCAAATCATCTTGATCATAAAGACTTATGCTTTGACATCTTAAGCAAGCATCTCTGAGGAGATGTGGACCCGGGATGATTGGGTATAAGTCGAAGTGATCGAAGGTGTTTGAATAGCCTATAAAGGATTCACCACTCCTTGCGAGGAGATGTATACCCATGGCCTCTCGTCGGATTGTTACTAAAGTCTTTGGCCAAAGCATTACATGTTTAGAGTAAAGTACTCTTCGATACACGTGCAGTAACTAGAATCCGTAGAATGAGAAAATGATACTTGGGCTAGGTGTGACGTAGTCAGCCTAGTGGGGACTGACACTATAGACCATGTCTTGAACCAAGTGGGTATAAGATGAGTGAAGGGAATGGGGCACGATTCATTCGAGCTGCTGAAGGGTTTCAGAAATAGTTCTGGATCAACCGTTGATCTTTTCGGTTAATTGGGGATCATGATGTACTACTAGGTGCCACTCATGATCGTTCTATAATTAATGGTTAATTATAGACGACCAATATAAACCGAGAACCTATTTGGTCACACGCACAATGAGCGTAATCTGAAGGATTTAAAACGAGCTTGAGAATGAGATTCTCAGACCGAGAGAAACTAGGTTTGGTTAGACCAAACAAGAAGCGAGCATGAAATCATTTCAGTCGCAATGGAAGCGTGGATGGGCCGTGTCTTATGAAGACATAATGGATGAACCAAAATGGTTTGGTTCTAATCCAATGGAGGAGAATAAACCAAAGGGTTTGGTTTATTTTAAACGAATGAACCAAAAGTTGGTTCGGTTCGTTTTAACTTAAAATAAACCATCATGGTTTGGTTTATTTTAACTTATATTAATGGAGCGGGTTAACGGGCCTTATGGTTATGATCCAATAACCATTAAGAGAATTAGTTCTTTATAAAAGAGGGCTTAAGGTGTTGTTAAGCCCTAATCCAAAAGCCCTAACCTAGTTTTGGCCACCCACCTCTCCCTCCTCTCCTTGGTGATTTCGGCGCCAACACCTCCTCTTGCCGCCACCCACCACCAAGCTCCCTTTGCTGATGTCCAGAAGGTGCTGACCTTCCCTCTTGCCAGCGTCGAGCTGTTGCCGGAGGAGCTCCGGTGATCTCCCTTGGGTTCGGTAATAAGGTGAGTCTCCACCTTTTCCTTTTGGCCGGCCCCTACTCCTCCACCAAAGCTGTCCAGTTTTCTGGACAGCTTGTTTCCCTCACGTCAGAGTGTCGTTTGGACGACG
The DNA here is from genome assembly GCA_025175895.1 of Wurfbainia villosa. Lineage (NCBI taxonomy): Eukaryota > Viridiplantae > Streptophyta > Magnoliopsida > Zingiberales > Zingiberaceae > Wurfbainia > Wurfbainia villosa. The sequence continues at coordinate 5,008,577 of JAKLTH010000193.1, read as the reverse complement.
TTTGAAGCTCCGACAGCGGTAGCCTTGCCGGAGATTCGATCTCCGGTAATCCTCATAGGTGGAGGACGAAGGATTCGTCAAACGGTTGACGAATACCTCTTCGGAGAAGCGAGTTTTGAGGACTCGTCTTTGGATCCGAATTTGGATTCGGATCGTGATCCTCTCTCGATCACGTCGTCTTCAACACGAGGCTAGTAACTCGTACGAAGACGAGGCTCGTGACTTAGTGAAGTCATCCCGAAGATACTCAGCGTGGATACGGATAGAGACGATTCTAGCGAGGATCGTTCCGGTTGAGGTCGTTCCCGCTACACGTGATACGAAAGGTATACGTAGTTAAATTTTCTTTTATTGCAAAATTTAAATTTATGGTTATGTCTACACATGTTGTACTATGCATGTGTGTGATGTGTGTGTTGTAATAAATGTAGATTTATTATTTTTATTTCTTCCGCTGTGTACATGTTTACGAAACATGTTCGAACACACACTCGCCGCGGTGCCGGAAACCCAACAGAAATGTCCATAAAACTTTAGTTTTAATCCAGAAAAATTTCTAAAAATTTCTGAAAAATTCCACAAGATAATTTATTAATTAACAAGGAATATTTTATTTTATATTTTATATTTATTTATTTATTTTTCCAGTATTTTATATTCTCCCCTACTAATAAAAATTTGGTCCCCAAATTTCGTACTTAAATGTAAGAACCAATACCAGAAATTTCCGAAATTCCCACATCACTTCACCCCTTTCGTAGGTGAAACATGCAGAAATACAAAATCCCCAATTGAGAATTTCAAAGGCTTTTGCCTCCGGTCTACGTAATTCTTCTGTCGATCCTGTACCTCTAATAACCATCACCTGATGACGCGCACCAACTCCGTATCATGTTGAATAATCTATGCCCCCAATAGCTGTCGTTCTCCGACCTCCTCCCACAGCTCAGGAGATATGCAGGGTCTGCCGTATTAGGCCTCGGAAGGAGTCATCTGAATGGAGGAGTGATAACTGTTCTTATAGTCAAATTCTACTAAAGGAATGTGCTTCTCCCAACTACCTCCATAATCCATGGCACAAGATCTTAATAGATCCTGCAGAGTCTGAATGTTACGCTCAGGCTGTTCATCTGTCTGTGGATGGAACGATGTACTGAGCCGAAGCCCTATGCCTATAGTCTGATGCAGACTCTATCAAAATCGCGAGGTAAATCGCGGGTCTCTATCAGATATAGTACTCAAAAGTACTCCATGCAGTCTGATAATTTCTCGGCAATACCACTCTACCAGACGATCCAACAAGTCCGTTCCATGCATAGGCAGAAAGTGAGCTGATTTAGTTAGTCGATTCATGATCACCCAAATTGCATCATGTCTTTTACGGGTTCTAGGAAATCCCATAACGAAATTCATAGTGATTTGCTCCCACTTCCATTCCGAAATCGGAATTTTTTTTTTGGAGCAATCCAGTGAGTTTCTGATATTCAGCCTTCACCTATTGGCATACTAAACATCGAGCCGCAAAATCTGCTATATCTCTCTTCATACCGTTCCACCAGTATAAGCATTTCACATCTCGGTACATCCAAGTACTACCAGAAACTACAAGTGACTGGGAGATGATATGACCAATCTCCCTTGTTACATCTGTCCGTGTTCCAACAACTCTACAGTAGCTACCCAGTAGCCAGTCAAAACTCCTTGAGCACTTCTGCTCCATACAACTACATATCAAGATAACATCCACTAAAGTCATGTCATGTATATGACATCTTGTCTCGCAGTTCCACAACTATCGTAAGCTCGAGATATGTCTCATCCAACTGCATCGGGATCGCTCCGTTCCTTGGAACGATGCATCCACATACAACCTCCTTTTATCCACTCCGGAAGGATTAACTAATACTCGTGTAAAAGTTAACCGCCGTCTAGGTCTTGTAACTGGTTTCACCAGATTTCAACTAAATGATTTCCATCATCACCTTTGTCAAACAAGTCCGTGGTATAGTAATGCTAAAACATTCTATCCACATCTACAGCAATAACTAAATCGTACAAGGCAAACCACCATCTACGGTGGTCGAGTGCGCAACTCCAACTACCACCATCAACAGTGGCCAAGTTACACAACTCCAACAACCACAAACTGATCCAATCGTGTCCAGGATACACGATTCTCAAATCCATTGGCAACTAAATCGTTAATTAGTCTAACAACTTAATCAAAACTCATAAAATTCATACTAAGTATGAAATTGTAGTCTCTACACACCTGCTTCCCCTTTACTCTAAGCTGATGATATATATTAATCATCACAACGATAATGATAATTGTATGACATCCTGTCACTATAATATTAATACTCTAGTCGTAAATCAACCCTAGAGTATACACAGGTGTCCTTAGCTGATCTAAACATATCATTTATCCTCAACGAAGGATATTAATTTTTTTTTAACAACTACCGTATTTCATCATCGATAATCGATGCCTAATCTCAAAGGTCCATGTCTCTTTCAACAAAGAGTTCCGGATCTTCTTAAGGAGAAATACTGGGATAGATAAATATCCCCTCTAACATATCCTATAATCACAACTTACATTCTTTCAATTCCCATAGTGTTTAGTAACACTTATACCAGTCAAAATTATCACTCAGTATGAGATCTTTGATATTGGAACTATTTCCGCAATCATTCCGATCGCCTACTCCACTTGCTTATGCAACGACAAGGCCAGGAGTTCATCCGAAACTACATCCGAAGGCTCTCGGATTATACACACATCCGAGAGACATATCATACCATAATCCCAACAATTTGACCATCCGTAAGGATATGTCTACAGTAAAGATATGTCTATCCAAGTCTAAGGGCATCCCTTAACTTCTTAATTGTTGGTCCACATCTTATCTGACGGTAGAGATACCACCGACCCACAAGTCGATGTATAAGAACCCTTGTAATCCAACTGAGAATGTTCTCAAGTATTCGCCTTAACAGTTGTATAGTGGGGCATTCTGCCAAATAATGTAACTGGAACGGATTACCCTTAACGATCAATTATCTGTCGATCTGATCCAAAGGCTCCCCGTAGGTCTCAGCCTTTCTCCGAAGAGAACAAGATCAGAACCAACAGTCTGCGATAAAGCGGTCGCATTTCTACGACGAATGACCCGAGAATTTTTCCCGGATCGTTTGATCCCATCACTTAATGCTATGAGCTGTAATTGTAGGATACCGAATAGATACGACCATTGTCGTATTCTCTCTCCTATGTACAAAGCAAATCATATCTGGAGTAATTGTTGTTGTTGTCTGAATGAGTCTTCTACGACGTCTTCTGCTGATACTACTGAAGGGTAGTATCAAGGAACTCCAACCACGCCTGAGGTAGTAGGTTGCTGCTGATGAGATAACCCAATCTTCTGTGCTGATCTCTGCTGTCGAGACAATGCATCATCCTCCCGGAATACCATCGATAGTCTTCAACTGAGTCTTCAAAGTACACCTCCTCCACTGTACTGGTTGCTCACAATAGCAACAGTTGAACTGATCCAACGGATAATCAGACTTCACGTGTCTTCATGATCCGCACTGCACACATACAATCCCTTTGAAGTATTTGTTCTGATTTTGCTGATATCCACGAGAACATCCTGATGATCTGTGGTTGGTCTTCTATAATCGAAAAATAGCTCAAAGCCTATGACTCCGATCTTGCTCCTTTTATCCAACAGTCGGAGACTTTTGACTATATTAAGTCGACCTGTAATATTTGCTTATCGGTCTCCAACTCTTAAACCCTTGTACGGAGTCATTTCTAAACTCCTGTTTCAATCCAACGTCTTCCGGCAGGGTCTGGTAGAAGATCCCAGCATCCTAATCCAACTATAAGCCAATAACTCTGGGTGACTTAAATCATCCATTCATCTTCTTGAGCTATTAGGTGGTCGTAACCTCTGCAAGTCTTACGACTCTGCACAGTACACTATTACTAACCGATCACCCTTTCTTGAAGCTCAAGAATTCCTTACAATGTGTCACTAAAAGTGACACGGGAAAATACTCTCTTTCAACATCACTAAACCATGATCAAGTGATATATTATTTCCCGAAGATTATTTTCTGCATTTATCATCAAATATCGGCTTGATCCCAATAATGGTATGCAACAACTCTTCTTTCTCAGTATAACATGAGTTAAGTACTCAAAAGTACTCTCAAAGTTATACAACTCAGTACGAACAACTCAGGGATAACATCCCTATGAAACACCGTAACCTAGCCTTCCGCTATCTGCATCAATAATAGTCTACTTGTCTTGTCCATTACCCAACAGGTAATGATCTAACTAGCATAATTAGTGACAATCTCTAAGACTGTAGTCTCTGATTTCCACAAGAAATGTGACGACTTGACCCCTATTTTCCGACTCGGCATCAGTCGGCTCTCAAAGGTAAATCACCTTTTCGACACAGGTTCAAGACTCACAGACTTAACAGGTCATTTCCGGGGTCAACTCATACCACGACTACGAACAATAACCAACACACTACAGGTTATTCCCTGTTATATACACTAAAAGCATAGCCAACAAAACTGGGAGTATAAACCCTAAAGGCAACTCCGGCTGGTCGCCTCGGTGGACAACCCCTACAACAAGTCTGTATAGGTGTCATAACTCTAACTGTATACACTTGTTGAGTAAATTTAGATAAATATCTACCATCTACAAGTTATCAGGAATTCTTACCTCGTGCTGCTTGGAGCTCAGGCCGCTGTCCATCTCATCTAAAAAAAAACCAAAACTGAATAAATCGACTCCCGAGAATCCAAGACTCGACAAAAAAATAACATTGTAAGGCATCGTAGAACCTAGGGCTCTGATACCACTAAAGTTGTCACGCCCCGAGAGCATGTCGTGCCGAAAAGCAAACGGACGACATCTCCCCTGTACGTGGCAATATTTCGGGTTAATACAAGGCTCGTAGGCCCACAATAACAACAACACATATAAAAATATAACCAAACCACAACATAACAAACTAACTACAATAAATACACAGCGGAAACAACACAACAACAATACAATCCCACACACATGCATACCGGTATGACTAACACCAAAACTAAGAACCACCATAACAAAACCAGAAAGAAAGATACAACAACAATAGTACATCACGAAAACTCCAAATACACTACACCTATGCGGAAAGCCCAAAATGACCACCAGAGTCTCGGAGATGAGATGAGATGTCAGCCAACGGTGCTCCAAGCCGTCATGAAGACTTCTACCTGTTACCTGGGCGATAGAAAAACTCAGGGTCCGTGGTGGTGAGTAAAACTCAGCAAGTAATAGAAAAACATGTATATATATCAAATATCATATGTAATTCAACAACATAATCTAGAGGTACAACAGATATACCAGCATAGTATATAAATACAAACATATACCGTCTAACCAAATGAACAACGTAAAATGCAGACATACCTGAAAGTCTGCTACGCTACTCTGATCCAACCTGAGCATATATCCAACATATATATAACAGGAAGAGTAATACCAACTCATAATCTACTCATGCTACAGGTCAAGGTATCTAATGGTCTGTCCAACACATATAAAAGTATTCGACACAACCGTAAAACAAATGCAAGAAGCATGCATAAATATGATGTACAACCAAATGCAACAAGCATAGTACAATCAAATGCAATATCACAATAAGCATATATATATAGATTGCATCTATATATATATTAATCACAACCATCCATATATATATATATATATATATATATATAGTAATATGCAAAGCGCCATAAGATACGATAATGCAACATGCATGGTCATGCCTGCACACCCCTACTCGCTACCACGACTCCAGTGTAGCCTAGGTGACACGACATGACAACTGTCCCAACTCAACACCAACCACCGCTCTAGAGTGGTCGAGTGGGCAGTATGATCAAGTAGCATATGAGCGTAAAGAGCTCGCTACACAATGAGAGTCCTTGCTGCTGGCTACTCCGACTGGCACTACCAATGAGTGGTCGAGTACCACACACCCAGGACAACTGCACGCAACTCCAACTACCACCGTCTATAGTGGTAGAGTGCGACACAATAGATGCTCTGCCCTCACACCAGTTACTCTTCGGGGAGTAATCTTGGAGGCAAGATGACTGACGACTCTCTCAACTCCAAGGGAGACTATGTCGTCAGAATGCATGCAAATGACATGAATGTACTGTCACACGTACAGACATCTACCATAGACTCTCTGTTCAACAGAGAGTCGTACCCGTTTGATCAATACACTCTCTATCCTGTAGAGAGTCGTACTCATTTGATCGATGAACTCTCTATCCTGTAAAGAGTCGTACTCAACTGATCATAACTCTCTATCCAATAGAGAGTCATACTCAACTGATCAATGCACTCTCTATCCTGTAGAGAGTCGTACTCGACTGATCATAATACGTTGGGACCACCGGTCAGTAGCGACACACTAATCACCCTTCACCTAACCATTACACGACTCATGGTTGGTAATAAGTATGCAACATATGGGTATTGGAAATAAATCCTATATTTAGGGCATTACTTATCCACGGATGACCCTTTTACCAATTTATAAATTGGGTCATCACCCGTACTCTAACATCTACACCCTACTAAACATCTAGGCTTATTTACGTCACATCTATAACCCTAAATCATAATAAAGGGAATGTGATATCAACCTTTGAGTAAATATAGCCAACGACAAGTTCAAGCACAAGATAATAAGAGCAAGGTCAAGGTAACATGATCATGCATCTAAATCTGTATGCATTAAAACTACCTGACCAGGATAAGAATTACCCACATTCTAAGAAGCTCATAGTAATATCTTCACAGTCGTGGTCCTGTCTCGTATCCATGTCCTAGTTTTGAATCTATGGTAAGAGCTTCTTGATCCAAATTCAAATATCCCCTCCAAATCTCACAGCTGTAAACAACTCTAATATCACAACCATACATGTAGCATACAAAACATAATAAAATCATGGATCAACATAAACCTTACCTCAACCTCTTCGTAATCTGCTTAGGGAGTCCGGTCTCAATTTAATCCAAATAAATCAATCATCACCACACAATGAACAGGTACTATCATCACTACGTAATTATAGCACATCCAGATCAGTTTACTAAACAAAACTGATACACAACCATGAACAACCAAATCTATACTTACCTCATGTCGTTTCACTTTCCTCACAATGAATCCAGAAGTAAATCCATTGTCAAAACCTGTAAACACATTGAGTTCATCACCCACCTTATACTGATCAAAAAAAAAATCATAACTACACATACCTTTAGTTGATTCAATCTCCCTCAACTTATCTAGAAGACGAACCCGTTATTGAAACACCCAACTTCTTGATTCACTCCTGGGAATATGTTCTAAACCCATCAATTGAACTGTAAGCACAATCCACAACTTAATAATCCCAAACAAGTATAGTACTTAAGCTTACCTATCCTCATTCCATCACCCACTGTGGATCGAAACCAAATCGAGCAGAATCGGAACCCTCCCCCCTCAAATCTGAACTTACCAAATATTGCTTCAACTGTCCACAACAATTTTGAAACAACATCCTACTGTCGTGGCAAAGCCAAGTACCAAGAGGATGTCCACGACGCCGAAAGGAACAACGGAATCGTAGCCTGTCCTAGTGCAGCCGAGAGTTGGTTGTGATGCCCGCGGTGGATCGCGAAGGAGCTCGACATCGAAGAGGAGGGGAGCAACCAATCGCGATCTGAGCTCGCGATAAAAAAATGAAATGGCGGCAGTGACTGATCCCGCGACTAGAGAAGGGATCGAGCGGCACCGACGTGGCTACTGGCACACCGTGGTCGTCGATGATCGTTGGGCTCATGACGAAGAAATCCAGAGGAAGAAGTTATGACTTGAGCTCCGGCGGCGTTGGCTCACCTCGATCAGTCGCGTTGTGCAAGCCGAAGAGCCGACGACGATCCAAATCAGCGATGACCGCCGCAAGATCAGAGGAACTCCAGGAAGGTCGACTGCCGAGGTTGTCCGTGGTGGCCGGAGCTAATCGGTTGGTAGCGAAGATGGGCAACCGTGCGAGCTCGCTCGGGCAGCGTCGGTGAAGGGGGAAACGGAATCACACGATGGAGGAAGAGAAAAGATTCGTTCGGAAAAAGTGAGCGGCAGAAATTAAAAGGAAGAAGGGGAAAAGCTGCATCAGAGAAAAATAACTGTCCAACATTTATAACATATTAATTTCCTCAAGAGCAAATAGTCTAAACAGACTTTACAAAAGCCTATCCGCTTTATCCCCATGAAATGTCAATAAAACTTTCGTTTTAATCCAGAAAAATTTCACAAGATAATTTATTAATTAACAAGGAATATTTTATTTTATATTTTATATTTATTTATTTTTTTTCTTTTCGGTATTTTACACCGCTAGTCCATGACCCGATTCGTTCAAGGTGAATCACACCTTAACCAATTCACTAATATCTCCTTTGCACAAAGCTAGGTGGAGGTAACCTTTCTTACACAAGATCTCTCTTCTTACAATAGAATTGAAATAAGAGCAAGTAAGAAGAGTAGAAAACGTTTAGGGCACTTGAGAGTAATTTAGAGTTGAAGCATTTACCCCCCAAGATGACCCAAGGCCCCTTCTTATAGAGAAGACGTCTTTCTTCCCGTTGGGCATCTAACAGTCGACTGATGGGGACATCAGTCGAATGCTGTTGTAGTCGTTGCCTTGCAACGGCTTCATCCATGTTGAATTTTAACCAACGGCTCCCATCATCGGTGATGGAGCCATGATCAGTGGTCGACGAGATCACTTTCCCGCCAAAGTTTCACGTGCGAAACCCTCGACATCACGATCAGCTAGCCCTTACAATGATTGGTGGAGCGATCGATCACCGCCATTCCTTAGCAGTCGATTGTTCAGCCAGGAACCAAACTCGAACACCAGTCGAGTCTTCAGTCAACTTGGAGCAGTCGATTGTCATATCATGGCAGTCGACTAATGTCGGAAAAACTCATCCGACACTTAGCCATTTGGCCAAGTTCACCTAAGAGCTATCCCATCCCAGGTTACAATCGCTCACTCTCATCTTCCCTTGGAGTCCCTTGCATTGAAGTTCTCTTCGTCCGCCCATGTCCCTCGGATGCACCAAGCGCACGGCTTCGCAATGTCATCCTTCGCGTCTTGCCCTGAAGTCTACTTCCTTTGGCTTCACTCCAATGCTCCTCGTCCGACGGTCCCTCGGATGTACCAAGTGCACGACTTCCGCAATGCTATCCTTCACCGACTCAAGGACCGAGTCATGAGATGGTGACTTGCCAATGCTTTCGCCATGTGTGAATTACTAAGTCCTGCACGACTTCAACACACATATCAAATCCATAATCAACCTAACTTAAATCCTTTGCCACACACATCAAAACACATCATTTATGGGTTGATTGCTCTAACAAAAGCTAGGTGTTGATCCGACGGATAGTCCGTGTGGGACTAAGAAGTTGAGATCGAGCAGTATTACTATTGCTATTGTATATTATACTATATGTCTTTGTTCATATCGTTTTACAGGCAATTAGTCGACTGAGAGGATTCCAGTCAACTGAAGTCTAGTCGACTGGATACCCAGTTGACAAGATTAACTGGTGATCGATCGAAGATCTAACAGCCAAGATGGAAAGAGTTCTAATCGACTGGGGAGGTCTACTTGATTGGAAAGGTAAACTTCTTGATGTGAATTCAGGTGACCTAGAGTCGACTGGAACGAATGTAGTCGACTGGGAAGGCTAAAGTATCATATCAATGAGCTGATGTGGAGTTGACTGGAGGGCATTCCAGTCGGCTGGAGAGAGCTTATAAAAGAAGTACTCGACCAGCTTCGAGAATAATCAGTCTACTATGTCCAAGTGCTATTGCAAGAGTTCCTCATCCGTACAAGCATCTACATGGCAACACTTTGCACTCCGAGCCATATTTCTACATTCAAAAGAAGTGTCGGTATATTTATTTTGGTGTACTTAATTGTTGTTTATTATACTTAAATTGTAGAGGGAAGGTAATTTGTTATCTTACCCTCATTCTTGTAAAAGTGACACCCTTCGAGTTCGAGAGTTTCAAATCGGAGGGCACTTTAGTGCATTGCCCATGAGGTAGCTCTGGGAGAGCTATGGGCCTTGGAGTAGCAACCCGACTCAGATTGTGAACCAAGTAAAAGACTTGTCTTCTTGTTCATTTAATTTCCACTGTAATAACTCTTAATTGTTTAAAAAGATAAAATAAGTTTTTAAAAAGAAAATTTTATATTATGAGATTCACCCCCTCTCTCGAATAACTTTGATCCTACACAGTCGACTGGCCTGTGCTCGGGAAGTCTGAAGGGTGATCGGACGACGTAAAAAATAGTAGCTCCGATCCTATAGTTGACTGTTGTGATAGAGCAGTCAACTGGACGCTTGAAAGTGACCTATCAGAAGCAAGGCGTGCTCGATTGATGCCTCAACTGTGTGGACAATAATCGACTGGTGTTGTAAGCAGTCGACTGTTATGTATTCGTTAAGCGATTATCCAGAAAAATGACGGTATCATAAGCCATTGGATTAGGGCGACAGTCGACTGGCAAAGGCTCAATGGGCAGAAACACTTGAACTCTATAAAAAGTCATGGTTAGGCTTGGAGAGGGCTAATGCTTTAACGCGAAAACTCGGATTCTAAGCTCTCTAAGTCTTCTTCCTTCTTCCTAAGCTTAATTCTACTACTTTGTAAGAAGAAGATAATGCTTGTAAGCAAAGGTTTCTCCACCTAGTTTTATCCGAAGAAGAGAGTTAGTGAAAACTTGCTGAGAAGTGATCCACCTTAAGGATTCCCGTAGAGTAGGAGATGATCTCCGAACCACGTTAAAAAGCTTGTGTTAGCATTGCTTCTTGGTATTCATTTTAATCTTTCATTACATTTGCTTTCGCTAACACGATTTGTAGTAAGAGATCAAATACGCGTTATTCACCCCCTCAGCTTGCCACGATCCTTATTAGTGGTATCAAAGCTCGATTGCCCCAGAGGATTGACAACCAAAGGAGCAAAAGTTCAAATGACAATGCAAGATGGCTACAACACTACACGTCCTCCGTTCTTCGATAGAAACAACTTCACCTAGTGTAAGAGCTGCATATAATACTACTTGATGACTGACATCGACATGCTTGATGACTGACATCGACATATGGTTCGTAGTGACGAAAGGATTCGCACAACCAACTGATGAAGAGGGCAAAATCCTTGAATCTGGATGATGGATTGTTGAACAGAGGAAGAAGGCACGATCCAATTAATATAAAAGCAACAGTAACTCTTCAACGTGGACTTGCTGCGGAACAACTTAACAAAGTAGACTGAAATGGCCTTTTGATCCGAGGATATATGACTTTGAAAATTCTTTAAATTGGTCGTACTGGTTCCTCTTAAATCTTTGGATGTTATTCTTTAATCTTCAGTTCTCGCTTCCATTGCCTCAAGGTGGACGAGAAGCCATCACAAAGAACCTCATTTTACGAGAAGACCAACTCCCTTCTAAGTTACTCTATCCAAAATCAAAGAAGAAAACAAACAAATAGGTTAGTCGGTTGTTGTTGCTGTCGTCGGATATCATAACTGGTGCCGCACATATCGTATGATTCTGGCATTGCTAGAACCAACGAAGTGCATCCTAACAATATTATCTCATTGCAGGGCAAGGAGTTTCTTAGTGCAGATGATATCTTTTCCCACTCCAACGAGAAGAGAGTGCCTCTTAAGCCCCTGCACTTGCTATGTTCAGTGGAAAAAGAAATCCTAACGATAACCATTTTTTGCGCCGTAAGCACTGACAATTATAAACCATCAAGCGTCGATGAAGTTCGACACAAAATGCCACTTTTTGTTTATGTTCCTCAATTGTGTTTATGTAGTGCAATCGATTGATATTTCTTCAGATGGATGATGTTTTTGAGTTAATCTTGAAGCTGAGAAACAGTGGATCCGACCGGTAGCTGCAGATTATCTTGTCGAGTCGTTGCAGTCTCTTGCACTACTAAAAATAAATCTTTTAACGACGAAAAATCCCATCATTAAAGAGTAAATTCCCGTCGTTGATGAGTTTTAATGACAGTATTAAAAACCATAGAAAGTTGTCGCTAAAAGATTCCGTCGAGAAAAGATTAACGATGGGAATAAAAATACCGTCGTTAATAGCCTTTAACAACGGTATTCACTATCGTCGTTATTGGTAGTAATGACGGATTTATATATCGTCGTTATTGGCAAGAACGACAGTCATATGTACCGTCATTAATAATAACAGCGACGGTTATATGTACCGTCATTAGTAACAATAACGATGGATATCTAATTTAATATCGTTTAATTGTTTAACGATCATTTAACATACCGTCGTTAATAACAACAATGACGATTGTTATATAGGTGTTATTTCATTATTATTACCTATATACAATTCATAATATATATAAATAAATATTAATAAAAATCAAAACACTATGTATATTAAAATATCATCTGATAAGTTTAAACTTATAAAATTAACATCAATTTACAACTTTTCCACATTACAACAATAGTTAGTTTCCAACAATACAACAATATTAATATATATTACAAACTTTATTGATCACGGTTTCAAGCTCTTTGAAATCATCATCTTCTTCAGATACCTTTAGAGCTTCATCATCTTCCATAGTCTCATAAAGCTTGATATCCTCGACTGATATACCTCTGTCTAGCAAAATCTATCAAACAAACAAACAATTGACATATAATATGAGATGAAAACATGAACAATTTAAAGTTGTTCATTTAGAATTTACCTGCAGAAGCCCAAGTGCATCTTCTTCAAGTGCTTGTTTTACTGAACTCTTATGTTTACAGGATCAAATTTCACTAAAATGTCATTAACAATCATATATAACTATATAAGCAAATAGGTTAAGAGATCAACATTTACGTTGCAGTCTTCTTTCTTTTCCTACGAACAGATACAACACTTGCAGTGTTGTCTCGTTCAAAATGTTGATTCTTTGGAAAAAATTGTTTGGAAAATTTTACTTTTTCAGAAAAATTTAAGTTAGAAAGATATTCAGAGACCACCATATCTTGTTCTACAGATGTTATATTGTTTAGTATGTTCCTGAAGAGATCATCAATAGGTTCCTTCTTGAGTTTTTCTTTTGAGGTACGAGACTGAAAGATGAACATGATTCTTGCATGAGAAAAATCACCATAAATAGATTCAAGATTTACTGGAACTAAATATATTAACAAGAACGAACTAATAGATGACCTGTGACTTTAAACTGTGTTGTCTCTCGTGTGCAGTTAGATGTCATTTGTTCCTCAGGATTGCTAACTTCCTTCATGTTGAACTCATGAATCCATGATACTGATGAATTTAGAGTTGAAGTAATCTTGAAATGGTCTTCCTTTGTAGGTTCCATTTTCATGTAATCCAATCGGACAGATACACCTAAAAGAGAGGAATGACATAAATTACTAACAAGTTCTCCTGAGCACAGGTTACAACTTTCAAACAAGATATATGAGGATGGGTAATTGTTACCATCATTAACTCTAGAAGAGGTAGCTACAAGTGAATCATTGTTTTGAAAGATAGGCACTGATGTTGAACATTGACAAATTCTATATTATTCATTTTCTCACGTCCTCGAGCTTTACATATTATCAACATTACAACAATAGGTGTCTAATATTATAACAATATATTAAATAACATTACAACAAGCAAGAAAAAAGTTTAGGGAATACCAATCAATTAATACTCAAAGATGACTTTTTAAAGTCCATGACCCTATAACAAATACATTAATACATTAGTTAAATGAAAAAAATAATATAAACAATACATTTAGAAATTTAAAACACTTACACTTACACAAAGCAAATAAAAATTTATAAATATATCTCCTCATCTTTGATAAGCTTTGAGGATTTCTATATCAATGAACATTGAATCTTTCTCCATTAACATATGATATGAGTATCGAGGATATGTCTTTTTCTCAACCAAAGCTATGAGACCTACGCGCTAGCCAACTGCGCCACCACCCCATGAATACAAAAGAGGATATGTCTTTTTCACTATGTGTCAAACTTTTGAGCTATTATCTTTCGCATAAAAGACTTGTGATTCTTGAGTGGCTAATACAAAATACTCATTTGATTTCAACAACTTTTAACAATTTACATTTACAAATTCAAATTTATCCACTTTGAACCCTCTTTCTCTAGGATGCACATCAAATCACTTGCACATTGACCAATGAGATTTAAAAAAAAAAGAATAAATCATCAATCCAATAGTCAATGGGTAAGGTATTGTTTAAATCAGTTCCTTACAATTTTTCAATTATTATTTCATTTAATTGCATGATTTAGCAAGCCATAAATGACCACGAATCAATTCACTAATTAATCCATAATTTAATTAAGATGTCAATTAATCAACCATCAGCTAATCAAGCTAATTAATTCAAAATCTTATTTGAAACTCTTACCCTCTTCTCTGGCGCAATCGATCTCGACACTGGGAATAGGTGGTCGACAAGATGGATGGCGACACAAAGGAGGTTGCGGAGCTATTCGGCCTCTAGAGATGTGACTCACAAAAAAAGGCTGGGTCCACGATTGAGGAGGACGATCCACAGTCGCCATGGCAACCCTCCTTGCCATCGAGAACACACAAGGGCAGTGGATCATTGCTCGCGACAGAGGTAGGTCACAGAACGTGACAAAGAGGGCCGCCGACGATTGCTGTCGTCGGATCTGCGGATTGCGATAAGGTGAGGTCGTCGGAGCTCATTGCCAATGAAATCTATGGAGTGTGGCTAAGGACGGTCGACGACTGTTCAGTGCGGCGGAATAAGGGAGAGGGGAGGCGACCGGTGCGGCCGACGCAGCGCGCGAAGATGGAGCGCGGGGGAAGGAAAGAGGGTGGTCGATTATCGCTCATAATGAAAGCAGGCGGTGTTGACGTTGGCCGTAGGGCAGTAAGCATCGGGGCCACTGCGACGGCACACAAACGGGAGGGGTGCCGACCGTGGATGTGGGGATGAGAGGAGCACGAGTGAATGGAGAAGAGGAGGAAAGGTGGTGAAGAGATTGGGGCAACTCGGGAGAAAGAGGAGAAGAAGAGAAAATATAACCTAGGTTTTAATAATCGAATCTTAATTAACTATTTATAATCTTACAAAATAATCACTCAATAAAAATCTATTCGATCTCTCCCATAAAATATTAAAGAAATTCGATTTAAATCTCAAATTTTTTTAAAAATTTGATAAATAAATTTCTTAATTATTAATTGATGCGGCGAGGAAAATTCGCTTTACCCCCTTTCGATGCAACGAAGGCACGAAGGGAGCTTTTGGGAGGGTTCTCGCAGGTCGCAACAGTAAGAATGAGTGTGGAAGACGAAATCAAGAAACGCAAAAACCCCAAGCAAACAACGGAAACTCGAACACAAGATATAACGTGGTTCGGAATGAGTATTCCTACTCCACGGAGGTGAGCTCTCTCACCGGGGACAATGCCCAAGCCCTTTCCACTATGAATGCCCTCCTTTACGGAAAGGAAACTTCCCGAGGTGGAGGAGAAAACCTCTTACAGTTTAGTTACAAATACAAGAAAGAGTACGTGCGACTCAAGATCAAGGTCGCTGCTCTTCTTCTCCGACGAAGTGATGACAGCTCTCCTTCTCCTCCTGCGTCTTCGTTTCGTGTCTGATGGAATGATTGCGGATCCCCTCCTTTCTTCTTCTCCTTGCCTTTTATCCTCCTCCTCTGATCCATCACTATCTCGTGGGCTATCCTCATCATCCACATGGACACCACGTCCACCTGGAGAATAATTCTGTTACAAATACGAGCAATGTTCTAAAAAGCGCTAGACGGTAGGCGGGCGGTCACTCGCCGCCTAGCGCCTAGGCGGCTAGGCGGCCGCCTAGGCGGTTCTAGGCGGTCGATTTTTTTAATATTTTAAATATAATAATATATAAAAAAATTAATATATTAGGGGCACTCAAAAGTCAAAACTCACTTTATAGCCTCCACATGTAAGTTGTAACAAATAACAATTAACAACTAACAACAACTCAATAAATAACAAGAATATTAAAAACGTTTAAGATTGTAAACAATAAAAATTGCAAAATATAAGAATTAAAAATATAATTGCAAACAATATTAAAAATCCATTGGAAATGTGCGAGTCAAATGTGCGACACGCCTTTGGCATTGGCGTGTCGCACATTTCTCACCAGACGCTGTGCCCTCATTGTTGCGGTGTCGCACCTTTTCACGCGTACACGCTGTACCCTCATTTTGGCAGGCGTGTCGCGACGTTCACCGGCGACGCGCCTGGCGCATGGCGTGTCGATTCTTTGTTGAGCCTGAACTCTGGTTAATCGGTTGATCGCCCCGATTAACGTCGATTAATCGCTCTGGGCGCCGATTAAAGCGGCGACGCCGCCGATTAAAG
The DNA here is from genome assembly GCA_025175895.1 of Wurfbainia villosa. Lineage (NCBI taxonomy): Eukaryota > Viridiplantae > Streptophyta > Magnoliopsida > Zingiberales > Zingiberaceae > Wurfbainia > Wurfbainia villosa. The sequence continues at coordinate 4,991,963 of JAKLTH010000193.1, read as the reverse complement.
CGGCGACGCCGCCGATTAATGCGGCGACGCCTAGCGGCGTCGCCTCTGTGAATGTCGGGGCGGTGGACGAGCGTCCACCGCCTAGGCGCCGCCTAATCGGACAAAATCGCCAATTTTTAGAACACTGAATACGAGGGGCGAAGGCTCCTCGGAATATTATGTGGGGACCTCTCTTTCTGTTACATATCACCCCCTCATCCCTATTCCAGGAAACTAGGTTAGCCTGTCCCCCTCAACCATCAACTTATGACAAAACTAACTTAGGTCTCCAACTCACGGATAGTATAGCCTTAAGGCTCATTGGGCCGGACCGATTCTCATTCGCCCCGTCTGTCTTTAGGCTTATCTAGCCGAACTGATTCTTATCCGCCCCGTTTGCCTTCTAGGCTTATCTATCCGAACTGATTCTTATCCGCCCCGTTAGCCTTCTAGGCTTATCTAGCCGAACCGATTCTTATCCGCCCCGTTTGCCTTCTAGGCTTATCTAGCCGAACCGATTCTTATCCGCCCCGTTTGCCTTCTAGGCTTATCTAGCCGAACCGATTCTGGCCTATTTCTCAACGAAGTACTTATTCGCTTTGTCGTGTCGATTACCTTCACTTACTTTCCCGTACCAGTTATCTCAAGCGCTTGCTCCCGACCCGTTCCTCTCTTTTTTCTCCATTGAACCCTCTACTTGGTTTAGGTAATACCTTGCCTATGAGCTCTTCTATCTGGTTCATAGAGAAGAGGTAACGGATGTATCAGTAGTCAACCCCAAAAAATAGTCAAGCGAAGTTATGAGCTTGACTTTCCCACTATATACGGTTCCTACCCTCTCCTTGGCCTTACTAAGTTCAAATTTACTCCTTTCTTAAAGTTTTATCGCATATACTTGAGGCGGCCTAATGGGCTTATGGGCCCCGCTCTTCTTCTCTCTCTTGTAGTCGAACCGTCACGGAAAAGCCATATATAAACCTCCGCCTTTTTCTTTTAGGTATTACTTAGCGTGCCCAGCAATCTTGTCCCTTCCGCTTCTTCTCTCCTGCGACTTTCACCGGCGGCGTTCCAGCGACCCAACCTTCTTCTTTTCGTACGTTCTTCTTCTAACCCCCGAATAAGTACTCTGCCTTGTTCACACCCATGGCTCCTAAGACCATCCCTTCACCCGCATGGTACGAGCATACCATAACTCAACTAGATTGCAATCATTATTTCTTTAATCTTAAGGACAAATATATAGACCCTTCTATAAAATGTTGTTTTACTACCAAGATGCATCAGCCCCATAGTCCTCCTCCCGGCTTAACGTGCTTCTTCTCCGAACAGTTTCTTAATGGCCTATGTCTACCAACGCCTTCCTCTTATCTAGACATTTTGGACTTTTACGGACTTCCTTTAAACCAGTTCACCCCCAATTCCTTTCGTATTTTGTCAGGGGCCCTCGTGGTGTTCCAACACCTAAACCTCTCTTTAACCCCCGAAATATTCCACTACTTCTTCCAATTGAAATCTTCTAAGGCAGGTCTTTTTTATTTATCTAGCCGCCCTGACTGTCAATTCTTAGTGAATCTGCCTACTTCCCATAAGGGATGGGAAGAATTATATTTCTTCGTTCAGCTTCCAGTACCCCTACCCCACTCGGATACATGGAAGCTAGGACTCCCCGAGCTACCTTCTTTCCAAGAAATGAGGACCAAATGTCCTTTCTCGGAAGTTCATAGAATATTAGGGGAGTCACATTATTGTTCAAATCACCTAATGAAAACACCCCTTTTGAACCATTTCGGGCTGTCTCTTTTCCCTTCAACGGCCTCAGATGCAGTAGGTAGGACTATACTTATTCTTCAGCACAACTTTTTATCTGTATCAACCATCTTGCTAACCGATGCCCTTTGTAGATAATCTGATGCAGGACGCTTTGGTGAAGGGAGAAGAGGTTGAAGCGGCCAGACAGAAGAAAACCTCAATGAAGAGGGGTAAATCAGCGGCAACCCCTTCTTCCCCTCGGAAGAAGTTACGGCTTGTTAAGAAGGGAGCTCCGAGCTCATCATCTCTTCTCCCTTCCTCTTCTGATCAGCCAAGTTCACAATCCCTAACCATTTATGAACCAAGGAGGAGGGGCACCGCCTGAGCCGCCCCATCTTCATCTCTCCGAGGGGGAAACTCTTCTTCCCACTCTCCTGCTTCATCATCCCATCATCATGATTCTCCTGAACCATCCCGAACCGAATCCTTGTCTGCCCCGATTCCCTTAGACACACTTACCTCTCCTATTCCCCTCCAACGCGTTGGACCCAATCTTCCTTCCGAAGGAGATGACCTTCCTGTTCCGACCCCTACGAGAGCTACATTGGGGTCATTGCTGCAAATTCGTCACCCTTCGGAAGTAAAATTCTTCAACCAATCGGGCGTGCAAGGCCCGTGCGAACAAGTAGGCAAATTCTTTGTTGTCTCTTTCTCATCTTCACTGTATGTATCTCTATATGCCAACATATACTGATGATTTTTTCTTCCCTTTAGGCCTCCATCCAGCATAACAAAATGGTAATTCAACTGGCTCAGTTCCAATCCAGCGTAGAAACGCGCCACTTCGCCTCTATAACACAACAGAAGAAGCTCGTTCGGCAGTTAAGCGAGCAAGAGGTGAAGGAAGCGGACCTAAGGGGCCAATGTGAAGATGCAATGATGCAATTGGCCCTAGTCCAAAGCGAGAAGGAGGAACTGCAGCGAAAGAATGAGGAACTCGAACGGCGAGTTTTCCTCCAATCTAGTGAGCTGCAACAGGTGGACGTCTTGGCCCGTGAACTGAAGGAATATAAAGGGCGCCTTGGGGACGCCATGATCAAAGTTGCTGACTCCTCGACTACAATTCTATAGCTTCAGCAAGAATGCCACAGGCTTCAACTGGAGCGTCAAGCCTGGGAAGCTACCAAGAAATCCTATATAGAAAAATGTCAGGAGCTTTCCTCTATGGTGGCGACTCTTCCTCAAGCCTTATCACCGGTGCCTCGGCACCAACCCACCCTTCACCAAGAGTACTCTGAGGCTCTTTCAAATCTGGGACAGCGAGCCATACAAGCAGCCACCGAAAAAGATGCTTTGGCGGCCGAATTGGCGGAAAGTCAAGCCCAGCTGGCCAAATGTCAAGATCAGCTGAAGGAGCAAGAAGCCGATCTTAAGGGGCGATACGTCAAGAAGGGGGTAGATCTATTCATACTAGGTTTTGAGGGGTCTTCGGCTCAAAACGCCGAATGAGGATACCCGCCCCCTAGTACGGACACCAACTACTTAAATCCTGTAGACGCCCTAGCCAAGTGTCCTCCTGAATTATTCAAATTGTAACTTCTAACGTTCCGCTTCTTGTAATGACTTTTTCCTTATCAATGAAAAACAATTATGTTAACCATAACTTTTATCATCGTCCTTGTATGTCTCCTTGCAAGTCGGAAATTTTGGACCAACTTCAATCTTTCCTCTTTTTTATGCTATCATTCCTTTCCTTGTGTTGTACGGCGCAATCATCGAGTTGGTTCGGGGACTTACTTGGAAGGTCTCGAATAACATTATTCATATCCGACCCGATTTTGGTTCGGCCAACACTTTAAATAACTTTCGCCTATTGATCTTCCCTATCCCTCCTACTGCTTCGGAAACGATATCGGTCTCTTCATCTTCTTCCCCTTCCCAAGAACTTCTGCCATCGCTTTCCTTCCACTATAAATCATCGCCCTCAATGTCTTCGTCCCTCTATCTCACTATCATGGCTTCAGCGGGGCACCCCATCGAGATCTCTTCAGAATCAGAATCAGAATCTTTTGAGCTACAAGACTGGGTTTATGAAGACATTGAAGATTCGGAGACCCGCTCAACCGCCACTTCAGCCTTCCGCCCCCTTCCTTTTCCGCCTCCCATTTCAGCTCCAACCCCTCCTACAGGGAGGTCCTTTCGTGCATCATTCCCCTCATTCCGCAATAGGGTGTGGAATCCTCCCTTCACATGGGAGTACACAGTGGGAGACCCCCGTGCTGTTGCCGAACTTCCCCCACTTCCATCAGCGCTGGTTTTCATCCCAGTCTCCTCGGCGAAAGCTTATCCTTCTCCTTTCGATGAAGGTCCATCAATCATTCCTCCAGCTCAAGGTGAGCGCTTCAAGGTCATCTTGGCGCCTTCTCCCCCCAAAGAGACCTCTCCCGCTTCATCTGTTAAAAGTAATCAGAGAAGATCTTCATAGATTAAGCTGATGTAATCATTTCAAATATGTTAATAAAAATGAGGGAGAGAACTGATATTTACTTTTGTCTTTTTCTCGTAGAAGTAAGGTTTCTGCCCTTAGAGGGACTGTAATCTGGTCCGAACATACCTTCTTTTACCATCTCCCGAGGATTCGGACCCTCTTAATTACGGTTATAGTTCCGACGACCCTCCACCAACTATCCCTATGCTTCCCCTTCTTCACTGACATTTATTATCCCTATTTCTTCTGAAAATAAATGCGCTCTTCTCCTTCATCGCTATAAAGACTTCCAACCCTTACCAAATAGCTTCCATCTTTTCCCTTTCCTTTCCTTTGCCATGGACAGAATATCTGAACAGGACAGCAGTTCCTCTCCCGTTGAAGAACGGATAGACGATCGCCGCTACATAGCTACCCTGGAGGAGCAGGTGAGGTATTTGCAACAACGGCTGAAGGAAGCTTCCGCCAGTAATCGCTCTCTGCGTCAACAACTGGTCGGGTCCCAAAAGGAGCTATCCAAGCAAATCTTCCTGCAGCAGTCTTACCGTCGGCAATTACTGTGTCAACCTCGACCGCGTAAAGGAGCTCCATCCGTTCCTCCCAATAAAGAACTGTAATACCCTAGATGTATAAGAGTTTCTTTTGTTATCTTCTCTTTGTAAATGACTCAGAATATGTAATTTTCCCGCATCAGTGAACTTTCTCTATTTATCTTCTTCTTCCAGTATCTCTTGAGTTGTGCCACACTTTACTTCTTTCGTATTTACATAGACTGACATATAGCTGAGGCATATTTCGGCTCTTCTACCTTTTTACCCCATCGGGAATATAGAACCACTAAATGAGCCAACTCTGTTGCTCTACGGGAATAAAATAATACAAAGTTAAATAAGGACTTCAACTTCTTCCGCTTTGCGGGGACAAAAATGATATATAACTGAGGAGGCCTCAGTTCTTCCGTTCCGCCACCACACGGGGATTTCTTCCGCCTCGCGGGGATAGACATTAGGTATAACCGAGGCAATCTCAGTTCTTCAGTTCCACCATCGCACGGGGATTTCTTCCGCTTCGCGGGAATAGACATTAGGTGTAACCGAGGTAATCTCGGTTCTTTCGTTCCACCACCACACGGGGATTTCTTCCGCTTCGCGGGAATAAAAATAATGTATAACCAAGGAAATCTCGGTTCTTCCGTTCCACCATCGCACGGGGATTGCTTCCGCTTCGCGGGGATAAAATTTAAGTATAACCGAGGAAATCTCGATTCTTCCGTTCCACCACCGCACGGGGATTTCTTCCGCTTCGCGGGGATAGAAATGATACATAACTGAGGAGACCTCAGTTCTTCCGTTCCGCCACCACACGGGAATTTCTTCCGCTTCACGGGGATAAACATAATGTATAACCGAGGAAATCTCGGTTCTTCCGTTCCACCACCGCACGGGGATTTCTTCCGCTTCGCGGGAATAAAAATTATATATAACTAAGGAGACCTCAGTTCTTCCGTTCCGCCACCACACGAGGATTTCTTCCGCTTCGCGAGGATAAAATTTAAGTATAATCGAGGAAATCTCGGTTCTTCCGTTCTACCACCGCACGGGGATTTCTTCCGCTTCGCGGGGATAGAAATGATACATAACTGAAAAGACCTCAGTTCTTCCGTTCCGCCACCACACGGGGATTTCTTCCGCTTCGCGGGGATAAACATAATGTATAACCGAGGAAATCTCGGTTCTTCCGTTCCACCACCGCACGGGGATTTCCTCCGCTTCGCGGGAATAAAAATTATATATAACTGAGGAGACCTCAGTTCTTCCGTTCCGCCACCACACGGGGATTTCTTCCGCTTCGCGGGGATAAAATTTAAGTATAATCGAGGAAATCTCAAATCTTCCGTTCCACTACCGCACGGGGATTTCTTCCGCTTTGCAGGGATAGAAATGATACATAACTGAGGAGACCTCAGTTCTTCCGTTCCGCCACCACACGGGGATTTCTTCCGCTTCGCGGGGATAAACATAATGTATAACCGAGAAAATCTCGGTTCTTCCGTTCCACCACCGCACGGGGATTTCCTCCGCTTCGCGGGAATAAAAATTATATATAACTGAGGAAACCTCAGTTCTTCCGTTCCGCCACCACACGGGGATTTCTTCCGCTTCGCGAGGATAAAATTTAAGTATAACCGAGGAAATATCGGTTCTTCTATTCCACCACCGCATGGGGATTTCTTCCGCTTCACGGGGATAGAAATGATACATAATTGAGGAGACCTCAGTTCTTCCATTCCGCCACCACACGGGGATTTCTTCCGCTTCGCGGGGATAAACATAATGTATAACCGAGGAAATCTCGGTTCTTTCGTTCCACCACCGCACGGGGATTTCTTCCGCTTCACGGGAATAAAAATTATATATAACTGAGGAGACCTCAGTTCTTCCGTTCCGTCACCACACGGAAATTTCTTCCGCTTCGCGGGGATAAAAATGATATATAACTGAGGAGACCTCAGTTCTTCCGTTCCGCCACCACACGGGGATTTCTTCCGCTTCGCGGGGATAAACATAATAACATATATTGCCTAAAGGCCTTCAACATAAAGAATGTGACGCCTTCATATCATCCTTCTTTCTGCTTTCCTCCCAAAGGGGAACACCTACATCCGTTCCTTCCCATGGAAATGAGGGCTTTAGTACATAATGAGTTATTAGAAAAATAAACCCTCTTTCACTATAAACGAGGAGCCCAATAGTGGTTACAAGTCCATTCTTCCCTCCTTTTATAGGGGGTCCTTCGTCTTCGTTTCTCTTGCTCTCTTTATCCCTTTGCCTTTTCGTCTCCTTCTTCTTCGTCTATTCGTTTTTCCGCCGCCACACTCCGTTGCCTCAATCCTCTGCTTCAGCCCTTTCTCCTTATTCTCAGACCAGCAAGATGCATTCCACCTTCTTTCAAGAAATAGCGAGCCGTTACTCACACTCCAAGTGAGGCGTCGGTCAGCCATCAGCTTCGTCTTCCTCTTCACCTTCCCCGATCACCACCGCACCTTCTCTGTTTCGCCTTTCTTCCTCTCCTCCTCCTGGAACCCTTGTTACTTCCATCCCAGAGGAAACCGGGGTAATCAGCCCCTCCTCCTTTCCTCCGTCATTTACAAACCCTAGCTCTCCCACTCTTTTTCCTTCCGCCATAAATGTTCGGAAGTCGCCTTCTCCTTCGCTGCAATATGAGGATAAACCTAAGGAGGATGTACTTCCGTATCAGCCAATGAAAGAGGCTGGCTCACCTCTACTTTTTTTTCCCCTGAATACGATTCCACCTCTGAGCCCATGACGATTGATCTCCTCATTGCCTACTTCCCCCTCTATTCATCGCCTGAAGAGCCCTTCTCCTCCTATGTGCACTAGCCAGGGTCCTTCTACTTCTTTCCTTCCCATCGAAGGTTCCTCCAGCCCTGTGCTTATCATATCATCCTCTCCGGATTCCTCATCCAACCAGCATCTCTCCGTCTCTTTTGTCATGCTTACCTCACAGCCGGCCATGGCACATATTCTCCCTCCAGCTCTTGATCTGCTGCCTCTGACTGCCACCCCCATGAGCCTTCTGATGGATGGCCACCCTTCTTTCCCTTCTCAACCCATGGATACCACCCCCATTCTCCCCATTATAAGTGAAATTCCCCCCTCAACGTCATTTATCCCATCTTCTTCCCTTTCCCCCAGGAGTCTTCGGATCCTGAATTTAAAGGAATTGGTTCCTCGCATGGAAGGCTTGCGCCATGCCCTTGATTTGATATGTTTTTCAATCAGCTTTCCTAACTTTATCTTACTAATCAATTTATTTTCCACGACCGACGTGCAGGCCCTGACCAACTACCAAGAATTGGACCGCTCTCTTCATCCATACCGAGCTCAAGCTCTGGAATTGGAGCGGCGACAACGGGAAGATTTAGCGGCTGCCCAGAATCAAGAACAACTCCTATTGCAACAGTTGCACCTATGCCATGAGCAATTGGCATAAGCTCGCCAACAAATCCAAAAAGATGCTGATACCATTGTCGCATTGCAAGAACAACAGCGAGCAGGTGTGAAATCCCCTTTACTACAGCGGGAGGTTCAACCGACCCAGCTTGACAAGGAGTCTTCCTCTTCTCAAGAATATACCCGCCTTCGAGAACAGGTAGCAGAACTCCTTCAGGGGAAGCAACAGGACTCAGACACCATCGCTCGACTCCAGGTTCAATATCAGAAGGCACAGGATAAAATAGGGGACCACTGCACTCGCTTATACAAGGAGGTACAAGAAAACTCATCCCTCATAAATTCCAGGGTGCATGCTCACGCCCGTCTACGCAGGCAAGAAACATCCCTCCAGAGACTGAGCACTGAGCTTGCCCGAACCCGATCCTACTCCGAAGCGGTAGAGGGGATTTCGGCCTCTATGCGTCAGAACATGATGGAGATGACGCACCTTGTACAGCAGGATCAAAATTCCCGAGCCGACGATGTTTCCATCCTAGCCGATGCTATTATGGAGGTGTCGCAATGCTATGTCGACGTACGCCGAAATTTTCAAGAACACAGAGAAATGCGATGACTTCATCGGAGCCCTGACCGTCCGAACCGCCAGGAGTGACTAATTATCTTGCTGCGTGCCACTTATCAAGACGGATTTAATGAAGCGGTCCGACAATATGTTGATCAAGGATTACCTCTTCCAACTTATCCTTCGTTCTCTTTAAATTGGGAGGCTGGCTTTCAACGTTATCCTCCCGACCGATTTAAGTTGTAATTCGATGTATTGCTTCGAAATGGGAGCTTCCTTTCCCTCTTCTTTTTCTTTTTCAAAGTTTATTAAAGGTACCGTATCGCATTTGTAAATGACTCATTAATGAAATTTGGGGGTACTTCGCGTCTAATTAATGCCATCAAGTTAGGAAGTACACCCCTTCGGGAGTCTCACAATTCCTCTTCTTCTACCCATCACTTCTCATACAGTATGAAAAAGTTTTAAATGAATGACATTCCAAGGTCGTGGAAGTTCCTTGCCCTGGTCATCTTTCAGATAATATGCTGACCCTGCTACGCGGCGTGTTACTTCATAGGGTCATTCCCAGTTTGGAGCTAGCTTTTCAGGGTCTCCAGCGGGATTAACTTTACGCAAAACCCAATCCCCCTCCTGGAATCTTCGAGGCATCACCTTCTTATTAAAGGCTTGCTGCACTCTCTGATCGTAAAGTTCTGCTCGTCTTCGTGCTGTCTCCCGCTTTTTTTCCACCAAGTCTAATTCAGTGCTTCAGATAAGTTGGTTCTGCTCCGGTTCATACACCTCTATCCGAGCGCTACTTAAAAGAGCTTCGACCGGAATAACAGCTTCCGTCCCGTATACTAAACTGAAGGGAGTTTCCCCTGTTGCAATCTTTGGTGTAGTTCGGTAGGCCCACAGGACTCCTAGCAATTCTTCTACTCAGTTTCCTCTCTGAGCCCCCAATTTGGTCTTTAATCCTTGAATGAGAATTCTGTTAGTCACTTCCACTTGCCCGTTAGCTTGAGGGTGAGCTACCGAAGTGAAAGTTTGCTGAATGTTGAGGTTTTGGCACCATTCTTTGATCTTTTTACCTTGGAACTGACGTCTATTATCACTAACTATCCTCCGAGGAATACCATATAGACAGATAATATTCTTCCATAAGAATTGTATTACAGCGTTCTCGGTAATTTTGGCTAGGGGCTCTACTTCCACCCATTTGGAGAAGTAATCCACAGCCACCAATAAAAATTTCTTCTGCAAAGGTGTCACTGGCATCGGGCCCACTATATTCATTCCCCATTGATCAAAAGGACATGAAGTGACCACGACTTTCATTAATTCAGCCGGTCGTTCGGACCGGTTGCTATGTTTTTGACAAGCTAGGCAAGCCTGCACTATACGAGCGGCATCCTGCTGGAGAGTAGGCCAAAAATATCCTGCTAACAGGGTCTTCCTTGCTAAAGCTCTCCCTCCTAGATGATTACTACAACAACCTTCATGAATCTCCCGGAGTACCCATTCCGCATCCTCATTTCCCAAGTATTTCAATAAGGATCGTCCGAAAGAAGTCTTGTATAAGTCTCCATTTAAGAGGGTAAACCATCTGGCTCGGCTTATTAAAGCAGATGTCGCTGCTTTTTCTTCAGGGACCTTCCCGTGCCGTAAATAAGCTATGATATCAGTCTTCCAATCAGGAATTAGGCTTGATTCGGGTGCGTCTTCCTCCACGTTGCATATTGCTAAGGAAGTATGGATTTCCGCATGGACCGTTTCCAAGGACTTCACTCCTTCCATAGCACTAGTCATCCGAGCCAATTCATCTGCCTTCCCGTTATTCTCCCGCGGGATTTGCTTTAAGAGGACTTGACGGAATTGAGCTTTTTCTTTCTCAAAAGCCTTCAAGTACTTATGCAGCCTTTCCTCCCGAACCGCGAAAGAACCTTGAAGTTGTGATATTACCAACTGGGAATCCGAATGGATTACAATTGAAGAAACCCCCACCGCTTTAGCAGCCTGCAATCCCGCTAGAATGGCTTCATATTCTGCCTCATTATTGGATGTCCGATATCCCAGGCGTACAGCTATGCGGGTCTCCTCCTTATCAGGGGAAATTAACAGAACACCGACGTCGCTGCCCGTAGATCCTGAAGAACCGTCCACGAATATGCTCCATGCATCTGATCCCTCCTCTTTTGCTGACGAACCATCTTCCGGGCCGCAAGGTACCTCTGCTAGAAAATCAGCGAGTGCTTGGGCCTTGATAACCGTTCGGGGTTGGTAGTGAATATCATATTCACTTAGTTCTACCACCCATCTACGGTAATGATCAAATCAATACCGAAAACCATCATCTACGGTGGCCGAGTGCTCAACTCCAACTGTCACCATCATAAATGATCCAATCGTGTCCAGAATACACGATTTCCTAAATCCTTGGACGACTAAGTCGTCATAAGTCAAACAAGATAATCAAACCTCGTACAATTCATACCAAGTATGAAATTGTCATCACTATACACCTGCATCCTCTTTACTCTAGGCTGATGATATATCAATCATCCCTATAACTTTGATAATTGTATGACACCCTGTCACTACAATATCAACACACCAATCATAAATCAATCCTAGAGTATACACAGGTGTCCTATAGCTGATCTAAATAGATCCTCAATCCACCATGAAGGATATTCATTTCCTTCTACCACTACCGCATTTCATCATCGATAATCGATGTATAACCTCAAAGATTCATCTCTCTTTGAACAACAAGTTCCAGAGCTTCTCAAGAAATAAAATACTGGGACAACAAATATCCCATCCAATACCTCCTTTAATTGGAACTTAGATTCTTCCAATTCCCATAGTATTAAGCAACACTGATACCAACTAAATTATCCCCTGAAAAATCGTCATTCTAACAAATACCTCTTGGCATCATCAACCTTGCCAATTCTGAAAGACCGATCGATGACGGTATCTAAGCAACTCGATTGGATTACAGCCAATTGAATGACATTGCCTTGAGTACATCACGAGCTTTAACAACCTTGTGCGCTTTACACTAGCCCTCAGCCAACACACCATAAGTAAAAATATTAGCTCGTAAAAATAACATTACCTCAGTACCAAATAAATTATCTCACAGTAGGGGATCTTCGATATTGAAACTATTTTCGAAATCCCTCTGATCGCCTACTCTACTTGCCTATACGGCGGCAAGCCTAGAAGTTCCTCCAACACTACATCTGATTACTCTCGAATTATACAGGCATCCGATAGACCTTCTTATACCATCATGTTACAAGCATAACCTCCAAGTTAATATCCAGATATCCACATCATATCAACCAAGTCAACTATAAAACAACTAAGTCAACTCTCCCACCATAATATAACATTTCCATCAATCAACCTCGAAACATCAAAAATCCTTTATCATACCCCTCTGATAATCATCACTGTAATCATCTCAACATCTCACCTGTCGATGGAAACACTATTAATCCACATGATCCAAATATAGAAATCCTTTTAAACCTATCTGTACATGTTTTAACCACAGATATCTGTAAACACCTGTATCTCTCAATATATCATCAAGTTAGGTAAACTATAGTAATACCTCAATGATCAATCCTTCAACCATCTACAACTCCTTTCGAGTAAAGATGTAAACTCATCCAACTTCTGCTCTTAATGGATTCCCTATTTCACAGTGATCTAGAAAAAGAATTCGATAACTGTATGAATCTAGGTGTATACACCTCTTCCTATCATTTTCTTCAAAAAACCATACAACCAACCTCATATCTCCACAAGTGCACAAACTACTTCTGATAGCGACATATATCTGAGGAGAAAACTTTAATCTCTATTCTTGCTTTTCGCTGGGAATTGAAGTGTTTCATAAATCCTTCATTCTCAAGACAGAGCCTTGATCACCTACCAAAATAAACTAAAATTCCAACTAATCCTCAATCACTCAAGAGGTTGTAAACCCCCATCATCAACATCAAGTTACCATCTCTAGCAACCGACATAATCAATATCGAACATCAACATGGGAACGCAATAATGTCACGTGAATTCAGCTAGAAAAGCACGTTCACGTCTCCTACCGTTACCTTATCCGAAGTGTAGGTTATTATCACTAGATTGACTACACTATTCTCTTGAGACACTTACTGCAGTGTCATTTTTATAATTATGACTCACCTTAATGCCTCCTGATAGGAACTGATGGAAGATTCAACTATCCTAATCCAAATGTAAGCCAATAAATCGTGGGTGATCGAAAACAACTCGATCACTATCTTGAGCCCTTAAATGGGGGTAAACTCTGCAAGTCTAACAAACTCTATAATGAAATCCATTAACAATTTATCACTCAACTAAAGACTCAAGAATTCCTCAACAATGAGTCATACAAAAATAGCATAAAGAAGTATTGTCTTCCGAAAACATCCTGAACCCATGATCCCGTAATGGGTTATTTTCCCAAAATTCTCCTACATATTCCACCAAGTAACAACTTGATCATTGCAATAGTAAGAAACTATCTCCACTCCTATATAAATACCAGTTAGGTACTTATCAGTACCTTCAATGTTATCAATCTAAGGCTCAAGCCGCTCAAGAATCAAAATCCCTAGGGAACTTCGTAACTTAAACCTCAAAGGACTATATCAACAATAGTATACATTCTTTGTCCATTGCCCCACAGAGTAATAATCTGCCTAGCATAATCAGTGAAAATCTCTAACACTGTAGTCCTTGATTTCCACAACCAATGTGACGACTTGACCCTCGCTGACTCAGATCACCAATTCATCTTTTTCGTCAGTTCAAGACTTACAGCCTGAACAGGTTGTTCACGTGGTCAACTCCATCTACGATTACGAATAGTGACCAACACACGGAATGTTATTTCCGATTATCCACTAAACACATAGCCAATCTAACCTGGAGTATAAACACTACGGTAACTCCAGCTGGTCACCTTGGTGGGCGACCCCTACTACGAGTCTGTATATGAGTCAAAACTCAATAGACCCTTTCTGACAACTCCATAACCAGATATCTCACTGTCCTCTTGCGTGGTTACTTTGCACTCGTCTGTGCGAGCACGCTCACCTCGTCTCATATCTCTTAAATTATTACAGATGCTTTAGGAAGTAAAATATATAAAATTTTCATCATACCTATTTTCACGGAGAGGTTACATGTCACAATCCCCATATAGACCTCGTAAATCCTCGAATTCGAAATATAAAATCATCTAAATCCATATCGATCCAAAATTTTCCAAATTACCTCGTAAAACACGCAAAGCGTGGCGAACTCCGAAAAATCCAAAACCCCTAGGAACTCGAAAACCTAGGTGCTCACGATGCGAATAAATTGTCACGCCCGAAGGAGACCGCGGACAAAATCCTAAGCATCTCCCTCAGACGGGTGATCAATCCCAATTTACATACAAGACCTACACACGGCCATTATACATCGGCCAACACGCAGGAATCCAAACTCACGGTTATATAATTTGGCCTCGTGCCATCAACCAAAATAAATGATAAATCTACCATAAATCGACTTACCCCTTATCCGGCGGGAATACTCCCCAAACTCCACTCACACCAAAATCCGAATAAGGTCCATACGGACACCAAAAATCCAAATACAACATCGATCTCCAACCCTATACATGTCCTCTAACCAAAATATCCAAAACAGAAGTAGATATCCAAAATAAAACATTTACGACAGTGGGTCCTAAGAATTGCACTCTCTGACAAACCGTCATCCCAAATAGATATAATCGACGGGGTGAGTTGAAAGAACTCTGCGGTATAGTAGATATGCAAAATCGGTATAGCTAACAATAAAATATCATGCCGATACTCACATAAATAGGGTATCTGCAAGAAATACAAAATGGTACTTACTCGAATCTCTACGATATAGGAGCGTGTGCGACTAGAAGTAATAGAGTCTCACCGTATATAAACATGTATCTGTATGATGATCGTCATACGCACATCCAAGGCATCAATCTGATAATAACGCAAAAACACAATACAAAATGCAATCCTGCAAGTGCATGCGGCATGATACGCACCCCGACGCTCGCCTCACACGCATGATGGTGGCCGAGTGGGTAGGGCTATGACAACTATGCACTCTGCCATCACTGCTCCTGAGTGACCGAGTGGACAGGATGCTGTCGGAGTACACCTATCCTCCTGCCCCAAACATAGTGGGGGAGCTAAGCTCTCATCTCCCTGTCATGGACGGAGGAGGGATCCTCGCCACACCACGCCGCCTCATCGCTACCCGAGCGGACCGAGCTGACGACAGAGCAATCGCACACACCTCGATATACCACTAACCCATGAGGTGGCGGCGTGTATGCCAGTATATAGCTGCTCAACAATAATGGAACCGTCCAAAGATGCAATCATGCAAAAATGGTGCATGATACTAAAGCATGTAAATCCTACTCAAAATACCTATCCGAATAATATGTACAATCAATATGTACATATCCATAATCCAAATAACTATGATCCAAGTCAAACAGGGAAATATAATCATATCCTATCACATGCATGTATCTAGTAGGCACTAAAATCATACCAGGCATATAAACATGAAAAAGTTATTGTAAGCTATCCTAACTAGCATATCAACTTGACTTAATCTAAAAGTTAAGTCAAAATACCCGCCTGATAATATATCCGCAAAAGAACCAGATCGTCACGACCGGAGACCTGCCTCGTGACCGAAACCTGCATAAAGCATGACTATAGTCAAGCACAAAAATACAATTCACCGACAAATCGAATAATTAATCGATTTCCTTCATAATCCAATTAACCCAAACCAATTTCCAATTCTCCTTGTCCACAAATATCCATACAATTAATTTAGCCCAATTAATTCCAAATCAATTAACCTAATTCATCACCTATAAAAATATCCTCAAGATCAAACAATATCACCCAAATCCCATATCCTCCGAATCTGTGATCATCAACCGAATAACACCGGAATCATACTTACCGGCCTTAGAATCCCACTGACAACCAATCCTTCCCCCAAATCAGATTCCCAACTCCATTTCCAAAATTCACACCCGACCTTAGCCACCCACAGCCACCCCCAACAAAACCAAAACCAAACAAGAGATAGCTCGAGATATACCTGCGATTGGGAACCTCCCAACTGCTTCGATTCGCCGTAAAATTCCTTGTTGCCTAAATCACTTGCCTCGCAATGCTCGGCGAAGAGGCGCTCCCCACCGCAACAATCTCACCCATTTGCCCTAATCGCTGCTCGGCAACCACCGAGAGAAGGGCGAGGAGGAGGCTCGGCGGTCCTATGGTCGGTCAGAGGCCGGCCTCGTCTAGGGTGAGGAGTCCAGCTGGTCGTCGTCGGTGTTAGCAGCCGGCGAGGAAGGCGGCCATGGAGGAGAAGAGGGCGTCATGCGCTGCAGAAGGTCTGACGTCGGTGATACCCTGTGGCCATGCCAGCTGATCGCGCGAGGAAGAGAACGACGGCCGATCGTCGGCCGCGGAGGGAAGTAGTGGCGTCGGCGCTCCGCACCAAAGTTGCTCGCGGCGATGGGACGGCGCGACCACGGTGCTTGGGTGGCGACTTGAGGAAGAAAGGCTCGCCGGCGAAGAATCGGGCGCGGCGGCGTCGGGCGAAAGGGGCTCGCGCGACGGGGAAGAGAAGGCTCGCGAAAAGGGAACTGCTGCAGGAGGTCGCGGCGGGGAAGGAAAAAGGGAAATAAAAAAAATAGAAATTAGGGTTTCCGGTTTAGGTTAATACCCCTTAAATAAAGCCTAGTTATTTTATCCCCGTAGAAATCTCGTACGAAGTCCGTTTAAACCCAGAAAAATTCCTAAAAATTCCGAAAATTTCCAGGATTATTTTCCTTAACTCTTTGGCCATTAAATTTAATATTTTAAATTTTCTAGTATTTAACACTGTTCGTATTAATCGTCCCACTGAAATTTAGTAGCCTTGTGCAGGATCTTGAAGAAAGGCAGCCCTTTGTCCGCCGATCTGACTATGAATCGGGATAAAGAAACAATCTTGCCCACTAACTTCTGGGTCTCTCGCAGATTGGTGGGTGATTTCATGTTGCATAGTGTCTGCACCTTCTCAGGGTTGGCTTGCAACCCCTTCTCAGTCACTATGTACCCCAAGAACTTGTCGCTTTTTACCCCGAACAGGCATTTGTTAGGGTTTAACTTCATATTAAACCGTCTCAATGTAGCGAATGTTTCATTTAAGTCCTTGACTAAATCCCGAGTGGTCTTCGATTTGACCAAGATGTCATCCACGTAGACTTCCACATTCTTCCCTTTCTACTCTGCAAAGATCTTGTCCATAAGGCGCTGATAGGTGACCCCCGCGTTCTTTAATCCGAACGGCATTACCACATAAGCATATAACCCTCCTGCCGTCACAAAGCTAACCCTCTTTTGATCTTTTTTGGCCAAAGGTATTTGATGGTATCCTTGATATGCATCCATTAGGGACACCACTTCATATCCTATAGTGGAGTCTACCAACTGATCAATACGAGGCAAGGGGTAGTAGTCTTTAGGGCATGTTTTATTCAAATCATGAAAATCAATACACATCATCCACCGCTCAAGGCTCAGGGACCAAAAACTACATTGAAACCCACTTGAAACCTGGATTTCCTTTACATGACCCGCTTTTAGCTTTTCCACCTCTTCCGCTATGACCTTGTCCTTCTGGTCGAAAATGTCGCCATTGGATGTGCTCCTCTGGTTATATTGAGATGGTGTTTAGCCACGTGAGGGTTGATCCCAGTGAGATCATGCACATCTCTCGCAAAGATGTCTTCATTCTTCTTCAAGCAGGCCATCAGCTCCTCCTTGGCTTCTAGCTGCTGTGCTACCAGTGTAGCCTTTCTCGGAGTGATTTCCACCAGCTCTCCTTCCTCTATTTTGTCGACCTTGGGGGGGGGGATTCTTTCAGGACGCAGACGTCCGAAATGACAATAGCTTTGCCTTTGAGGTCATTGGTTCGGGCCTTCTTTTGATCTCGAACCATTTGCACGTAGCAGCTCCTGGAGGTCTTCTGTTCTCCGCGAACTTCTCCCACCAATTGTCCCACTGGAAATTTCAGCTTCTTGTGGTACGGGGAAGCTACCGCCTGAAAAAGGATAAGGAAAGGATGCCCAAGAATAGCATTATAAGTGGACGGAGCGTCCACGATGAGGAAATGGATTATACTGGTTTTTTGGCTGGGCTTTACACCCAGAGTCAGAGGCAATGAAATCTGCCCTGTAGGGTGGACCACATGCCCTGCGAATCCAAAGAGGGGGGTGACCACATCTTCTAATTGGGCATTTTCCAGCTGCATCTGTCCGAAAGCTTCCTGGAAAAGGATATTGACGGAGCTTCCTAAGTCGACCAACACCCTGGCCACTTCATAATTGGCCAGGGATATACGAATAACTAGGGCATCCGTGTGAGGCAGCAGGACACCTTGGAGATCTTCTGGCCCGAACGAAACGGGCGGTGCAATTTGAACAGTCTGGTCGGTGACGATGGCTAAACTCTCCATGAGACGGACGTATGACTTCCGCGCCTGGTTAGAGTCTCCGTCGGTAGGTCCTCCAGCTATAACATGGATAACCCCCCGTGTGGGAGCGTTATCTAGATTGGATGAAGGGTCCTCACCCGATGGGCCTTCTTGAGAGACAACTTCCTTGGACGGCGTTTGGGGGAAAGTAACTTGAGGTTGTTGATTATACGACCCTGGACGGGTTACATCGGGTCGAAGGCCTCGTCGTGCTGGTCCTCCCGTCTGGAACCGCAACTGCGGATATGCGGTTCGGAGGCGATCCAGTTCCTCCTGTAACTTGAAACATCGACCACTAGCATGACCATATTCCGTATGATATTGGCAGAAGAATGGGGCGGGAGGGGGGGGGGTAAGGGTCGTTGCAGCAGACCCTGTTGATCATACAATTCCATCTATCGTTCCTTTCAAGTCCTTGTAGGAGGAAGTGCTTCAGCGGCCATAATTTGTAATGGCGGTACGGGGCGAACGCCCTGTAGCAGTGGACGGGGCCTAGGAGCCTCTTGTCGAAAAGGTCGCACATATCCCTGCCGAGGGGGTGCTTGAGGAGCAGTGGGTCGAGCTCTTTCAGTCGGAATTGCTGCGGTAGCCCGTTCAGCTCTCCGCACCTTCAATCCTTCCTCTTCGCGGATAAATTGCTCATGGCGGCCTCATGACTCCTCATGCTGCCGGAGTTGTCTTAACAAGGAAGGCGAGGAAGGGCCCTCCTTGACCCGTGCGAGAATAAGCGCCTCTGAAGCTTCGATCTAGCGGATGGATTCCCTAGCCTGCAGTGAATCGGTGGAGATATCCTCTAAGGGATTCTGAGGGTCCCTGGGTGAGGTGCATTAAGATAGAGGCGTCATGCTTATACGCCTTGCAGCTGGAAAACTCCCGGCTGAACATCCCCCGGAAATCGGCGAAACAAGTGATGGATCCTGGGGGCAGAGTATTAAACCATTTTTGTGCCGAGCCGGTTAAGGTGGTCCGGAAAACTCGACATTTGAGAGCATCGGTATAACAGTGGAACGAGGTTGCTCCGTCGAATTGCGATAGGTGCTCTTCGGGATCCGTCGAGCCATCATACTTATCGATCTGAGGATTCCGGAAGTAGGACGGGGGGACTTCAGAGAGGATGTCCATTGTAAAGGGACTGGGCTCATATACTTCTGGAGGTCTGGTTGATTGACTTTCGCTCTGTTCTTCCCTTCGAGTTTGGGTGAAGGACATAGTGTTCTGAGGTACTCTTCCCCCAAGTCCTTCTCCAGGCACTGCTTCCACATTGATGACGGTACGAGATGGAGGAGGCATTTCTGGGGGTGGACCTCTGGAAGAAGGTTCACCGGAATGAGGATGCAGATATCCGGTCCTTCTCCTTTCTCTAGCAAGGGCCTCTGTAATAGCGTCGTCCATCAGGGCCTTCAACTGTGATAGTAGGAGGATGATAAGGCGCTCCTCCGCTATGGAGGTAGCGGGTTGTTGTATCTCTTCCAGTTGCATCTCGACGTCCAGCTCAAATGTTCCCACAGACGGCGCCAACTGATGCGGCGAGGAAAATTCGCTTTACCCCCTTTCGACGCGACGAAGGCACGAAGGGAGCTTTTGGGAGGGTTCTCGCATGCCGCAACAGTAAGAATGAGTGTGGAAGACGAAATCAAGAAACGCAAAAACCCCAAGCAAACAACGGAAACTCGAACACAAGATATAACGTGGTTCGGAATGAGTATTCCTACTCCACGGAGGTGAGCTCTCTCACTGGGGACAATGCCCAAGCTCTTTCCACTATGAATGTCCTCCTTTACGGAAAGGAAACTTCCCGAGGTGGAGGAGAAAACCTCTTACAGTTTAGTTACAAATACAAGAAAGAGTACGTGCGACTCAAGATCAGGGTCGCTGCTCTTCTTCTCCGGCGAAGTGATGACAACTCTCCTCCTTCTCCTCTTGCGTCTTCGTTTCGTGTCTGATGGAATGATTGTGGATCCCCTCCTTTCTTCTTCTCCTTGCCTTTTATCCTCCTCCTCTGATCCATCACTATCTTGCGGGTTATCCTCATCGTCCACGTGGACACCACGTCCACCTGGAGAATAATTCTGTTACAAATACGAGGGGCGAAGGTTCCTCGGAATATTATGTGGGGACCTCTCTTTCTGTTACATATCACCCCCTCATCCCTATTCCAGGAAACTAGGTTAGCATGTCCCCCTCAACCATCTACTTATGACAAAACTAACTTAGGTCTCCAACTCACTGATAGTATAGCCTTAAAGTTCATTGGGCCGAACCGATTCTCATTCGCCCCATCTGTCTTTAGGCTTATCTAGCCGAACTGATTCTTATCCGCCCCGTTTGCCTTCTAGGTTTATCTAGCCGAACCGATTCTTATCCGCCCCATTAGCCTTCTAGGCTTATCTAGACGAACCAATTCTTATCCGCCCCGTTAGCCTTCTAGGCTTATCTAGCCGAATCGATTCTTATCCGCCCCGTTTACCTTCTAGGCTTATCTAGCCGAACCGATTCTTATCCGCCCCGTTTGCCTTCTAGGCTTATCTAGCCGAACCGATTCTGGCCTATTTTCCAACGAAGTACTTCTTCGCTTTACCGTGTCGATTACCTTCACTTATTTTCCCGTACCAGTTATCTCAAGCGCTTGCTCCCGACCCGTTCCTCTCTTTTTTCTCCATTGAACCTTCTACTTGGTTCAGGTAATATCTTGCCTATGAGCTCTTCTATCTGGTTCATAGAGAAGAGGTAACGGATGTATCATTAATTAATACTATTCTAACTAAAATTTAGATTGGTTATATTTTATTTATTTATCGTATTTAACCGAATCATTTCTTGTTGCACCGATAGATGCTTGAGCGGCAATGGATACTCAAGAGAGGATGGAACAACGATGGAATATAAAGAGAAAAAGGAGAAGAGCGGACAATAGAAACGGAAGATTGAAAACTGATATGGATTTAGATGAAAAAAATTATGGGAAAAATATAAGAAAAGAAATAAAATAAAAATATTTTTAATAAAAAAATGGGAAAAACATGAAAATTGATATAAATAAAATTAAATTTTTATAATTTATTTAAATATTATGTTTTTTATATTTAAAAAGTAATAACGACTAGAGAAAAAATTTTGTCGTCGAAGGTTTTACAATAACGACGGAAGAAAATATCGTCATTAAAGATTTTACAATAACGAAATAAAAAAATCATCATTAATGATAAAGTATCGACGACGAAATAAAATACTGTCATTAATATGTATATATTAATGACGAACACTAAATGTGATAGTTGTTGAATCATTAATAACGATGATATTTTTATACCATAGTAGCTTTTTTAGCAATGTTGCTTACCACGGAGTCGCTCCCAACTGGCAGTGGGAGTTGGAGCGCACCGTCGACGCGAGACTTCCATCTTCTTTCCATTCGCTGGGCAACTGTCGATGAAGATTAATCGACGTCGAGCCACCTTATCCTCCGCTTCGTCGACTCGGCTCCTGGGAATTTCGCCTCGGGAACATTCTCGAAGATCTCTTCGGCTCTTCCATATCCACGATCTCATCTTTTTTCACCGGCTCAGATGGCCGAAGTCTTCGCCGTCAATACTATTGTAGAGATTCATTCAGAACTGTAACTTTCAGGGGCGAATTTGAGGGTATTTAAAGAGGATCATGATCTCCTTTAATTTTAATTATATATTATTTTTCATTATATATATATATATATATATATATATATATATATATAATTTAAAATTTTATTTATTTATTTATTTTTAATTAACATTATTGGCCCAATAACTTTGTAGATTGCCCGACTGAGATGCTCAATTACATACCGCTCCACAATCCGTCCAGAATCTTCTTATATATAAGATTAGAGAACAGACCATTTTCCAGAAATAAAATAAGATGGAAAAGTCATTTCGATGTTATGTTTGTTTAGTCCCTACAGGGATGATACGATGGTAATACAGAGGGTTACTTGCAGAATAAGCAGGAGTCGATTTCGAATGAAAGATCTAAAATCTCCTTGGTTTCAGATGACTCCCTCTGTTTTATCACCGTGTCAAGGGATCTTGTCCCCTGCGATTTATCTCCCTCTCGCCACAGCCCTGAAACGAGTGGCAGGGGACTGCTAGTTAGACAGATTTCCAATTTTTACATGATATTACATTTATTTATGATTATTTCCTTTAATACTGATTATTGTATTTTTAGTTAACTATAATTGTAGAATTAAATTATGTAAATTATATATTGTTTAATAATTACAAAAATAAAATTTTTAATTAATATAGTTTAAAATTAGTGAAATATATTAATACGGTTATTATTATTATTATTTTCCTCGTGAATCCTTTTAATCCATAAACGAACCGCCCCAAATGAGATGGATCCGATCCGCTTACGCTCGACAAATAGAAACTGTCAAACGAGATCCATCACTGCCCGTGGTGCTGCTGTCTCCCGGTGAGAAGTATTCTCCGGCTAGGGCGGAGCTAGGCGATCTCGTTCCGACTCTTTGGGTTGAACAGAGGGAAGAAAGGAAGACGTCCAGCGGGATCCGGAAGCGATGAATTCCTCGTCTTCGTCTATGGGCGGCGATGGCAGGCATGACGATGACGCTGCCCTCACCGAATTCCTCGCCTCCCTCATGGATTATACTCCCACGGTTAAGATACCTAATTCGTTTGGTTCTCTTTACGCTAACTATTTTGATTAATTCGTGTTATTTTGTGTTTTTTTTTGGCAATCTCGCAGGTTCCGGATGAGCTGGTGGAGCATTACCTTGCAAGAAGTGGCTTCCACTGCCCCGACATACGATTGTTGGTACCTTGTTCTTGAATTTGTTTTTATTTAAAATTTTTGCCTTTTGTGTTTCCTTTGTATTATAGGTGGTTGGCTACGGAACTATTACCCAATTTTGTTTGTAACCCTAAATTTGCTTTTTGTATTCAGATGCATGCTACTCATCCGTTTTTAGGTAGCTGTGAAATAAAAATACAGAGCAGGAGAGCTCTTAAGCCTGTTGGACAAAGCTTAAATCTAGGATGGAACAGCTTTTTGCCTTATTCCTAGTTGGCTACTTCTTGCTATAAACTTTCAGCTAATTATGGAAACATAGGGCTTTTAGAAAATCAAACATTAGGGTTGCAGTATCACTTTCTCTGCCCTACAATCTGATTGCAATTAAATCATTAGCAAATTTAAAAGGATAATAATCTTTTCGTCTCAGTGATAATAAATATCACATGGAAATAAAATGAGTTGTAGGTTTGATCTGCCCCTTTAGGATGCACAATGAAATTTTCAACTATGAATTAGGAATAAACTAGAGGGCTGAAAATAAATGTTATCTGCAAACTTCAATTGGTGGTTAAATCATCTATGCTCCTTATTGGTTGTTCTCCTTCAAGTTTTTGTGTTGTTATATCGCGCTGGCTTTGTTCTTAGAAGGGTTGAGTGCTCCTAGAAACGTTCTCGATCCTTATCATCTTGGCTTTGCTCCATTGTCGAATGGCTTGTTTGTAAGGATGGTATGTGTTCAGCTCAATACCTCAACTTGTGCAAGAGCATATGCAAAGCTCCCCATAGAAAAAATCAAGGGACTTGAGCCTCACATTTCCTAAGCATCCAATCACCCTTGACGATGTAAAAATTATGATTTTCTATATCAATATCTAGGCCACTTTATTGACATTAAAACAACCGGAAAACGTAGGTGTCAAATTAATAATGTTTTCTTTTTTTCGAGGAGAAGGTATATGAAAGATGAGGAATTCTAAAACAAGATATCCGTTCAATTAGGAGGGCTGACTAGTTAATATAATTATCATCTGTAGAGAAAACCACTGTTTTCTTGCAGGTGAGTTGTTGAGTTTATAATTACTTAACAGCCTTTGTTTCAAATAATTTTGCATCACAACATACCTTTTTTCTATTAGATTGTAGCATGGAACTTTTTCATAAGTGGCAAAACCAAGCCACTCAATCCATAAAATTTTGAATCGGCTAACATCTCTTTGCAAATGGCTAATAGTTTGGGCTTGATACTGGGTGTTCAAACCAAGGTTTTAAATACCGACCCATTTCATTCAAGACGGGTGGCATTTTTCGTTCCGACATGGGAACAATATCGCCACGCTCGCCAGACATCAGAACGATGACGGCGGGCCTCCGTGGGGCAGTGGGGCTTCGCCCGGGGCCACAATAGCCACGGGAGGCCTCCGCAAGCCCGGGCTGGCCATGGGCGGGCTCGTGCGAGCCCGTGGTAGCCTCCTGCGGCCTCACGTGTGATCACGAGTGGCCTCGCACTGGGCCGCAGCGGCCGTTGGTGGCCTCGCGTTGGACCGGAGCGGTCGCTGGCGGCCTCGTGGGGGCCACAACTGTCGCTAGTGGTCGTGCGCGACCTACACAAGGTCGTGGACTGCTCGCTCGAGGCCGCGGTAGCCATAGGCGACCTTGTGCGGGGCCGCAACGGATGCCAACGGCCATGTGCCGGGCCACGGAGGCTGCCGATGGTGCGCGCAACCTCGCTGCGGGGCTACGACAACGAGCGAGTGAAAATTAAATTCAATCAACTTCCCAAACTATGGTTTAACTATACCTTAAATAAATCAATTAAAATTTAATAAAATTATTTTAAAATTTATTTTATTAATTTATATATTTAAATAATAATTTTATTTTATTTTTTAATCCTATTTAATCGAAATTAATTAAATTACTTTTATTATTATAATTATTTTTTTGTATTTTTAATCATTTTTTATTTTTAATATTAAAGTTAAAAAATTTATTTTTAATTTATGTATTTTATATTTAAAAATTATCGAAATTTATCGATATAACACGATATGATATCTAAATTGTATCGCTCTGATCGCGAACCAAAACCTCGATACGGATTGAAATTTTAAATCTTGGTTCAAACAACAAACTTAAGTACCTTTATATATATAAAGATATCTGGTGTCACCCAGGCCAACTATATTTTGTGCTAGTAACCCTGAAGAAGAAACATAATAGATCTCGTGACAAAACTGTGCTAACTAGTCCAATTACCAGATGAAAGTTGTGATATGTTCTGTGGTAAACCTTGGGGAATATGGTGTTTCCATTTTTATTTTCTTTGGAAAATGATTTCTTAATCTCTTAGTTGTTTCATCTTTGTGTTAGTGATTCAATACTTGTACTTCTGACAGAACAAGGCTGATTTCTGTTGCTACGCAAAAGTTCATCTCAGACGTTGCAAGTGATGCTCTTCAGTATGTGTTCCGTTTGATTTGTCGATGTTGATCTTAAACTTTAGTTCATGAAAATTTCTATTTTCAGTTATTGTTTTCCATAAAATGAATTTGAAAACTTAAAAATAATCAAAAACGAATATTTGTAATCAAGTTTTTTATATTGAAAAATAAAATTTAATTTTTACACAAAATATGTTTGATATTCATTAAAAACAACAGACTGTTTTTGTTTAGATGTACATTCTTTATTTCCACAACATAACATGTATTCATGGATACCTTTTCCAATGTGACCCTTTTCAAATGAATAAATAATGTATTATGTATCCGTAGATACTTTTTCCAATGGAAGATTATTGTGGGGTATCATCATGGTGATGTAATTATGTATGATAAATACAATCGATTCTGCTTTATAATAAATACATGTATAATAAATGCCTCTATTATCTAATTCTAAATTGCATGCAACTGAAATAAGATTTGTTCAAATTTTTTTGGTAGGTAGATCTAATTAACAGCTATAATATATTATGTCTGTAATTTGTATTGCTTTATTATAGAATAGATAATAAATAAATAAAAATATAATTATTTTAAAATAATTATAAACCTTATGCAAGGACATTCGGCTAATTGAAGTGAATACTGATTGATGCAATAAAAAGAAAAAGTTTTCATCTTTTGATAATTTTTTTTGCATGTGCGGTCTTTTGTCAACTCATCCAATGAGCCAACATATAACAGTAAGTGAGTTTTTAGATTATTGAATAATGTTTCATCCTATTTTTAAGGATTATTAGTGTGAATAAAATTCCAAATAGTTATTTGTTAGGTACAGAAAGAAGATCAGATCAACAGGCAAGGATATTTCACTGAGACTTAGTAAACATAGGACCTTTGGTATTCATTCTGGTTAAAAAAACTCAAAACTTCTTATAAGGGGTTTTTTAGAAGCGAATACAGGATAAGAAGAGATAGGATAGAAAGCAATTATTTTGATATAAACTGCTGAAGAATAGTGTTGCAAACCCTTATATATTTATAGTCAACTTTTATAAACTTAGTTAAGAAATTTTATTTGGACATTTACCAGGGAAACAGATTCATTATGAAATTAACCCATCCATAGAACCTTTATTCATCTTGCATGTAGTCCTATGTGATTCTTTCAATTAAGATAAAATATGATCAAAGACTAAAATTGACTGCATTAATTTAATCTTTTTTAGTGTTGACATAAAACTAAGGTTAATCATTTGCTTGCAGAGGAGCACTTAACATCCCTACTGTCTTGGAAAGTGTCCGTCCTCAACGTTGAAAATTAATTGAATCTTTTTCTAATTAATTACCTTGTTGCTTCTTAGATTTGGATGATGTATCAAATGAAAGTTTGACTTTGGATGATGTGATTGTAAAAGAAGCATATAGTTGTAGGAGGGGTGTTGATCTTGTTGGTATTCGGAAGGGTGAAACTTGCACCTGGTCTTTGGCTAGAGGGCATTGGTTGTAACCTTAGCAAGGCAGGTTGTTTCTTCATAGAGTGAAGGTTGTCATTGAAGGGGGATCAGGGAGATGATGGGATTCTTAGTCCTCTTAAAGGGTAGAAGAACCTAGATTAGGCTCTTTCATTTATCAAGTTCTCTTCTATTTTCCTTCTTATAAAGAAAGATAATGAACAAGTATCCTCTAGTTTAACTATTACCATTTTGTTTTTGTTCTTTGGAATATCTAATCAGGCATTGTAAAGCCAGACAAGCAGCACCAGTCAAGGATAAAAGTAAGCAGCCAAAGGTGCACTTTGTACTCCTTGGTAATGATTTTCTAATTCATTCATATGTTTTTGTACTCATTTTGTCATTCTGTTCCAGGATAAGCGGCTTGTCTTAACGATGGATGATCTTTCAAAAGCTCTCCAAGAGGTAAGTAAACAGTTCGCATTCACTAAAAATTTTAAAAAACAAGTATTTGTCTTGATATTTTTAGATGCAATCTGGCTTAATTATTGGTTCCGATAAAGTGAATGCAATGCAGTCGGAGGAACCAAGGGAAGATGGTCCAAATAATAAACCTCTAGAAATGTCCTGGACAAGTTCATGTAGTGACATTAATTGGTAGTTCCATTTTTTACAATGGTCAAATAGGTGTCATTTAATATACTAACGTAGTCCAATGCATATTAATTGTGAGGAGCAAAGAGTTTATGTAAGACAACCCTGCATATTGAAAACAAACTTATAAGACTTGCAAATGATACTATGCTGATTGTGGCAAATTACAATAATTTAGAAATTCGAATTCTGGAGGTATTTCATAAACTTAATATGTTATTTAAACAAATTTAGACTGATGGATCTTGTAAAATCATTGGATGCCTTTAATATGTTTTTTGTCAGCCAGAGATTAATGATATATTCAAAGGATAAAGAAGATCGAATGATTAAAATAGAAATGGACTTTTAGGAGCTTTGTTTGGTCACCAATCCGTGTGTATGCCTACAAGTAAAAGGAAAATATTTTGACTTGTAAGACTGATTATACTTTGTGCGAGCGTTAGCAGTATGGTTACGAGTATTGGCATGGCATACAGTTTTCTTACACCAATTGGGCCAGTTACAGTTGAAATGCAAGGAATAAAGTGAGACCAAAGCAAATACTTCAAATCTCATGGCGATTACTATGTCCTTGCATTATAGCTACATTGTGAGATGAAATCAGTATAAAGAACTCTAAATAGTTTGGACAGAAGGCTGCTGGTTTAGTATTGTATGTAGTTGGAACTTAGACTTTAGTTCCTCTTCAGTATCGATAAATTACTTAATGTCGAGGTATTGGATTTGCTTGTGTTTCATAGGTTTTTAAAGTATCGACGGATTATTTAATGTCAAGTAGAAGTGTGCTATCCTCACTAGTTGTCCATGCTGTAATGTTATTCATTTATGTTTTTATCGTATCGTCGCATTCCAGTCATCCCTACCCATTTCTAGCATACTGGCTTTTACATTCCTTATATCTAATGCCATCCTGTGTATCTCTGAACAGTATGGGGTGAACTTGAAACGCCAAGAATACTTTGCCGACAGCCCCTCGACCGGAATGGATCCCATGTCGAGGGAGGAATAAGTGACACCCGAGATTTCTTTGCTCTGTCGTGTCGAAGGATTATGATGTTTTGGCCTGTGACTTCTCGCTTCCTTCCCGTCGGCGGAAGTCATACGATATGATTACATGTAGAACAAAACGCTACACAAGCCTTGACACTTCGACCTATAACTTAAATGGAATGTAATATAATTGAAGTTTGATAGTTGTGGTCCTACTTAAATCGGGATTACTTTGGATCATCATTTTTACTTCTCATTTGTTGTTGTTGTTGTTTATTTAATCGATGGCTTTCTTAGATGATTTTGTTAAAATAGAAGTTGATTGATCCAATTTTGCCCTAACCATCACCATGACTTAGTGAGTTAAAACTCCAAATGAAAAGAGCTAATGTGCAAGAAAATAGATTACTGAAAACATAGCAAAAATAAGAGAGAATTAGAAATTTGTTTGGCCAATTTTTTAAATGTTCTGTAATGTTTAATATTTTTTTAAAAATATTCGTAAGACTTTGTCAAATGTTAAAATATTTTTAGAATTGCGTGCATTTATTTTTAGATGAATCAATGATGTTAATTATAGTAAAAGGTGAAATTGTCGTCCTTATCAATTAGTCATATAGTCCCCTCGTAAGGGAGAAATTATAGAGAATATTTTTGTATCTAATCGAACGTTAATGGAACGGAAGGATAAATGTTTTTGAAAAATTTTGTAGTCTTCAATTATCGATTCTTGTTCCTTATAGTAAATATATCGCCGCGCAAGTCATCTGTATGTTAGGACTAAAGAAAATGATATTAATAATTAGAGATGAAATGGCCAGAGCTTTAAAAAATTATTTTAGGGGTATTATGAATAAAAAGATGAAAATTTGGGGCCGAGTGTAAATTTTCCGATCCAAATTCCGAACTTCTTTGCCCCGGCGCCCTTCCTTTCGTCGACGACGGGGGCTCGTCGATCTCCGAGGCCGTGCACGATGCTGGCGCTAGTGATCCCACTTGGATTCGCGCAATCATGGAGGCGGAAGGAGACGGCTACTAATTCTGCATACCATTCTTGACGGATTCTACAACTCGGCTCTTCCGGTTGGCTTGAGCTTCCTATATGTCGAAGATCTTCTACCCCGAGCGATGAAGCCCAATGACACTCAGGTAAATTTAATTTTTCAAGAAAAAAAAAAGTGAAAGAACTTTCAGATTAAAGCTCAACTAAAGTGCAAAATTGTTCTCTGTTTCATCACTTTGGGCAATGATTTTGAGTTTCCAAGACAATGGCTGGAATTTATGTTCATTAAACTGATACTCTTCGCTTTGTTGATGGGTAACATTCAGGTCCATGGATATGTGTGTGAATTAAGCTAGATGTATTGTTCGCACAATATGGTGCCAAAACCATAACATTTTGCCTACGAACTCAAATCCTGGCACAGAACGATACTTCAAATCTCGGTTGAGATAATATCGATTTATTTGGCCAAGAAACACACTTTTGATGCTTTGCTGAGTGTTGGCAAGATACGGTACTCAAACCATAACATTTTGGTTGGGAACTAAAATATGGCATGGAATGACACTTTAAATCTTGGATGAGAAAATACCAATTTATTCGGTCAAGAAACACACTTCAATGCTTACTAGGTGTTGGCACGATATGCTACTGAAACCGTTGGCCGAGAACAAGAATCTTGTCACTGAATTATCTAGTCAAGAATAGTTTGGATTGATGGCTACTACTTATTTTTCTTCTTAATCTTGGTTGAGGAAGCCTTAACCTACCTTCATTTCTTACTTTATGCACTCAGTAAACTAAAGGAAATTTCGGTTTCTTTCATTAACTTCATGCCAATTATTTAAACATATTATGCCAAGTGTTTGCTCTCATCAATCAATGTTTCTTTTTCGGAAAGGTGATTTCGAACTTTTTTAAAATCTGTTGGCACTGTCAAAGTTTCATCCGTGGCTAGCCTTATTGTTTCCTTTAAATGATGTCCAGAAGAGTATCTCAATTTAATTTCTTGGATTTATATTGAGAGAGAAAGCATGCGTAACTTGACATAATTAGATACAATGTCCTGTGAGTTACCATGGAACAAATGATTTAATACTTGTCACAATTGGATTTGTTTTTCTTTTTTCATAATTGTACAAAATGGATAGATATTAATTTAATGTGGACTCTGTTGAAGCATCGCTTCAGTGAAAACTTTTTTAAGTTTGAAAAATTATTGCAGTTCATCATCTACAGATTGCTTCTATAATATCGAGAGCTGACAACTGGAGGACTTGTATCTCAATCGCCCCCTGTTTTAATTTCTCTTTTATGGTAATTTTGTTGACTAAGTCCAAACCTCTGACATGTTAGATCTAAATGAAAATTGTCATTATATAATTTGGTGAATACAAAGACATGAGTCTTTCAGGAAGAATAAAATTAAAAGATTTTATTATTATCTTAAGGTTTACAGTGTTCTTTATATGTGAAGTTGTACCATGTTGCAAATTCAAGACTACATATTAGATTAGGAATTAGGATAGTATTTATCAAAAAAAAAAAAGATGAAAAAGCTTTGAATTGTAACTACTTTGGCAAAGTATCTTACTCTTCCTTTTCCAACCATCTTCCATCAAGCATGATAGTGCAAGAACTGCTCGTGTTTTTCCTAAGCTTGAAACTGTTGTTGTCATGTAATTGTTAGAACTTTGAGTTTCAGTGTTTCTTCAGTCGAAGCTGACAAATCCTACTCCTTTCTCTCTTTTTTAACTGCAGTTCAATTTACAAAAGGTTTTCAACAGCCATTCGGTGTTTGGATATAGAAATTGAATGTTCTATACCTGTACATTGTCTACTGTGTATGTATACCAAAACCAAAAACATCGGAAAATAAGTTGTACATTCTGCTACAGGAAAATAATACTGCAGTAAGCAGTCAAGTGATTGCTCATGGTGGGCAAGATGCATCTGGTTTGATTCAAGGTCACTCACAAGTTACTGTTGAAAGAGATCTTGTTTCACAAGCTGAAGAAGAGCATTTAATTACTCCTTGGCATGTATGTTACTCGATTATGTTCGAATTATCATGTAAAAATCATGCCTAGCATGGCAGGTTTGCATTTTTTAGATTTCTATGATGCTTTTTGTTGCTCAGTAAAACAGAGCATTTAATTACTCTGATGAGTTTCATTTTTCTTGTCAAATTACCCTTCAAGTGTTTGTTTTCTAATATATGATTCTGCGCCCCATTTGTCTTTCGATAATTTTTTACTTGCGTTATGTCCATATTGTTCCCTCTAATATTCATACTTACATCATGATTCATACATAAGATATTCTGATGCAGGTATGTTAAGGGAATTGGTGAAGCAGAAGCATTTTCAGAAAGGTTAAAGAGGGAACTTCTGGCTTTAGAAGCAGCAAATGTTCATGCACTTGTTGAATGTGAATCCATAATAGAGGAGATACTGCCGGTCTTGATATTCTATTATTCAATTTTATACACTGAGTTACTAGCAAGGTCTCTCCAACTTTAGATATCAGTTTGTTGAAAGCATTATCATCTGCCCTAGGTCCTTTCCTGGAAGCTCATACTTTTGGGATAGGTGATCATTTGGTCAGTTTCTATTTTTTTTTTAATATTTGTCCAGTTATGTCAACTCATATATTGGGTTGACCCAACGCAGGTATGGGATATGGTCAGTTAATCAACTTCAATAAATTTTATTCATGTTCATTACCGATCTAGGACTACTTGTTTGGATTCAACCTTATGCCCCATAAACTCCTTTCATGACTTCAATATGATAGGCAAAATCTTTACTTTCTTCTCATGATAATTGATGTAATGATAAGGGTTTAGAGGAAGTCCAAGTTAGCGATCAAAGAAATTGTTTGCAAAAATGTAAATGTAAGAACAGATCCTGAACAGTTTGAATTGGATTTGTACTAGAGTATAATTCAATATCTCAATATATGTATGAATGTGATTTGGTTCCATGTAGATCAAGGAACAGGTTGGTTAACCAGTTTGTTAAACTTCACAGGTATTGCAAGGATTAGAAGCTGCCAGCACATGCGTGGAAGATATGGATGAGGGGCTTGGCATTTTTAATGTGAAACTTCGGCATATGAGAGAGGATATTGAATCAGTAAGCAGAACCTGATGAATAGTTAGTTTCCATTATCTTATCTGTCCTACACTTAAGTGGGAACAACTTAGGCAAAACATTTAGCAAGTAAATTTCTCCTTAAAAAAAAGTTATGCTAGCTATAATTGCATGTTGATATGTCTATCTTCATTTTCCTGCATTCCTAACTGTTAGACTTGCATATTTTTCTTTCCACCTTCTAGATTGAATCACGTAATAATAAGTTGGAGTTGCAATATGTGAGCAACAAGGCTCTCATTGAGGAACTTGATAGATTACTTGAATGCTTTCAAATCCCTGAAGAGGTGTGTAGTATTTCACAAAATAGTGAATTCAAATTTAGACACATATTCTATTCATTGTTTGAAGTTTTAATATTGGCTGCGTTGGCAGTATGAGGCATGTCTCACAGGAGATTACTTCGATGAGGCCAACATGCACAAAAATGTTGAGGTTTATGAATGGCTAACTGGTGCCTTGAACAATCTTGAAGCTTCAAATTTGGATCCCTGCTATGCAAAAATGAGAGGTGTATGTTCTTCAATCTTTCTCTGTGTTACTAACACTCCTAGACTTGCTTTCCAAGAGCCCGCTGCTGTGGGGCCAACCACAGTTAGCAATGATGAGCTATTAGAAGTTTATTGAGTTTATGCCAATTTAGTTAGTCAAGATTCAGATTACTTATTATCAGATGCTTATCCAGTTTGACAAACAGAGTACGTTAAAAAATTTAGGACAAATGTAAGTCCACATGAGCTTAAATCATGACCCTTTTGCTAAATTTATTTTGCATTTTCATGTTCTAGTCCCATATATTTATTCTTAAACTATTATTTTATTGTTTTTTTAAGATCTTTCATCACTTGTTCAAATTCAAAAAAATTATATTTTTTTCTAAACGGTTGACGAATACCTCTCCGGAGAAGCGAGTTTTGGAGACTCGGTTTTGAATCCGAATTTTGATTCGTATTGTGATCCTCTCTCGATCACATTGTCTTCGACACGAGGCTAGTGACTCGTACGAAGACGAGACTCGTGACTTTGTGAAGTCATCCTGACGATACTCGGCATGGATACGGATAGAGGCGATTCTAGCGAGAGTCGCTCTGGTTGATGCCTTTCCTGCTACACGTGATACGTCAGGTATACGTAGAATAATTTTCTTTTATTGCAAAATTTGAAATTACGGTTATGTTTACACATGTTGTACTATGCATGCGTGTGGTGTGTGTATTGTAATAAATTAGATTTATTATTTTTATTTCTTCCGCTGCGCACATGTTTACGAAACATGTTCGAACACACACTCGCCGCGGTGCCGCAAATCCAACAGACTGGACATTGGAAGGTTGACTGCCCCAACTGGAAGCAGAACAAAGATATATCTTTTGGTCTAGTCGTTGAAACATGTTTAGCGGTGTTATCTACCGGCACCTGGTGTGTAGATACAGGAGCCACTGATCATGTCTGCAATACTTTGCAGGGGTTCCAGGAAACTAGACGACTAGCTAAGGGAGAGATTACCGTCTACATGGGCAATGCTACGAAGGTGGCGGTTATTGCATTGGGAGATGTTTATTTATCTTTTTATAGGAATAAAACTTTGGTTCTGAGAAATTGCCTTTATATACATTCATTTAGAAAGAATTTAATTTCAGTTTGTAAATTATTTTTGGATGGATATTCTATTTCTTTTAATAACAGAGTTGTTATAAAAAGGAATAGGGAGATTATCTGTTCTGGTGCGTTGGTAGGAAATTTATATACTCTTAAACCAAAGGCTCCCACGATGCAAATAGAAGTAAATAACTCATTTTCTAAATCTAATAAGAGAAAAGAACCTTCGAAAATGAACCAAACATATCTTTGGCATCTAAGGTTAGGTCATATTAACCTAAGTAGAATTTAAAGGTTGATAGCTGATGAACCTTTGGGTTCATTAGTAGTGGAAGATTTCCTGCGAATCTTGTTTGGAAGGTAAAATGACCAAGAGGCCTTTTAAGGCTAAGGGGTATAGAGCCAAAGATGTGTTAGAATTGGTTCATTCTGATTTGTGTGGTCCTATGTCTATCCAGGCTAGAGGTGGTTTTGAATACTTCGTCTCTTTTATAGACGATTATTCAAGATATAGATACGTTTACTTGATGCGCCGCAAGTCTAAATGCTTTGACAGGTTCAAAGAATTCAAGGCTGATGTGGAGAAACGTCAAGGTAAAAGTATCAAGACACTACGATCTGATCGTGGTGGTGAGTATCTCTTGGGAGAGTTTAGGAGTTACTTATCAGAAGCTGGGATTCAATCCCAACTGTCTGCACTTGGTACACCCCAGCAGAATGGTGTGGCTGAGCGAAAGAATAGAACTCTTATGGAGATGGTTAGATCGATGATGAGTTATTCTGAGTTACCAGATTCATTCTGGGGGTATACTCTGGATACGACAGTGTATATTCTGAACTTGGTATCATCTAAATAAGTACTTTTTACTCTCACAGAATTGTGGACTGGGCGAAAGCCTAGTCTGAGACATATTCGGATTTGGGGGAGTCCAGCACATGTGCTGAAGGTAGATGCTGATAAGTTGAAACCTCGTACAGAAGTGCGCTTGTTCGTAGGCTATCCTAGAGGAACGAAAGGTGGTTTGTTTTATAGTCCTAGAGATCAAAGGGTAATCGTTAGCACGAATGTCCGATTTTTAGAGGAAGACTATGTGATGAACCACAAGCTCATGAGCAAGATTGTTCTGGAAGAGTTGAGAGGGGAAGTCACTACTTCAGTACCAACGGTACAAGAGGACATACCATAAGTGACTGCACCGCGTGTCACAGAGGATACACAGGTGATACCTCGTCGTAGTGGGAGGGTTGTTAGACAACCTGAGAGATTTATGTTCTTGGGAGAATCTTCTGATTTGATCCCTGACGAACATGAATCTGATCCCTGGATATATGACGAGGCAATCCAAGACAAAGATGCAGTATCTTAGCAAAGGGCGATGAATTCTGAGATAGAATCTATGAATTCAAATCAGGTTTGAGGGCATATCCGTCATCCAAATGACAGAGGAGCCCCTTAGTGACAATATTCCGAAATCCATGGACCAGATCT
This sequence comes from Wurfbainia villosa, assembly GCA_025175895.1. Taxonomy (NCBI): domain Eukaryota; kingdom Viridiplantae; phylum Streptophyta; class Magnoliopsida; order Zingiberales; family Zingiberaceae; genus Wurfbainia; species Wurfbainia villosa. The sequence continues at coordinate 4,956,005 of JAKLTH010000193.1, read as the reverse complement.
GATAAAAACCTCAAAATAATAATAGTATTTTATTAACTGCATGCATGCACGACTAAACATATATCACTTAAAGTAAAATAGTTTTGTGACACCAAATCAAATTGCGACCAAAAATCCAAAGTGCATAATCAAAATGCAACACCGATAAAGTAAACAAAGCAGCATCCCGACGATGCAAGGAGACAAGCACGACAAAGAACTCTCTGAGCAACACCAAGGAAGGTCAACAGGACACGTCCTCCATCAGTTAATCTAAGGGATAAGTGAGGAGAGGGTGAGTACAACCACTCTGTGGATGTATAGACAATAGTGCATAATTATAATGCACATAATGGAAGTCACAGGGAACAAACTAAAGTAACCCAACCCTCAGAGTACCAATATCAATCTACAACTATCCTGATCAGCGGTATAACAAATATACCCGCAACATACACAACCACTGCAACAATCAGTGCACATCCGGATACTACAAAGCCTCGGCTCTCGCAAAAGGAATCGTTTATGAGCTACCGCGAACGGTACTCATGGGTCGACAATCAATACGCTAAGCACTGTCTACGCGCAACTACATGCTACCACGAATGGGTCTCGTGGGCAGACAGCGTATATGGATATCTAATTATTGACTGCACGCACTAGCGTACTACCACCAATAGGTCGCGTGAGCAGTCGATTATCCTAGGTTGTTAAGCCTAGGGTTATCCAATACATCCAGCATAAATCGACTTTCAAAGCTGGTAAAGATCATCGACTTATAAATAAATAAGTCGAGATGATTAAGTCCAGGATTCCAACCCTTCTAACATGATTAGTTATCAAGGTCGATCAAAATCATAAGTCCACTAATAATCACGTCGAGACGATTAATCATAGGGTTCGTCCCAACTAACAGGAAATGCGTATCAAGGCCAATCAGAACAACCCCTCTACTAACAAGCACGGCAAGAGGGTTAAGCCTAAATTATATCATTCTACCAGTTCAATCATGCATGCTATAACATGCTACCACGAACAGATCTCGTGGGTATTTAACTTGTAAAGTAGCTATCTAGCTACAACCATCATACGAATCCGATTATCACCAACTCCGAACGAATAACGCAAGAATATAACCTTACAGTAAGTCATCTCAACCATGATTGGGAGGCATGATTGACCACAATATACAAAGCACCTACCTATAGACAGACTCTACTGCAGACTCTCTCTCTCAACCAAGAATGGGAGATATAGTAAGGATTAATCGCATCCTAACCATACGAACTCTACTAGTCCGATCACCATATCACTGAAATAGTAAATGGATAACCATCGCAAAAACACATAATCATATAATCACATAACACACTGTCTAACGACAGCACAGTCATACTAACCGGAATCAATGGCTGAAATTAATTAGGGTATAATTAAAGGGTCATGCCAGAACAAAGTCAAGGCAATAATAAATAAAGTATCAGATGCTTGTATATACCCTAAACTACGTCAGCAATGTAATCATGCCCTAGGATCTCGAAAGTCAAAGAACTTATATGTATACCTTCTACGAATTTATCTATCTTATTCATATTATTCAACTAGTCCAATCCTAATACTAGTCCCAATAAGTAAGAGGTAAACATCTACCAATAATATCTAATCATTTTTATCACAATGATCACAAGCTACGTATAGCAGTAATAGCAATTTATAACCAAATGCTATCTATAAACCAGCAACCTAAAAATCTAACAGTCCAACAGATATCAGGTTAAAACAATACTAGATAAAACATGATATCACCGTATAACCAAATATAACCAATATAAATATGCACTAAATCTAGAAAATTTTCTAGAATTTATTTACCTGTTAGCCGTTTGGAGATGTCCTGTCGCCGCCAAATCCCCAAATTGACCTCGTCAATTATACCTCGAATTTTCGAAACATAAAAATCGTCGGAAATCCGTACAACTCCGAAAATACCCCAGTTAACCTGCCAAACGTGGCAAACTCCCAAAAAAAAACCCAAAAACCCTAAGGAACTCGGAAACCTATGCTCTGATACCAATTAAATTGTCACGCCCCGAGGGAGTCTCCGCCAGACGAAAATCCGGCAGCACCTCCCTTGTACGGGTGACAATACCAATTTTTAATACAAGGCCTACACGACCACTATACATCGGTCAACACGACCGGAACATACCACAACACAATATACATAATATGCGGCCTCAGGCCAGCAACCAAAATAAGTAAAAGATCTAAAATATAAAGACCTACCCCTTCTTCCATCTAAGCAGGAACATACAACCAAAACGAACCGAATATAAGTCTACAAGGACATAACCAATATAACTAAAACATCCACCGGTATACAATCCAAACATAAATCCTAAACATATCCTCTAATAAAATCCCAATCCATAAAACTAATAACCAAAATCATAAGACCAATAAAACTTATCCACTTCGACGAGGGGTTGTAACCTGACTCTGTGACCTTCATCCTGAAATATATATAAAACCACGGAGTAAGTTCAAAGAACTTAGCGGATATTAGTCGATATGAATAGCAAGATATAGCTAACAATACTAATCATGTCAGTACAGTCTCATATATATGGTAAGCAAGAAATAAATGCAAAAAGATCAGACTCACTGAATCTCCTACTACGATATAGAGCAAGTGCCCTACAATAAAGAGTCATCACCCTATACAAACATGTATCCCAGATGCATGACAATCATATGCAACATCCAAGGCATCAATACAATAATGCAAAGAACACAATACAAATGCAATCCGTGCAAATATACGCATGCCGCTGTAAATGACATAGGTCACTGATGTCCACCGCACACGCTGATGGTGAAGCCGAGTGGGTAGGGCTATGACAATCGCTGCACTCGCCATCATCGCTCTCGAGCGAAGTGGACGGGATCGTCAAGTACACCTATCCTCCTGCCCCAAACATAGTGGGGAAGCTAAGCTCTCATCTCCTGTCATGACTGCAGGAGGGATCCTGCCCACCACACACGCTTCATCGCTACCCACGAGCGGAAGGAGTTGTGACAGAGCAATCGCACACCTCGATGTACCACTAACCCATGAGTGGCAGTGTGTGCAGGCCATGTAACTGGCTACGGGCTCAACAATAATGGAACTCCGTCCAGCCAGCATGCAATCATGCAAAAAAAAATGGTGCATGATACTAAAGCATGTAAATCCTACTCAAAATACCTATCCGAATAATATGTACAATCAGTATGTACATATCCCTAATCCAAGTACTATGATCGAAATCAAACAGGGAGATATAATCATATCCTATCACATGCATGTATCAAGTAGGCACCAAAAGCATACTAGGCATATAAACATGAAAAATTATTATAAGCTATTCTAACTAGCATATCAACAATGACTATATCTAAAAGATAAGTCAAAATACCCGCCTGAATAAAAATATCCGCAAGAATGAAATCGTCACGACCGGGGACCTGCCTCGTGACCGAAACCTGCATATAGTATAACTATTGTTAAGCACAAAATGCAATCCACCAACAAATCGAATACTAAGCCGATTTCGGACTTAAACCAATTAATCCAAATGCTTAATAAAATCCAGATCAACTAGATTGATCTAGTTATCCCATTTAACCTAATCAATCCTCCATAAATAATTACAAAAATTGATCAACCCCACACCGAAATCAACAACCCATCATATATCAATTTACAGCTAATAAAAAGAGAAGATAGATCAAGCTTACCAAGCTCCGGGCAATAACAATCCGTCGGCAAGGTTGTTGTGCCTCAACCCCTGTTCACCACATTAGGAATCTAACCATCCTAATTGAAACATCTCAGCCCTCACCACCCCTCAGACCCATTCACATCTCACTCAACCTTCACTCATAACCTCCACTGCCTTCACAGCCAAGAAAAGAGCTAGTTCGAGATTTACCTGCCTTTGAGACTCCACCGGCGGCAGTTTCCCCTAATCCTCATGGTTTGCCGAAACAAAAACCCAACGCCAACTCCACTGCCCTAATTCCAGCCAGCATCAACCTGCATCTGATCACCAACAACCATTCAACCTCCAAAATCGAGCACCATTACCTACAAAACACTTAATGGCAGATGCAAGAAGGAGAAATCAAAAGCTATACCTAAATCTGCATCTTCACCGGCGGCTCTCCTATTTCCCCTATCTCGTTGTTCGCCAGAGCGACTCAAACCAGAATCGTTGCTGCCCTTTGCTCCGCCAGAACACACGACAGGGCTCAACCGGCGGCTGAGTTCATGGCAGCTCCCGGAGTGGCTTCGACAGCGAAGACGACCCGCACGCCGGCGATTTCGAGTGGACTCAGTGCGTTGGAGGCGCGGTTGCCGCGAGTCGATAGCAACTGCAACGACTGCATCGGCGATCGTCTGTGAGGGCGGCGCTGTCCGAGGGTGACACCGACAACGCGAGGTCAGCGATCGTCTGTGAGGTAGGCTAGCAGCGTGACGGCAACAGCGAAATGTGGCGCGCCGCCGAAATCTTCCACGGTGGGGGAAACAGAGAGCGGCAACCACCAAGGCGGCGCGCCGCCGAAATCTTCCACGGTGGGGGAAACAGAGAGCGGCTCGCGACGCGCCTGGGTGGCGGCGGCGGTTGCGACGCAGGGAAGAAGGGCTCGCGAGTGGAGAGGAGACGGCGCTGGGTCGGGGTGGGGAAGTCGCGAGAAAAAGAAGAAATTAGGCGCGACTGTGAAAACCTCGGGAGAAATAGGAAAAACCTAGATCTATAACCTATGTTAATTAATTCTATTAACTCATCTAACCGACCCTTTAAAAGTCGGTTTTCCTTATCTCCGTAAATACCCCGTAAATATCTCTTACAAGCTCCGTTAAATTCCAGAAAAATTCTGGAAAAATCCCTAAAAATCCCGAAAAATTTACAGGATTATTTTTCAAAATTTTTGACCATTAAAATTTAGTATCTTAAATTTCAGTATTTAACATTGGGAGGTGGAGCCATTGTATGGAGGAGTGTCAAGCAGAAATGCGTGGCGGACTCCACCATGGAAGTTGAGTATGTGACAATTTCTGAGGCTGCCAAAGAAGCTGAACGGATCAGGAACTTCTTGATGGACTTGGATGTGATTCCTGGTTTGCCCAGAACTATCATAATTTATTATGATAACAGTGGTGCAGTTGCAAACTCGAAGGAACCACGAGCCCATGAGGCAAGTAAACACATAGAGCGCAAGTACCACCTGATACGAGAGATCGTAAAGCGAGAAGAAGTTGTTGCCAAGATTGCATCAGAGGATAACCTGGCAGATCCTTTCACTAAGGCCCTTCCAGCGAGAGCTTTTGATAGGCATGTGGAGGGAATAAGAATCAGATGTATGACACTTTGATGGCAGCATAGTCTTTTAGTATAAGTGGGAGATTGTTGGGATGTATACTGAAAGTCTAGTCTTTGTATGGATATCTTCATTTTGAAATAAGAATCACATGATTATTGTTTGTATATTTATAGTTATGCATATTGTCTAATACTTTACATTGTAGATAACATGGTGTGTGGTGTCGCACAGAAGATCATGTTATCAGTTCCTTGTAGAGTATAAGTAGAGGCTCACAACCAAGATGGTTTTGGACAAACCATTGACATGGTTGTAGTGTAATTTGGTATTAGTTTATCTTGATCATAGAATTACACTAGTACACTTTGTGTGTATTGAGCAGGATCGACTTAGAGGTGATTCAATTTAAATTTATACTAACTATATAATTGAATTGGACCTCGGATATTATGATGTACATGCTCTTAATTCCGATATAATAACGGATACATGTACTTAATATTTATTTCTTTGATTTACCAATGGACGAGATTTATGGGTTAAATCAATAGGCCCAGTAAGTTGGGAAATGATATTATTTACATGGTGTGTTGTTGATTATAAGAGGAAACTGTGTCCTATGTATTAGGATGATGATGTCCCCTTGAGGAGCTCATAAGGATCATCATGTAAATCCTGCAAGTGGACTTGGTCCAACATGATGATAAGGTTGAGTGGTACTACTTATGGAGTTAGATGTTAATTAATTAATTGTCAGTAAATTAATTAATTAACGGACATTCGATATCTTAAACACGGGGAGATATTTGTACAATTAATATATGGAACCCATATTTAATTATGGGGATTGGTGAGGTAGATCAATGATAATCCTCTAGTGGAATGAATTATCATTAATGGATCGGATTTTATGTGGGTCGGATCCATTGGGTGACCAAGATTCAACTCCTCCTCATGGTCCCTATTGTAGCCTATTAAAACCCTCAAGAAGCCTAGATCTAACGGACACGATTAAAAGGAGGTTTGGGCGAAATCTATAAAGAGGAGGCAAGGCTTGGGCGGCAAGATAATCTTGGAGTGCTAGGGTTTGGAGTTTCTAAGGGTTAGGCGGCAACTAGGTTTGGCTTCTCCCTTAGGGTCAGCGGCAACACAAGAAAAGGATAAGGGTTTCATCTTCTCCTTGGTTCTTGGCCGGCTTCTCCTTCTCCTCTCCTAGGGCTGCTCCTTCTACCCCTCTTCCCTTGGTCGGCGGCAAGGTTAGGGTTTGGATTCCCTTCTCTCAACCTTGGTCGGCGCCCTCTCCTTCTTCCTCTCCTTGGCCGGCGGCAACAACCAAACTAGGTGGCTTGGTGGTCGGCACTAGATAGGAGAAGAAGAGTTTGGTCATCTTCCCTTGTTCGGAGCGAGCAAGGAAGGGAAGATACGTGATCTAGGAGGCTTCAACTCTTGGAAGATCGTTACCCACACAACATCTAAGAGGAGGAAAGGTCATACAATAGAAGATCAAGAGGTATAATCTTGTTTGTTTTGATTTTAGTTCTTTTGTATCATATATGTGGTTAATTTACTTGGACCCCGATGATAAACAAAAAAATCGGCGATCTGTACATCATCTATTCCGCGGCTAATCGAGGAAAAGAGTTAAGTTGCTTAAACAACAAGTTTGTTCAAGCGACTACTCAAATCGAATAGCACGATGATGGATCGGTTGCTTGGGTAATCCATCTTCGTCTGGATTAATTTTTTTAATCCGGGGACGTAAGATAGGATCGCCATGTACAAGCGACCGAAGCGAAGCTTCAACCTTCAATAGGTGGATACTTTGAGTCCCAAACAAATACCCGGCATATGTCTTTGATCTTGTCTATCACTCCGCCCGGTATTGACTAACATTTTACAATCTTCCTTTAGGAGGATTTTTATTCGATAGTGGATTGGGCATACAAAATTGATCCATTATGCTGCATAACGATGCATGGTATTACAGAACGGTATCTTTCGGTTGATAAGGCTGAAACCTCTGGGTTTGTGCACCTGCTTCTTGATGACTTGGAAATAAGGATCTCAATGTTGTTCAGCAGGGTATGTTATGCGCTAAGTTGTCATTATGCGTGTCATATCGTATAATGTTTGGTGAACATCATAAACCATTGTTTTCTTTATAGTTTGTTGACGATGCTTGTTATTCAGTAGAGTAATATGAACGTGGACGGAAAACAGGAGTTCTCCCTTGCATTCAAAGGTAAGCTTTCCTTTCAGTCTATACCAATATTGTATCCCTCTGAAAGCAACCTACCTTTTGTTTGCTTCCATTCTACCTTGAGTACTGTATGTTGAATTTCCTTTCAACCCCTCTACATTTTAGATTGAAAATTAAAGGGTTGAGGTTAAGGGATCATTCTAGTCTTCGATCAATATTAATACTATATTGGTATCGGTAAATATCTTATGCCACTTGTGCCAAATGTAGTTCCAATGACATGCCATCTGAGATAGAAAGATTCTTTCCCCAATAGGTATCCTTCAATTTCATTTGCATATCATGGGAGGAGATGAAGTGCTATAAAAAGAGAGAGGAGCAAAAGAAGGAAGGAATCAATTTGACATCAACAACAGTATTCAATTATAAAATTTCTCAGGAAATTTATTTAATGTAGGTCTTGAAAAATTATAAATTTGATCTTACTAGGATGATTTACTAATCAATGCTCTCTCATCCAATAGTAATTACTTAAGATGTTTGCTATAATTTTTTATAATTTATTGTTTCAAATTTTAATTCAATTGACTTTTCAATTCTGTCATATGTTTGAAGATAAAGTCTTATAATTAGAGATAAATAAATAACCTAAGCAGAAAGAATTAGAGGATTAAAACTGTGGAATTAATCTTAGAACATGTTGAAATGTGCCGAGTATCATATTATACCAAACAACAATTAGTTGGGAACATGCTTACACATTTAGCTACACAGATTGGTGATTATCTTGTTATTGGACTTATTTAGCTGTGCTAGAATGCTAATAATTTTCTGATAAACTTTGTGTGCATTATTTTAGCAACTCGTTTCTTTATTGAACATATAGTTTGCCAAGTGATCTTGAATAACTTGTTTTATTTGATTGAAAATGCTTTCTGGTAGTAACATAAAAGAAACACAAAAATCTCTTTTTCAACTTAGGTTTGCAATTCTCGCATCACGCATGGAACAATACACCCAAGGTCAGTCAAGGGATTTGATAGATCAAGCTTACACTAAAATTGTAAGATTGTTCAATACTCTTGACTTGTGTAATTCTCATTTTTTGTATTTTCGTTTTGTTTTAAGTTGCAATCACAAGCATTCGCCTTTTCCTCTTCATTAGGTTAGCATCATGTTTGTGGCATTGGAGAAGGCTGCCCTAGTTGACCCCCAAGTATTCTGATATTGTTCTTCTAGAAAACTATGCGGCTTTTCAGAACAGGTAAGTAGGTTGATCAGACATGGTTACTGGCTTTTCCTATGCATTTTTTTTTTATCATTAGATATTCTATCTGGTGAATCACACGCCAACCTTTTACACTGTTCTGTTTTATGCAGCCTGTATGACTTAGCCAATGTCGTACCAACCCTAGCAAAATTCTATCACCAAGCTAGTGAATCATATGAGCAGGCTTTGCCTTCGTCATGTTAGCATGGTCATTTACATAGTGAGTATGCCAAATATATTTCATTTGTGCTATTACTTGTTGGCAATAGATAGGAATCTTCTTAAGGTCTCAACTGAAAGCCATTTCTGAAATAGCAATCATATTTATTGAAATATATCTTTTCAGCATTTTGAAAAACTGTTCCAGTTCGGCCGCAGAGTTGAGGAATTGATGCACACCAATCCACCTGAGGAGGTCAGTGCTTGCAACTTTGTAGTCAAATGCTTCAATCAGCATCAATTACGTCAAATCTCTTGGACTCCAGTGAATGTTGGTTTTTGAAAGGGATTTCAACTAAAACTCCATGATCCTTGTTACCCTCTAGCCTCGTGTTCTAAAAGGACTTTAGAAGGTATAAAAGGGATTTATAAGCAACTTTTTGCATGTCCTTGTAACATGGTATACAGGTAGGTATGCGTCGTATTAGTTGTATTAGCCAATTACATGCACTCATTGCAATAGGTTAGGCATGGTCCAGGCTAGAGGGAATGCGGATGATCTAGCGTGAGCTTAATTGAATACACGAGACAAATCCTCAGGTGTGTGACAAAGAATTTCTTTACAAAATAATTTCCCAAATCCTTTTATTTGGAAAAGCTATATATATATATATATATATAGAGAGAGAGAGAGAGAGAGAGAGAGAGAGAGAGTCTTTTTAATTTTTTCTTTTTGAATCGGTTTTGTTGGATGAATTCATTGGTTCTATCATCGACACTTGAAGCCCGCCCGTCTCCTTTCTTGAGGCTTTCACGAAGGGATAGTGCATCTTCATCCTATGTCTTGAGTGCACATGTAAAGAGTGAGTGATTGTCGGATCATAGGGGAGACTTGCCAAATCTTGTGCACCAATGGGAGCCAATATTCCTCTAAAATGAATTAGCTCATTGGTGCTTCATCTAGTTAATTTTTTTTTTTTTTTGGCTATGCTTGCAGTTGTCAGGTTCCAGTGCTTTAGTTTTTTCTTGTATGGATTTTGAGCTTTTATGTTAAAGACAGCTCACTTCGGTATTTTATTGCAAATCCATAACAGTCAGTACTTGGGAGTTATTGCTTGTACACTTGAGTTTCAGATTATTTCTGATTCATCTTATCAACAAGCTCCTTATATAACTTTCTGCAAGTTTTTGTTTCCAGTGTCAGTTTGCCTTCTTTTTTTTTCTTTCGTTTTGTTTATCTTTAGCAATTAATTCATCGTCCACTGCTATAGATATGGAACCTTTTTTTCTTAGTTCTCTTATTTGTGTAATCATCAATGTGCAGATTCCCTTCCAAATTGGAATGTCAAAAGCTGATCTTCGTAAAATGTTGAAGTCTAGCTTATTAGGGGTAGGTTAAAAAACAGCATTCTCATTTTTCCATTTTTTTCAGAGGAACTTCAACTATGCTGCCTCATTGTTTCTGACAGTTCGACAAGATCATCAATGCAATGTATGGTAAGTTACAGAAGAATATAACTGCACAGGAGTTGTTGCCTTCTTTATGGGATAAATGCAAGGTTTGCTCTCTGTTCATCTTCAAATGTGTGTGTGTGTGTGTGTGTGTGTGTTTATAGGCCATTTCCCTGAAGCATTCATACTTCAACATGACAAGCATCCTTATGGCCTTCGTAATTGAGAGATTCAAGATAGCTCTGGTACCATATTGCATTCGGCTCTTTTCTTTTCTTTTTTTTTTTCCTCTCTAAATGACTAACTTGAGAAGAAAAGACCCTTCGACATATAGACATAATGAGCCTTCGTTCTTGTCTAATAAACGTAAAACATCCTATCTTCCATTGCTTTTTATAGGTACATGTACACTACTAAAATCGTACCATTTGGTTTAACGATGATTTGCTGCATTGCAGAAGGAATTTCTCGAAAAATATGGAAGTTTCGTTCAGCGAGTCGCCAAAATATATGTCAATGAGAGACTGTTCCTTCTGTGGCAGAGATGAGGGGTTCACTTGCTTCGATGTAAACAAAATAGTTTCTCAATTCCTTCATGCTTTTTATTATCATATTATGTGATTTTTCTTTGGCATTGAATGCACGATCACCTGCCAATTCTTAGCTATGGAATCATGATTAATTAGTTTGCAACAGATGACTAAATTTATTTGTTCTCATTATCTGAATGGAGATAAACTTGTTTTGTTTGATCATAAACTGATTCCCAGCTTTGTCTCTCTCCAGATGATGAGTGTGTTTATAAAACATCTCATGGGTCCCTTATTCATCTGTGTCATTATTATTATACTAAATTTTGTTTGGAGAGGCCCTTTTTGGCCGACTGAGTGGATCGATTCATTGATAATTGTTCTTTATTAATTTACCAAATCCTATTCAAGGGCTAAAAATGGATCATCAATATGAAGAATAAGGATTTGTGTTCAGCACTAAGCGTCCCCTAAACAGACTTTTTTCTAAAGTTAGACACTGTACATATATTAGCAACTGCTATCTTGTGTCCCTAATCATAAACACATCGAGGCAGTGAACAACTTCTCAAAATATAGAGACTAAGAACAACTTCAATCAATTAACTAAACTAAGAACAAAAAAGAACCCTCACCACTAGAAGACATCTTACAGTGAAGACCTTTTGCAGAAAAGGTGAAAGCACTCATTTCAGATCTCCCGATGACATATAAAAGGGAAATAAATTATGGTACCAAACGGTCTTTTAGATAGGAGAGTAAGTGAATGAACGCTAGAGAAATCGATCATTGCTTTATGTTATAAATTTATTATTCGAATACCAATTCGATTACTATAGAGACAACACGAGCTGCTCTCTCACTGTGATGTCTAGTGTATCAGTTGTAGTTAGATTGATCTAAGATTTTATTGGCAAGTATTGTGTATTACATGCTGATAAGTTTTCTACCTCGAGGAGATTTGTGTTCACTAAGCTTGTTTGATTTATCTTATCGAGTTTAAAAGAAGGTTATGTTTGTTTTTTTTATATATTTAACTAATAAGAAAGATGTGCAGAGTCAGAAATAAATTTTGAAATCTTTTAATTTTTCTCTTATATTGTATTTAGTTTCAAATTTTTCTTTTTTATTATCAGCACTAAGCACTAGACATGTAAGTTTTCGATCTAATTAATTTTTGAAATAATCAATTCGATCCTATATAAAATTTTTATCGACTATCAAAATAAATTCAAAATATGTCTACGGTAGGATGGCGAAGTCTAACTCCGCAGTTGCACTGTCCCTATAAAATTATCCAATGCCGAAGTCATATTATGTTTGTGAAAATAAACTCTTAACTTAGTTCACCGTGACACAGAGCTACCAAATATAATTTTTTCGATATTCAATGTCAACATATATTTCAACAGAGTCAAACTTCGTCCGTATGTAAAATGTCTTTTCATTTTACCGTTGCACCGTCCCTTGAGAGCTAAATCATAAAAATGAGATAGATGATTTATTTGGGCCATTCAGCTAGGCTTATGAGGGAGATAAGAGAATTTAAGATTGATGTGATTCAAATTTATTTATAAGATAATCAAATTAAACTAAATTAAGCCTTCAATTTTGAGCAAACTAGAATATTTTAACTAGATTTTTTTTTTTAGTTTGAGCAAACTTGATTCATTAAGATATTTAACTTTTAATTTGAACTTATTTGATTACTTTAAATTTTAATTTTTTGTTTAATTAGTGCGTTTCTACTGTAAGATTGTTTGTTTATTTTGAAAATTTATTTATTTATTTACAAGTTTAATTAAATTTTCGTCAATTAACATAATTAACAAGTTTTATTAATTGGTGGATATTATTTATAAATGTTCATTTCACAAGAATCGCTCACAACATATTCGTGAATAACTTACTTAATAGTAGAAGGTCCCTCCGAGACAGAATCAGGACTAGAGTGGGCTCTAATCCCATTTTAAAAGTTTTTCTTTTATTTTTTTTCAATTTGTCATAAATTCTTTTCATTTTCAATATGTCATTGTTAACGATCAGCCTTATATAATTTTTAATTTTGACCACGCTTTGACCACTCGGGTTTTAAATTTATAAGCTTTTGGTATATTAACTTTTCCTTATCAAGTTTATTAGGATAAAAGTTATTATTTTTAGAACGAAGAGCATTGTGGATGAGAGGTGACGATAGAATAGAAACCACATAATTCTACATTACTTCCACTTCTTCTCGGATATTCCTCGACTTGAATAAGCCAAGTGCCAACTGCAGCAAGAAGATGTTGCCTTGTTATTGACTCTGAAAGTATCAATGGAAGTTAAAAAATGCAATTTAATACTAATAAAAAATGTGGAACCGTCACATTAGCAGCCCCCCACCGCTGCCCCTACGTGTGGAGGGGGATAAATTAGGTCTCAGGTGGCTAGCGCAGAAATGCAGAGTCATCGGTAGCCTGGTCGTCACCTCCAGGAATCGACCCTTTGCCCTTTCAAGCCTTAACACGACTGCGCTAGCCATTTGAGTTTGTCCTGGGGGCTATGCAACTTAATACTAATGATTCTACGTGAATTGTCCACGAGAAGAAGATGCAATTCCATTATTGACACATAATAGTGATTATTATATAGACTAATCTAACAAAAAAAATTTCAAAACAGATAATATAGAAAATCATCAAGTTCTTCTCTGGATTTAATCGAATAATATTAACTCAAAAAAAATAAAATTGTCCTTGCATTAATTAAACAAATGTTTAAAGATATAACGATGCAAAAGATAAAAATTTTCCTGTGTTCGGATCGTTTTATTTTCATTTTCCTGAATACATATGTGGGATGTGCGATCCATTGACAGATTGCAAAGATCCATCGATTGGTATCAGAGTACATGGTCAGGTATCGTTGATTGTACAACATTATGATGTGGTTTTTCGATGATTTTGATCCGAATGCATGTGTTCTATGTTAGATCTTGATTTAACGCATTTAAACATGCATAATTGTTGAATCTAAGGCTTAGGAGTCCTAGGTTTAGTATCATATCAAAGTTTTTTGATTTTTCTACGAAGAACACGAATAACAACAGCATAACCATCGTCGTTTTCGTCGAAACCGTCGCTATGATCCATAGAAATTAGGTCACCAGCCGACTAATGTAGACATCAGTCAACTGGCGCAGATATCAATCGATGGATGTGAACCATCAGTCGACTGTTGGTCGAAATTCGACGCACAGAAGCTTTCTGAGTCGACTGGGGCACTCGACTGATCTTCATCAGTCGACTGCCGTAAGGATCAGTCGATTGATGCGCGAAACATTTTGAACAGAATATTTGTGAATCGATTGCGGAGCTCAACTGGGTACTGCTAATTGACTAACATTATTGGCAGTCGACTGGTGGGCTTAAACTTGGGCATAGAAGGATTTCGAGTCGACTGAGGAAATTGACTGTTGACATCAGTCAACTGCCATCAAACACCAATTGACTAATGAGCCTTAATTTGAGCACAGAAGAGTTGTTAGTTGACTGAAGCAATCGACTGATCATATCAGTCGACTGGTGACGTAGGAAATTTTCAGAGGTCATAACTTTTCACTCGGGATGAGTTTTGAGGCGTTCTTGGTTTTGTTTCAAAGCTCATTCAGAGCTCTACGTTTGTTTTTGTGGGGGTAACACCCCCATAACACCCTATTTCGAACCTTACAAACATTATTTAGGGTCTTTTCGAAAGCTTCGAAGTTTTTGAGTCTTGGGTCATAGGTCATTTTGTGTCCCCTACATCATTTAACAACAATAATATAGTCAAGTTATCTGGGACTTTATTTGTATCCATTAACACATGTGTTATTAAGTTGAACTAATACTATCATCAAAGTGAGAACTATTAGCTAAACTTAGTACATCAATGTGTGAGTAAATGTACATTTATGCTAAGGATGGTTGACCCAAAGGAAAATCATCTTTAGGCCAAATATATATTTAAGGTGGTTCTCTATAAGCATCATATACATAATATGTCGGCCCAAAGGAAGACATGTTATGTGATTGATTAAAGAAATAGTGAACTGTGATTATAATTGATATAATTAAACCTAACTCATATTGGATTATAAATTATGCATATAGTGTGTTGGCTCAAAGGAAGACACATTGTGTGGTTGATTATAGTATTTTGAATTAGGATTAGAGAGTACCACTAATAATTTACAATTTAATCTAAAGATTAATTATAATATTGTATTTGGTATCTCATAAAGGAATCCATTGTATGTGCATATATTTTAGTGTTTACTATATATATATATATGCATGTTTGTGATTATTAATGTAAGCATTTGTTCTATTCTTTCTTTTGTCTAATAGCACAAATGATATCTGCCATTGACAATAACATTCCAACAATTTTAGTTTAAAAACCACTGAATATAAAAGGACCATTAGGAGTAAGGTTACTAAAACTGCAGTGTCGGATAATGAACTTATCGGCTTAGTTAGTTCGGAAGTGGATTTTATCACTGTACCTACTGACACTTAGTGGATAGACATTGAGGTTACCACTCATATTAGTATCACTGAGTATGGTTCTCTAAGTAGTCGACTGTCTATTGATGGTGAAAGATATATCTATACTAGTAATTGCAAGAAAGCTAGAGTGACTGCTATAGATGTTTTTAGGCTTTGTCTAGGAATCAATGTTATTTTGGATTTGGAGAATATATTTGTTGTTCCATCCTTTAGAAGGAATTTAATTTACATTTCTTCCTTGGACAAATCAGGATATACTTATTATTTGGAAATGAAATATTTAGTATTTTCCAAGATTCAATACGCATTGGCATTGGTTCCCTAGTCGATAAGCTATATAGGTTAAATATCATAGCTCTCACGGATAACATAATAATGCATAGTATAGATACAAAGTGCAATTTGACCGACGAAAATTCATCCATATTGTGGCATAGATGTTTAGAACATATATCCAAACAACTCCTAGAAGGGTTAATGTCACAAGGAATTCTCCATTCCATTGATATGTCAAACTTTGATGTTTGCATACAATGTGTCAAAGAGAAAATAACTAACAAAAGGAATAAAAGTGCAAGTCTGTGTAATAACACTTTAGAACTAATACATACATATATATGTGGACCATTACCTAAGGTATCTTGGAATGGACAAGCATATTTTATCAGTTTTATATATGATTACTCCCGATATGCGTACTTGTAACTTTTACATGAGAAGTCACAATCCATGAACATGTTCAAGATCTTCAAAGCGAAGTTGAAAATCAACTAGGTAAAAAGATCAAAGTTGTTAGATCCGACCATGGAGGTGAATATTACAGTCGTTATGATGGATCCGGTGAATAATGAATGTCCAGGACCTTTTGCCAATTACCTGAGTTTGGTATTGTAGCTTAATACAACATGTCTGATACTTCTCATTAGAATGGTGTAGCTGAGCGAAAGAACTGAACCCTAAAAGATATGACGAGAAGTATAATGTCTTTCACTTCTTTACCGGAGTTCTTATGGGGTGATGCACTCAAGACTGTAATTTACTTACTCAATAGAGTACCTAGTAAGACAGTGAGTAAAATTACATATGAGCTAAATGGGTAAGAAGCCTAGCATTAGACATTTATACGTTTGGGGTTGTTCAACTGAAGCTAGGCCTTATAGGCCTAAAGAAAGGAAACTAGATTTAAGGACGATTAACTGTCATTTTGTTGGATATTATGAAAGGTCAAGAGACTTTAAGTTTTATGACCCTTCAAATAGGTCTTTTTTCGAAATAAAAAATGTCAAATTCATTGAGAATAGTAGGAGCATTGAACTTAGGGACATACCTTTTGAGAAGGATAGCACTTGTCATCCTACCTCAGTTATTACAGGTGCAACTAGTAGTGGTATGATTATCATACCCTATGCTATTGATGTTGCACATTCGGTAGGAGTAGTATTGAATGATGTCCTTATGTCTTCCTCTATGCGAGTAGAGGAATCATCTGCTCAGGTTGAGGTACACTCTTCTATGATTAAGCAGATTCCTCAAGCACCTCAAATATATCAAGTACAAGTGTCTTTGAGACGATCCACTGGGGAAAAGAGATCCACGGTTTCACGTGATTATATTTATCTCCAAGAACATGAGTTTGACATTGGGCTGAAAGATGATCCTTCATCTTTCCAAGAAGTCAACATTGTTCTAATCCTGAAAAGTGGATTTAAGTCATAAAAGATGAGATGAAGTCCATGGCAGACAATGGCATATGAGAACTAGTTGAATTGCCTGAAGAGGTGAAACCTGTTGGTTGTAAATGGATATTTAAAACCAAACGAGATTCACTATGCAATATCGAAAAGTATAAGGCACACTTTGTAGCTAAGGGATTCACTCAAAAGGAGGATATTGATTACAAGAAGACTCATCTGTGTCTACGAAAGACTTCCTAAGGATAATCATGACACTTGTAACTTATTATGATTTGAAGTTACATCAAATGGGCCTTAAGACTATATTCCTTAATGGAGACATTGAGGAATCGATATACATGGTGCAGCCAGAGAACTTTGAATCTGATGATTCAAAACATATAGTATGTAAGTTGAAGAATTATATTTATCGCTTAAAGCAAACATCCCGTTAGTGGTATAAAATTTTTGATCAAGTGGTTATTTCATTTGGTTTTAAGGAGAATTATACGGTATGACATGTAATATTGTACACCTGGAGACACACCTATGTCTAGAGGTGATAAGTTTAGCTTGCAACAATATCCACAATGTGAACTTGAAATAAATGAGATGAAGAAACTTCCTTATGCATCGTTAGTAGGGAGTCTCATGTATTCTCAGGTTTATACGCATTTGATTATTACGTACATTATTGGAATGTTAGGTAGGAATCTAAGTAACCCTGGACCAAGGTATTAGAAAGTCATAAAGAGGATAATGTGGTATCTATAAAGAACCAAAGAATTCATGCTCGCATATCAGAGATTCAATCAGTTGGAGGTGATTGGATATTCAGATTTCGATTTTGCTGGATCCTCGGATAGCAAGAGGTTCACCTCAAGTTTTGTCTACATACTTGCTGGAGGAGTTATATCATGGAGAAGCGTCAAATAAATGCTTATAGCGACTTCAATGATGGAGGAAGAACTAATAGTCTGTTATGAAGCATCAAATCACGGGATATGATTGCAAAATTTTACCATAATATTGCAAGTCATCGATGGTGTTGACAGACCATTGAAAATCTTCTGTGATAATAAAGTCGTATAACTCTATTCCAAGAACAATCGTAACCCATCGAAGTCAAAGCACATCGATATCAAGTATCTAGCGGTTAAGGAAAGAATCCAGAATGGTCAAATAATAATAGAGCATATTCAGACAGACTCAATACTGATGGATCCGCTCACCAAGGGGGTATTGCCTAAGGTGTTTCATGAGCATATATTGTATATGGAGGTCCTTCATATGGATGAAGTATCTGTTTAGTGGAAATCTATATTTATTTATTATTTTAGATTATCTATGTATATAATGGACGCATGTAAATTTTAATTATCGTACGAATAAAGTTTTCTTTTTACATGTATATTTATTGACACTCTAAAGCAACCCGGTGCACGAAGCTCCTATCATGTGGGGTCTCGAAGAAAGATCAATTGTACGCAGTCTTACCTTGCTTTTTGTTGACACTTTGAATAAAGAAATATCATGATTTACTAATGCGATTTACATATGGTGACTATAAATGTGATGTAAGACTCATTATTGAGCCAATCATGGTTTGCTAATATGGTTTAGCATATGGGGCTTGCAAATACGATCGAGATTTAATATTGGATCATAAGGAGGATCAGTTGAGAATAGACATGTGAAGATCACATTTCTTATGCTATACATCAATATCAGATATATGTCATTGACGATATTGATATTGTGATTACTGATGGGTTCTGCTACAGATTACATATATGGAGTAACAATGATCACTTTAGTCTTATACCAATGAAGTTGATGGACCAGATTAATTGTTTCAGTTCAATACGACATGATGAGCCCAACTAAGGAATTTCGATTATGTATTACATTCAGAATCACATGTAGTCTAAGTGGGAGATTGGTGGCGGTGGACTTATATGTGATTACCATAATGCATCAGATTGTGTCATAGTGGTTCAAACCCGATTAACATGATCTAATTATTATGATTTTGGTTACCAGATTTATGTGGATCAATATGTGTAGAACTCATTAATTTGTATTGTTAGTATTGATGGGTTGTTAATGGATTAGAGTTAACTCTATATATAGAGTGTGATCTCCGTAGAAGAGCAATCGATCGATCATCTCTTTTTCCCTGTCGGACAGAGCATACGGGGTTGTCACTCTCGACCTATGGAAGATTAAGCCCTACGACTCTCTCGACATCAGATCTTCAGACTCTTTCGACGTTGTTGTCTCTAAATCCAAATGTATATTTATGTTTACATTACATTTCCATTGTATTTTGATTTTCACATGTTTATTATAGATCAATTGACAAGATCCTATGTTCGAATTATTTTATTTTTATTTTTCTGAATGCATATGCGAGATGCGATTGCAAAAATCCATCAATTTGCTCCTGTGGTGACTATTGGTGATCGATGCTTTATTAGTTTATTTGTTCTGACAGTATTTGCAGTTGCTGATGAGAATATGAAAACCACAATACGGCAAGGATAACTTATAGTCGGCCCTGCATAGCAGCAGTAACATGATAAGGGGCATGACTTACACCTTTGTGCTAGTGTAGGTCCATGTCAGAAGGGAATTTAAAATTGCATATGTTTGGCTGTATGCCAACTGCAGTAAGTAAAACGAGCAAGATATTCTCAATTATTCATGGTGAGCTAAATGCAAAATAACAATCAATTGGTGAGCCCTCTCCTAATTCACATCAGTTCTTTCTTCAAGCTCAATCATTGTTACCCTTTTGGTTAACAAATAACTCTGATATTTCATGTCTACCTGGTAGGTCCATTTCAAGTATGAATCATCAGATGAAGTACTGTTCTCAATGAGTGGGCTTCGTCAATGGAAGATTCCAGGAGGCTTTGGGTAAGACCAATTTTAACTTGCTGCCATTTTGTTTAAATGTCTTATTTTTACCTCACCTATGAATTTCCTTTGTCCTAACATCTGTCTTTCGTGCGTTTGCGTAAAAGCCAACATAAACCATCTCTGGGTATCGACTATTGTCTTCTTCTTTCATCGAAATTTAACATGAAGCAACACCCGTCACAATAAGTAGAGGATTTCATGTGAGGCTAGCTTCTCGGCAACAAGACAATAATATACTTCCTCTTGAAAAAACTTATCGTAAATGATACCTGTTTTCGCTTTTGAGAAGTACAAGCTTTACTACAGATTCCTGTACAATTTAATTTAGACATTTTGTTTGGCATTTTACTTGAGCACCAAAGAGCCAGTAGCTTTTTATTGTGTATGGTTCCTGAACTTTCCTGTAGCAAGTTTGAGAACTGTGTTGGCTAGCTTTTTATCGTGTATGGTTCCTGAACTTTCCTAGCTATAAATGGTCAGTGATTTGTCTATTTGAACCTTTATCAATACTCTTGCAAAAGCCCAAAAGAAGTATAAGATTTATTTAATTTATTAAGCTATCTTTTGTCTTCCCTCATCAAAACCTGTTGAATACCTAAAGCATATCATTTCTGAGCATCCTTCTTATTTTCGGTAGATCACATCTGAGCCAATCACCTGAAAATTTGTTCCTTCACGACCTGACTACTTGCATTCTTAATTTCTGTGATTCAAAAACTGTACTGGTCTGAAATTAAATTCAGCAATCTCCATTACATTACATGAACACAGATGAAATTTGAAACCTTTTGGTCAAAATTTGACTGCTGAAGCTTATTAACCTAGCTGTATTATCCTCGGAGAATGACATACTGAAGGACTATCATTTTATCAGTGCGTACATGAGCACAAATGGCAGATGTTGACTTTCCTACAACACCTGTCCATTAATGCACCATTAACAGATCACTATTAACTTTATCAATCAGTTAGGACCTCTTTTCATTCTTTTACAATTCTTTGTTCTATATGGATGCAGCTTTCTTGCCGCCTACTCTGATCAAGATGCTTGCCTTGTCACCGTGATGGTACCGGGAACTAGTGTTGCTACCGAATCAGTCACTTTGAACTGTACCAATGAGGAAATTATTGCTCATGAGTCTTAGGCCATTCTAATCCTCACACACTGCCCACAGAAGTCACCATCAAGAATTTTCTTCGGAGGAAAAACAAGCATCGAGCAATTTGAATCGCTTCGAAGAATTATTGTTGCTTTAGTTACGATTCAATGCATTCCAACTGGGTCTCTATAGTTGCAATAGCTGTTTCTGCTCCTCATCCTGCAACATTTTGGCGAAATGTGCACTTTTTGTTTAGAGAACCAACCACGAAGGTAAACAAGGAGATTGATTGCCCGCAAGACTCATTGGTTAGCAATCACTAGAACACATGCCGTCGAGTCTTCGGGGGCATCTCTGAGCTGCCTGACCCCCTTGAAAGCTCAAATGTTTACGTCTTGTCTATTCGCAGATTCATGCATCTCGAACTAGTTTCTGGGATCATTGAAGGGTGTTTGCAACTGTATGGACGGGCCTACAACCTCATTGATTGGCATAATCTGCAGTGTCTGGAAATCACAATCAAAAGTTGAGCTCTCGATGCTGCCATTCTTTTACCATGGACATCTAGTAACAGTAAGTTGACATTTCTAGTCTTCCGGTCCTACTGATATCTTATTATGTTTTTGATGGCGAGGATTCCCACAAAGTATCGTGGGTCAATCAGCAGCTAGAGGTCCCAATGAATGGAGACCTCGAGGGTCAGGATGTGCAGAAAAATACGGCGTTCGGATAAGATTGACAATCTGAGGATTGCATGATGATCGAGCAATAGCCAAATGAAATGTGAGCGTCTTGATCCATTTAGGACCTGAAGCGCCTTCACTTTTCAAATGAAACAATGAGAGTCATGCCCAAATGAGGGATTCAAATGGAAGTTGGAAGACAGAGGAAACAGGAAGCATGTGGGAATCAGTTATCCATCTGTTTCAAGGACAGCCCATGCCTGCATGAGGACATGCTGCCATTAAATCCATTGTCACCCTCCTCCCCTCGACAAGGTCACGTCCTGCACCATGCGGTCATGCTCCAACAAAATTTACAATTAAAGGCATGCTTCCCTTGATCAAGAAGATCGATGAACAAACTGTTTCTTATGAGAGATATTTCGGTTTACTCGCAAGTCACAGTTGGCCTCTTCCAACTTAAACATGAACCGGAGGATCGAGAACCTTTGCATGGATGCCATGCCAACATATGGGGCAGGTCTGGATGCCGATCTTATCGTTTGGCCTCCGAAGGAACAGGGCGAGGCTTGTATGAACTGATTCCTACCGTCGACTCCCTGCGCACTTGACAAGCTCTGTTTTGGCATCTTTTGCTGCTGGCTGGCGGTCTGCATGGCCATGCTGCTGTCGTGATCCACAAGTTTTTATAGTTGACGAGTTTTTTCACCAGTGTTTTCAGATTCGATCGGGTTCGAGGGTTTACGGCAGATTCAGGTTCAATATCTGAAATTAACAGTCGAATTGGCCTGGATTTGTATATCAGCTGATTGGTCGATAATGTCTGGGTTTAGATTTTGGCTCTCTCTCTCTCTTTACTTGAAGTCGAGATGAAGACCTGACGTTGCAGAAAAAATGAATGTCCATGGGAAAACTCCCTTTTCATTCAGTAAGTAGTCAGTAAGTGTAAAGAAGTTGGTTCGGCAATTTATCAACGTGTGCTGTTTGATATTGTTTAAATAATGTCCTCTATTTTTATATTTATCAAATAACAAATTTAATTTCTTTTTTATCAATCCCATTAAACAGATCTGTATCACAGTGAAAATCCCGAACGTGGTGTTGGGAATTCAAATTCCAACATCATAGTTGTGTTGCAATCCCAATACTACCACTGTGGTATTGGAATTTATAATTTCAATACCACAGTGGTACAGATCTATTTTGGTGGGAGAAGTAAAAAGAGAATTAAATATGTTATTTGATAAATATAAAAGTATGAAGTACTGTTTGGACAATTCTAAATTTCACGTGTGCTGTTTGATAAATCGTCGAAGTTTATTTGATGTGGATAAGATCAATTTTCAAAAAATTTATCAATTATCGATCGATTCTCTACTTTATTAACTGAGATCCTTTAAATCTCTTTTGACGACGGTGAGAGACAAATTAAATTAATAAGACATTGCTCGTTCCATGATTTAATTAGTCGAACTGATTGAATGAGTTTAGTTTCAATATAAATTTTCCCAAGCAGGAAAATCAAAGTGTTTTTTTTTTTGGATCAGGGAGAAAAAAAATTTCCATTTGACTTTTCAAGTTTATTTGCTTTTAAAAATGTCTTTAGAATTTTCAAACCATCAAAACACTTTGCAACAACAGATAAGATAACAGCATTAAAAGTTGGAATATATATATATATATATATATATATATATATATATAATACGAATGTAAAAAATGTAAGCAAATTCTTATCATTATAAATTTTTAAGTTGCATTTGGAAAAAAGAAATTATAATTGTGATGCCGAAATGAACTTTTGTGTTAGATCATGTCGGATAGGACCCCGTCACATATGATTATTTATGATCATATGATTTTGGGCACGTGATTATATAATTATATTGAAGGACTGATTTTATCTATGTGCAAATTTTAAAATGCCACTAATTATTATTTTTAGTGTGATAAAAATTATATATATTATAGTTAACATGATTTTTTTCCTATTTATTTTTAAAAAAATCATTTGGAAGAAACATTGATCAAGCAAAAATAATATTAAGAGTAAAACTAAAATATTTTTTAGAAGTGTTTTGTTTTGCCAACTCCTCTCATCATCCATGGATAATCTCCGCTCCGTAATCCTTACTTCTAGACGAAAGAATTAGCATGAAGCCTCGAGGGGCTAATTCGGATGATAAACACATATAAAGTTTATTCAGAAAATCAAAGGTCAATCCTCTATTTTTTTGGGATATCAACTCTCTATGTGATTTATCAATGGACTTTGGACCAAAAGCGATCTTTCGAAAGCAGACTAATAAGGCGATCGTTAAGTTGACGGATTCCAATATTTACCAAAGAAAGAATGACGATTTATCAAACAACTCACATGAAGTTTAGAATTGTCCAAGCAGCGCTCCATACTTTCATATTTACCAAATAGCACACTTAATTTTCTTTTTACCCTTTCTGCCAAACAGATCTGCACCACTATGGTGCTGAAATTGCAAATTACAGCACCACAATGATGCTGAGAATTCAAATCTCAGCATCACAGTGGTGGTGTTGGGATTGCAATACAACTGTGGTGTTGGAATTTAAATTCTCAGTATCACGTTCGAAATTTTCACTGTGGTACAGATCTGTTTGGCGAAAGAGGTAAAAAAGAAATTAAATGTGCTATTTGATAAATATGAAAATATGAAACATTGTTTGGACAATTCTAAATTTCACGTGTACTGTTTGATAAATTGCGGAAGAGAGAATTAGGATGAAGTGATACCGTAAATATTTGAAGCGAGGAGTTCAACTTAATTAGGTATTTCTCAATTAATGTTAGTATTTATAGTCGCTTTGAAATTTCACCTAACATCTTAATTTTATGCTTGCCAAGGACACTTTTTCTTGAGAAAAGAATGCCTTTTGCACTGGATGGGCCATCGGCTTTTGGGCACGAAAGTGATAATGAAACAGCCGCATATCCTCAAAGTATCTACTGGTTGGCTTGTGCCTCTGTGCAAAACGCCCCCACAAGCTGTTTGCGCGGCAGCCTGCTCGTCGGCAGCTCAATAATTCACTTGGTCAATGTTTGTTAGCTACTTGTTGCATCGTATGCACATATACTGCCTTGCAAAGAAACGACAAGAATATCACTGGTTCAACTTTCTTTTATTATTATTATTATTGTCATTATTATTCAATTTTTCCACAGTGATCGGGTGCTGATCCCACGCTGAGAAAGTGAGCAGCACCGCTGCAAATTTCTCTCTCACTTTTCAAAACCATGTTCAGAGTTCAAGATGACAAATAGCAAGCCTTTATGGAATTCCTCCTCCTCTTGTCTTCCTTTCTTCTCCCTTGTTTAGCCTTCCATCTCTCTCTTCTCTTCAATGTTTGTCAGTAAGACAATGACTGATTCTAAGCCTGGAGTTGTAGCTCTTTGTGTTCTTGGCCATGGCGCTCGTCCTATATGTCAGTCGGTTGTCAAATAAGAATAGGCAATAATTATGGAGTGCATCAAAGTGATCGCAAGTACAGAGTGAATACATTGCGCTCTCAACAGTGCTTCGAAGGTACTCCATTAATTATTTACTGGAAGTGGCACATATTCAGAAACGTCGCTTGATCCAGAAAACCTTGTCTTGGTGTGCCCACTTGCAGGGGATTGCCATTAACTTCCTAAAAGTAGATGCTCACAGTTTAGTTTTAGTTCGAATGGATATACATCTTTGAGATGGTATACGAAACCTGAGAGAAGCTTGTGTGTGCTTGGGAATGCAGCAATGGAGCTCCAGCTGCTGCGTGCTTCATCATCAACGGGTAGCTTGTGAATGCTTCATTCTCATAAGATTTAGTCTGAGACTGAAGGTGGTCGCTTTGTTCCACACAAGGTTGTGGTGGTTGTATTATGCCCCTTATCAGTTTCTGAGATTTTCAATACCAATTGAAGCGTCATATCAGGCTCTATTTGTTTATATGTAGCTAAAGGAAGACTGCGATATTACTTGCTGTTGATTGATGCAGTCCATAAGGTCCACATTGAAGTCGTATAGCACAGGACTCAAGGATGCAATCTTCATCGATAGAAACTGAAGAACAAATTTAGAAGATTGCTAGCCTTACGTTGAGCTGAAAAATGTTTAATAGTTTCTAAACAATTTGTTGTTTAATTAATTGAATACCTCAACTTGGTTTTGCAAAGACTGCACGTAGTTAATTATCTCATCCAACATTAGTGCTTTTCCAGTCACCTGATCAAAACAATAGAAAATTTAGATAGATCTAAAAAAGGGTTCTGACTTTTTAAAAATCAAGTACCTTGTCACAGCCAGGAACAAGGCCCTGCAGCATCTTCATTCTTTCGCTAATCTTCTCCCTTCTCACCTGAAACCATCAAACTTAGTTATTTATACAAATATAATCGAGCTATGGAACCTGATCAATTGTTTCTATCATTTCAGCTCCTCACCCTCTCCGCGAGACTGTGGCTATCCGTTGCTTGACCTCTTTTTGCTCTAACATATACACCTGAGTCAGAGCGCTGTTTCTTTTCATCCGTTTTCTTTGCAGTTCGCTTCTGCTTCTTGCTCTTGCCTTCCTTTGCATTATCCTACATGATATGTTTTTTTTTTAGAAAAAATCATCCTAATTATCGCAAATATATATTCAGATAGTGATAACAAAAGCAAACAGTTCAACAAAATTCCACCTTGCATTGAGTTGACACAGTGGTAAAACTGGTCTCATCCGATCTACTCTTTCTTTTGTTCTCGATTGTAGCAGAAGCATCTGGATTCGCCATCACTGAACAGACAAAGTGACCATCAAACGAAGCAGCAGCAGCAGAGTTATCGTTCACGACGGCAGAGCTGCATGCGTCGTCAAGCAATGAAAAGAGATAACTGGGGAAGCATGAAGAGTCCAAAAGGAAGCCATGAGGCAGAGGCTGCTCTTGACATTCCATTGAACCAGAGGGAAATCGAAGAAGGAGATGGGGGAAGCGGGTGTGTGGCACTCTTTGGTTCGGCCGGCTGGCTATAAATAGAGCTAGAAGCCACGCATCGAACTCTATTCACTACAGTAAGTGTATTAATCAAAAGCTTTCATTGGGTAATGATGGCAAGGGGCATGGATGCAGGCAAGGTAGTATAATGGAGTGGACCAAACTCCCAACAAGAAAGGAATGGGGTATGGCATAGGACTAGGACTTCGCTTTCAAGCTTGTCTTGGATTTGGCGGTACAAGGTGGGGGAATGGGCTTTGTTTAGGTGTCGTGGATGGAGAGAGAGAGAGTAAGAGAGTAAGAGAGAGAGAGAGAAAAGAAGAAGATGAAGATGAAGAAGAAGAAGAAGAAGAAGTTGAAGGTGAGTCGTCTCTGTAGGAGACGACAAGGCGGGGCTTCATGGTCGGGTGCCGACTTCATTCCTGGGCCGAAGGCCAACATGACCCACACTTGGGTTCGGAGAACCGGACCGGACATTCTGAATACTTTATTAATAATTTCATCAATTTTCATCTTTATTGTGGTGTGGGTCAAAATTGAAAGGAAATATTGACTACATTGAACTCATCAAATTCCATTTGCCCGGTACCTCAGACGAATATTATTTTTTTTTTCAAAATAAATTATTTTGATCATAATTAGAATATTAAGATAAAACTACATATATGGTTTAATGTTTAACCTACTTTATTTCTTTTATGATTTATTATTGCATTCCCTTGAAAAACCTATGCATTAATAATTTGTTTTTTCAATTTTGATTATATATATATATTGTCTCAAACTATAGTTCAATTTCTCTAATCCTTTTATTTTATTCTTCTCAATAACTGTATATATTATTTATTGCAGCGTTTGGATTATAAAATTTCTCTACTCTTCGATCGTAGAGGATTATGAACCCTATCACAATAATAATAACAATAATAATAATAATTGAAATAGATAGTTATTTAATTAAATTTATTGAGCTTGGAGGGTGTGAGTTTTGTTTATAAAATCAATTTCTTTTTGGTTTGTTAATTAAATTTGCAGAAATAATTAAGCTAAATCTATAACAATTTTCTTGTGTCTCATTAATTTTGTCAAACTATTTAAACTATGAAAATCTCCCAAAAAAGAATCGATGGTAAGCACTAAATTTAAATTGAAATTCTGTATATTTTGCTATTCTTTTTCAATGGATTTATAAAATAATTAATTGTTAAAAATTAATTTTTATTTACACAATTGCTTGCTTAGCGAGGAGCTAATAGTAATTATTATATAATTGATGATTGATTCCATTGTTAATCCCAAGGCTTAACTACATAATACATATAAAATGTGGGTGTAGGTGTGAAATTTCAACTCTCCTTTGCTTCTAACATTTTACTATGTTCACTAATTAAGATTGCCACCATCAACTAACCATGGTATAGGTTCTCAACACATTTTGAAAGAAGGGTTAAGAACGCATGGAAACGTATCGACAAGGTGTGTGCTACCATTCATAACATATCATTATAACTTCCTACTTGTAAAGCAACAAAAAAAAAAATGCAAATTTAAAAGACAAAACACCTATTTCGGATGATTCTATCAATTATATTGTGAAATAAAGACCTTAGTCGGTTGTTCCTTTGTCACGAGCAACGCTCATCTTCCTCGTTGCTTTTAGGTTTCATTGGCAATAAATCAGCACCGTGGATCATACCCACGGCGAGATCGATTTGCCGTGGAGAAAGAGGATAGAGCAACGACGGAAGAGAAAGAGAAAAAGAAAAAAGAAAAGGAGCGGTCGATGAAACGGAAGATAGAGAAAACAAACAAAACTTGATATGGATTTAAGGGGGAAAAATTAAGGGGAAAAAATATATATAAAAAAAAAGAAATAAAATAATATAAGTAAAATAAAGATATTTTTTAATGAAATAAAAATGGGAAAACACATGAAAACGGATATAAATAAAATTAAATTTTCATAATTTATTTAAAAATTTTATTTTTTATATTAAAAAAATCATATTTCTACCTGATAAAAAAATCGATTTAGGATCTCGATTTTATAAAAAATTGAAAAGGGAATAAAAACGGAAGAAAATATCATCATTAAAGATATGATATTAACGATCGAAATAAAAAAAATCATCGTGCTGTTAAGGATTGGATCCACTGATCATCGGTCTCCATGGGGATGGCGTGGTGGCTAAGGCACGACGAAGCTTGCGGATAAGACAAGGGTCGATTTTAGAGGAGGTTTAAAGTCCTTTCATGGATTCAGATGATCCCACGTATCTTGGCCACGATGTCAAGGCTCATAGAATCCTCCGTGATTTACCTCTCTCACAATGACCGTGGAACAGATTGATAGAGCCCGCTAAATTGATGGATTTCAATCTTTTACGGATCCACTGATCATCAACCAATTGAATGATATCTCATAATAAAATTATAATTAAGTGTTTTCTTAAGCTCTAATTAAACTCAATTATACATCTAAAGTGGATCCACTAGTCGTGACTAGGAAGTTAGGGGGAAACCTATTTTGATGTCAAAATAGGTCTTTTTATGTAAATTGCCTAAATCCTAATCTTGGGCCATCAAATCATGTGTTTCTTTGATTAATCGCTATGCTCATCTATTGAACTCCTATAGATTCCCCTCGAGTCTAACCAAGATTCAGCTGTAGTTTGGCATGACTATAATGTGATTTGGTTAACAAGACCATGACCCTACCTAATGTGACTTGATCGACACAATCTAGCTTTAATGCAACCTAATCGAGACTCAAAACTAAATCCTTAATTATCTATATACATACTTAATGTGATCTCATAATTTATTTATTATCATTATCATTAATTTATTTTCTTCTTCGGATGACTTGCATGCCTTGACCCATTCAAGCTGCACTTCCCAAATTAATTAATATTTAATACACGATTAAGCGTCACTATTATCCTTGTAAGAATTATTAATTGTCCTTCTGTTTGCCATATAATTTCCTAACTCGAGTATGGAACATGTGACTATGTGAGACGAGCAGCCATAAAAGGGAGCCGCACAGCAGCTTCCTGCGCTACTTTTCTTCTACTGGTCACCGACGACGACAGTGCTAGCAGAAATTTTTACGCATCAGAACGCTGCAACACACCCATTCATCGTACGTTTATTCGGAACAATTCGCTGTTAATTGTATAATTAATTATTGTAGCATAAGCACGTAACTTTGAAGGCAACATTTACTGGAAACAATAGTTAAATCGATAAATTGCGAGATCCCTGACACCGTATCTATTGAGGCCGTGCCGATCGAACTAAAACACTTACTGCTTGATCAGGCACGCAGCAAATCATCCCTTGCCACCTAAACGCGAATCCGGCCTGAGCGAGCAACACGCAACGCCAGCAGCTTGCGAAGGCCGAAACGTATTCTTCCCCGAATCTTCTTCCACCACCTCCTTCGCGTATGGACCTGCCTCGGTCAACCTGCACGTTTTAAACAACCCACGACAACCGAATCGGTTTGCAGTGAGCAAGCAAGCGAAGCACCAACGCCGCGACACGTGCAGAAGTAGTTTCTCATTGTTCTCTCAACGTGAGTAAATTTGCGTGGCGATCGAGAGAGAGAATTGTTACCTCTGCTCGCGTTTCGCGAGGAATCGCTGCAATGACTTGCTCCGTGCCATCGGAAGCAGGTCTATGCGCCACGAAGAAGAGGAAGGCCATTGAATAATTTATATTTCTGGGAGTAAAAATGTGAAAAGGACGAACGGAGCAAGAGAGACGTTGATTACCCTCCGGCAAACGCATGCCGCCCGTCCCGCCAATTACATTGCCGGCTTTTGCCGTCTCTGCCAGTTTCAAGATCGCCTCCGCCTGTAAATACTTAAATATTAATTTGTTCACTTTAACGGATTTTTTATTTTATTTGTTTTTTAAACAAAAAAAGAAATGGATAAAACGGAAACGGGATCGGAAAAGGCGAGTAACCAACCTTGTCTCGTGGGAGGTCAAAAACGACCACCGTGCCTCTGTAGAAGATCGTGAGCGGCATCGTCTCGTTTGAAATCTCCGTAATCGATCTAGATTTTTTTTTTTTGGGTACATATGTAATTGAAAAAATGCGAAATGAATTTGTTTGTTGAGAAGGGAAATGATGATTTTAATCAGAAGTAGAAAGATGGATTTGGAGAACGGCGGGGAACCTGATGGAGGGGCGCGGGTTCAGGATCGTCACCGGCGGAGAAGACGAAGAAGAAAAAAGCAAGGCGGCCTTCGCCGGCCGCATCGCGGCGGGACCGGGGGCGATCACGCTCCGGAGAATCTGCGGGTTGATCCTCGAAACCACGCTTTGGATCCCTAAACAGGAAACCGAAGAAAAATCTCAGACTGGAGAACTAAGAGACGAGCGCCCGGCGAGGAGAAGAGATGGAAAAAATGGAGGGCGATCGATCGGATCACTACCTCGCGCGGAGCTTCTTCCATCCACGGCACCGTATCTGGCCGCGTTCTGCTTCTCGATCTCGAAGAAATCGTGCAGCTCCGCCATGGTAGTATCGCCTTCTGTTCGATCGGCGGGGTTTAAAACCCGAGGAAGAGCCGCGATCGCGAAAAATAGAACACGAACGCGTGTCGAATTGTAAGCGCTTGGATCTACATGAGTGATACACGCAACGTTGGACCGGACCGGCGCCTGAAAAGCTCTGGGTTTGTTGGGCTGAGCCACTGGGCCGATGCGTATGGCCCGATTTTCGCAACGGATCTATAATTTCTGGTATTTTGCAGGAAGTTCCAAAATTCAAATTGTTGTTTTCCTGAAGTGGGCCAGCCCCGCTGGCGTTCCGTTGTCGCTTTGACTTGACTGCGAACTTGAGGCAGAATCCACATTGATTGCAGTTGTTTGGAATCGCTGGAGATGATGACGAAGTGGATCCGAATGCCACCGAAGATGTCCGATCCACATAGAAAGGACCCGTTTAACTAGATCCAAGAGCCGAGTAGAAGACAAAGTTTTCCTTTTATTTTATAAAAAAAAAAAGGGGAAAAAATATCGAAAATTGATTTTGGGGAACTGCGTTAAAACCGGCGTCCTCAACTCTGTTCTAACTTATTTGACATCTCTCAAATCCTAGCAAATCGGTTTCCTTTAATTTTGCTGCTTCATCGTGTTCGTGAATTCGCATTGGTCGGCGGGAGTTGCGATGGCGGCAGCCCCCAATGTGGAGACGATCGCCGCGTCGTTGAGGAGCTGCTCGCTGGGGGAAGGACGAGAAGGGGGGCGCTCGCCGCCGCTCCAGGCTCGTCTCGCCGAGGCGAGCGCCGGCCGCGGCGGGATCTCGGTGGAGCTCAACTCGGAGATCGCCCTCCCAGTCCAGTGGGAGCAGTGCCTCGACTTGCGGGTGCGTGCGATCTCGCTCCCCCTCCTTAAATGCGCCTCCTCTCCCTTCTCCCTCTCCCCAAATCATTGACCATAAATGCACCTTAAAATTGCAGTGATTTCTTTCTGATGTTGGTCGTTTTGATTCTGTGTGAATTAAGTAGTTGTTTTGCTAGGTTTGGTCGCCTTTAATTAAATGCCACACTCGTCCAGTTTTATGAAAAAGGAACTTTATGATGATCGTTTCGATTGAGATTGAGCAATTTGTGCTTGTGCTGTTGATGAGCAGAAAGAGAGATCTTCTTGGTGTTCCACATTGCATTTTTGCGATGTTTTCCTTTTTAAAAAAAAATGCCCATAACTGTGGTTTTACATCGATGATAAGCTTTTCTTCCTTCTTTCTGTTTTTATTCGGTGCGTAAACTCCTCCTATCCATTTTAGACTGGAGAAATTTACTACATCAACTGGGAGAACGGAGACCGGACCACCGAGGACCCTCGAAGCACTTCCGGCTGCTACAGCTCCAGCAACTACTACTATGACGACGACGACGGGGCCTCCGACGAGTACAGCTCTTCCCCAGGCGGCAGCGGCGCCGACGACGAGGATGCCTCCGAAGACGAAGACACAGTCGACTCCTCCAGCCTCTCCTCCGCACCCCCGTCCCCATCTTCCTCCGTCGAGGAGCCCATCGACGAAGACCACACGCTCGTCGCCGCCGGCTGCAAGGCCTGCTTCATGTACTTCATGGTCCCGAAGCGCGTCGACTCCTGCCCCAAGTGCGCCGGCGGCCTCCTCCACCTCGGCCGCAACGGCTAGTTCTGAAAAAACTTCGATCGTGTTCCACTACAAACCGTTAGTTGTGGAAAAGGTCAAAGTTTTATGATCAAGCTGGATTCTTTTTGGTTCGTATTGCGTTCTTGTTTCCTTAATCGATACTTCCCTGTGAATCGCATGATCGAGATAGATTCAAAGTTCGCGATCAGTATCTCGATTTCACTCCTGTGTTCTTCATTCCATTCAAAATCCTTCTTTTACTGTTACCACTGTGCTCTTTCCATATGGCCTGACGATGAGACACAAAGTCGATGAATTTCCCTTGAGAGTGGAAGAATAGCTGGGACTTGGGAGAAGAGGAGTAATGAACCTGTCCGAGTAGCAGATTGGACCCGCCCAAGTTCCAAAATATTCCTTTTCTTTTATCCTCTAGCTCTCACTTTCCATTTCAATTATAGCAACAATATTCTCTGAAAGCATCCATTAATTGCTCCTCTCTCTTGCTTCAGAGTAAATGTCTCTAATGGTCGGTGCATCGATTTTAATTATTATTATTCTTGTTGTTGGTGTTGTTATATTAGAGTAGTAAGCTCCTATGTAAGCACCAAAAAGCTTACTGATAAATGGGGACCTTTGAAAATGATGAACAAATGTTTTAACAACATAAACGTAATCAATCAAGAGATAGCTAGATTGTCCATCTAATAATTATTCCACATCGAGTTGACTCTTGTATATTTAGCATAGTAGGATTGACTAAAACTATGTTAATTTTGTTACATCAGCTTCTCTTTGTTAGAAATATGCATATATATATATATATATATATATATATATATATATACTCATTAAATTAAAAAAAAACATAAATAAGAAATCAATAAAATTGAAGAAATTAAAGAGAGATCTAAATTTGGTAGATCTTTTTTGCCAGAAGATTAAAATTATATATAGTTTTGATTTTGCAATTATCTCGAGAACTAAAGGTTTATTAATTAATGTTGACTGTACTCTTTTTGAAGACAGTTAACATAATTTTGCACTCGATCGGTGTTTATGATCACTTCCATAATTCTTGATCAAGAATTTTCTATTATTTCTTCTTTGGAATCATTTTCAATTTTGTGTCAGTTGGGCCTTCAACACAAGCGCTGTATCTCATTAATTGGCAAACACCTTTTAGCCTCTGACATTATCAAGAGAAAATAATTAACATCATCACAGTAATCTTGTTGATCGAGAGCATTCCTCTGACATTATATATCTTCCACCACTGACTTGTTAATGTCATGCATGAATTCAACTGACTCACAAGGAACACCTTTTAGCCTTGGCTCTGAACCATATCCTGGTCTTTCTTGTGAGGAAGACAGCAGCCATTTCTTTGCAGATAGTAGACAGCAGCCATATTCAGCAGCACTCCCTTTTGCCCTACAAACAAAACTTTAACCAACAACAAACACTCCATTTTCTCCTCCTTTTTTCCCCCTTTCCTTTCTCCCTAAATCCGTGACACCAAAAAAAGGTGAAAGAAAAAACCTTTCAGAAGCAGCTAAATTAACAACAGCCACGTTGCTCCCACACCCTTAGTTTCCCTCTTCCATGGCATGCTCTCTCCCACGGCCCTTGCCACTGTTCCTTCTGGTGTAATCACTGTGCTGGAGTTGTGGAATCATGACCAAATGATATATACAATCCTAGCTATATGCACAGGTCCTGCCAAGTACTTGGAGAAAATTATATGTGGGGAGACAGTGATGGCTTCCCACATATTATATACCATTGGTAAAACCCCTTTCTCCACCTAATTAATGATGTAGCTTTTCTACCAGAAACACCATAAGAATTCTGAGGGGAGGAAGATAACTTGAAGCCTACTACCACTAACATGCAACAGCACACTGATGCTTCTCCAAAATCACCATGGTCTTTTTTTTTTTCTTTCTTCAGCGATCGAGGAAAATTGCATGATGTCCTGGAAACTGGAAAGGGAGGGAGGGGTCACTGTGCATGAAAAAGATGTTGAACAGGACAGCCAAATTGCTGTGTACTGTGGAGCAGAAGCTTGGAAGCGACTGTGAGGGTTTAGGGAAGTATTTATGAGGAGTGAAGGTGCAGTGAGACAAGAGTCGGACCCATTGAGATTTGAGCATCATGTGTAAGGAAACAGAAGGGACAGGACCACGCCATGCATCCAATAGTTGCACTGAAAGTGACCAGTGCTAACAAGGAGCAGCGCTCAGTGGGCACTGTTCCACACAAGCATATGCGTAAACAATTTATGAATTGAACACCTCCACCGGAATGATCTGATTGCCTAGTGAAAGAAATTATTTTAATTAGGAGATAAAGATCAATCGTTGTGATTAATTTTTCTTGATCTGTGAAAATTTTCTTTTATAGAGAGAATTTTCATGAAGAGATGTGTGAATATTTGATCTAAAGTGACTGAGTGAGTGTTCATTCATTCTTATCTGGTGCTTTTTGGAATGATTTATGGAATTCCTTTTATTTATTTTTTATTTTATTTTTTGTATGATATATATGGTAGTTGAATGTTATAAATAGAGAATTTAGTATTTGTTTAGAAGAATGGTTCTCGTTCTCTATTTTTATTAATTGTCTAGAATTTTATTTTTCATTAATATTTATCATGGTTTTTTATTTTTGATTTTTGAGAGATCAAACATTTTTGAGAAATATGATACAATATTTTAGGAAAGTTGATAATCAGTAACTCTAATTTTCAATTTTTTTTAAAAAATTAAAGGTGAAAAAAAAATTCAAGTTTAATCGATTCGTCTTGCTGATATATATTCCAGAAGTTAGAGAGTGATTAAAACACATATATAATCATGGAGAATGATATATAATTTGAAATCAGTAAGGGAGCATTTTGACACCTTGTTAAACTTTTAACCGTGCATAAAACAATTTTATTTAAAGCTATAAATTAATTATTTTTAGTTAAATTTTCAATATTTAGATATATTTTGGGAGGACATTAGAATCTTCTTATTCTTTCGATCCGACTAATTATGAAGATAATCGGTCTAATCTTACAAATCTCTTAACATGACATTAAGTAATCCCAAATGAGATCTCCACCGACCACTACGGTACGTACATCAAAGAAGTACTCGTAGTTCAACGGCTAAATCCGACGACGCAGTCACATCGTCCTTATAAGACATATTCAACGTCGAAGATGTACTTCATCCGATAAGCCAAACTTCCGATCCACATCCTATTAGGGCAATCAACCCATGTGATGTGATTTTGATGTGTGTGACAAAGGATTTAAGTTAGGTTGTTATGGATTTGATATGTGTGTTGAAGTCATGTAGAACTTAGTAATTCGCACATGGATGACTTGACGATAGTATTGGCAAGATTCACCATCTCATGACTCGGTTCTTGAGTCGGTGAAAGATGCATTGTGGAAGTCGTGCACTTGGTGCATCCGCGAGACCGCCGGACGAGGAGCATTGAAGTGAAGTCGAAGGAAGTAGACTTCAGGGCGAGACGCGAAAGATGACGCTGCGAAGCCGTGCGCTTGACGCATCCAAGGGACGTGGCCGAACGAAGAGAACTTCAAGGCGAGGGACTCCAAAGGAGATGAGAGTGAGTGATTGTAACTCGGGACAGAGTAGCTCGTAGGTGAACTTGACCAAATGGCTAAGTGTCAGATGAGTGTTTTCCAACATCAGTCGACTACCATGATATGATAGTTGACTGCTCCAAGTCAACTGGAGACTCGACTGGTGTTCGAGTCGAAGTTCTAGCTGAACAATCGACTGTCAGCTCTTGGCAGTCGACTGATAGCTCCATCAGTCGACTGCCAAGGGGAGCAGTCGACTGATGGAGATGGGGCGCGGGCAAAGAACCTCCCGTAGTCGGCTGATTAGTCGGCTACGCAGACCATCAGTCGACTGATAGGGTTACCGTTGGACGATGACGACAGTATTCAGAAGCCGTTGGAGTCAGCCGTTAGAGGGGCAGTCGACTGATGGCATGCATCAGTCAACTATGCCATCAGTCGACTACCGTCTGACCAATAGGAAGAATATCATTCTCTCTATAAAAAGAGAGGGTGAGGGTCTTGGGGGAGCTAATGCTTCTACTCTAAACATCTCACAAGTGCCCAACACGAATTTCCTCCTCTTCTTTGAGTTTATTTCAATCATATTGTAAGAGGAGTGATTTCTTGTAAAAAATGTTACCTCCACCTAGCTTGGTGCAAAGGAGAGATTAGTGGATTTGAAGGGAGTGATTCGCCATACGAATCGGATCGTGGATTAGCGGCAAGGTCGTGAACCACGTTACATAATTATGTTAGCGATTGCTCTTCTTTTTTACTTCTTGTATTTAGCTTAATCTTTTGTTAGCATTTGTTTTCCGCTGCACTAACGAGTTTGTAGACGAGCAATCAACGAACGATCTCCACCGTACACGTGAAAGGCTATTCACCCCCTCTAGCCGGCCATCGATCTTCCAACACATCCGACTCAGGGTCGTCTGACTAATTTTTTTTTTTTGAAATTCAGAGCCGAACTTATCCTAGCGAAAAATTAAACCGTGCTAGCTAGCATATGAGGCGTCGCGTCACTTTACTGTTGCACTATGTACATGAGGCATTTGTTTCTTATTCGTTCAAAGTAACCAAAAATATGTATTAGGCAAAAATAATACATGGTCGGTCATTGATTTAATGTCGAATTTTGAATATTTATAAATACGGATTGCAAAAGATCGATTAAATCGATCGAAATTGAAAGTTTGATTCGATTTATTTAGAAATTTAATTTTTCTTTTAAAAAATATCAATTATTTCAATTAATTTTGTTTGATTTGAAATTTAAATTTAAAAAATCAATTTAACCCGTAAAATCAAATGGAAGATCATTAGTCAATTAATATATAATATCAATCGATTAATGAACTATATATTAGTTGATTGGTACTGTAATAGTTGACTGCACTGTAATATCAATCTTGCGAAATTATGATTTTGTATATCAGTTGATTGATACTATAATCACTCAGAGTCGTACTTGATATAAGGCCAAAAAGGCAATCGTCTCGGGCTCATTTCTAAAATAATTCAAATCCCTTTTAGGAAGGGCCTAAAAATTAATATGGAGGGCTAAAAAATTATCAATATGTTTTTTAAAATTTGATTCGGACCCTTCAAATTTTAGGTATGACTCAATGCCAGGCGAATAATTTTGAAAAATCTATTTTATTTTATTTTTAACTGAATTAACCTATTTTTAATCAATTAGTGTTGGTCCAAGTCAACACAAACAACCAAACCAAATGGAAACTTTAGGAAAGGAAATATTGTATTAGAATGAGGACTTCAAATCGTGTTATAAACATTCTCCTTAAGGCTTTATTTGGTCTCTATTTGTGCAACTACTCATGATCAAATGTCCTTTAGGATTAGATGAAGCAATTGTCTAAATATTTGCACTAACAAATGACAATTCAAAAACAAAGGAAAGAAGAGCAAGATTCTTCTTGTGTTTGCATCCACCTTGATCTTTTTATCCTTGTTGGAAGTTGTATGTCTGGATCAAAAGTTATGACTATTCCTTGATCAAAAGGTTACAATTTTTCCCTTATAAAAAGTTGTGACTTTTTCCTTTCATTTTCAATATTTAAAATATCCAACAATCCTCCGTCATTTTTAATAATTGAAAATATTTTGTTCATAGATTACAAAATACATATTGATAATTTGTGCATTAACAATGATATACTTAGATTGAACCATCATCTTAGTAATAATTTCTTATAACTTGTAAAACCATTTTGGTAGCTAAGCTTTGAACCAAAGGTTTATGTAACAAGCCACATGAATTATCACACACAAATTCACTTCTTTCCATTTGTTATAACCAGCACACTTTTAGTTATGCCACAATCCTTTCATGAATGTGTCAAAGTCTAAGTTCAAAACTTTATGAATAATTAAATCCTACATTTATATAGGCAAGCTCTCAAATGC
Source organism: Wurfbainia villosa (assembly GCA_025175895.1). NCBI lineage: Eukaryota > Viridiplantae > Streptophyta > Magnoliopsida > Zingiberales > Zingiberaceae > Wurfbainia > Wurfbainia villosa. The sequence goes on along the minus strand of JAKLTH010000193.1, from coordinate 4,916,992 downwards.
CCCTATCATTTCTGACACTTTCTGTGACTTGTTAAGAACACTAAGTTCATCATCATTTTACTAGTGGAAAAACGAACACTCATCATTTATATAGTGTTCCAATCTTTAAACAATATACTTTTCATTACATTGAATCCAAGACTATGAAATATGGTAGTGTTGAATTGAGGTTTCCATTATTGAAGATCTATTTTATGGATTCAATTTCATCTCAATGGAGGTTCTTTTAACTGTATCTCTAGTTTATCCTTTTGTTAAAGAATCAACAAAATTGTCTTTGGACTTAATATAGTTTATGGTTATAACTTTATTTTTTATTAAGTTTCTAATCATATTATGTCTCACTCTAATATGTCTTGATTTGTCATTATAAACTTCACAATAAGCCTTGACAATCATACTTGTACTATCACAGTGGATAAAAAATAGGAGAGATAGACTTTGGCCACAAAAGTATCTTATATAATAGGTTTCTTAGTCATTCGACTTCCTTGCTAACTACAGTTAAAGTTATAAACTCAGCTGCCATAGTGGAGTTTGTTATACGGGTTTGCTTCTTGGATGCTTAAAAAATAATTCCACCACCTAAAATAAAGATCCAACTACTTGTTAAAGAGTGATCATTATTATTTGTTATCCAACTTGTATCCGAGTAACCTTCAAGCACTGAAGGATCTCCCTTATAGCTTATACTATAATTTATGATGCTTTTGAGATATCTCAAAATTCTTATAACACCTAGCCAATATTGTTTGCTAGGGTTATTTGTATATCTACTCAATACTCCTATTGCATAAGCAATATCTAAGCGTATACAAGTCATGACATACATCAAACTACCTATCACTTGTGAATATTCCAATTGTGATATTGTCGAACCCTTATTTTTGACATGGTCAATTTTAGGGTCCAAGGGAGTTGGGGTTGGTTTACAATCATAATAATTGAACCTTTTGATAACCTTTTTAATGTAATGAGACTGTGAGAGTATGATTATTCCTGATACTCTTTTAATTTTTATGTCTAGGAAGACATCAACCTCTCCCATATCTTTCATATATCAAACTTGCTCGATAGCAACTTTTTGATTTCTAAGACTTGTTTTAAGTCTGAACCAAAGATCAACATGTCATCCACGTATAAACATTTTATGACACCTTTGCTATTTGAATACTTATTATATATGCATTTATCTGATTCATTGATCTTGAATCAACTATCAAGTATTACTTGATCAAATTTTTGATGTCATTACTTTGGAGCTTGTTTAAGTCCATATAAAGACTTTATGAGCTTACACACTTTATGCTCGTCCAGGTGCTACAAACCTTTCGGGTTGTTTCATGTACACATCTTCATCTAACTCACTATTTAAGAATGCAGTCTTAACATTCATTTGGTAAATCATTCACTTTTGGATTGATGCAATTGCAAGTAGTACCCTTATGGTAGCTATCCTTGCAACCGGTGAATATGTATCAAAATAATAAAGGCTCTATTTTTGGTTATAGCCTTTGACTACTAATCTAGCCTTATATTTATCTACGGTTCATCGACTTTCAATTTCTTTTTGAAAATTTATTTACAAGCCACTGGCTTTGAACCGAGAGGCAAATCCATTAGAACGCAAGTATTATTTGACAATATTGAGTCTATTTCATCATTGATTATCTCTTTCTAAAATGATGCATCTTGCAATTTCATAGCTTCATCATATGTTTTAGGATCATCTTCTATATTAAAACATAATACTATTTTGTTACTTAGTACACTTCTTGTTTCTTCAACAAGGTAAGTAATAAAATCTGACCAAATAATTTGGCCTTCCTTGCTCTTTTGCTTCTTCTTAGCTCAATGACCTCATTTTTGTCATTTGAGTTAGCAATTATTTATGTTCTTGAAAATAAAACTAAATCTTTGTTCATCAAAGATTGCATCTCTTGATTATATAATTGTATTGATTCCTAGCTATAAAATCATTGTGTTTAATTACCATGAATCTATAAGTTTTGCTATTTTGTGCATAACCTATAAAGATACATTCAAATATATCTTTCTTCCAATTTTATCTTTTTGAATTCAGGAAGTCTTACAAGGGTTCTATAACCCCACACTCTTAAGTGTTTGAGATTTGACTTCCTTTTATGCAAAAATTCATAAGGGGTTATTGAACTTCTTTTATTTAGTACTCTATTGAGTATATAACAAGCTATAAGTACGACTTCTCTCCAAAATCCTTGACTAAGACTTGCATTAGTCATCATAGAATTAATCATTTCCATTAGCACCCTATTTTTCCTTTCAGCCACGCCATTTTGTTATGGTGTATAAGGTGCAGTCAACTCGTGTTTGATACCAGTTAACTCAAAGAACTCTTTATCATAATATTCTCCACCTTTGACATTTTATAGAGATGTCATTTGCAAGTTCAACTTCTTATTTATAAGACTTAAACATTTGCAAGGTTTGATCCTTAAAATACAGCAAAAATACTTTACAAAATCTTGTGCAATCATCTATAAAAGTCACAAAATATTTATTTCCTCTTAAAATTAGAGTTGCATATAAATCACATACGTCACTGTACACTAATTCTAACTTATTAGTTTTTCTTTTAATTTGTGGAAAAGACATTATTGTTATTTTATTTAACATGCAAGTGTTGCATTTTCCATCGTCATTTTATGCACATTTTGGCAAAAAGTCTAACTTTATCATGTCATAAATTCTTTTATAATGAACATAACCTAGTCTAGAATGTCACAAAACAGCTCAAGTAAACAAAAGATGCATTTTTATTGATAGACATAACATTGAGCTTAAACATATCATTGTAAAGATAGTCTTTCCCAACAAACATCTCTCCCTTAGAAAGCACAAATTTATTAGCCTCAAAAACTAGTTTGAACTCAAAATTGTTCTACAGACTACCCGACACAAGATTCTTTCTAACTTTGGGAACAAATAACACATTGGTTAAAGTTACAATCTTCCCAAAAGTGAATTTTAGATCTATCTTTTATGTGCCTTTGATAGGAACTGTTGAGGAATTTCCTATATAGATAATAGAGTTTGGATATTCAATTTCCCTCAAGGACTTGAAGAAGCTTTTATTCTTGCATATGTGTCAGGCGATTCCCGAGTCAACACATCGAGATGAATTCTTCATCAACCATATTAATTTCAAAAATCATGGCCACAAACAGCTTCCCATCATTGCCTTTGTTGTTTGAAGTATTTCCATTTTTAATAAGAAGTCGACACTCATACTTGTAGTGTCCCTCCTTCTTACAATGATAACACTTATTTTCTTCTTTTTGTTCTTGACATTGTCCTTGCCATGAAAAATTCTTTTATTGGACTTGTTTCCTTGGTCTGCCTCAATGACATTCACTTTGGTGGTTGACTCTGTCTTTTTCATCCTCTTTTGATTGAGGATTATTTTCCTACATTCTTAACTCTTCTTCAACACGGAGAGAGTTAGCTAGAATTTCAAGTGAGATCTCTTCTTTTTTATGTTTGAGATCTCTCTTGAACTCTTTCCAAGATGGAGGGAGTTTATCAATGAGAGCACTAACAATTATAGTTTCATTCATAAACATATTATATTCAGAAAAGTGATTAAACATTCTTTCTAGTTTAGAAAATTATTGCATGATGGGCCTATTGTCCATCATTTTGTAATTAAAGAAAGTAAAGATTAGGAATTTCTTACTTGTAGAATCTTTCCTCATATATCTTGCCTCTAATTTCTCCCATAACTCTTTGACAGTTGGTACCATATGGTAGATGTCGAAGAGATTGTCACACATCGCATTTAAGATGTGTCCCTGACATATCTTGTCATCTGTCTCCCACTTCTACTTGGCCCGACGTTCATCTAGCATCTCCTCCTCCCCTTCATGCACCGGCTTGAGTGTGTTGAGCACGTATACCACCTTGAGAGTCACCAAGAGAAAGTGAACTCTCTTCTTCTAGCGGGTGAAGTTATCGCCATCAAGCCTATCAAGTTTAACTATACTAGAAGTGAGGCCTTTTACTGCACTAGTCATTTGATTGGTGGGGATAAAGCCTTAAGATTGTTGATATTAGAAATGCACACAACCAACTCAAATTGAAACTTTAGGGAATGAAATATTATATTAGAATGAAAACTTCAAATCGTATTACAAACACTCTCCTTAGGACTTTATTTGGTTTCTTTTTTGTGCAACTACTCATGACCAAATTAAATATCCTTTAGAATTAGATGAAGTAATTGTTTAAATGTTTACACCAACAAATTGTAATTCAAAAACAAAGGAAAGGAGAACAAGATTCTTCTTTTATTTGTATTCACCTTAGTCTTTTTATCTTTGTTGAAAGTTATGTCTCTTAGAACAAAAATTGTGATTTTTTCTTGATCAAAAGATTGTAATTTTCTCTCATTTTCAATATTTAAAATATCCAATAGTTCGTTAGCTCAATTTTTTTTATTTATTCAATTTTAATTTAATTAATTCAATCAATTCGATTAATCATCAAATGCTCATCTCTAATAAAATATTATTTTATTAGAGTCACGAGTGGACATATTTGGATGAGCACGAGAGATTTAGTTGCTACCCTATTTGAGTGGAACCAAAATGAATAAAAGTTACCTCTGGCCCATTTGATTTTTCATCATTTTTAAATATCTTTGTAGCTCGGTAAACGCTAACAAGAATGAAATACTTTTTTTTAATTATTCTCTATAATTCATCCTTCTAGTACTGCATCCAAATAGACATGCCTTAGTCTTGTTGGTAAAGAAGTGATGTACTTATTTTAGATATTTTTTATTGTCGATTCTATAATTAAATAAAAAATAAATCATGAAAAATATTTTTGCTCAATTAAAAATTAATACGACGGAAGAATAAATATCTCAAAAAATTTTCAACTCTCGAAAATTAATATTTACTCTTTATGATAATTTTACTGTTCGTAATAGCCACTTGATTTTCTCTTAGAGACTTAGGCATGCCTTAATCTAATCATATATTTGTGTAAATTTCATTATAATGACCTTCATATACTATCGCTAGTATGAAATCAAACAAAAAGTATATCGTTTACAAAATCCTGCTCTCTTCTACATGGATAAACAAGCTTAAGCACTCACAGGGATATTAATGTACGTGATAAACAACCAAACATGAGGGGAAAAAAACTACAGAGAGACAAGAAGTTTGAGGGTTCTCTCCGACTGCAACGATAATGAGGTACGAAGAAAGAAAAATATACGCAACACAAACAACGAGCAAAGATACAAGATATAATATGGTTCGGAACAAGGATTCCTACTCTACGGGGGTGAGCTCTTCCATGAGCTACGGTGGCAAAACACTTTCACTATAAACTTTCTCCTTCACGAAAAGAACTTCCAGAGGTGGAGGAGAAAACCTCTTACAATTAGCTCAATACACAGAAAGTATCGAAAAGATGGAGCTCACTACTCTCCTTGTCTCCTTCTCCGGTGATGTGGTTGCTCTCCCCTTCGGATGTGCCTTCGTCTCTCGCTTGTTAGAATAATACGGATCATCTTTTCTCTTACCCTGCTTCTCCCTTTTATCCTCCTTCCTCTGACCAGCTGTTGCACCACGAACCTCCTTCATCGTATACGTGACTACCTTACTTATCTAGAGAATCATTCTATTATAGACACGAGGAGCGAAAGCTCCTCGGAATATTATGTTGGGGCTCTCTTTTGTTGTGTAACAATTTCTTATATATATTTCGGAAAATATTATAGTTCATCCCTTTCAGCCACTTACCTTCAATAAAGCTAGCCTAGACCTACCGCTCACGTGTAGCGTAGCTCTTAGGCCTTTCCCAGTAGCCCGAACCAACTTCTATTCTTTCTATACCGAACCATCTCCAGGCCCGCTAAACCAAGCCGATTCTTATCCGTCTCGTATCGGATCAATCTTCAAATTCACCTGGCCGTGCCAACCCCCTCAAACCGTCCTTCCAAGCTAATTTTCCCAGACTGACGTGCCCGAACCGTTCTCCTCAGACTCCTCCCGTCGAATCGGCTACTTGGTTCGGACAGCGTCCTATGCACGGGTCTTTTTACCTTATTCACAGAAAAGAGGTAGCAGCAGTATCATCATCTTATTTAGAGAAAAATTCTATAAATGTGCTATGGTTGATGATGTGGGTGTACGCAGATTTTCTCATCTCTTTTTAACGCAAAAGAGAGTCTAAAAGATTTAGGATTCTCTCTAGCCGCAATAGTAATAGAAAATGAATAGAGGATAAGAAAAAATAACACAGATAACAGAAATATCAGGTTTAACGTGGTTCAGAATTCAAATTCTTACTCCACGGGGTGAGCTCTATAACGAGCTGCGGTGCCAAAGCACTTTTACTATGAAACTTCTCTTTCTTGGAAATATCTCCAGAGGTGGAGGAAACCCCTTACAACTTCAACGATGTACAATATAGAGATATAGAGTATGAATCGCTCCCATCTTCCCTCTATTCTCCTCCTTTTTCTTTATTCTCCTCCTTCTCCGATGTAAGGTCTCTCTTCCCTTCAATGATGTCCTCTCCTCTTGCTGTGGAACTCTCGATAATGGTAGTCTCCTGCCCAATCTCCAAGAGGAAATCATAGAAGCAGCTGAAAAAGATGATGATCCAATATGAAGAAGCCCCCTCTTTCCTTTTATCCTCCTTCTCCTTCCTTGCTCCTTGGGTTGTAACGAACTATCCTGATCACCGTCCACGTGGAAGGCTCTCCCTTCCTGGAGAATAATTATGTTAGGAGGATAAGGAATGAAAACTCCTACGAATATTTTGTGAGGTCCTAGTTTGTTATATCACATAACAAACTCTTATAAATTACTGTCTTGGGAAATATTCTACTCTCATTTTTCACCCTCTCTTCCTTCACTGAATCTGATCTTCACTCTGTCCCTATCTCACCCAAACCCTCATCATTCATTCGGACCAAGGTATACATTACTCATTTTACCTTGACAGACTAATACTTAAACCCACTCTAATTATGAGACTCAATGCCTCCTACTTTTCATAATTCTCCGAGTCAATCTCCGACTCACTTACCGAGTCGGATCCCTAACTTGTGTCCCGGGTCACTCCTCTGGTCTCCTCTTAATCATAAAACTTATCTTTTCAATCCTATATCTCCGCCCTGTCGGCTCAGTCAAACCCATCCCTCCCTCCCTCCGGGTCGGATTCCATCGGTTTAGTCAATATTTCATGTATGATTTTCTTCATCTTAATCTCTAAATTATGTCACAACAATATCAGTTGAAGATCGAATTATAAATATCTAAAAATTAAATTGGCACCTATCTCCGTGGATTCTCTCTTTCTTCTCTCATGTATTTGAGTGTGTTCAAATGAGCATTATCTCCTCCAATATAACTTAATTTAGGACGCCACTTTTGCACTAGCTTAGGCTTAATTCTTAATCCGTTGTTATCATCATCATTTTGATATACCTATACCCGTATACGGCTATTGCAGAGCCTAATGCGAACCAGATTCAAGCTGAAATTTGGTCGTTAATTAACCAACGCACCATGAAATATCAACTGATAAGTTCTTCAAAGTTGCAAGATCAAAGTTGTGTGGGATGCTGACACACCTCAACCCCGTTCATAGAGCTGCGTAGGCTGCTCCTTCGTGCAGTCCATACATGCAATTCGAAGCAGCAACGAGCTACGGGTTATCATATTATCATCAGACAATTGAGCATGCCATCATCGAACGAGAAAAGACACCATGGGGCTGACTTCGATATTAAATGTCATTCAAGGATAACACAATTACAATTCAAATTAAACCGTGAAAAAACTATGAATACTTTTCTGATTTATTTTTGATGATCGATGGAGATCACTTGAGCTCAAACTTTACTCGACTCAATTATTGACGAGACATTCTGAAAGTTCATAGGATATGGCTGATCACTTTGAGAGATTAATCAAATCGAAAGTTTAAATACTTTGATGTCAATAATAAATAAAAAAAAAAAAGAAAGAGAAAAAACACCATGATATGCATGTGGTGCAACGAAACTATGAAAAATTAACACCCAGTAATCTCCGTAAGAAGAGCTTTGAGTCCCAAAGGTGTATAACATCAACAACGAAATTCGAGTGTTTCCGGACTCGAAAGCAGATTCGGATAACAAGAGAAAGCATCTTTCGTATCTAAGAAGGGCCACAGGGAAGATTGGGCAGATATTCAACTTCTCATCTTTGCTATTGCAAACACAATAAAAACAAAACAAAACTTTGAAGTGGACAAGAAAAAAAGGGTTTTTAACATCTCGACTCCCACGCAAGAATCAAGCTGAGGCAAGGTAAATTTTATTTTAGGCTGCAAGCATCGATTTTTTGTGGGGGCAAGACAGAATATATAAATATAAAACTATACATGCATTCTTTCATTAGATTTGATGAGCAAGCAAGATAAAACAAGATGGGATGAGCCAGGGCATTAATGATCTTACGCCAACCCTCTGTTTTGCCCCTGCATATAGAATTAATTTATGCATTCTGATTCCCGCTCCAATATACATTTGATGATGAGGGATGACCCACATCGAGATTGTTCAAAATGGATTCCGAGGTGGGTCAAAAACTATCATCCTCATCCATATCATTTCAGTGTCTGTGAGACTGTGATCCAGAAAAATAAAGAAACACTTTTAAATGTTTGATTTTGTGCACAACGAACCATTTCTATAGACGGTGCTGGTAGCATCAAATGCATGTGCACCTACGACTATCATTGCTATCCAAGAAAACAGACAAACTCAAATCATTAAATCCAATGAGAAAAATTTAAGCTACAACATCTCTGAGATACGGATGACTATTTACGTAATTAATAGCTACACTAACCCGCACGTCGGCACTGTATTGTTGCTAGAGTGAACCGACGGATTACTAACCAACGAGCCCATAAGCTATTTAACAAAAGTACAACTGCTGCATATGAAACAAACACATCCATCGCCAATATTATTTTGTCATCATCACCACTACATCCTATTCGCACATCTCCAGTTCTTTATCTTCCTCATGACACCGTATCACAACTTGAAGAACAGCACCTTTTTTCCCTAGAATTTAAACATTCAAACGCAATTTCAACCAAAGAAACAATGACAGAGCTTAGACATATATATTAATAAACAAGATTGGAAAATGGTGCAAAATCTGTTTTTTTATTTTTTTTTGCCTTCCAAAAGTAAAGCGGCCATATCACCAGAAACCCACCTGTCCTTGGATATACTTTTTTTTTTATTCTCTCGCATTTGGTCACGATCACTGAAGATCCAGTTGAGGACCTGCTTGAATCACCAAAAGTCTTAAATCCACTTAGAGAAGAAAAATATGCTCGGTTTCAAAACGAGGAAAAGGCAGAAGCCAGAAGCAACACATCAAAAGCAGTAATGTTTTGGATTCTACCTGTATATTTATGTGGATAGTAATTACCTCATAAGGAGTCCTAGTTTAGAAGATAAATCGCCAAAATCAAGGTATCAGATAGCAGACCCTGAATTATTCAGAACTACTTTAAATATATCCACTAGGTATGTCTTAATAAGTCCATTTCTAGACAGCTGTCCGTCCATACACCTGGGATGAGTTCAAGCTTCAACTGTTAACCGCAGACAGCAGACAGCAGCCAGACAAGCTGAGGTGGCAAGGTGCATTACACAGGCTGGACAGCATGGTCCCTGATACCTCAGCTAGCAGTCTGACTTACTGCTCCCTTATACGTGCATTGTCCACACTGCAGAGCCACACCTTTGGATCTAATTCGTCTGAACACTTTCTGAGCAAATTAGTAACAATTTTTTGGCAAAATTTCAAATTCATCGAATTAAGAATCTAGTCATCATAGTAAGGCTAAAGGTTAGAACTAAAGAACGCAATTTAGCATTTGAAGTTCTCCAAAAGTCCAGCAAATAGACAGGCAACATTTTCAGTATGACAACGAAAACTCAGCTCAAAGCCCTCCAGACTCACGTCTTTTCTTGCTTGATTCTTCAACACTCGACTTAGATGGAACAGCGACTAGGTAGATGAATTAGCACCGCCAATATCAGAACAGACACCAATTTGTCCATATCTAGTTAGCAGCTTCAGAATAATGCCGAACTAATTATGTGATGAACACAAGAATCAGAAGCTTTTCAGAAATATTGTTGGAAAAAAATGTTACCCTTGCCTAAAACATGTCAAAGCAGGCCAAGTTTGCAATGGACGCCAGCCATGAAAATTAAAATTGAATATTAGAAAGAAATAAAAATAGCCAGATAGTAACAGATGGTCAGTGGATGGATTATGGATATCTCACGAATGAAAACTTCTTCTCAGGAGGCTTGTTAACAAGAACATCAAATGGCAGGACAGGAGGAATAAGCTTCCTACACCAGTGAAGTCATGAAACTTTTCAAACTACAGTACACAACCGCCAAATTAATAAGGAACAAATCAATAAGCATAATAAAAATTAGAAACTATATCTAGTCAGACAGTCATAAAAGCAAACTATTAGATGCACTTTTAAATAGCTAACTAAGATAACTTCACTACGCATCTAGCAAACCCTAGAATGAATTCAGCATTTCCAAGTTTTCACAGCAGCAAAACACACAAGAAGCAGAACACCAAACATTTTTGTTCCCATAACATAAATTTCAAACCTATTGCCACTTTACAACGTGCACTTTGAAACAGGATAAAACATAACTTGTAGTGCAGCCTTAGTGGGAATCCGGAATTTGACGGCAGTATAACCATGGAAGACATCCTTCAAGTTAGACTCAAAGGTAAAAAAGAGAGAGGCAGAGGAGCTACTGACATTAAAGAATAGTACTGATTCTCATTATAAATACTAGTGGCTGTATCAGTAAGTCATTCCCAAGTATTTTAAATGATTTCTGAAGACGTTCCCAAGTATTTGATGTGCTTTCTGGGAACAAGTGAAAATTTATCTTGGGGTCAACTATCATCATTAAGGCTCACATCATATGCCATCCTAAAAGTATCAATTAAGATAGACTAGAGAGCATGATCATAGGATAAAAAAGTATGGAAATTGTAAGAGAACACAAGCAAATGCAAGAAGTTGAATAGTTCATTCTTATATGAGAATGTAAAAGTTGATGATAAGTGACTAGGGCCTAGTGATCAAAGGTCAATCATAGTCTTCTAGAACCTGAGGTGCTAGAAAACCTTGTAGCTCAGAGGTTAAAAGGACTCCAAGCTAAACTCATAACGTCTTTGACAACTCAAGAAAAAGGAAGTTTGCTATGACATTGACTCCATCAAATAAATTTCATAGAAGTGGTTGAGAATCAGTAGAGGGAGTAGGGATGTTTTCATGAATGCATGTCATAGAGGGAGAGAGATGGGAATAGGAGGGAAACAACAACCAAACTGCTGAAGAAAAGTTCAGTATGTATGAGGTAGACTTTAGAGGCATAAAAAAAAAAAAATCTATCCTACTTAAACAGATTGCCATAACAAAAATTGAGAAGGACGTTGCTCCAAATTTAATCAAATGTTTAATAATAAAGGACAGAAGCAACTTAAAGTGTCTCTTTAAATGCTAGAATCAAGTCCCTCTGATTCAAACGATATACTTGTCTCCATCTCCTCATCCTTAATTCCCTAACCATGTGCCAAACCATAGTGAACAATCTGGTTTAGGCTTTCATCTTCTTGTCTTGAATCAGGTTAATGCCGACTGTAGCAACTTGTTTCATAACCAGCCTATAGTCCATCAATGGTACTACTCTCAGAGTTCTTGAAAGTAATTCTTCCTAAGAGCTGTAGCTTCTAGATCTGGAACGCTGAGTTAATTTAATAAACTAATGGAAATAATAGATCTCCACAGCATATTGAATATACAATATGGGCGATTATCATAGGACAAAATCACTTGTGAGAGTTGCTTGGAGAGGAATGGATGGATCTAAGACAAAATAAAAATTTTCGATAAAAAATATAGCATCTTCAAACTAGCTTCAGAAACTGAAGCAGAAACAAGTAGTGAAAGCAATTCAAGAAATACATAGCATAATGGAATCCACATAAATTCTATCTATAGGTTTATAAGAAAACAAACAAGGAATACATTTTGCAAATGCAGGAAAAGGTCAAATGAGAGCTTGTCCAATGTAAAAAAAAATTTACATGGTCGATCTTCAAGTAGATCACCTTACTCCCCAATTTGCTAAATCCTAAGCACACAGATTCAACCCATTCACATTGTTAGTTTCCATCATATGCCATTGTCAACATACTGTGGGTAATTTTACCCACGATACTTAGATGTATTAAACACAAATCTTGCAAAAGAATGTGTGGAAACAGAAGAAAAAAATCAAGTATCACAAAAACACGTAGCAGCAAGAGCTACAAATCCTATGTAATTCCTTAATTTGTTAAAACCATAGAGTTCAGCAAAATAAGATTATGTTACTACAGTGCTTAAAAGAAAAAGGCTAAATATAATTATATTATCAGAACAAAATTAATATTTGGAAATTCGATCAAATTTAACCAGATTGGCGTCCTAGAAGTCCCTAGGAATCACGAGACTAGGAATTCAACAATACTAAATATCCAAACCAAATGATTCCAGATATAAGATATGGAGTCCCAGTTCTTATTACCATGCTTTAAATCGAACCCCAAGGACTGGACTTCTGATTCTTAAGAATTAATTTAACATGGAATTGAAATTCTTTACCCCCAAAAAAACTCATTACAAAGAAATAGGATCAATAGAAATGGGCCCGCGTATTCATAGCTGCACGAGAAGCTTACTTGAATCCTCGAGATAATTGAAAATTAGTGGATTAATAAGAAAAAAAATTAAGGCATTTGCGGAAGAAGTCATAGACACACATCCAAACCGTACGACCGAGATCGATCGCAACGAAGACCTGCTCAGCGCCGGAACTGAGCCGCGTCAGGCTTACTTTGTTGTGTGCGACCAGGAAGGAGGACACCGAAGTCAGCCATCACGTAAGATGGAGATATGAAAATAATCGTTGCGAGGAGTATGAGACAAACTGACCCCACCCAGATTCGCCATGATTAGGGTTTCGCCGCTGCTCGAAAGACCTGGATCAAAAAAGAACCAACGCGACAGCAACAGATCGTTTCGAAAAACTTTTCATTTGTCCACTAAATATTTTTCATTTTTCACATTGGGCCCTAATTTTTAAAAATATGTATCTTTTCAAGTTAAAATATGTCATTTTTTTCAATACAATTCATCCGTGAATATCTATAACCATCTTGATTATTCATCATCCGATCGAATGAGTATTATAATTCAATCCTTGAATTTTAGGAGATGGACGATATATATATATATATATATATATATATTTTGATATTCGAATGATAAAATTATTATAAATAAATAAAAATTGATTCTTTTTAGATACATTCTCTTATAATGTCTAATTTTCTCATATAAAAGTCGATATTATGATCTATTTTATTTCTATAAATTTTAGGGTGGATCGCGAAGACCATGAAGAATTAAAAAGCTCTAAAGTGAGGATTTCACATTTTACCACAAGTATATATATATATATATATATAATATAATTTTTAATATTAGAATCTAAAACGCAATTTAAACGTATTCAAAAGTTATTACCTCTTAAGTGTTTCCCCCATGTACTACGTACACTTGCGAGACACGTGTAGTCGTTTGCTCCGAGTACTTTTTTAACACGCACAACATCGGTGGGACACAATTATAGATAAATTTGTTTTTATATATAATTGTTATTGCCACGCATTAATCAGTAATAATGAACGTGCGCGCGCGCGCGCGCGTGAGAGAATACCTGCAGGGCCCGTAATTAAGACTTCAGCAATACGTATAAAACTGTATGTATGTATGTATAGTAATTAAAAACTAGAAAATCGTCAGAAGATTTCAGAGGCTGGCATGAAGGATAAGAGCCTCTTAGCATAAGCCAAGGTGACCGCCCTACAGAAAACCCAATTGAAAGATGTCATCGTCTCTTCTTCAGAGACAATGATCCCTCAAGATATGCAAACCATAGGCAAGTCATTCTTGGCTTAACCAAAGCAGGTCCTTACCGCCCTCATGTAAGACCCCTCTTCTATGACTCTCTCTGCTAAGATGAATTTCCTGATGCCCCTTGTCCTCGCCTCGTCTGCCCTATTTATAATGCAGAAGAGAGAAATTGACACAGTTGACACCGGATTATTCTATTTGGAATTAATGCACCGGGAAATGTGTAAGTCAATGCCCAACTTGTTCGGTGAAAATATATACTGAAGCATAATTTGGACTGCTTTTCCCTCTTTGCTCCATGCAGAATATATTCGGTTTTCCCAGGCAGCGAGAGATTATCCATGCTTTTAATTATATATATATGTTTTTTGTTTTTCTAGCTAGCTGGGGAATTAAGGCGTTTATATTAGCAAATCCTGTAATCGAAAAGAGAAACATTAAGTTCGCAGTCGATCGATCTCTCTTAGAAGTGGGATGATGAGACGTTGATCTAACTGGAAAAATCGATTCGTCTTCTGATCACGACTGATGAAGACCAAGTGGAAAAAAAAAGTAAAAAAAAATCTCACGGAAGGAAGGAATCCAACTAAAGTCAATCATATGCATCCCCTTTAATTTGTTCTCTGCGAGTTGGTGACCACCCTGCGCTATGGACACAACTAAGTCATGCATGTAAACCGAGCCGGCTTGGGCGAAATCTATTGAGATTCAGGAATTAAATTTTTTTAATATTATTAGAGTCTTTATATAGAATCCAAAAAAAAAAAATTATATCAAAATTAACCAGATCCAATTATCAAAGATCTTACTCAGAGTCTATTATATTTGTGAAAGGTAAAAGAAGTATATAATTAAAACAAATTACTTTTTCTTATATTTTGTTAATATTTACAGACATTTAATTAATTAATTAGCTCCCTTTTAAATTTGGACGAGAAAAAAAAATTCACAGACTTTTAATTTGTATCCGTAGTCCGAATCAAATTCATTAAAAGGGGGCCGACAAACGCAGGAACATGTGCATCGGTGGCCCAATTAGTGCTTCAGGTAGGTGAGGGGTCAATCTAATCTGGAACATTTGAAATAATTAAAAGCAAAAAATTTAATTAGAAGGAACTCTTATTTTGTTTATAAAAATAAAATAAAACAGCTTCTCGACTAAAAATAAAAGGAGTTTTTTTTTAAATAAATAAAAATAGAATTATTTATACTTATAAATTGGATTGATCATTTATCTATTATGTAAAATTAATATTATTTTTGACATATTATAAATGATTTAAACACGAATGAACTAGTAGTTATTAATATTTTAAATTTATTTTATTATTATTAATATATATATAAATAAAATTTATCGAATATTAAATGTGTTCGTGAATATTCTCTTCATTTATAGAGCATGTTTTGTAAGGACAAGTTCATGTTCATGATCTCCCAAAAAAAGATTTTGCTGGAGCAATTGTCTCGTGGATGCCAAAAACAACTGTGCTTGTCTATAAATTAATTTGTATAAAATAAAATATTTCTATATTTATTGTTAAAGTTATTTACGAATGCAAAATTTAAATAGAATTACCAACTTTGAATAAGTAATAATTATTTCTAATCTTTTTTAAAAATTATTTTACTCCAGCAATTCTACCTTGTAAATTGAATCAATCGATTAAGTCGCAATTCTATAAATATCTATTAATTTTCTTCGTGTTGACTATATAAATCGCAATTCAATAAACCCATCGCATTGTAGGATCAAATAAGAAAGTTGAACGAGTAAATTGAGACCCTTGTTCGACGTTAGGAGTCGATCGTGCAACATTTGGTCTGGACTGATCAAGAGTAGTAAATTCACTTGGGTCGAGCTCATTGGAGCAGAGCCACATTGAAGCCTAAAGTGTGAGCCAATCTCTCTGTTACCATTAAAGGGGTTTCCCTTTTATTATAAAAACGAGTCAATAATAGACGCATCATTTGCATTCCCACCTTCCCCGTCCTCGCTCAGTTGCTCGTCAGCTCGTCTATTAAATACTACCGAGTCCACCAGACGTTCCGCTACCCCAGCCTTTGAAGGCCCACGAACGCACCCACAAAAGTAAACCATTTAATATACGACAATACGAAGTGGGACCCTTTCCATTATTTTTCAACTCCCGAGTCCTTTTGACGAGTACGAAATGGGTGTTACTTAAATTGTGTTTTTGTTTTTTTTTGTATTTTCTAAATTTTTTTAGAGATTAAAAAATAAAAAAAAAATCCCAGGAACCGAAGACTTGTAATTATTTCCTTCGTATTTTCTATTGGGAGCACAACGCGATCGAACTTCCAGTGCTCGCTGAGCGCGTCGGGTGGTTTTCTGCTCCAGGATTCGATCGACCCATCGCCACCCTTCCCGCCATGGATGCCGCCGTTCTCGCAGGAGACGGCGACGACCTCCGTCACTGCCGCTTCCTTCTCTCTTCCCTATCTGCCGCTGCCGCAGACGCCCAATCGTTCCGCGGCCGCTGGACCTCCATGTCGTCCGCTGTCGCTCGCCTTTACGCCTCCCTTGACGACCTCGCTCCCCTCCCACTTACCCCCCTCGTAGCCGACCTCCTCCGCTCGCTCTCCCAAAGTCTCTCCACCGCTCTTGCACTCGCCGCCATCTGCCGCTCGCCGGATCCCCCAGCGGCCAGGCTCCTTACCCAGAGCGAGATCGCCGGCGCCTCCGCCGCGCTCCACCAGCTTGCTGCCGATGCCGAACTTATCTTACGTTCTGGCGCGCTTGCCTACCTGCCGTCGCCTCCGACGGAGGCGGGGAGTTCTCGCCGAGAGCTCGTGCGGACTGAGGCTAGGAGCCTTGTGACCAGACTTCAGATTGGAAGCTCCGAGTCGAGGATTGCCGCGTTGGATTATCTTCTCGAGCTGCTCCACGAGGACGACAAGAACGTCGTGGTCGCTGCTGAACAGGGTGCGGTGTCAGCGCTAGTCCGCCTCTTTGATTCTGTCACCGGCACGGTGTCCTGTCACGAGGCGAGGGAGAAGGCTGCAGCTGCGATCGCGATGATCTTGGCGGTGCAAAGCTGCCACCATTTTGTAGTGGCAGAAAGCCCGCCCCTCCTACACCACCTCGCTCGCGTCCTTGAGTCCGAGGGTGGCGCTGCCAAGGAGAAGGCTTGCGTCGCCCTCGAAATCCTGACCCAAAATAGGGACAACGCCATCATCATCGGTTCCCGCGGTGGGATCGCCGCCCTTCTGGAGATCTGTCGAGCTGGAAGTTCCTCTGCCCAGGCCGCTGCCGCTGCAGTGCTGAAAAATCTCGCCACATCCCAAGAGCTCCGGCAGAACTTCATCGAAGAGAACGGAATCCCTGTCCTCATCGGTCTTTTAGCATCAGGAACACCTCTTGCCCAAGAGAACGCTATCAGATGCCTCTGTAATCTATCTACTGGCGGGGAATCCGAAAGCATAAAGCTATCCATCTTCAAAGAAGGGGCTTTGGAATCCCTGAAGAACTACTGGGAAGCAGTCGACAGAGGAGAGGATCGAAATCTTGAGCCTGGGGTTTTCTTATTAAGAAACTTAGCTTCTTTCAGGTACATAGCTGAGATCATTGCCGCAGCTGGATTCCTTCTTCGCACCATCACTGCGCTAGAGAGCCACAAACCAGGAACAAGAACAGAGGCAGCGAGGGCAGTCACCGAGTTGGCTTTGGTTTTAGGGAAGGCAAGGAAGGAGTTTGAGGATGCAGTGCCTCCTCTTTCGCGCATGTTGGAAGCCAAATCTTTTGAGGAAATAGAAGCTGCCTTAAGGGCTCTGGCTTCACTGATGTCATTCCCTGGCTATCAAAGACTACTAAGGAAGGAGGAGAAGGGGATTGTAAACATTGTTCAGCTCCTCGATCCCTTGGTCCATATAGATAAGAAGTACCAAATATCAATATTGTTATCAATTTCGCACTCGGGCAAGTGCCGGAAACAAATGGTGGCTGCAGGAGCTTGCAAATACTTGCAGAGACTTGCCGCCATGGAAGTGGATGGTGCAAAGAAACTACTTGAGAACTTGGGAAGGGGGAAGATACTGGGAGTGTTTCCAAGAACTTAACTATGGAAGTCAGCTCTGAAGGATACCCAACTTGAAGCCGCTTCATATGTATGTACAATTAACACTACTTGATCCATTGTTCACCTCCTGTGTAGATGATTTTGTTCTGATTCAATGTTGGTGTACATGTTTTAGATTGTTGAGTCCTCGATGAGATTGTTGGTGTTTTAAGTAAAGATAAAGGAAATCTCTAAAATGTTCTTCCACTTGTTGACAACAATTCCCAAGTTTTTTTTTTCATTATTTTGATCTCAGCGGCAACATCTATAACTAGTTTCTGTGCTGCATCACAAATTGTGAACACAATTGCCACAGGGGCAGTTCTCTTGCTTAACTGGACGATAAGTCAATTACTTGGTCGTTAGTGTAGTTCAGATACTTTTCTGCCAATAAAGAACTGGAAGATGTTGGGTGGAATTGATTATAGAACACTGTACACAGTAGGGGCCCTTGCTTTATGAATGAGAATAGTGAGTCTGTTTCATGTGTGCGTGATCACTTTCTTTAAGTCTTTATAGGAAAGAGCAACTTTAATCTGATTTAGTCATCTAGCCTCTATCAAGTGAATCTTTGGGTTTAAAAGGTCTTGGAGTGATCTTGCTACCTAGTCCAGTAGGTGGCATTGATTTGGATCAGCAACAATTGGCCGGTTTCAAATTTAATATCTGAGAACTTTCTACTTTGCCTTTTGTTTAAAATAGCAGCTGGCAATTGTACTTATTTAGATTGTTTTTGACTTTGATACATGTTTGGTAACTTGGTTCTTTTACAGGACAGTTGAGATTTATGCTACTTTAATGGTCAGATTCTTTTTATGCAAAAGTTGGAACTGTCAATCTATTGATTTTTATTGATCTGTCTTACGATCATTATGAGAAAGATAAATTACAAAGGACCCTTTGGACCCTGACGCGTTGGCCAGATTCTTTTTCATTCAACCTAGCTGTTGGCTTTCCTATGTTCATAACCATAGTTTGGTTTATTGTTATTCACAATTTCAACAAAGCTGATGAGTGATGAGTGAAGATAAAGACATTTGCAATTTTCACTTAAGTTATAGGACCATGAAGTCATGCCACTTATATTGCTTTACTTTAAGAATTGGGTTTAGCTAGATGATATTTTAGAAGTGGTTAAACCTTTCCCAGTTCCCACTTGTCCCAGGCAAATGCATAATGTCTGGTGGTCTACAGGATTGAACTCAAAGTAAGCCCAGCTACTTTGGGGCTATAAATAATGACTTCTCCTGATGTAAAAGGTTGAAATTCATCAATCCTACCAATTCGTCCTCGAACCATCATAAGAAAGGTAAATCACGGTAGACTTTTAGCCTTGAGACTAATAATTAGCGTATGGAGGAACGGTACTCTCGTATTTACGAGGGATTGATCCGTTGTCCTCTGTATAAATAATGACTTCTTGCTTCATGATATATTTGACAAATCAAATATACATTTATAAATTTTCTTGCACTTCAATTTAATTTCTTTGACTAGACTATTCATTTGCTGTGGTTGACTTGCTGCAGTTTTCCATAAACACCATCCCAGGCAAATCCATTTGTCTTTTCTGCACTTAATTTCCGAGAATCATTCAGCTATGTAATTTCTTAAAATATTCTGAAGTTCATGAGCTTTAAATGCTGTCTAGATAGATAACTTGCATCCATGCAATTCTTTAACATGATTTTTTTAATGGAACAGCTGCTTGTCCAACCAATAGGATTATGGATTTAGGTTTCTATGGCCATCCATGAAACATATTCTAAACATGCCTGACAGTCGAAGGAGCTGCAAATGAGTTCTTAATTGAGAATGATGATGAACCTTCAACTTCTCTCAGGAAGCATGTGGTGCTTCTTCAACGGCATATTTTAACTCCATCCCGAGGGAGATCCATATGCTAAGGTATCAGTGTAGCTTTAACTAAAAAATTTACTAATAAAAAGTGGTGAAAATTTATTGGAGCTAAAATTAGTTGAAGTGGAAATCATATTAACCTGTTGGGAAATCAAGGTTTTGACCCTTCAGATCTTATTTGTCTCCCCACTAAACCTTTTCTATATGCAACTAAAGTATGTTTCATCCAACAGTGCTAGGATTCTGCATTAATAATAAAGGTTCCGATAGAGCTGAAGAGTGGGAGGTGAGAAAACTTGCGTGTGACCAAACATTACGAGACAACTTGAGGAATGTTGAGTGGTAGCTAGGAGGGAAACAAAAATCAGATAATTCTCAGTGTTTGTGACAATTACAGCTTCTTATTATGTTTCCACAAATGCAACTCCATCCTTGTGATTCAGAATGAAGACATCGGTTTAGGACACTTTAATTCTTCACTCGGTTGGTTTGCGATTCCATACTTCTTTCCATGTCTGAAATGGATACAGAGAGCTTCATCTTCTCGACTCTTATCAGCTTTTACTGAGTGATAGAAGTCTTCATATCTAGTTCAGAAATTACTTATGTGAAGATTAAGATAATGGTGATGTTGCCACAGTTTGCACCCGCATATGAACTAATCATAGCGTGAAATACAAGAAGAGGATGTATGCTTGCTTACTTGGGGGTGAAATAGTTGCATTTGTTATATACCATAACCTTCTCTCAACTTCTTATACTGCAGCAAAAGCTCGTAGGTAGATGGGAAAAAATATATTATGTAAAAAACAAAACAAAAAATCACTTAGTTTCATGGAATTTCAGCATCTGTCATTGATCGACAACACCAAGGTGGTGAAGGAACTCCATGTTATCTCTCGAGGGAAGATTTCAAATAAATAGAACCAAATAGAAAAGTATCTGCAGAATCCGAAATTGATTGAAAACAAAAATGGTTTCAAGTCTTTATGCTTGAAACACTCTACGTCAAAATGGAAAGGAGTATTTAATTATTAGCTAGCCTCTTGGACTTGGGTAAGGATTCACAGAAGGATGAAAATCCTTCCAACAACTGGGGAGGAAGTGGAAGCGTAAATGGCGGAAGAACAATTGCTGGATCTCCTTCGTTACCTCCACCGGCCAGGTGAGGAAGAGCAAGTGCATCTTGATTCTTATTGAGTCCTTGGATGAGAAATGAGAATGCTCCAAAACTGAGGCAACTCTGCAGCAGAACTCCTGGTGAACCTGCCATTGAAACAAGCTCGAGATTAGCCATATACGCTTCCACTGAAATTATTGGTTAACTTGAACCAAGTCAATGACAATGAGAGGCATGTTCATAAGCTTTTTGTAATGAATGTTATATAGTTATAGTTAGAGAGATAATTATGGTTCAAATAATAAATATGTAAACTTTCTAGCATCAAAACATTCGCTACTAATTTCAGTAACTTGACCAAAGTTTAAACTTTGCTGCACGTCCAACTGTGCCTGTTTACCGTGTTATTTTGCTTTTAGAACATTGAACCTAAGCAAAAAACTGTATCTTCTGAAGTGGGGATGCAACTCATGCATGTAAGCTGTGTAGGAAACGAGGTTTTCAACTCATAAAGATTGTAGTTTTTTTTCTTTCTTTCTTTCTTTTTTTCAAAGAAACACTATAGATAAATCAGCATTTAGCTAGCATTTATCATTTTCAGTTCTTGGTATAAATGTAAAGTAGTTTCTTTAAAAATTACTTGGGTGGTGACATTAAATTATCCTATGTTTATACAACTATAAACAAGCACAATGAAATCAATGGAACAGAAAGAAAACAAACAAATAAATCAAATCACTAAACTTTAAACCATGACCAGGTTAACAATGGCCAGCATAGTAGGTCATTGGTTGGCAGGCGGATTTGGTTGCTGATACCTTAACAGTTCAGTGCTACGGTTCTGACGACCAGCTTTGGCAAGAAGCTGAGGTTCCTGTTTGGTCCAATTGTGCAAAACTTGGTCAGCTACAGTGATGCGGTTTATAACTTCATTTTGAGTTAGTTTTAATTATTAGTATTTAATTTCTAAAAGTTGCTTAAGGTTTTTCCTTTTTTTTTTTTCCAAACAAGTTTCTTATATTTATCACAGAAAATTAGACGGTGTTTTTAGGGAAAAAGAAATAAGACCAGCCCTTTAATTGTTTTATACAACGGACCCTAAAGCACCTTATAAGGTAACATTTTAGACTTTTAAAAAAAAATTCTCTTTGTAAGAGTTCCCAATGTAAGACGATAGTTATCCCCTCATGCAGCATCAATTCATTTCAATTTCTTATGTCAGTCCTGATTAAACTTTGGTGTTGCATCATATGCCAACAGCTCATTTCAAGTGAAAGTACTTTTAGTGCCACAACTATTGTATCATACAAAAATATAACTTGAGCAAAGGAAAGCCATGAATTATAGATCAAAATCAAGGAACAAATAAATGTAGTATCATGTGCAAGCAGTTGTAAGAAGTAATTCTAGGGGGTAAAGGGCCAAGAAGGCGAGAACAATATTGGGGTAAAACATGAAAGCTATTGACAATGTGAGAGTTGGCAAAATGGTAATCCAAAAATCAATGCCACGACCAGAAAAGCATGATACATTGTACAAATGACAATAGAGGTGAAAAAAAATGTACCTGGTACACCGAAAGCAAGACCTGTACAACACCCAGCTATGCCTGCATTGATAGCTGCAAACAACATGATGACTAAACTTAGACCAGTAGCTTCATTCCACTGAAATTATTAACTACATTTTATTAGTGTCATACCATCGTCCTTTCCTCTGAATCTCTTTAGAAAACAGGAAACGAGACTATGGACACCAGCTAAAACTGCAAATGTCTAGCATACGAATGTGCCAGTTAAAAGCTTGCCTTATGTATGCTGTGCAGGAAATAATGAGGATCCAAAACAGCAAATTTGAAATCATTACTAGTAATGGTACCTTAGCAGACGACCCCACATCAACCAAGGATCCTTTGAATCCTTTCTTCTTCATCATGCCTGATCCTGAAGTGAAGACCATCCAGGTAGCCAATAATCATTCGTTGACATGGAAAACAATCCAAACAAATCCAGAAATCAATGAAATGATAAGAAAAATAAATATATAACATCATCATCAACCCGGTGCACGAAGCTCCCACCACGCGGGGTACCGGAGAAGGAATCCATTGTACGCAGCCTTACCTTGCTTTTTTTGCAAGAGGTTGTTTCCAGGATTTGAATCTGTGACCTCTTGGTCACAAGGCAGCAACTTTACCGTTGTGCCAAGGCTCCCTTCTAAAAATAAATATATAACAATAGAACAAAATTCGCAATTCTGCTACCACCCACTGCATTCCCTTATCCTATTTCTCTTGATGTGCTGTTATAATGAGGAAGTTAGCTCCACAAACAATCTTACCACTTAATTGCAAATTTGGAGTAATTAAACACACTCTTCAGTGAAGAAGTGAACAATGCCTCTTTAGAAATTATACGATAGCTCTACAGCTTAAATGTAACTAGATATTTCACAGATGCATGGCTTCTTGGATCATCATGGTAATATACAATAAAATTAGATCACTGAAGAAGGCTGAAGGTGCAGAATAACTTGTAGAAATCATCCAAGGGAACAAAAGTTATTTAGTCCTACATGGAAATCCAAAAATCAGAGCCCATTCATATCAAATAAAAACTTTTCCAATCTATGTTACATTACAAGATGTTGACAACACTATTTGACTTAATTTTCTCAGAACCTCAATTTTGTACCAACCCCTTATGTATATGCTACTTCCATTGGACAGCCAAATCTCACACCTCTTCATTGCCACATAAGATGCAAGTGGAAATACACACATCGAAGCACCTAATACATCTGTCGTTTTCTTTGATTTTCAAAGGTCCAACACCATTGGCATCTTGATTCTTCCACTTGAACCATCATTAGGGCAAAGATGCCAAATCTTCCACCAGCATCAACTTCTAAAATATTTCTACATAAGGTAAACCATAACCGTCTGCTAGATGCAAATGTGTCAAACAGTCGAAGGCGGGATGGACATGGACAACTAGAATTTCATGAAGCTCAAAACTTGGTTCCAACAATTATTTAGTCGTTAGTACGGCATGTCCCAAATGTCACCAACCTATAAGGAGCAAAAGGATGAATAATCAAGAGATAGCATCTTTAGCTACCACTATAATTCCTTCCAAAATGTCAAAAAACATGACCATCTTCAGTATTATTTTAGTTTTTATTGTTTATGCCATTGTATCTCATTTCATCAGGATATAGAGAATATAGCACCGAAATCAGATAGAGGAACTCTATCATTTAAATACTTTGATGGTACACGGTACGAAAATTTGGCAAAGCCTATTGTGCTATCATTGGCCTTCCATAAACACGAAAATTTAAATATTTGGAGATCCTAGTATAATGGCCGGGAGACTATAACCTACATGGCAGTCTTTAATTCCATTGACTCGAGCGTTCTTCAAGCACAGATCGCGATGCAGAAGGATGCTTCCCGCATCATTTACTCAGCAATTCTACGTCGAAGACTAATTGAAGAAAGAATAATGCTCCACCGTCACAAAGAGATAAGAAATTAGACAAAGATTGCGCAGGGAACAAAAGAACTATTATATCAAATTGGGAACAAGGAGAGATGGAGATGAGCTGAGACTAAGATGGCACCTACCAAAGCCAATAACGGATCCCATGAGAGCCCCAGCTGCGGAGTCAACGGAGAAGCGCAGGAGGCAGACGAAGGGCGGTTCGGCGCCGACGGAATTCGAAGGCTTGTTCTTCGGCTTTGGTCCTCTATCTCCGCCATAATCTCCCCCTTCCTCGCCGTCGTCGGTCTCGGACTCCGGTGGATATCGTGCCGCCGCTTTGGCCATCACTGCTCTGCCCGCGCGTCTGAGAATCGCTCTCGCTCCCGCTCCCGCTCCCGCTCCCGCTTCCGCAACCGTAGCGACCTCGGCCACGGTCTACTCTTGTGTGGATATGTCTGAGCGATAATTCTTGACTGGATTAACATCTACCCATCGATCTACCGCCCTTGTGATTAGAGGCGAAGGAACGAGCTGGATAGCTATTCGTGTGAAACGGAATTGGAGCGACTTCTAAACAGTAAACGTTACCGTCAAACTGCGGACGTTGATGTATGGGATCGGATCATTTTCAGAATTAATCGGACAGAAATAAAAAAAATTAAATAAAACGTACAGTGAGTTTCAATTATACTTCTAAATTAAAATTCAACAATTCACTACTATATAATAATCTACTTCATCAATAAATTTTTAAATTTATCATCGTTATAACATTAATTAATAGTCAACTGTGTTCTCCTTATGCAATGTGTTTATTTAGACTATAAAATTAATGTCTTGAAGTACGATTACATTCAGAATAACTTAAAAAAATACAATGAATTCAATTTAAAAAATTTCTAAGATATCCAATGTTATATTAACGAGTGTTGTCAATCCTGGTATCATCCTAAGAATAATCATATATTTAGACATGGTCCTATTTTCTGACTAGTGCACCAGTATAATTGTATAAATAAGTAAAGGTCAATCTTCGAAGATTATAAGTTTTTCAAGATATCTACCTTACTACTGTGCTAGTTCTAGATTGGATAATATATCCCCTATGATTTACTTCTTTTGTATTAGGTGGCGTTTAGTTGGTGGGTTTGAAATGAAGGAATGGGAATAGGAATCATATCAAGTGTTTGGTTAGTGGTTTTAGGAAGGAGGGTTTGGGAATGAATTCTGAATAATTGGGAATCTACAAAACCCATCTCATATGGGGGGTTTGGGTTTCATTCTCGTTCGCCGTTGTCCGTCGCTCACTCGACGGCCCGCTTATCAGCCATCGGCGTTGCCGGCCGCCGACCGGCCGCCGCCGTCGCCCGCCATCGCCGCCGCCATCGATCGCCGTCGGTCACGCCGCCGCTGCTGCTGGCCGCCGCCGGCCGTCGTGCGGCCGCCATCCGCTGGTCGTCGGTCGGCCCGCCGACGATCGGCCGCTTCTCAACTTATAAACTTCTCATTACTTATTTCCATTCTTATTCCCACCTTCCAACCAAACGTCACCTTAACTGTGGAACCGACTGACGGAGATGTTGAGGACGAGCGAATCGACTTTTTATACTAATATTCTTAAATATAAATTTAATAGCCCAAATAATGAGCTACTAATTCTTGAAATATTCACAACTTTAAAATAGTTTAGCGCAAGCTCATTAAAAAATTTAGATTTATCATACTTACTCATAATATCACTAAAGTGTTTCTATGACTTCCCTAGTTTATGTCATATTAAATTTTGAATATTGTAAGATCATCAATAAGCTTGGGTTAAAACCAGTTGATGATCTTAGAAATATCAATCACTTCAAATTAAGACCATTATATTTTTTAGAGTTTTAGGAGTGTAATCATGTCATCCATGGATTCCACGACTTAGATTGAGAGATGTGTCAAATTATCTCATAGTTGTAAAAGTGGTAAAAATGCATCTCTCATTTTAAATTGTGAGCTCAAAATATGATTATACTTGAGAGAATCCTAAGAGTATATTAGTCTTGATTTGAAGTGATTTTGATGTTTAAGACTATAAATTAATTTTGATCAAAACTCATCAATGACTCTATAATTTTATAATTTTAAAATTATAATATAGTTTGAACAATGAGAGTTCTAGAAACTTATTAATATATAGTATTTTGAGTGAGTATAATAAGTCTGAGTCCTTAATGAAATGGTATCAAATTGTCTTAATATTGTGAAGTTTAAAAACTCACGCTCTCAATTTAGATTGTGAAATCCAAATCTAAGAGTATGATTATACTCAAAAAGCTCTCAAATGTGTAATAGTTTTGGTTTGAAATAATTTTGATGTTCCTAAGATCATTAATAAATTTTGATCAAAATTAATTGAAAATTTTATACATTTCAGAAAAATTTTAAATGAAGTTCGCACTTTTTATATCACGTGATCTATGGTGTAAATACATCTATTGTCTTAAATAATTAGTTATTTGAGCTTTTCGAGGTGACAATGATGATGTCTAATTTGAACCTCACCTTCCAACTAAAACAATATGATTCACTCTTGCATACTAAGAGCACCTGCAACGCGTTAATTGGGGGGTGTTATAACACCCCCCATCGCGTTAAAAGCACTGTGGAGGGGCGTTATTAACGCCCCTCCACTTGAACGCGTTCAAGCTATTGAACACGTTCAAGTGGCAAATGGGGTGGGCCAGCCCTGGCCCACCCCATGTATATATGTATTTTTAAAATTATATTTAATAAATATATTTTAAAAAATTAATATTATTTTTAAAAAACAGTAAAATTATTTTTTTTAAAAGTAAGATTATTATTAAATGATAATAATAATAATTTTAATATTTTAAAATATTTTTAAAATATATTTATTTTAATATGATATAATTTTAAGATAATTGAGTGGACGGTAGGACCCATAAATAATGAGTGTTAATGTTAAAAGGATTGTGGATGAAAATTATATGTTGTTATAATGAATATGTGGCAGTGGGCTCCATACTTTTTAATGAGGTGGAGGGTGTTATAATGGAAGAGGGTTGTGGATGCTCTAAACGAAACGTTGTCGAATTTGTCTTGCAAAATCCTGTGACGCCTAAATCACTACTTGGGTAATGAAAAGGAAAGTAAACTAAGGAGTTTAAGAGGGATAATTAAAAGGAACTTTTAGATGGCACCTAAATTATTTGATGTGGTCGTGTTTTAGTCTCTTCCGTAGAAGCATCGGAGAAAGATGAATTCTTTATGATACCAATAGTAGATCCTGTCAAAATAAATATGCATCAAAGGGCATCGTCCGAATTTCAATAACGAAAAAATCTCACTTGAGGTGTTATTCCAGGGAAGAAAGCTTAGAAAAGAGGAAGTAGCAAAATTGGGAGTAGAAAGAAAAACCTCTTTGCTTCTCAAAAAGAGGAAGAAAAAGAAAAAGACCTCCTTTCCAGGAGTCTCCATCGGCTTTTATCGACCCCATGATTCATCTACCGATCAAGCTTATCTACTCTTTTTTCTATCCTTTATCGAGCCATTAGGGGACAAGTAATGTGAGGAATTTGATATATTCTAACATATTCTTTCCTTGCTGTATAAGCTTTCAATATCCTACATGGATCACCACATTTGTCATAGAGATTGAGTGTCCAAAAGCGGATCTGAAAATAAGGTGAGTATGATTGAATAGTTGTCTACATGTATGTGCTATAACTCGGGAGAAGTTGAACTAGGGAAGAATAGCTCGGCACTTGGGGAGCACCGTCGACTGGGGAGAAGCATTGACTCGAGAAGAACTACCGAATACTTGGGAGAGACCACTCGGATGATGCAGGAAGCCGAGTATGGAAAAATGCGAGTGAAGAATTATGTGGTTCGAGAAGCTCTACGACTCGACAAATAACTCGTTACTCAGGAGAGGCCCTTCGGGCGATGTGAGAATGCAGGAGCTCAGGTGACTCAGAAAGCTGAGTGCTTAGGCAACTGATAAGGTCCAAGGAAAAGATCTTTTCAGAAATTCTAAATGTTCTTATTCAGTTCGGGTCATATTCTGATGATTACGATCCTCCTAAAAAATGTTATGATTGTTTCAGCTGTTAATCAAATATAACTGTCATGTAAGAGTCGTTACTAGGTGCATGGGTCAGTTCAATTTGAGACTGTTACTGAATAGAGAATTCGGGAGGTCGAGTTAGATAAAGAGTTCAAAAGACCAAGTTAGAGAATTCTAGAAGAGGTCAAAAGCTAAATGGAAGACTGGGGAGCAGAACCTTCAGCAACAAGATGCAATAAATTCATCCTTGTTAGTTGATGTGTCCAAGATTTCCTAGAGTAGATCACATGATTTTGATCTACTGAGTAGAGTAGGGTGCGTGCGCAAGCATGGCTAGTAGGTCCACCAAAAGGAAAAGAGGAACTGGCGAGATCCTAAAACCAAGTGATTAATTAGTTGAATAGTCTAAATCTCCACGAAATAACATTTGATTTTATTAATGTAGGAATAACACATACGACAAGCAAAGGTTGAGTGGTATGGCAGCACATGAGCATGCATAAAGTGGCCGATGCATATCTACTTCGAAATCAGCAAAAGGCCAATGGGAATATGTACTCCACTTTATGACCAACAGGAAGAGAACACACAGAGAGCACCCATGACGCCTAACTAGTCACCATTAAACAACTTTTGCATATTTGAGAAAAAAAAATCGACATCGAGACCTGAAAAAAAGCCATAACATTATTCTTTATAGACAACGAAAAAGCGAAAGAAATAGAACCATACACATGAATATGGCCAATGAACCTCTATATTTTAGAAATGAGTCACAATATGTAACAGTTATTTTGTGAACAGGAAGTAGCCCTGTAAATTCCAAGCTAATAAAGCAAATCCTTGGTACATCTCAAACGACAAACAAATTGAAAAAGAAAATTAAAGAAAATTGAAGGCTGACAACAATAAAGCAGCATTTTTGCCGGGTGTTGCAATAGTTTGTTGTTTTCCTTTCTTCCAGAAGGATTACTTGGTCTACTTGCAACAACAGTTGCATAAATCTGAAAGATTCTGAATGCATCCCGCAGTAAGATTACATCTCAAACAAACACTGAGCCAAAACCTACTTGGCAAGTGGAACGAAACTTGACTTGCAAACCTTAACACAATATTCTTTATTTTGAATCTTCTGATTTTTTTTTTTAGCGCTGCCCTGATTAGCCCCTGATTAGCACTATAAAATTATCTAATTGACACAATTTATGAGACATGTAAAAATTCAAAGTCATGCATCTGACTGCATGATTGTTCATCTATTAATGGTCTTAGATCCTTGGAAAATATTGCTTTAAGTAGCAATTCCTGAAAAATAAAAGGAAAGGAAAGTATTAAAAAAATAATAAGGAAAATGTTTTTAGCGTGAAACTATAAACCAAGTTCTAACTCTGACAATTTTGTAACAGTAATGACATGGAGAAGAAAAAAAAACACTCTGCTACACATGCAATTAGCTCAAGTGTCTCATATTGACAAGCAATAACTGAGAACAAATTTAGTTGACACATACCCAAAAAAGGCAGGTATGTCCTTAAGTTACATACAAGTCATTTGTTACAAATGGCACTACTAAAGTCAAGAAGTTTCTACATTTGCAAGAAGCATTTTCCATGTCCCCAACAGTAGCCCCTTGGAACCACACGGCAGCCCTAAAATTTCTTTTGAAGCACACTTTTCATTCTATGTCACTTCACACAAATCTTCGTATTGGAACTATGGAAGTAGCAAACACCACTCATCATTTGGTGAACCTTAGATAGATGGATTCCTAATCAACCCTCCTGCCCGTGTCAAACACAAGTACCTCCATTTGCCACTTTTAAAATGAGGTGGACAAAGAAATCTATACTCAAGTTGGATACTTAATTGGTATCTGAATAACATAATTGCTTACTTTAAATCTGTCTTAATATTTTGTAAAGTTGATAATCCAAACAAAATTGGAGTTCCAAGTGGCACGATAAAACAAAGTTTTTTTTTTCAATGATTAAGAAGTATTAAATTCAAGAAGGGATAATGTAATGCAAATGTTCCCATCCACTCCATGTGATGCTTGAAAGGAATAAGCCATTCAATATGCAAATCTAGATCTTGTTTGTTCCATGTAAATTATCTCCTAATATAGATATCATAAATGCATATGACAATCCGAATAATTGGGTAGAGCAATAGAATGATGAACCAAGAAGTCCCCAGGACCTATGGTTAAGAAGAGGGTCTTTTTCATTCACATGCACACTACTGGTTGACATTGCGTCATCAGAAAAAAATGATTGGAAAGGAAGACGTGGCCCTAAGAAAACATTCCTAGAATCAATTGAAAAAATTAAATCACCTAAAGCTAGCCTAATTAATGTTTTGGTTTGTTGTCATCTTTGCATAGGCTATTTTGGTTTTGTTGTCATCTTTGGAAAGGCATAATGCTTTATTTTGATGGAACTCATTAAGCTTCCACAGTTGACCTCTTAAATGTGCTCTGATGATAAACAACACATTGACATTCCTAATTCTTGAAATGCAAATGTGGGCAATTTAGATTATGCACCACCAAGTTAAACTGAAGCTCGCATAGAATCACTAAGCAAATCAATGGACCGGTAAGGGCAATATAAAAACCATTTGTTGGTGGAACGCAATGGCTTCCTCCTCCACTGATTTGTTTGAGGACTTCAAGCAAGATAGATGACTACATGAATCCTCTATCCATGACCATACTGAGGTAAAAACAAAGATCAACCCAAGGTGGCTGGAATATGACTTCTTAGATGAGGAGGTGTAAGCTTGACAAAAATGATTATCCTATGCTAATTTAATGTAGCAACTTCTTTGAATTGCAGAAAGCTTAGACGAGAAGAAGGTAGAGTTGTTAAAGGATGCCCTTTTCAGTTAGAAGCTGAAACTTATAATCTTGACATGCAAGGATGCTTTTTATTAAAATTTGAGAATCTTTAAGTGGATAAGGTCAGCAGGAAGAGCTGAAAGAATGAGAGTCCATTAAATGTGAAGTTTGAAGATATAAAACTCTGAATATTAAGTCTGAAGAAATATTGTAGAGTTATAAAAGAAAAGGATTTCTAGTTTCGAAAGCTCCAATGTAGGCAAACAAAAGGCATTGCAAATATCAGCATCTTGCTAAGGACCACAACAAGATAGCTAGTACTTGAAAGCAAATGATTCTTCTGGTGCTTTTAGCAACTGGGATTATAAACATAACAAAGTGCAATCATAAACAATGACTGTGAATATTCAGGAGTAAGAACATCCCAAATATACCAATGAGTCAGTAATGCAGATATTTGGAAAACCTGCCACATATGCCCAGGTCCACCTAAGGCCAAGCATCCCAGATGCACAAAATGGAGTGGCAGGTTAACGAGGGATTATTTTTTACTGTTATATACATTACCATATGGTTATGTGTCCAGGATAATGTATGTCTCAAGGCTAATAAGGGATTACTCTATCTCCTTTTCATATGTCCACTATCTTAGTTATATAATTCTAGAGCTTGAATTGTGTAAGACGACTGTTTGAAATGTAGTAATAGCCTATACTGTTTCAATCCTCATTCTTCCACATTGAGATGGTCTGAAGTTGTTAGCATATTCATGGTTAATTGACCCATAAAACCTAAATGTAATCTGGATAGTGGATTTGTTGACAGTTCATATAATATAATAGACAACTAAAGCAGACAGTTATCCAGTGTTTGATAAGCCAAAAAATGCCAGTGAGATGGTCTGAAATTGTTAGAATATTTAAAGCTAACTGACCTGAATGTAAAATGGGTTTGTGACATTTCATATCATATAATGATAACTAAAGCAGGCATTTATCCGGTGTTTGATAGGCCAAAAAAAGGTTTGTTGTTTGGCGATTTTGAATGTTAATTATGTATGTTCCATGATACCATGAAATGGTCAATAAGCGCCACAAACTCTATAATATCCATAGAAGAATGTAGTAGGAAATGAGATCAGCCTTATATCCATTTATAAAAACATTGGTGCATGTATTCATACATTTGCTTGAAAAAATAAGTAGCAATGTTTATTATAACCATCAAGACAAAGAGGATCATTATGTAATCCACATCTAATGAGCAGATGTTATAAACCTACAGGATGAAGAATTGAAACATAGCTTACATTGAAATATTAATTATTAGTAAGTATTTTTCAGTATATCACAAATAGACAATTTAATATTTATCCTCAAGCTTTGGGCTATATCATGATTATACAACGAAAAATGCTTATATAAAAGTAAAATGACTAGAGTTGAAAAAGTTACCTCTATCTGGTTGTCTATTGGTGATGCTATAATCACCCATGAAACCTGCAGAGCCCTTGCCTATGATATCTGAACGCACATTATCAAGCGCATAACCAAATGAACTAGTACCTCCAAAATCAGAAGAGGAGGACTGCCAGGTTGGGTCTCCATAAACTGAACTGCCACCATAGAGTTCTGGATAGGTTTCTTCGAATTCACCATTTGATCCAACACGGGAAGCTTTCATAGCACTAGGACCATTGTTCCTTCCGAACCCCCCATTGACTAGGTCAAAATTGTTGTCAACACCTCCATAACTAAGACTCCCACCACTATAACTTGAAGTGTTCCCCCCAACCTGAGATGAGATGGGAGCAGTACTACCCCAATTTAAACTATTACTTCCAAATCCAGCAAGATTCCCATTGCCATGAGCCATATAGGCATTGGAAGTTGCAGAATTCGTAGTATAATTAAGGCCTCCAGTGCCCCATGCATTACGAGCCATTGAGCTAAAAAATGAATTAGTGTTTGCACTACCACCACCATAACCAATCGGACTGTTGAACCTAGTTGAGTTCCCGCTGAAATAAGGGCCCAGACCACGTCCATACCCAATATTGTTGCCAAAACTGGAATTCCCTCCAATGCTTGGAATCAAACTGGGTTCAAAATTCATTCCCATACCAAAACTAGGATTGTATGATGGGAAGGTATTTCTCGCACTACTAGGAAGGCCTAATCTACTATCCATCCTCATTCCGTATCCACCAAATGAGCTTGGATTATATCCCTGAGTATAGCCATTAAGAAAATTGTTTGCCCTATTAAGACCATAGTTATATGCACCAACAGGAGAGCGCATATTGGGGCCAGGAGAGAGTTCTTTAGGAACAGCTCTCTTGACCTCAACAGTCTTACCATTCAACTCATGAAAGCTTTTATAAAGCACCTTATCCACCACATCCTCTGAGTCATAGGTGATGAAACCAAATCCCCTAGGTCTCTGGGTGTTGTGATCATACATCACTACAACATCAGTAATCGATCCAAACTGATCAAAGTACTTCTTGAATTCACTCTCTGTTATTGTAGATGGCAAGCCACCCACAAATATTTTCTTGGTACGACCAGAACCTGGAGAGCCATGGACACTACCGGTGCTTCGATTAAGGATCTGTTGGTCATCCCTTGGAACAGCCTTCTTAGCCTCAACCTGAGAAATTGATCGACTAAATAGTCAATATAATTAGTTCAATAACAACGTGCTGGTTAAATAGGGTTTGTCTGAAACCAAATCCAGCAAACAATATCTGCAGCCCATAATAATTTCACATCATATGCAAAGAGTAAAGCATATTGACATGTAGATTTGCATGGATGCTTATGTACATATTAATGCCTGAAAATAACACACAAGGTTAGACAATTACCATCCTGCCATCGATCATGTGTTTTTCCATGACAACTCGCTCAGCCACGGTTGGGTCTGAAAACACAACGAATCCAAAACCACGAGCACGGCCAGTGTTCCGGTCCTTCATGATCACAGCCTCCACCACCTCACCGTAGTTTTTGAAGTAGTCCCGGAGTCTGTCCTCATTGGTGTCCCAGGAAATCCCGCCAATGAACAGCTTCCCAAGATCCGTCTGCATTCTCTTTTCTGCAAATTAAATGTTTTTAAGCTTCGATTGTCAAAACTGCCATCAATGAAGCTCAATTTCATCAATTACAAACAAAACAAGAAAAAGATCAACATAATGTCCTTTCAATTGGATGAAACAGCGATTAAAAACTCACTTCGAAGTGAGTCATCGATGCGAATTAGATCGAATCGGACTCGAACAACAGTTCAGAGACTTTCCCCACTCCCCCGACAAATCCGGTAGCTTCGATGAGAAAAGTAAGGTAAACACGTTACCCATGACGTAGATCTGGCCCAAAAACAGCCATCGAAGAAAGCTCTAGATCGACGCACGATCAAATCAGACCGGCCAAATCAAAATCCAACAACGCGGATGCAACAGCACCAAATCCACAGTAACAAAATCACACAAACCTGATTGGATTCAGGTTCTTCAACCAGGCCAAAACAAAAAAAAAAACGAAGAATAAATCGCAACTCACCGATCTGAAGCTGGCGCGTCAGATGCGAGGGCGAGAAAGGGATCGGAGGGGCGCGTCTAAGATCTGCGAGGCAGCATCGCAGGGTTCGACAAGAAGAAGATCGCGATCGCCAACCGGACAATCTCCTCCTCTCTGCTTCCCCTCTCGGATCAACCGATCGACAACAGCTGTGAACAAAGAAAGAAACAAAAGAGGGAATCGTTGGCTTTAATGCTCGCTTTTTCTTTCACCGTTCAGCCCAACTCATCCAACAAGAGAGATGAAGGTGGGAAGCAGAAGAAAGGGTGGTGGAGGTGGAGCTGTTGTTCACATCCAATCCAATCCTATATATATATAAATCTATCTGGCTATCCAAAGAGGAGAAGGATGAAGAGAGAGGACATGATGGAGAGCGAGCCAGGGATATATAAAGAGAGCAAGAGAGAGAAGGGAAAGGGGTGAGATGTGGGTCGCCGTGTGGTGTGTAAAAAAAGAAACAAAAGTTGGTCACGCCATTTTTTTTTTCATTTATTTTTAAATTTTGTAATGTTCAAAATTAATTAAAGGTCAATTTAATTGGAAAAAAGAAAAGCCTCTCCACATATCGATATTAATTTGAAGATGGATTTATTTCTACAAGTTAACATCCTTTTTCTTTTTTTATAAAATAAAAAAAATATTTTTAAAAAAGTTTATCCAAATTCTCACCTATCTCTTATTTCAGAAATATCCGTATCATTTTATACTCGCTTTTTTTTCATCAATAAAGCTTAATAAAAAAAAAGGAAAAATATACCTAATTTGTGATCCTTTTCTTAAAAGGAAAAAGAGATAGAAAATGTTTAAATTTATAAAATTAATCTATGAAATCGTTTTAATAAACATTTTTTAAAGAATAATTTTGAAACAACTAGAATGGGTAAAATTAATCTATGAAATACTTTTCTATTAAAATTATTATTTGTGTTTTTTTTATCAATCCGAGATTATTTTGGGAATGCCGGTCAAATCTAGTACAAATTTTGAAACATTTTAATTTATTAAATAATCTTAGTCAAAGTATTAGATGAATTAAAATATTTTAAAATAAAATAATATCAAAATATTATTTTAAAGTAAAAAAACTCCAATGATATAACTAGAATGGGTCTGTGGGCTTGGAAAATCACGATCGAAATATAAAAAGGATAAGATTCATGAGACCCAAGTGGAACTCGAGTACTCGGTCGGGAGCCCAAAAAATCGAGGTCAGATGGAGCTCGAATACTTGGAAGCTCGAGCATTTGGAAGCCTCTAATGATGCAAATATTAGCTCATTACTAAGAGCCTGAGAAGTTGGGGGCTCAAGAAATTGAGAACTCAGAAGGTGACGAAACTCAGAAGTCATTGGATCATGAGGAGTTGGGAGCCCAAAGATCACAGATAAGATTCTTCTTAATAGTTATCGCATCATATCTCCTAATAGTCCCACCCAATGATAGCTACGAAATACGTGACATGACAGAGAGATTCCTTATAATAGTTGTCCTCTAATAACCCGTCAAAAGAGCTCCATTAATGAGTAATCTTGATAGCCAAATGAATCGAAGCTCCTATATAAGGGTCGATTGGGGTAAATAAGAGAGTTCATGTATTCTCTCCGATAACTATACTTTCCATTTAATTTTTACATCTTTTCCCATCTGACTTAAGCATCGGATGAGCGTTATCGGAGTACCGACGCTCTTTGACTTGTGTTATATTTGACAGGATTTATAGGCCGGATCGAATCCGCTTTAAAAAAAAAGGATCAAAAGTTTACTGCATCGGTAGTGTCGTCTGTGGAAAACTTTTGAGCAGGACGTTAAAGATGCATTTGTAGAAAGTCTTTTCTCTAGCGTCCACTTTGGAGGAGACACCCATCACTCTAACACGCACCCAGCTGGCGTTGATGATTCAGAAGGTGGTGGACAATACGTTGGAGCGAGAAGGTAGAAGGATTGGGCATCTCCCTTTTAATCAAGCAGAACAATAAGTGAGAACAACCATGAGAGTTGTTCCGGAGAAGGATCGGCCAACGAGGGGCAAATAATCAACCTGTGTTGTCCCACCATGCATGCTTGGGGGATGATCACGAGGAAAGTAGCTCGGCAATATATCGAACTCGAAGAAAATTATCTCCATTCATAGAGAAGATTTTACTGGAGGAACTTCCTTCCAGTTTTCATTTGTCTCAGCTAGGAGAATACAATGGTGCAATGGATCCATAGGAGCACCTCTGCAAGTTTGAGAATATAGTGCTATTGCACCAATATTCTGATGCCATCAAGTATCGGATGTTTGTCATTGCTTTAGTGGGCTTGACACAAAAATGGTTCTAGTTACTCTAGTTGGGGTCATTGACACGGTTCGAAGACCTCTACGATGCATTATTGAAGCACTTTGCCAATTGCAAGAAGTATCAACAAACTACCTTTAGTATGTTTAACTTGAAGTAGAAGCCAACAGAGCCGCTATGGGGATTTATCAAGCGATTCACCCGAGCTACCCTTAAAGTCCTTACAACCACCTCAGAGGTTCTATGATGACCATCTCTCAAGGGTTGAAGAATGGAGCTTTCTTTTGGTTGTTATTGAAGAAGCCCCTAGGAGGATACGATGAACTACTCGATCGAGCCGAAAAGTACATCAACATGGAGGAGCCTCATAATGTCCGCTAAACCTCAAAGGGACAAGGTGTAAGTACAAGTTCAATTGAGAAAAGCAACATGTCTCTGTCGATAGTCCTAATATTAGACAACTTCAAGCTATTTTTAATAGAAACCTCTTGAGGAAAGCTCATGAGAGCGATGATGACCGAGTACTGTCTTTGATCCAGAATTGCCCTAGGTGAGGAGGAACAGAGAAGGTGATGTATTGTTATAGTCTATTATAAATATTTATGAAGTATCATTTTTAGTAAAGCAATGTCGCACTTAGTCCAATCGAGGCAATTCGTAAGACTTTGATCCAACTTGAGTGTTTTTCTATGAAATTCCTTCCACTAGTGGCAAAGCATTGAGGAGAGGCATATTAGTTCGATTCGGCTAAGGCAATTTGTAAGCACTCAGTTCGACCTGAGTGTTTTTTTATGAAGTGTAATTCTCCCAACTAGAGGCAAAGCAAGGAGGAGAGACATCTTAGCTTGGCCTGATCGAGACAGTTCATAAGTCCTCGATCCAACATGAGTGTTTTTCTATGAAGTGTGATTTTCCTAACTGGTGGTGAAACAGGGACGAGAGGTATATTAGCTTAACCCAACCGATGCAATTTGTAAGCCCTCTGTCTAGCCTGAGTATTTTTCTATGAAATTCCCTTAATTAGTGGTGAAGCGGGCAGGAGAGGCATATTAGCTTGTCCAACTGAGGCAATTCGTGAACTCTCGATCCGACCTCATGAGTGTTTTTTTATGAAGTGTAATTCTCCCGACTAATGGCAAAGTAGGAAGGAAAGGCTTATTAGCTCGACCCGACTGAGACAATTTGTAAACTATCGGTCTGACCTGAGTGTTTTTTCATGAAGTGGTTCCCCCGACTAGTGAAGAGCAAAAAGGGGAGGCGTATTAGTTCAACCAGGATGAGACAGTTTGTAAGCCCTCGGTCTGACCTTAGTATTTTTCTATGAAGCAGAATTCCCCTGACTCGTGGCGAAACAAGGAGGAGAGACATATTAGCTCAGGTCGAGCAAGACAGTTTGTAAGTCCTTGGTTCAACTTGAGTATTTTTATATAAAGTGTAATTCTTCCGACTAGTGGTGAAGTGGTTAGGAGAGGCATATTAGCTAAGCTTGACTGATTCAGTTCGTAAGCCCTTAGTCTGACCCAAGTGTTTTTCTATGAAGTGTGGTTCCCTTAACTAGTGGTGAAGTGGGAGGAGAGGTGTATTAGCTCGACTCGGTCAAGACAGTTCGTAAGCCTTCGATCCGACCTGAGTGTTTTTCTACGAAGTAAAGTTCCCTTGACTAGCGGTGAAGCGAGGAGGAGAGGCATATTAGTTAGGCCTGACTGAGATAGTTTGTAAGCCCTCAGTCTGGTCTGAGTGTTTTTCTTTGAAGTGAGTTTCCCTTGAGACTATGAAGCAGGGAGAAGCGGTGTCCGCTCGGCTTGGCTAAGGCAAATTGTAAGTCCTTGGCTAGCCCGAGTGGGAAAGTGAAAATAAGTGTTGATACCCAGTCAAGGCAGTTCGTAAGGCCTCGATCCGACTAGAGTGGGGAAGTAAAGAGAAGTGTTGATGCCTAGTCAAGGTAGTTCATAAGCCCTTGATCCGGCTAAAGTGGGAAAGTGAAGAGAAATGTCATCGTCCGTCAAGCCAAGGCAAATCGTAAGCCCTTTGGTGTGACCCGAGTGTTTTTCTATGAAGTGTTATATTCCTCCTAACAGGATGAAACAGAGACCCATGAAGTGTTGTATTCCTCTTGACAGGGTGAAGCGGAGACTAATAAAGTGTTGTATTCCTCCTGCTAGGGTGAAACGGAAATCTATGAAGTGTTGTGTTCTTTTTAGCAGGGTGAAGCGGAAACCTATGAAGTGTTGTGTTCCTCCTGAGAGGGTAAAGCAGAGACATATGAAGTGTTGTATTCCTCCTAACAAGGTGAAGCAGAGACCTAT
This sequence comes from Wurfbainia villosa, assembly GCA_025175895.1. Classification (NCBI taxonomy): domain Eukaryota; kingdom Viridiplantae; phylum Streptophyta; class Magnoliopsida; order Zingiberales; family Zingiberaceae; genus Wurfbainia; species Wurfbainia villosa. The sequence continues at coordinate 4,877,290 of JAKLTH010000193.1, read as the reverse complement.
AAAGTGTTGTGCTTCTCTTAACAGGGTGAACCAGAGACCTATGAAATATTGTATTCCTCCTGATAGGATGAAGCAGGTGTTAGGGCAATCTCTTGCCGTAATATGGTTTTGATGGTGTGGCAAAGGGTTTAAGTTAGTTTGTTATGATGATTTGATATGTGCGTTGAAGTCGTGCAGGACTTAGTAATTCGCACATGGAGCCTTGGCGGGTTCACCCTCACAACCTCGGTCCTTGAGTCGGTGAAGGATGACTTTGCGGAAGCTGTGCGCTTGGAGCATCCGAGGGACCGCCGGACGAGATGGCTTGGAGTGAAGCCGGAGGAAGTAGACTTCGAGGCAAGAGACGCGAAGGAGCATTGCAGAGCCGTGCGCCTGATGCTGCCGAGGGACGTGGCCGAGAACGAAGAGAACTTCGAAGGCGAGGGACTCCGAGAGATGAGAGTGAGCGATTGTAACCCGGGGAATGGTAGCTCTTAGGTGAAACTTGGCAAGTGTCGGAATGTCATGGCAATCGAGTGTAGTTCGAGGTATTGGATTGCGGGCGTGATCATGCCGATCGATGGCGCCGATCGGCTGGCAACGAATGATCAATAGGGTTTTGCGCCGATCGTTCGTAGTCGGCCAGGCGATCGACTATGAGTAGCAATGATCGTAGCGATGATGAGGTCCATCGATCGCCAAGAGTTCCGTTGACTACTCGGGATCCGACGTGTTCGGAGGTCGCCAGTGTGACGCGGCACGATCGCCAAGGGCGGCAATGGTGATGGCGGCCAACGGGAAGAAATCAGCCCTCTCTATAAAAAGAGAGGGTATAAGCCTTTGAGAGGCTAATGCTTATGCTCTAAGTGATCTTCCTAGTGCCCCACAAGCTCAAAACTCTTCTTACTTGTTTTTACTCCATTCTATTTGTAAGAAGAGTGATCTTGATTGTAAAGGTTACCTCCACCTAGCTTGGTGCAAAGGAGAGACCAATAGTGATTGACTTTGGAGGAGTGATTCACCTCGGACGAATCGGGATCGTGGATTAGCGGCGTAGCCGTGAACCACGTTACATTCTTTGTTAGCGATTGTTTTCTCGTATTTCTATTTGTTTGTCTTTATTAGTCTTCCGCTTGCGCTAACAATTTTGTAGACGAGCAAATACCGGCATCCAAACGAAAAGGGCTATTCACCCCCCTCTAGCCGGCCAATAGATCAACCGATCGATCCCTACAAGTGGTATCAGAGCCGAGGAAAGCTTGTCAAGGACTAACCGCCACAACAAGCAACTTTCAAAATGGCCGGCTCCAACATCCATCTTTCGAAGTTTGAAGGAGAATTCGCTTGGTGGAAGAAGCGAATAGAGGTATTTTTCGAAACGGATTTTGACATTATGATTACAATGGAATCTGGTTTCATTTTGCCTAGGGATGAAGAGGGGAAGCCAATAGAGAAATCTAGGTGGACCAAAAGGCAAAGGGAAGAGCACCTTGCAAATTCAAAAGCCAAGCATCATCTCTTCAATGTGCTCCCCAACAAGAAATCAACCGAATAGGAGAATGCCTAAGCGCCAAGGAGATGTGGGAGAAGCTAATTGAGCTTCATGAAGGCACATCCGAGGCAAAGCTAGCAAGGAGAGATCTCCTCCGCTCCCAACTATCCAACATCAAATTAGAAAAGGGAGAAAAGGTAATTTCTTTGCATTCTAGATTCAAAGAAATTTTAAATGGACTAACAAGTATAGGAGAAAGGCTCTCCAATCGCGATATGATAATGAAGGTCATAGATGCTTTCCCCCGATCATCCAAGTGGAGTTCAATGGTGGACTCATTTTACATTTCAAAGAATCTAGAGGTAAGTACTCTAGATGAATTTTTTTCCACTATGGAATTACATGAATCTAGGCTTGAAGGAATACAAGAAGAGCCAAAAATTCAACCTTCAAGGGGAGTAGCATTGTTGGCAAATAAGGGGAAGAAGAAGATGGAAATCCCCTCCTCCTCCGATGACGAAGCGTCTTCCTCCTCCTCCATGGATAGCACCGAAGAAGCCTATATGGTAAGGAGGGTAAGACGTGCATTTAAGAATTTTAGATTTGATAAATCTCATGATAGGAATAGAAGACCAAGGGGGAAGGTCATATGCTACAATTGCCAAGGAGAAGTGCACATAAGGGACAATTGTCCTCTCTTAAACAAGAGCAAGGAAGAGAGGAAAAAGAAAGAAGAAAAGAAGAAGAAAAAGGGGAGCAAGAAAAAGAAGGAAGAGGAGAAGAAGACAAAAGAAAAGGGGAAGATCAAATCTCTAAAGGCAAGGACTTGGGATGACCCATCCTCATCCTCCTCATCATCATCGGATGAGGAGAATGCCTTTGTCACCAATTTGGCCTTGATGGCCCTTGATGACTTGGATTGCTCATCATCCGAAAATGAAGGATCAAGCTCAAGTGGGGAGAGCTCAAATGAAGGGGGAGCTTCTACATCCTCATCATCCGAAGAAGAAGAGGATATGGAAACTATGGTAACGAAAGCCTCTCCTAAGAAAATAGTTTCCATAATTTCTAGTTTAACTAAGGACTTATTTGGAATGAAAAAGAAAAATAAAAGCATGCTTAATCAAATTAAGGCATTGGAAAATAAGCTAGAAAATGCATGCTTAAATGATAATATTTCTTCTAGCTTAAATGATGCATGCTCACATGACCTTTATGTGTCATTAGATGTTAGTGATGCATGTATAAATGAAAATAGGGCCTTAAGGGAAAAGGTAGATTATTTAACAAAAGCCCTAGAAAAATTCACTATTGGCTCCAACACATTGAACATGATCTTAGGGAGCCAAAGAGCTAGCTTCAACAAAAAGGGCCTAGGCTACAAGGAAAAGAAAAATGAAAAGGCCTACAAATGCCTAATAGCTAGGGGACAAGATAAGAAGAAGATAATAGCTAGAAAATGGATCCCCAAGGAATACTTAGTGAACCCAATAGGAAAGAACTTATTTTGGGTTCCAAAATCCATCCTTAAGGGTTAGGATAACCCTAGGGTAGTCAACCATATGGAATTAACCTATATCATATTTTGGTTGACTTAGGATGACGGGACAACATTTTTTAGATAGTGTTAGGTGATGATAATGTGCCCATAAATAGATAATATTGCTTAAATCATGATGATTGATGTAATTCCTATGTATATTTGCAATCATGATTTATGTTTTTGAAATTTGGCACGTTATCATGAGAAATAGGTTTGAATCATGCTTTAGGTGATACTTTGTTTATTATCATCATATAATACCTAATGCATGATTATTATTCAATGAATACATATATTTCATGATCATAATGTAAAATTAATTCATATATGTCTTTGTGATCATGTAGAGTGTTAGGATGATACTTAACCATGATAGAATTGCATGAATACAAGGGTTAAGTATATACAAATACCCCTTAGGATGCATCTCACACTCACTATAGGCTAACTTGATTGCAAACTTAGCATGAGTGAGATGTTAGGATGATACAAATGTCCACTAATGCCTATGACATTTAGATGGTCATTTAAAGTATCAAAATAGTAATAATAGACCAATCATGGGGAATGCTTATGTTTAATTCATAGACATATTGCCCAAAGATCATGGTTGGATATTTCATATATTTTCAAAACAATTTCTTACTTTAAAATCTATGTATTCATGTTTTGAAACAATTGGATGCAAAACTAGGTAGTTAACTTGATGCTAAAATGATCAAAAACCTAGTGGTTTTTAAAGCCTTTGGATTTTTGGCAAATCTCGGAAAATAAAATGATTTTTCTTGAAAAACTATTTTTCACTGATAGATATACTTAAAAGAAATATGTTCCCCAAATTTCATGATTTTTCGAATTTTCTGGAATTAATAGTGCATTTCTGAAATTCATCCAGAAAATCAAAAATTCGGATTCTTTTGTGCCAGTCGACTACCATACTGATAGCAGTCGACTGATGGACTGTGAACAAGTACAGTAACCTGATTTTATCAGGTTTTTACTGATTTTAGTGTATGTTTCTCTTTATACTTGATGTCATGAGCTTATAAATTAGGATTAATCTTTTTGATGGTGTCAAAGGGGGAGAAATGTATATTTAAGTAAAGGGGAATATATTTAGGGGGAGAGATGATTATGCTAATGATAGGGGGAGAAATTAAGGGGGAGTTTCATGGATTAAGGGGGAGTTGCATGTTGCTATATCATGTTTATCTTTACATGCTTTTTTACCTTAGAATTTATATCAAATGTTTTTACCTAACTTAAACGGATTATCACACATCAAAAAGGGGGAGATTGTTAGGGCAATCTCTTGCCGTAATATGGTTTTGATGGTGTGGCAAAGGGTTTAAGTTAGTTTGGTATGATGATTTGATATGTGCGTTGAAGTCGTGCAGAACTTAGTAATTCGCACATGGAGCCTTGGCGGGTTTACCCTCACAACCTCGGTCCTTGAGTCGGTGAAGGATGACTTTGCGGAAGCCGTGCGCTTGGAGCATCCGAGGGACCGCCGGATGAGATGGCTTGGAGTGAAGCCGGAGGAAGTAGACTTCAAGGCAAGAGACGCGAAGGAGCATTGCAGAGCCGTGCGCCTGATGCTGCCGAGGGACGTGGCCGAGAACGAAGAGAACTTCGAAGGCGAGGGACTCCGAGAGATGAGTGGCGATGTAACCCGGGAATGGTAGCTCTGCCATGTCATGAGTTCTATCTGATCGATCGGATTGCGGGCGTAGCCGATCGCGCCATACGTCGATGGGTAGTCATTGCCAGACCGATCGATCAAGGCGCAGCGTGATCGGTAGTCAATAGGGTTTTCGCCACGTAACCGTTCGTCGGGCAATGATCGATGAGGTCCATCACCGATCGCCAAGAGTTCCGTTGGACTACAACGGTCGGGATTCGACGTGTTCGGAGGCCGTTGTAGTGACGGCAGTCGACTGCCAAGGGCGGCAGTCGACTGATGGCGGCCAACGGGAAGAAATCAGCCCTCTCTATAAAAAGAGAGGGTGTAAGCCTTTGAGAGGCTAATGCTTATGCTCTAAGTGATCTTCCTAGTGCCCCACAAGCTCAAAACTCTTCTTACTTGTTTTTACTCCATTCTATTTGTAAGAAGAGTGATCTTGATTGTAAAGGTTACCTCCACCTAGCTTGGTGCAAAGGAGAGACCAATAGTGATTGGCTTTGGAGGAGTGATTCACCTCGGACGAATCGGGATCGTGGATTAGCGGCATAGCCGTGAACCACGTTACATTCTTTGTTAGCGATTGTTTTCTCGTATTTCTATTTGTTTGTCTTTATTAGTCTTCCTCTTGCGCTAACAATTTTGTAGACGAGCAAATACCGACATCCAAACGAAAAGGGCTATTCACCCCCCTCTAGCCGGCCAATAGATCAACCGATCGATCCCTACAGCAGGGACCTATGAAGCATTGTATTCCTCTTAACAAGGTGAAGTGTTATATTCCTTTTGACAGGGTGAAGCGGAGACTTATGAAGTATTCTATTCCTCCTAAAGAGTGAAGCAGAGACCTATGAAGTGTCGTATTTTCTTTTGACAGCGTAAAGTGGAGACCTATGAAATGAGTTTCTCCCAAGATGGTGAAGAGGGATGGAGAGGTATCCACTCGGCTTAGCTGAGGTAGATCGTAAGTCCTTGGTCTAACCCGAGTGTTCTTTATGAAGTGAGTTTCCCCCAAGATGATGAAGCAAGGAGGAGAGGGGTCCGCTCGGCTCGACTAAGGTAGATCGTAAGTTCTTGGTTGACTCGAGTAGGGAAGTGAAAAAAAAGTATTGATGTCAACCGAAGCATTTCGTAAGCCCTTTGTCCTACTAGAGTAGAGAAGAGAAGTGTTGTTGCCCAATTGAGGTAGTTTGTAAGCCCTCGGTCTGACTTGAGTGCTTTCATATGAAGTGAAGTGTTTTATTTAGCCTAACTGAGGCAGTTCATAAGCTCTCAGTCTGGCTCGAGTGCTTTCTATTGATATTCGATGCAATTTCTATTGGAAATGAAATTGTAAAAAACTTACATTAGATGCTTCTATGTTGATCCTTTACGCTTACTTATTTTTTGAATGATGATTACGAATGAACAACTCTTCTTTCAATCACAAACCAAATTCTTCTCCGCTGAATGTTCTCTTGATTTTCTTGATGAACCAATCATCTAATCCTCTAGAGATTATATATATGTTCCTTTCTAAACTTGGATGTGGTCCATTCCCTCTTTACTTGGACGTGATTTTGTTGCAATTGCCAACATCTTCCACGTGTCCAAGATAAATCATAAAGACCAAATAATTAAGAACATCCATTTATACTTAAGAAAAAAAGGTTCATGTGACAACAAGCATACTAAGCGCTTAATGCTAAGAAAATTATTACACTTTACATAGTCACTCTTCAAAATAAATTAAAGATATTGGTATATCATATTTACCCCAGGTCAAATCATTTACATCAATATGAGCATCTATAATCCCTCATATGTGAATATTATGTCAAAAGCATGTTCAACATCTCTAATCATTATAATTATTCACAATCACTTTTTGAGTACTAAACAAAAAATATAATTAATCGATCAGTGAATAAATGTCAAAGATGTAAATCTATTTTAATATTTTTTTTAGCTAAAATCCATTCATTTTAATTAGTTGATTTCTTAATTATGATCCATAGACTGAATCATCAATAGCTAATATGATACATGCTAAAGGAGTAGACCCTGACAACAATTTCAAGTATATAGCTAAATAGTCACTTACGATAAGACTAAGATCAATATATAATCTCAAGAGCTCATATAGTAGAGAAACAATTATTCATTCTTCTACTATCTTTATTGTCGTCATAGCACATGTGATATGAATCACATGCTACAATATTATTCTCTTTGCCAATAAAGAGTGTATATTTTTCTCAAATTTAACATCATACAAATTTCGATCTAGACATTTCTAATGTCTAATCCTGAATTCAATTCATGAACTCCAATCTGGCTCCCAATATGTTTGATAAATGATTGATACATTTATTTCGATCATTATCATCAAATGATCTCATCTTGATACAACTATCAAGTCGATCCCAACTTACAAGTATATCTCCATTTACCTGTCCATAAGCAATGGTCTTATCTCTATTTATACTTAACAAATAGAGTTGATTGTCCATATGAAAAAATCAATCTCAATCTGTCAATATATTCATCGAAACTTAATGACTTAATAAAAGGATTAGCAAATATAGCTCGTGCGGATATATCTCAAGAATTATCTTTTTGTCAACAATATCTCTTACAAAATTATAAGAGTCAATACAACACAATAATCAAGAAATAAATTTTCTCGATTGTAAGAGCTTCAGGCAATTGATACACTGGTCTATTTGACTGATCATTCAGTTACCGAGAGAATCGAATGAGTTTCGAAAATCCACTCTTCATACTCGAGTAGTGCGACTTGAACCATATCTAAGTGAATTCGTACACCTACTCGACAACTCTCAAATCACTCGATCCGAGTGGATTGATAAACACCCATTCGATATTCCCCAAGTCACATCATTTGAGGACGATATTGACTCTTTAAGTTAGTCGAGTCTAAGTGTCAATTCTTAAATTCAACTGACAGCCTAATACTACTAGTCCAATTTCTTCTAAATTAAAGCAACACCTTATTAGGCCAACAGGACTTCGAGATCCATGATCCAGATTTGTAAAAAAATTTTATCTGGGAAAAAAAGTGATGCATGATTTAGATGTATCATTCAAAAGTTGGGAATCTGTACCATCCTTTGCCATCCGTTCCAGGACTGTAATGAGAGAGAGAATAAATCACGGGAGAGACTTTATTCCTGGACACGGTGACAAAGCAGAGGGAGGTCATCTGACGCCAGAGGAGATTTTAGACCCTTCATCCGGAATCGATTCCAACCCGTTTTCAAAGCGATCATCCTATCTTACCATCGTGCTATCCCCGTGGAGACTGATTTAGATGTATCATGATGCTTTAATTGGCGAGCTTCAATTTGTGCATGCCCATTCCGATGAATTACTCGTTCCATTTATGGTGAAGCCCAATTGTTACTAGATTTTCACGGATCTATGATTTCTAAATTGGACTGTTGTCCAATTGTTTTTCAACCCAATTCTTCTCATAAATTAGACCTATGCCCAAGCCAGTTACTAGCCCAATATTGCTAGTCCAGTTTCTAGCCCATATCAACCCTTAATGAATACTATTTACATGATTAAATTGGACCAATTTACATGATCAACCCTCAAACAATTTACTGGATCATGTCCCCATGGAGATAACGTGGTAGCTAAGGTACAACGGTGCTTGTAAAAATGACATAGATTCCGGAAAAGATCTGAAATCTTTTCTTGAATTCAGATGATCCCCACGTCAAGACTCATAGGGTCCGTCGTTATTTATCTCATTCACAATGACTATATGATAGACCGATGGAGACCGCTAGATTGATGGTTCAATCTTTTATAGATAATTTATTAGATCATGCTCTCTTTCGATATATATTTGACAGTGAGACAATGAGAGCACCTATGCCGTATATTTTTCTCATAGAATGAAGGTTAGGAAAAAAAAAAAAAAAAAAGAAGGAAAAGATGATTATATTGACCAAACTAGCTATGAATATTTCATTTTTTTTTCATATCTCCCAAAAGGAGAGTGAGAGGCGGGCTCTAACACAATTAACCAAGGAGAGAGAGAAGTTAGCAACAAAAGAGAAGCTAATGATCGACTTGGCATTTGACCTACTAGTGATTGCTAGCATCGCCAATATGGAGCATTGGAGCTAGAGGTTGCCAATATAGTCGCCAAAGATCGTAATTCGAATATTATATGCATAACAAAGATCATCAATTGCACCTTTCAATATGATATTTGTCCTTTTTATTATCGATAGTTGAATTAAATTATATTGTATCTCGGAAGGTCACATGCTCACTAAATTTCTATGTTTCTATAAATAATTTTGCAATTTAATTGTTTTTTTAAATATTATTTCATTAATAAAATAAAATAAACAATTGTTTCCGGACAAGGACGAAATTAGATGCATGACAAGGTAAAAGAATGAAGAGTTGTTTTGTTTTGTGTCAAAGTGGATAAGATAATACTTAAAAACAATTAAAGTTATTGCTTCTAATTAACTAATAAAAAAATAGCTGTATTTAGTTAACTTTTCACAATTTAAATTGTGCCTGAATGATTTACAATTTGATAGAATTAATTAAACGTGCCCTTATGTACTTTTAATTGAATGTATGCGACAAGAGTAACTATCATAAAAATAAAATAAAATAATAAAATAAACACATAAAAACACGAAATGAGTAAATCGAATAATACTAACATGCAACATTCGCAACTTAAGACGTGCCAAAAAATGGATCGTTCCTTGAAATATTTTCACTATTTATCCCTGTAGAAAAAAGATAATACAGTGGCTATCTGTAACTAGATCTCTAGCGACTCACCACCACAAATTTGCTTGTAATTGAAATCATAACCTCTTCCTGAAGGATCGAAATAAAAATGTAAAGATCTATCAAGTGCTTAATGATGAGTCGAAGAGGCATTTCAATTCTCGTCGAAGCTCTGAAGTTTCTTTGATTTTGATAGAGCAAAAACTCTCTAGGAGCTTCTATATCTATGACCTCTCCGCCAATTTATCACCTTAGATTTTGATAAATAAATATTTGGTCATCGACAATTAGAAGCCTATTTAGGTTCTTTTCAAGACCTATCAGCTAGGGGACATTGAAGATCTAGACACGGCCATTACCGGAATTCGCCATGGGACATACTCTTTTTCTCAATGATGGTCGACCCAGAACAGTTTTTCAATAAAATCTGCTTGTAAAATGCTTGACTTTACAGGCCAATTAGATGGATGAAATCTTTCAAGAGTCGTTTGAGATGAACCTTCAGTGGATGATTTGCTTTCCTTTTGTTCAGAGATCAGTAAAAAGTAAACGATGCACTGAAAATCAGAATCAAACGCTCCAGGAGGAGAATGTGGACGATAAACGTTGATCATTCAGAATCAAAATACCAAAATGTTATAAACTTGATTAACAGAGTTCAAATATCTGCACAGTAAGTCGATAACATCACTCACTTCATACTAATAATCACTTTTGAACAGAGGTGTCTAAATCGTTCATCCTACGCATTGGAAGTGAGAAAACCACCAAGGATTCATTAATCTGAACCGTTACAAATGTGTTCCGCATTCCTCGGCTTTGTGAACCATCTTCTACAATGTCTGAACTTGCTCACTCTATGACCTCGAGAAGTTATCGTCTATCAAAGACTTCTTTGAGCTTAAGTTTATTGCTAGAAGACTGGGCATCCCTTGACTGATATTCCCGGTGCAGTCGGACATGTTGCCAGCGGGCAGTGATCAAGCTCTGTGCCCCACCAATTGAGGTTGTGACCCTCGTTCTGGAGGGCAAAGAACAATAGCACCCCCATGAATGCTGTGCCAGCATCGAGAGCTGCAGATAACACATAGTTGTACCTCTGCCACCAGCCCTTTCGATATCGGAAAACAAAGTAGTTGAAGATGGTTCCGGTGATGAGCCAACTAGCTATGTTGGTTGGTGTTGCGGGTGGCATACCAGCAAAACCATAAGATATGACAGGAATGTTGATGAGAGGGATCCATTTCTTCTCTGGGTACATTTTGCTTAATATCCATACTGGAACCGGCAAGACGGCACCGATAAGGAACAACCACACCAAATTCCGGTAAAGCCCTCCATGCCCGAAGAGGCGACCGGGGCCTATGAGACCCCATATGACTGAGGCATCGAAGGTAACTCTATACTTGGGGCAAGTCCATGGGCTGTCAGGATGTAGAGATTCAACATCACAGATATTCGTAATGTTTTCGAGCATCCACCATGCCACCGCAAGGTTCAAGACCCCAGAAACAAGAGTTCCGACAAGCTGAGAGGAAAAGATTGAACCTCAGATGTAACAATTATAATCATTCAATCTTGTTCATTCTGTGAAAGAACAATAAGAATGGAGATTTTAAGTCACCTGGGCAGTGTACATGCACCGAGGTGGAATCTTCATATAATGGCCAAGCTTCAGATCAGCAAGGAATGAAAGGGCATGGATGGTGCTGATTCTCCCATAGATCTTGAACAGAAGATTCGCAATCGGTTTTCCGGGAAGGACATACCCAATCATAAACTGGGCTATGATATCATATCCAGGTTGCTGTAAGCAATTATGCGAACTATGACTGTCAATGCCTTGATCAGCTATTTAAAGAAATGTACATTACACAATTCATAAGCCATAAGATGTTTCAGCAAGAGCTCCGATGTCGTGTGAAGTTTTCTTTACCTGATTTGTGGTTGCTTGAATTACTCCAATGGGAAGTGTAACAAGCCAAGCCAAACCAAAAGCAAATATCATGCCCCACCATGGAAGCTGCACATCTCGTTTCCAAATGAAGGACATCATTAGCGATAATACAACGCTTCCTAGTAGTAGAATGAGGAACCACCACTGAGGTACTTGCTTGTATTTCCTCATCAGTTTAGCATGGACGTCCAACTTTGCCGAGTTCATTGCTGACTTGCTTTGCCTCCAAATGTCACTGCACAGAGAGAAAGAGTTCATGGTTTATTGAACCAGTAAAATATCTGAAACAAGAGTTTCAATGTTAACTTTGGAGCCAATAAAAGATGTATTAATCATTAGCATTTATCAAGAATAAATTCTAGAACAAAGCCATTGAGCACCTTCCATGGAAGAGAATAACATGGATAATGGTCGCTGAGAATCTTGCAAATCCAGATCCTATTGAAAGTGCAAAAAGAGGACTAAGATACAGTTTTCCGTAACTCTCATATGCAGCGACATTCAGATCGAAATCCGGTGTCAATATCTTGGTAGTGTCATATTTCTGGCCTGTTGTAGTGAAGAGCTGATTAGAGAATATTGGAAACTTCCGCGCATCGAATGTGTTAAATTTCCAGTAGCATAAAGGCACTATTATGTAGATAAACATAATGAATCCAACAGCCACATTGAGGATGGAAAACCATGGAGTCACAAGAGGACTCCCATGGTATGCCGAAATCCCTGCCCAATCTAGAGTAAATGCACCAACCCCAAGCCCATGGTACGCTGATCCAATCTGCTGGGCAGTGATATTATGAGGCCATATCCAACACATCCATGAGAAGAAGGTTAATATCGGTAAGAGGTAGCCCGGCAAAATGTAGTAGGCAAAGCTGGCAATGAAGAATATGAGAAAGAAGTTTATCCGGCTTAGACCTTTTGATTTCTCATCCTTCTCGTGTAAAGCTCTGCAATGCCAGTCAAAGAATAAGTAAAGTTCATTGGCATCTAAAGGTTTGAAAGAACAAGAATCACAACTGTTCAAAAATTCAGAAACATTTCGTGACTTTGAATTTTGCATGTTGAATGCTAACCATCCATGAAAATAGAAAAGCATCTTAAGAATTCAATCCTGAGAAAGAAGATTGCATGTTGGAAGAAAAAAACAAACAAACTATGACCTTCTAAACACTTTTCTCTCTCTCTAATAAACTACAAGAATAAGTTTCACTTGGTTTTCATATAAGTTAGTAGTTTTAGCTTAGAAAGTTTTCACTGTTCCTGCAAAATGATTAAGATTGATGCAGATAGGTGCAACAATTCTATCCCACTTTTTGCACAGCACTGTCAAAACAGATAATCAGAGCCTGTGGTGGAAGATTGAAAGGAACCTTACCTGAAAAGGGAGACCTGAGCAAGGTTAGAAGGCCACCACATATCAGCTGGCTCCACCAGATACTTTCTCATCATCCCAGCCCAGCCATAACCCAACACCTACACTCATGAACCATATACAAAAATCAGCTAATGTGATGTCATGTTTGACATGAAACGACATAGTTGTCTCTACTTTTACTTGAGCCACTTAAATTCTTGGAAATTTAGACAAAGGCAAGTAATAAGTAAGTCTTATTTAGTCATTCATCCAACAGCAGATATTTTAGCTTGGGATGCGTGTGGAAATATAAAATAAGATAGTCAAAGCACCTAGTTTAGTTGGTGTCTAGGATATTGCGTTTCTATATTTCTCCCTTGAGAGGAAAATAGAAACATACTTCTGTTTGTAAAAGTTCAACATTCAAACAAATATAAAAGACAAGAGGTAGCAAAAGACTTAAACTATGTATGGCCTTAATGATAACCTTAATGAGGCAGGCATCGGTTAGGTGTTGGGGTTTCAGTAAAACCAAGAAAAACAGACACTGATAGAAAAAAACTGAAGATAAGACGGCAACAGTCCATGGATCAGTGGGAAATTTAAGCTGAGTCTCTAGCAAACGGCAACGAATCGACAAGAAAACCAGAGAAGCATGTGCCTTTTCTTCAAGAAACTACAAATCACATGCGAAATGACTTCAGTTCTACTTGAATTAATTAGTGGATAATATGCTAATAGCTTGCTAACATGCCAAGAAACAATCTTCCAGAAAAAGTGAACAAGGGAAAGGATTTCTTGTCGCTGAGCAAAACGAAAATGGAGAAGAGAAGGTTGGAAATTTGGCCTATGAGTGGCAGATTTTAAGCTAAAAATCTAAGAAAAGGTAGTCAGATATAAAGGGGAAAGAATAAAGAATGAAATAAACGGAAAGGGGACATTCCTTTTCTGCTGACCTGCGTCGTGAGCACAATAATGAGAGCGCAGAGGAAACTCAAGCTCTGCTTGTAGTAGGCTTTCATCACCGTTATGGCGCCGATGGAGTAAGCATCGCCTCCGCCGATGGACACGCCGCAGTTGGCGAAGACGGTGATGATGACATGCTCCTTGATGTTGAAAGGGCCGGGGTTGAGGTTGAACCCCCAGCCGCCGTGGAAGAGCCTCACCTCTCGGTTGGGCAGCACGGAGGCCATGAACTGGCCGATGGGCAGCACTGCGATCTGCACGAGGATGGCCGAGATGGTGAGCGGCTGCGTGCGGTAGGTGAAGAAGGTGTTGAGGAATATGAGGAGGCTGCAGGATGCCAGCCCGAGGAACCACGCGCGGAATGTCATCACCGGCATCGTCGGGTCGTCCGTCTCCGGCACCACCAGCGCCACCTCCTCCACCGTGCACCTCTCCGCCTCATCATTCCCTTCCGGAGGGGGGCCCTCTCCCTTCCCTTCCATTAAAGAGCACAATTCTTGAGAGAGAGAGAGAGAGAGCGAGCGAGAGAGAGAGAGAGGAGGAAAAGGTGAGATCTTGGAGTGAAGACGGCTGAGAGAAAGGGAGATGGATATATAGAGTGGCGGAGGGTGGAGCCGTGGAGGAGATGTGGCACCGGCCGCGCCCGAGCGTGGAGGGCACGAGGAGCGCGACAACAACGCACGTTTGTCTGGGCTCGCGTCGCCGGGGCGGCCAAGTAGCGGCGGTTCGTACCCCGTACGGGGCCCTCGATCGACGACGTGGCACGGCCACGGCGTCGGACCACGCTCTCTCCGCTGCGCCCGCGAGTGCAACGTAAAAAACGGGCCCTGCCTGACATATGACATATCTCGGCGGGGCCCGGAGGTTTGACTACTGTCCCGGTGGTCCCTGTCTTGGGTCTTCCCGTGGATGGGATGTTATATTCGGAGTGACGTGGTCAATACTTCAGGCCACGCTGCAACGTGTGCAGGCTAAGGCCAAGCCTCCCCGGTTGTAGCACTGGTACCGACCCTGCACTGCACGCCCCTAAAAATACTGAGAAGTCGGGTCCTCCAAATGGATAGTTCGCTTTTCAAAACTTTCCAACCGGATCGTGTGGCCCTATGTACCTTATTTGGATGGTAATTTCTATTTACTAATACAAAATTAATGTGGACGTCTTTTTTTTTTAATAATCTTTAAAAGGACGTCGTATATTAAAAAAATATTTCATCTTAGTTAAAAAAAAAGTACTAATGAACCTGACAAAAAAAAAACCAAATCAAACAAAAAAAGAAAATATTTTTTTAAAGAAATTTAATTATAAAAGGAGTTTAGAATCTCTTATTTTAATCATAATTTTTCTATGGGAGAGTTTTTCATTTGTGCGAGGTTATTTTTTTTTTTATCTTCATTAATTTTGTTCTTAATTTCTGAGGGATTTAGATATTCAACTTGGCCACTGCGTCAATTGATGTTAAAGAAAGTTTATATAAAAAAAATTCACAAAATTGCGGCATAAGTTCAAATTAAAAGTATCATCATAGATGCAGGATAAAATCTAAATAATTTAAAACGTTTGGTATCATAATTTTTTGATATATTTTGCAAAAACTTGGAAGAAAACAGTGGAGACCAAAACAATTAACATGGATGACGCAAAGCACAAAACAAAAAGACCTCATTACTTTAATCTCTTCTTCAACTAGTACCCAAAACTGGTTGCAGTGGAAGAAGGCACTCCTCTCGGCTGTTTTCTACTTTGTTCGTACCGTAGCCAAGTGTACAACTCTGTCTACCTATTTCAATGCATTGCAGAGCCGAGCAGAGTGCCATTCCCGGCCTGCAGTCACTTAACACGCATGCGGTAAAGGACAGCGACCTACGCCAGTGGGGAGTGCATGATCGGAATGGTCCTGGCACTTGCAAGTCTCCCTAAGCTTGTCCTGGCACTTTAATCAGTTGACTGCTGCACTAACTTACTTTTGGTGATTCCCTGGATCTCATCGATGGCCTGTTTAATTACCAGTTCCGTAGTTGCGCGGAGGTGCAGGATTTTTAAAATAGTCGATCCGGTCTGATTGACTTTGAGAACAGTGTCTGCTGTTCCATGCGCTCTCTTGCTGTTCTTCTGCTCCTGCAATTGATCTTCACTCTTCTTTCAGTAGCAACTGTGCCAGAAGTGCCTTCCCCACGAGCGAACACGCATGGGAAAGGTTTTTATTAATGAAATGATTGCGCTTTCAAATGACAGTCATGTGATCCAAACTGGACAATTTATTATATCCGTTTAAGAAATTAGGATATAAATTTGCCTTCCCCACAAGCGACGGACGGAGAAGGTTTTTGTTAACGAAATGATTGCTTCTCCCAGGGCACTGATCTGATCCAAACAGGACAACTCATTGCATCTGTTTAAGAAAGAAATTCAGGCATAAATTTGAGTGCAAATACTGACACGAGAGAAAATTTGGAGATAAAATGGTATTGTGCCATGCTTTCTGAAACTCACTTTTTCCTTTCATCGAGAGGAAAGGACAAGCTGTGCCCACCGTTTAGAGTGGCAGCTCGACGAATGATTGGACGTCAATGATATGTGCTCCTCTGCTTTCCAGATGACGAACTTTCAAAAAGACTCGATGTCCTTTTGGAGAAGCCTTATCTCCCGCCACTGAATCTTTACTTCCCAGTTCCCAAGACAACGATATTTGCACTGTTTTCCTACAGGAAAAGAGATCGTCATCGGGTGATTGTTTCTATCGCATCCTTATCGGCCAACGCACTGGAATTTCTTGGATTTTGTACAGGGACCCAAAGAAGTGAAACGAAGTCGAAGAACCGTGGGGGGAGGGGGGTTAACTCTGTACTTTATTACGTATTCACGTAGCATGACTTCTTTTTATCTGGTCGATCCTTCGATAATAATAAACAAAATAAATCAGGAAAAATTATAATTTTGATTCGTTGATTAAAAACAACGAAAACTTTCTATATTTGAATGAGAATTTTAAATCAATAACATTTGTACTGTTTTAATCGAATAAAATTAGCTGTCTTTGCTTACAACCCATGTGATACTAATCGCATAAAATTGGAATCCACCATTAGTTATACGATCATCGCGTTGTGAAGAAGATAAATCAAGAGTTTAGTGCCTCGACGCACAAGCAAGACACGTGGAAGTTATCGGAATCTAAAAAATAACTTTAAATCTCTTCAAAAATCGATTCTTATCTTATCCATAAATTCCGTCGTAACCATTAGATGTTCTGTGATGGATTGTTGGTCTTTCGTGATTTTTCGTACGGCTTAACGTATCACTATTTAAATAGTTTAATTTGAATTGGCACTTTAGACTTATCTAATGGTAGGAGAATATATAATGATAAAAATCAGAGCTTTTCCGTGAAAGAATCATTTCCCACTTGTAAGACCGTAAAATGGTCCGTCGATATGGAGAGATGATAGATCTTAGAATTCATCCCTGCGGATAAGGCAACATGTAGCCTCGAATAAGCTTCAGTGCTAGCTATCTCAGAAAGGGGGGTCGAAATCTGATTGGGATAACGTGAGCTATAATTTGATATTTGAGATATGCTATTGAGTTTTGGATGTAAAATTCGATCTAATCGATGCAAAATTAATATCTTTGTATGAGTTTCTTTGACCGGATTTAGATTTGAGATTTGATTTGAAGGATGGGGCTTGTTGGGTCTATTAAACTAAGTCGTTTCATTATTTTTCTTCTTTGACAGTCGAGCCTGTCTCAATGTTGCATTGCTCATACATTAAGTTAAATCTCAATTTAATTAGATCACCGCCACTGGTACACACCTCTCGGATAGTCAATAAATTATGACTTTGTACCGTTAATTTTACTAAAGAAAGAAATAAGATGATCACTTTCTAAGTTCAAACAAAACCTCGAAAGCAACTCTGGAGCTACCATGCAATAACAGAGAGGCAGAGTGTTTATATAATTTCTCAAGTATCTCTTGTTGCGGTTGAGACCGGAATACTGAGGTATCCAATAGCAAACGCAGCAAAGGATCGATGACTCGGATCGAAGGATTTGACACGACAGAGATGCCGAATTGGAGAATTGGGTGTCTCGGGAGCTAACCGAGTGGCGCTTCACAACCGAGACGAGTCATCTAGTGGAAAGAAGAGATTAAGAGCGCCAAGAGATATCTTGGCAAGACCCCTCCGATATTCAAAGTAGAGATTAGTGAGTAGAGGAGAGAATATGAAAACACAAGAGTAATGTAAGAAATGTCGAACCTCCTCTTTTCTCTTCGGGTGACTTTTATATAAACAGATACCTGCTTGTAAAGCAGGACTGAGAGATGTGAGCGGTATGACTTTATGATGTGATGACATCGACTATTAGAGATAATTGAGATCATTACCCTCATAAATATTGTCCGTACATAGACAGTAATTAATGTCCTCTCATAGTTGATAGGAGATAAGTCTTCATTTAATAGATCTGACACACTCCTCTGAAGAAGGTATGATCATATATCATTCTGTTGGATGAGATTATTAACAGAGGGTGCGCTGTTGGCTATTTTGTCATGAACGAGCGTCACGTCACATAGTTAAAACTAAGATATAATATATGTTGAAAATGTCACATGACAGAAGGGGAATACTATAACCAAACGCTAGTGCTTTAGATTGCCATATAGCCGAGATAGAATATATCAGCTGAGATACCACATCTTTATGTTTAAGATGTCCTCTCTCATTTGACAAGCTCGAGATATAATACCAACGTCATTCGGTAAGGCGGAGATGTATTAGCTTTGTTATGTGTGATTCACCGAGACGTAATGTCTATTATTCGGACTAATGTCTTTATCATTTGGTATCTTGCCAAGATGGGGTGTCTTTATCATTCGACATCTTGCCGAGATATAATGCCTTTGCATATCAGTTGGTCTTGATGCGCAAGTAGTTATAAGTACAAGAACCTTTTTACTCATAGGTTAGTTTTGCTCAGTATCATCTCTGATTCGATTTTCAACTATATTGCACTTTCAAATGTTAAATTGTTGGATCGTTTGCTATAAGCATTTACTAATTTATCTCGATTTGATCCATGAAATTTTTTTATGTTAATTTAAAATAATAATAAATTTTGAAGGTATCAAAATTACATATTATTATTATTTATTCTCATAAAATAGTATGATATTTTGGGTCCTATTTGTGGCTTTTGTTATTTTGTAAATGATTGTTTCTTAGGAGTCCTTATGTCACTTTAGCTCTTTGTTGATTTATGACCGCTCTTGTTGAGTGGGATTAGTACTTTGTTTATTCTAGAAGAGTAAGCATCCGTAATTGGGCCAGGCCTTTACCTAGACTTATAAACTCAGCCTTATTGCAGAGCCAATCAAGAGGCCGGATCTCCTTCTTATTCGATGCGACCCTTTTTCGTCCGACTGGCGACGAAGAAGTGGAGAAGAATGGCGGGAGGAAGAACTTTGAGTTCTAGCCCGTCCGATCTGCTCCATCGAATCAAAGGTTGGCCGGCGAATCTCCGCTCTTTCCGTCTTTCTCTTTGCTTTGATCTATTGCAGATTGGTCGTTTGGTTCGCCTCTGTAGGCTTTGTGCGGTCCCTCGTTGATGATCTCAGCAACGATCGACCTCCTTCCGTCGTCCTAGATCGGTACCGCAACTACTGCTCGGATCCTTTGGAAAAATGGTCATCTTCTATTACCTTCCGTTCATTCCGTGGTCTATTCTGAAGTTAATGTTCCTTAACTCGCCTGTTTCTGAAATGATATTTAAGATTTGAAGTTGAAGTACCATTTGGTCGTTCATCTCTTTGTTTATCTTGGGCGGAGTTGCTTAGATAACTTGTGGGCTCTCTCCATTTCCAGTTTTCTTAGATAACTACTCCTTTTGTTCAATGCGGTACATTTGTGTGTCAAGAATGTAGAATGTCATATGAGAGTAAAAGAGTTACTGTGCTCATCGTTGAAAGACAAAAAATTTTGTTGAAGGCTGCACATTTCTATGTTAAGAATATGGAATATCATATGAGAACAACAAGAGTTACTGTGCTCATTTCTGAAAGAATAAACTAACGGAGGAAGCAAGAGGAGGGGAAAAATCTTTAGATTTTCAAAATCGTAAAACCACTCCATAGTAGTCATGCCAAATCGCCAAAAGAAGTCTCTATGTACCAGACCCTCTAAAAGATGGAAGAGTGATAAATCACATTTGAGAAAAGGACATTGTTTATGAGCACTAATCTACCACCCATGGGTAAGACCTGTCGTTGCCAGGAATTTATTCTCCTGGTAACCTTTCCAATAACTAAGTCCCTAGTTCTTAGATGGCTTCTTGAAGCTTAACTGAAACCCAATAAGGGATTGGCATCTATGCCAAACTGCACCCAGATTGTGAAGCAAGTTGATCTCCCACATTCGTCTGTCGACCCAAATATGTGAATGAGGATTTTGCCAAGTTTATGTGAAAGGCACTGAATAAAGGAAAAAACAGCAATACTAATCCTCCGAATACTAGCTACTTCTGCATCTGAGAACAATAGAGCATCATTAGTCAATTGTACTGTTTGTACACTTCTCTAGAAGAATTCCCTAGCCACCCCCTGAATGAAAACCCAATTATTGTCCATTGGCCAAGACCTCACACAATGCATCAGATCAGGATGAACAAATATCGATAAAGGATTGCCTTGCCTGACTCGCAACAACTACTTTAGTTTGTAGAAGTTGCAAATCTGCGCACAAGAGAAATCCATCAGAGTGAGGACTGGAAAAGTTCTGTCCCGCCTCACTGTGTCAAAGACTTTCTCATAGTCAAGCTTAATTACAACTAACTGGCGCACACTGTGCTGACACCAATTTTCAATTGCACTTG
Organism: Wurfbainia villosa; assembly: GCA_025175895.1. Classification (NCBI taxonomy): domain Eukaryota; kingdom Viridiplantae; phylum Streptophyta; class Magnoliopsida; order Zingiberales; family Zingiberaceae; genus Wurfbainia; species Wurfbainia villosa. Next base: position 4,856,668 of record JAKLTH010000193.1, on the reverse strand, counting down.
CACACATGAAAGTACCGGTGGAACTATACCCTGTGGCCCTAAATGACTGTAGATTATTGCTGTCCAACACAAGAAGAGAGAATAATTTTGAGTCTGAGAGCCAGTACCTCTGGTACGAGTTTAACAAGAAGGTACTCCAAAGCAATAGGCCTGAAATTGCATACACACTCCCTGCACTTAGGTAGCAGAGAAATGCATAATTGGCTGAAGCAATCCAACTGTACTCCTTGAATGAAAACATCAAATTACACTAGAAAATCCCTCTTACATAAATTCCAAGAACATAGTACGAATATTGAACCCATTCGGCCTTGGGCTTTCTAGCTTACCTACTTTTTTTTTTTATAGCTATTAATATCTCAGCTATAGGGAACAGGGCCACAAGGAAGTCTAGAAGTTCATCTTAGACAGACTTCTGAGTATAAAGTTGTTCCATGCCTTGGTAGGGAGAATGATGTAGAACATCGATCTGTCCTGTCTTGAAAATGATCAGTGAATGCCTGTATAGTAGAGCCTCTATTAAGAATTATAATGCCTGCATAGTAGAGCCTCTATTATGAATTTTATCTTCATTGACCAATAGAAGCAATGAAGTTCTTCCTCCTTTGCTTGTTTGCAACCATATGAAAATAGGATAAGTTCTTGTCATCCTCCTTCATTCTTGTGATCTTAGTCCATTGATTTCAGTATATAGCTTTTTCAGAAAGATCCTATATAGGTATGTAAAGATCATAACAGACAGTGGAGACTCCTATATCCTCCATATTTATCTTTTCCTTCTATGACATTGCAGGATATCTGCTATATCTCTCATATTATCCACATCCTTCTTAGTAGTACTCAGAATCCAGCACTCATCGAGATACAATGACTAGCTGCCATGGTAAGCAAGATAGATGGGTGGGAGTTTTCTGACTTTGTTGAACAATAAAACCGCAGCTCATGATGCACATGTCTTACATGGTTTAGTTGAGGGCAGTCACCATCCTATAGCCATATATGGAGAAGATTTTTGAGTTACTACGCACTAAAATATTTTGTGTAGTGTCCCATTGTATTGAACTTAAGTATGAATATTTCCTTTGTAATGAGTTTATGTTCTCTTAAATTTTCCCTCTTGCATTATTTAATATTGAGAACTAAAAATTCAAATATTGCAACAATAAAAAAATATTTTAAAAATATTTTTTTTTATGATATGGGATATATAAATATTTAATATAGTAACTATAGTAGTAAATATTCACAATTGTTTAAAATATTAATATTATAATACATATTTGTATAGAAATATTTTTGGAAAATATTCTAAATATATTTTAAATAAAATTTATTTTAAAAAATACTTTTCATATGGAAATGTTTTGTTGGTATTGATCATTAATGATGGGAAATACTTGTCAACAGTATTTTTTTCTTCAATGAAATATTTTTTGTTGTTGTTATAAAAGCATCTGTCAATATTCCAATCAACAAATTAACCACAAAACTATCACTGAAGGAAATATTTTCTGTTGATAAATCTTATTACTGATGGTAAATTTTATAGGTGATACTCTTTTTCTAGTAGTGGTGGAGGATTGTGCAAGTATAAGATGAGACTAAATAAACAAAGGAGCATGTTCTTTAAGGCAAGTGGAGAGCAAACGAGAAAATATGGATGTGGAAAATAGTGGAGGATGGCCAACATACTGATTGGAGCATAATGGAAGGCTCTAAGAGAACAATATGGCTAAGAAGTTTTGGAAAGAGAATAGGATTAGGATTAAACTTGTCCTATATTAATAAATTATTTCTTTTAAACATAAACCTCTACACCTTATCATATTACATATATGCCTTCAACACTTAGCCTGCATCTTATCTTCAAAGAATTTACGACAACCCAACACTTCATTCATTTGTTTCCATAGTGCTTTTTCTAACAATTTCTCGCCTTCCTTCAAATGATGGAAAAGGATTGTTGTGTTTCTACCAATGCTTTTCCCTTTTATTTTTATTTCTTGAGGGAGGATACTACGAAGTTTTTTTTATATATATATTTTCTCATCTCTCTCTATATTTAGCTCTTTTTATATATATCTGTTATGTTGTTTGACCCTCTAAATTGCAGCACGTGTAGCTATTACTTGCCCAATAGTAAGGAAATAATTTCAATTGAGAAGGAAAGCCACACATATAGACTGGGTAATGAAAATTTTTCATCTATATTCATAATCAAATGCGGTTATTTAATATAACCATTGAAGATTTTGTGCCCTGTGATTAGATGTCTTGCTTACGGTGCTTCTTATCATACAACAATTGTTACAAGAAAACAAACATGGATCAAAGAGAGACATATACTACATGCACCCTGGGGTATTCTTAGGTATGAAAATTTCTCAATTATCAAGAATATCAGTTTCCAAAATATTTTTTTGTAATGAAAACTATTGATTTGTCTGGTATCATACAGATAAATATTCCATTCAAGTTAAATTTTGACATAGATTTTCTTATAGAAATATGTTACGTAGGGAGAAAGACTGCATTATGTTGTACTATTGTTATGTACTATATAGCTTAAAGAACTTACTTCGAGCACTACAAAATTTTTGAATTATAATTCATTCCAATTACGTGATATGCTTAAGTTCTCAAATATTAGAACTTAAAAAATTTCATCAAGGATTGGACATGTCACAGGACAATAACACTGAACTTTGTTTTAAAAGCTTGAGTATATTGGATGTTATGCAAGTGTTTGACTATTCATCATAGCCTGGAGTTATTTGATTTATCTAGGAAATGATTATTCACCTGAATGATCAAGTTGCAAACTTGTATTGGAGGCTCAAATTTTTATGGTTATGCAAATATGTACAAAAGTTTCAAAAATTTTGGAGGTTAAAGTAACTTATACTACAATAATTTACTATATTCACATTACACTTGGGAAATTGCTAAAATGTAATTTTCCAGTTAATCATATGTTCAGAGATGATAGATAAATTCAATCATTTTATTGTAATACTATTAGTTATTAATCAGAGTTAAAAATGTGGCAGACAGTCATTTTGAAAAAGGCGTGGTATACAGAGGGAAATCAAAGAAAAATTCACTTGAACAGAATTAGAAAAAAAATCTAAATGATGTACTGACAATAATATTTTTCATAGGGCCCAATTGCAGGTTAATAGCTGAGAGATGGGATTCTTGTTTGGGATTACAACAATTGCATGAAATATTGAAGTCAGTTAATTCATTTTTCCTTTGATATTCAAACTTGCGCTTAATCTTTTGTCTGTGTGGTTAAATAGCTTTTTTAGACATTATGGTCTTACTAAATACAGAGTGATTTTTTTTTAATCCAACATGAATACTAATATCTTCAGCAAGATCTTTGCAAGTTTTTCACCCTCGCTTTCTGGATTCTATATTTAGAATTCAGCGTGTTTCTTTGTCCTCTGTTGCATTACAGATCAAGCAGCTGTTGATCAGGCTATTAATGACATCTGTATTCTTTTGAAGTGCAGTCGTCATCATCTCAATGTGGTGAGATATTGTACAAATTCACATTGGAAGTTTAGGGATCGTGGCAGTGGCTTCTTTGCATTCCTTAAAAATGATATATTTGATAAATGCGTACTCTGTTTTGACAAGTGTCACTTATGACTATGATATTTGAAGTCTTTCATATATTATAGCTATGACATAATGGTACCACGGCAAAAAACTGATAGCTATTTGGATAATACTATTAGAACCTAGTTTTCTTGTCGTTTAGACAAAATCAATCGCATGTGAGTATAATTCCCTTTGCCTAAATATCTCCATGATAGTTCTGTACTATCAAAGTAAATACTATTAAAATTGCTATAATTTATTGTGTTTGCTTTAATGAACAGTAGGTTCTTATTTTGCAGGTGCCTGTTGGGAAAGGGTAGATTTTACAACTTGAACTAGTCAATATTTGAGTATATCCTTTCCTTTTTTAATGAAGCTATTATGTACGAGTGTATCTATTCAAACTGTTAATGCATTCAGCCTTGATTAAGACAGTTATTGTCTTCATAAGAATCATTACTTTGCTATGGTCCCACATTGTACCCTATCACCTGTACTCGAGTTCCTTTATTCTGCAGGCTGCACCGTTGATTCCATCCACTAAGCAATTTTGCTGAGGAATAACCTACTAATATAGTTTGCTTTAACCCAATTGAAATTGGAAAATAGGCTTCTCTGAGAGACAATTTCTTCCTTGCAGATTGGTGATGGGCTGGTTAAGATTCTCAGAAGCTGGTAGGAAGGTTTGTTGCATAAACAATCCCAGCACTGTATGCATCATTTAACTCAAGTATAATGGCTTTTCCCTATGGCTAGCTTACTAAATTTTTAGTAAATTGTAGGCCTATTCTATTCCTGTGTCTCTTGAGGAGGTGGAAGGTAAATGACTCAGATTAAAATCTCATTGAGCTTGTTCCCTCTTTTATATAACCTTGACAATGTCTTATTTACTATTCATTCTTGAATGAACAGAAATCAGCTTACATGAATCTTCTTGTGACACTTTCTTCTATTCGCTATATTAGTGACTAAAAGCTAGATGAAAATTTTGCTATACCTTAATATGATTGATGGTGTATAGATAACACTTGGAATGAACTTCAATCATTAGTCTGCTTTATGCTGTTTCATGTATGATGGTTTTGGGTGTTATTTATGTCTGTTAGTTTAAAATGCAACGTGCATAGGCAGTTAAATAGAATTTCATCACTGGCTGATGAAAGAGAAGCAAATATTTTGGGTACTCAGCCCACATTCACAATTAGATGATGTGTAGACAAATTCTATCCAGAACTACATCAAAATGGAGAGATAATTATATAAGGTTATTATGTAAACAAAAAGACGAAACTCTGATGTATATTTTGTAGGGGCAGAAAATTGAGCTATAATCTGCACAATCTATTAATCAGGAAAAGCCAGGCTCTTAGATTGTTTACCATACATCTGAAGATGCAGCATACCTGGTAGTTTAAATTGCTTGAACTTGCGCTTCTAAATTTCTGAACAATGCCTTATCCTATATAGTTTCTAGTTTCGTTTGTTTCTCTTCTCTTGATGGACATTCTGTATGTTCTCTGTTAAATTATAATTCTCAGGCTGTATTTTTCTGAAAATGTTAATCCACAAATTGCTTGTATTGTTAATTCCATTTTTTTTTAATGTTTCTCTTAACAATTTTATTGGATGTCTCCGAAGAGACGTGTTTCTCCTAGCAAGCAATAGATTCACGTTGTTCTTGTTTGTGTTAACCTTCTGTTTCGAGGAAGTAAATAATCTTCTTTTATATTGCTATCTATAGATCACAGCTCAATCAAGTGGCTAGGTATTGCTAAAAAATAAAAGATCTTAAGCCAATAACAACTAAGTGTAACTCCATTGGATGATAAATTGGCAAATTATTTCAACATAGCATCAACATGTTAAAAAATACTATTACATTTTATAATTAAATTAAGATGATTCCACAAAATGGAAGATGTGAGTGATAGAGGGAAGAAAAAAAGGTTTGTTTAATCTTTCTTTTTTTTAAAATAAGAATCTGAATGTTATAGCCTTTTATAGAATTTGATGGACGATAAGAACACAAGATCCATGTAGTTGACCCCAAATAACTGGGACTAACAAAACTTGTATTGATCAGTGGTGAAAGCGCGAAACATTAGTTCTATTGGTTTTTGCAGATATTGTCAGTGTTTCCAGATATATTCTCGTCGTCGAGAAGGAATCAGGCAGGACTTTCAGTTGACTTTGTTTGTCTGCCTTAACGGGTTATTCTGGTTTGCCTTTTTTGATTTTAATGTGCTATAACTTTAGTGTTTCAGCGCTTGGCGAATGACAAATTTTGTGAGAAAAACCAATGCATTATAATTACAGTGAGCAGAATTACATAAATTCAATTATATTATATTCATCCTTAGAGTTGATTTCCAATCACGAGCTTTTGTAACTTTAATCAGGGAAGAGGATATCCTGATGTCTCTACAAGAAGGTATCCACATAATTGCTGCTTTGTTCTATATTCTGGAACCTTATTGAGTAGCGATTGTCATGTAAATTCTTGCTGATTGGTACGTCTTGGTTTCAGGTTTTTACGCCATATTGTAGACAAGCTCCTTTTGCCTGTATATTGCCTGGTGGATTACGATCCTTATGGTTTTGATATACTAACCATATACAGGTTTGGTTCCATGGTATGTCCGCATCAATAACCATATTCATCCAATAATCAGATAATTACTTGAGTCGAGTCCAATATTAGGGATATGAAATTTTGCATGGGACCATACTGTTCTACATGCTATTTTTATATGCATAGATATAAATCTGGTTATAAAGAATATGAAACAAATTCCATAATGCTTCCTCCTATTTGCTGCTTTTGATAGTTTACCTGATAGGGCAAAGACAGCTAACTCTTGGGGATGCTTGAATGTTGAACTAGTTTATATATTCTGTCTAAATGCCTCCTGGCTTTGGTATGAAGCTAATGGCATATGATGCCAATTTGTTGCGTGTACCTACCGTACGTTGGCTCGGAGTCTTTCATTCAGACTTGGACAAGTATCATCTTCCACATCGCTGTCTTCTCAGAATGACACCTCGTGGTAATTTTCGCTACTATTATGTCACATTATAATTTCAGTTGAGATCTCTGTACAAAGTCATGGGTTTAAACTTCACTGCAGACGAGGAGAGAGCTAAAGCCATGCTTGTTAGATGCTATTTGTCAAAGGAAGCACCAGAATGGAGGTTGGATTTCATCAAACTTCCATCATTTATGTTTTTTTGAGTGCCTTTGGTGGTTCTTATACCTATTATTTAACCCGTGTCCATTTCATCTCTCATACCTAAATTTCATTTGTTTTTTTATACATATCCCGTAAGAAAATTGTTTTAATTCAATTGTGACAGGAAGGAGCTGGAGGTCATGCTGCAAAAGGGTATGAAATTTGAGATCGAAGCATTATCTTCCAACTCACTGTCATTTTTATCGGAGTACATCCCCGGGAAGATTCACGATGGAAGTTACATATAAGTTCGCATACGAAATCTCAGAGGCTGAGGGATTAATCACCACTATTTTTTTTTTCACATTAATGATCATTATGATTTTACCAAATTTTCGAATGAATCTATCATCTCTTCGGTCATCTTATCTTTTTGGCTCAATTTTATCGATTTATCATTATTTCAAGCCGACGACAGATAAAATCAAAACAAATAAAATTGAACGAATAGATCAATTTCTTTATTTGGTATGGCTAGATCCGATGTGTGTTTTTTTCTATTTTCCACGTGGATGCTCATTTAATGGCTTCAAAATATTTTAGCGTCTTCATCTTTGAAATAATGTACTAATTAAATTTTAAAACTGCAGAGGCAGCGCATGATAAAATAAGTGTCACGAAATATTAGTTGTATTTTTAATGTCTTAACCAATGCCAGCGCTCGCTAAATCGCTTAAACGATACACATTGGTCATGCCATTTTAACTTCAGCTGTGTCGTCGCCACGAAAAATCTTTAAAAAAATCCTGTCTAGGAAACTAATTTACCTGAAGTTGGTAAATTTTTAGTCAATTTAATCAGGATAGCTCTAAAATTTCTCCTTTTTAGAAAAAACAGATGTATTTTAATGAAATTGCCATGTTCACTATTTAAATAGATCGCAGGTGGTGCCCAGCCTCGATTTGCGCTGTGTCGTCCTATCTGATACGGTCTGACCTCGAGTCATACCGCAAACTATTTTCCACTAGGCTCCCTCCAGGGGCAGGTGATGGCGGAGCAGAGACCGACGCGAACTCGCGAAGAGGCGGCGAGACGGCTGCGATCTAAAGCATGGCAGTCGAGCTAGTGGGGTTGGAAAAGAAGGTTGGCTCGGGCAGCAGCGTCAGGCGATTAATCTTATGTCAAGGGGTTTGGACAGCTTTCAAAGCGGCGACGTCTCGATGAATATTCTGGGAAGGAGCCATTTCAATTCAGGTTTTTTCTTTTCTTCTCCCGGTGCCTCGTCTCGGTCTTGATAACTTGAATTGGCATTTAGAGGAGTTATGCATTTCCACCCGTTCTACCACTCTTTACAACTAGATAAGGTTAAAACAGGGGGGAAATGTTCAGATCGACATCATCAAATGCTTTCTTACACATTACGTGAATTGTAATATGAAAAGTAACTTTTTCTATCCCAGTCAAACATGCATGGATAATATTGCTTTTAATACTTTGCAAATTTACATAGGAACTCTTACTCACATTATGCTGGTTAAGGTCGAGATCCAGATAATTTATCATTCGGTGGTACTCGATCTCACATTAGAAAGGATCATCAGAAGTCTGACAAGAAGGATAAATACATAACATTCACATTATACTTATCTGATCAATATATCTGTTCCTTCTAGTCTTTCACCGTCAGGATCATTTGGCATATTACCTTGTTAGTTTAATTTGAATCAATTGCATTCAATTTAAGAATAAATATACATTATTTTATTTTAAAATAGATGTTAAAAATAATCCCTTTACGTATAAAGTTACAATTTTATCCTTCTAATCATATCATATTCCATGTAGGCCCTTCTGAAAATAAATTCTCATATAACTAATATATAAAATAATATTTCAAAATTATTTTTAGAGTCCAATTACTTTATATATATATATATATATATATATATATATATATATATATATATATATATATATATATATATATATATATATACACTGTGTGTGTGGACATACGAGAGAGATATTTAAGATGATACAGATATATACTTCGATGACTAATAAATATCCCAATTAAGCAATGTAAACTATGATAAATAAGCACATCAAACAAGAATAGATGATAATATAGAGTAGAGAATATATCTCAATGATGTAGAAAGATCCATATAGTTGATACCACACAGTGAGATGAAATTTAATTGTTATTATATATATTCATATAAAAAATAGTTTAAAATAATATCAACTTTGAGTTCAATTATTAATAGAAATCGAATTGAATACCTTTTTCATTAATTGAGAGTGTTGAATTTCTTGTTGAGCATTTATATTATTTAATTACCGCATACACGATCCAATAAATGTATACGTAATTGTCAATTCAGTATCAATAATTAATAAATTAAAGTCATGTATATTTTAATTAAGGATATATAAATCTCTAAAGTCTAAGGATAGAAAAGAATTTATGAAAGAATATGTTTTGACAATAACACTTAAACATTCTTTAACTACTTATATATACTCGTTTGTTTAAAATCACTACTTCCATAATAGAGTAAATCATTCTATTTCGTAGCAGAACAACAAGTGTATATTATATAATTTTATAACTTAGAACAATTTGGATAGTTACAATTGAAATATTACAATCTTTTAATCACAAGTATAATTTAATAAATATCCAAGTAATGTGCAATTAGTATGATATGCCAATTATAATAAAATGTAACCAAAATATAATATCAATTATTAAATAAATTATTTTCAAGGCATAAATCATCTACCTGATCATGCTATTGCAGAGGATGATCATGACTCGTTTTATTTTGGCCATTCGAATAGCAAATCATCCATGGTGGCAAAAGGTTGCTGCTGTTCTGTAACTGAATTTGTGCAGTTGCTTCATCACCTACGGTCCCTTCTTTTTCCTGATTACTTCTGCACATATATAACTTGGAATCATTATCATATACAACCATTTCTGTCTTGGGATATGACAAAATGACTACAGTTTGTGCGCATTTATATACAGGACATGGTATTTGATTTTGAAGCATTTAAAATGAATTTGGATAGTAGTAGTGGTTCTTAAGCAGTTGAGTCGAGCAAGGGCATTTAGTTCGTAGAAAATTTTTTATTTTTTATTTTTATTTATTTTTATTTTTTTTTTAAATAGAAAATGTTTTTTTTTTATTTTTTAATTTTTCAAAAAATACTCTTTTATTTTTTAAAAAACGAAAATGATTATTTCTCATTTTCGAATTTTTTAAAAAATATTTTTTTATTTTTTGAAAAATAGAGATGAAAAATACAAACCAAATACATTTTCTTATTTTCAAAGAAAATGAAAATAAAAACCGAAAAAAAAAAATAGCTTCCAAACGCCCCTTTGCTTTCTTCTGGAATTCTGCTACTGATCATGAACAGGCAAAAACACCACAGTTTCACATTAGGGGGGCGTAAAGTTAATCGGAGTTGAGAGTTTTGCATGTATGCATAGGCAGAGAAGTCATGCCTTTGAGACTCACCCTGTGAACGGAGTAGGGTTTGTTTCTGGAATTACAATGGAAGGCAGCGAAGAGGTACTTGTTTGAGGATGAACTTGCTGCTGGGCTAGAGTTTTGCCCTGCTGCTTCTCCATTATCTGCTTCCAGAAATTACATATTAAGAACTTAGATGGCAGGAAACTCTAGTCAGCAATATGGTTTTTTTTTTCTTGGTCAGAATATTGTTATCTAGTTAATCGTAGCTGCAAGCACCTCTTTCCTCAAAATCTTGTTTTGCTCCTCTAGTGACTTCCGCTGCAAAGGAAAAGAATACGACAACCTTTAGTTGGAAAAAATTTCAGTTTCTACTTTCAAATTTCAAACTAATTCGGAAAGTAAACAGTATTTATCATCAGTTTTTTCTATCCTTTTCATATAATTTCCATACAATCGCTGTCAAGTTGATTGATGATCGTAATGGAATCTTAGATCGCCCGTTCATTCTACATCACCTGTGGATTAAAATGTATCTTGCCAAATAAAATTGTTTTTTCTTTACAAAAAAATCCCAATTTACGCCCTGGCCTATTGTAAGCAGGCTCTCAGCTCTATGTTTAACAATCCACGCTAGAATGTTTGATTACTTTGACAAGGCCATGGGGACTAATGTTGAACTCTCAGTTGCAAGTCCAACAACCTCATCCCACTAGAATCTCCGATTACATGGATAAGGCCACAAGGACTAACGCTGAGGGCATCTTTGCCACCCAGGACAACATTCGTTTGTTCTTTTGCACTTCCTCATCAACCATAGGAAACTAGCTCTTGGGGAAGGCACCACCCTTGCCCTTGTCTTCCTCAATGTTCTTCTCCCTACGCCTCTTCTATGATGAAGATTGCAGTGGAGGGACATCATCGAAAATGGCTTCCATGGAGAGTGTCACGGTGGAGGCTTTTGGCAAGAGATTGACACTCCCCGACAAGAACAATACTAAACAAGATATTAAAGATAGAATATACCCACTGCCTGTATCAGCATCGACAACTACCTGGTGATGAACAACTCGTTGGCCATTAGTTATGGCCTCAAAATTCAATTTAAACCAGTTGCAGTATGGGGTGCTCATGTTTGTTGTTTGATTAAGAGTATGCAGCAAAAATAATAAGACAAACAAATAATGCTAACAAAAGGATTCAACATGGTTTGGAGACTTTACTCCTAATTCACAACTATGACACATCTAGTGTCACCCTTAAGTGTTCCACTATAACCCTGTAACTCATTGTTAGCTCAAACCCTCTAAGGCTTATATAAGAAAACAACTCGGCTCAACTGCTCTAATTTGTTGCCTTCGGTCAACTAAAAATCCCCCAGTTGATTTATCGAGTAACAACTTTCTGGGCAATCGACTGAAAGTTTTCTCTAATTGATTCCCAAGCGGCCAGTTAACTAGAAATAGTTTTTAGTTAATTATTACTCAAACAAACATATTCTGTTCTATAATGTTGGACACTCAAATCAACAGGATTTAACCCTCCAACCAACCAAATATACTTGTAGGTCCTGTAAACCTACGCAAAGTTCTAAACCGAGCTTAGTTGTAGACTACGACTTAGGATAAGCAACCCCCCGTTTAAAGGTTTCATTTGAGTTACTAGATAGTTTACCCCTACTTAGCTAAACACAATCTCCAATGATGCAGCCTAAAAACATACCCCCAAGAATATATTTCACTAATGCAATCTGTCCAAGTTTTCATGTCTCTAGGACTTTGTCATTGATGCTCCTCGTCTTAGAGTTCATCTTGTTAGGCCTTTAATCTCTCAGATGCACCATGCTCATTGGCTTACTCCATCCTATATTTTTGCTTGCCTCCAAGTTCACCTTATTATAGACTGCCCTAGACTTCACCTAGTGAAACCTTTTGTCCCTCAAATGCACCAAGTCTCTAAGCTTACTTCATGCCATCTTTTTCCTTGCCTCTAAGTCACTTCAATTATGGTTAATCCATCGAGTTAGTAGCCACTCTATGCACCTCATCTTAGAGTTCACTTTGCTAATCCTTTGATTCCTTAGATGCACCAAGCTCCTCGAGCTCACTCCATGCTACCTTTCGACTTGCCTTTGAGCTCACTTTATTACAGACTTATGAGCCATCAAGCATAAACCATCTAGCAATCGCATCAAACCGATCTAACCTTGTTGAGTTAACAAATTCTGAGGGCTCCATGAGCAGTCTACCAAGTCTCTTCACACTTAATGCATATATAAAATCACAAGATGAACCTAACAAACTTTTTGTCAAATACAAAAAACAACTTGGTTGAACTTAACCACTTTGTGAGCATCATTGCACTAACAATCTCTCTTCTTTTAATATTTGACAATCTATTTAAGTTAGATAATAAAAATCAACATAAAAGTAGAGCAACTAAAAACCTAAAGCTTTCTCTCAGCCTAAGCTCCCTTGATTTGAGATTCCTTCTCCGAGTGAGATATATTGAGGTGACCCTTTTTCTTTATGATTGAGGATAGAGGTTTACTTAATTAAACCTTTATACACTACTTTTGACATGCATCAAAACACCTAAATAAACATGTGAAAATAATTTACATGCCAGCACGATCATAAAAGTATCAAATAAGCATAGTGACCAAGGCATGTAAACAATCAAACATAACAATCATACATACGACCCAAATCATTGCTCCTTAAAAACATGGGATATGATTAACATGGAGACATATAATTATGCGTGGTAAGCATCCTAAGAACATTATATTTTCTAAATGTTGTCAAATAACCAAGTTGTATCTATGCCAACACTAGGCTTTATAATTCAATCTTGGATGCTAAGTTTCGTGCCAAAATATAAGTTGAACATGCTATAAATAGTGAAAAATAGTCTAAGCATTTTATTTTAATGTTCCTAATAGCACGGTCATTATAATATCACTAAGGGCTCTTAAATATGCTAAATAGCATTGAAAATTTGAAGCTAGACTTTTTTTGCTATTTAGACAACTAATCTGATCATTCCAATCATTTGAATCAAATGCCAAATCATACTGCCGGAGTCGACTAGATGCTAAAATGTACTATAGTTCAATTTTAATTCATTTTTTTAATTCAATTTTTTTTTTGAAAGGTCACATGTATATCTAACTAACCATCCTAAACTTACGAAAAGTAATCTTAAATGCAAAAATATCAATTTTTTTTGGGCACAAATCTAGAATGTGCTAAAAAGTTTATTGGTTTACAACCCAATCTAAGCATCGTATGATCATATAGGCGTGGATTACCTATTCCTATTCATTGACAACAAATAACTCATTGATTTATATGTGTTTAATAACAAGTAGGCAACTTTCATGATTTATATTGTATTTGATGCCTAATGCTAAAAAATCATAATTTTTCAAAGCCTTATCATGCAAACGTAGGCCCAAGGTGGACAATACCATACTATTATGGAGATATATGAATCTTATAGGCACCAATAATTGATAGCAGTGCCAATGGTCCATATCGAGCTATGAGTCTCGAAGGAAGAAAGTAGAGACTCTCATATCTAGATCAAGAGAATCAGACACCAAACAGAAAGTTCAGTTGGATCAGGAAAACCGAACAATTAGCAAAATGTCCAGTTGGGTCAAAAGGACCAGACAGTTGGCAGAAAGTCCAGTTGAGTCAGGAGGATCAAACAACTAGCAAGAAGTTTAGCTGGGTCAAAAGGACCAGACAGTTCATAGGAAAGACCTGGTGGATTGAGGATCAAACATCAAGCAAAGGAAGTCCTTCGAAGACGAATGAGCTTGAGGGGGAGGTCAAATGTGGTACTTTATTTGAGGGGGGATTGTTGGGAGAACAATTAAAATCCCACATTAAAAAGACATGGAAAAGATCATGAGCTTATAAGATGAAACTATATTTCCATTGGTATGAGACCTTTTAGATATAATCCAAAAACAAAATCATGAGGACTTAGATCCAAAGTAGATAATATCATATTATTGTAGAGATATAATCTTATAGGCATCAATATTTTCGAGTTATCTGCTTGTGATTTTGGATTCTCATTTTCAATCTCAAGTTTTTAACTAGAGGTTGATCATGCATGTGTAATTCATCAGAAGGTGGTGGTGATGTCCTAATTTAATATTCCAATGTCTTTGTTTCTTCAGATCCTTATTTTTGTTTTTAGTTATATTTAATGATATTAGATAGATTTGCAATAGTATACAAAACTATTTATTAACTAAGAGAGCCTCTTCGCTAGTGGTGTAGACTCCTTCGGAAGAGAAGATGTGTTGTCCCAGGTGGTTTTTAGGGCATATTGCTTCTTCTTCTTCATCTCCACTCTGTGCTTACTCTTATCCTTCTTTTTCTTCAACTTTAGACACTCACTTTTAAAATGTCGTTCTTCATTGCAATCGAAGCATTTCACTACCCTTCTCTTCTCATTCATTTTCTTCTTGACTTTGAGTATATACATCTAAATATCATTTGAGATTAAATTTTGATTGTTTTTCATAATTCTCCTTATCATATGTGTCACTTTGTCTTCTTCATCACTCTTGGAATATGATGTTGATTTTGACAATGATGAAGAGCTTCTCTTCCTCATTTGTTAAGGACAAATATTTGTTCCTTTTTTTGCTCTCCTTGGCATTTTGGTTCGATTCCTCATGTAACTCCATTTAATGAAATAGCTCGTCTAGTGGAATGAATTTGAGATCTCTTGGTACCTTATAGGCATCCACCATAAGTCATTGTTCAATTGTGGTTCAAGGTGAATTGAACTAGATAATGATTATTTCCTTCCTCTCCTAGCACAATTAAGTCATTGTGGTTCTCCTTGAACCTCTCATGCATTTGGCTCACAATCTCTCCATCTTTCATTGCAAAGCTTTGTAGTTTGCAGATGAATAAATCTCACTTAGCAATCTTAGGAAATTTGATTTCCCTCATTCATTCTATGATTTTCTCCTATACAGCTTTGCAGCTTGGAATTTCCTCACTTTGTTCAATTCTTCTATAGATAATCCACATTGAAGGTTGATAATTGTTTTTGCATTAGCGTGAAGATTTTTCTTTCTTCTCCACTCGACCTATCTATATCAATTTCCTCGTCATTCTTATCTACTAGAACCTTAAAGACTTTTATGACAATCATCCAAATTTAAAAGTTTGTCCTATTCTCGACTTCCAGTTTTCAAAATTAATCTCATCAAAGAATTGAGGCCTTATCATGCATTGTTCCTTTTGTATAGCCATCTAAATTGAATATTTAATTCAAGTGTAATTCGAATCTATCTCAGGTATCAATTGTGGGATCATTTATAGCTTGCTTGACTCAGACTAGAGGGGGAAGGAGTGTATAGTTGATTCATATAAATTGAAAATCTTACAATAACAAAGATAATTTAAATAAGTTAGTAGCATAAGGTGCTTGTGTGTGCTGTTCATGTTAAGGCTACACAACAGAATAATAAAAACAGCAAACAAACAACACTAACAAAAGGATTTAACAGGGTTCGAAGACCACTTTTAATCCACGACCTTTGATGCATCTAAAGCGCCACTCCCAAAGTCCCCAAGAGGTAATGGGGTAAACCTATTTACAAATCTACCCGGGATGTATTCCAATTAAATTTCTATTTTCAACAAGAATGAAATATAATACTAAAGCAAGAGAGAATGTTGAGGTGCTTAAGCTGAACCTTCAATGTTTATCCAAGTTCTTAGCGGCTTTACACACAGTTAGAACAAAATTAGAGAGGACTACTTCACCCCTAGAGCTGTCTTAGTTGGTAAGTATAAAGGGATAATTTTTAAGTGGACAAGGATCAATTATCAAAGGTTTTACCATCCTAGGCCATCGATCGATCCCCTCTTTTGCACTTGTCACCTAAGATATTGATTTACCTCCTCCACTGATAGGTGCAGTCGGAAGGGACCACTAATGTGGTGGTTATATATATATATAAGAGGACTACTTCCTCTCCCACCCTTATTCTCCTCCCACATGCATTTTTCATGGAATTTATTCAATCATAGCTGAAAGAGGACTACTTCCTACGTCCTCCAAATAGAAGAGCCCAATATCAACCTTGATCCCTTCCACCACCATTGTATTTAACCTACGTGCAAGATGATATCCTCTTTTAATGTCATTGACAACCTCTAGAAGAGCCCAATATCAAGAATTGTAACATATTGATGCGACAAGCTTCTCACAATCTTTCCATTGCTTATGACCCAAAAGTCGTGTAGCATCCGATGGAGCAAACAAAGATCCCTTTGGAAGATACAAGATCTCTTTGGTACTAGTTAATTAATCGATGCCTACTCAACTGCCTGTGCTGACATCAACGCTTTTCTTTTGTTCTCACGGGGATGGTGTAGTGGCTAAGATACGGCGGAGTTTGTGGATAAGACAATAGTCGATTCTGGAAGAGATCTAAAGTATTTTCCTGGATTCAGATGACACCCACGTGTCTTGGCCACCACGTCAAGGCTCATAGGATCCTCCGTGATTTATCTTCCTTATAATGATCGTGAGATAGATCAGTAGGGACCGCTAGATTGACAGATTTCAACCTTTGCGGATCAACGCCTTTCTTTCCATCCACACCTTTCTTGCGTCATTGGTCCCTACTTCGCCTTCTTTCTTCACTAGGAATACTCAAACTGCACCCTCCACCACACTCAACCCAAATTTGTTATGTTCGTTATTGTTGTCACATTAAGTTCCAACCATCATTACCTTCAACCATACCTCTGACAACAAATATTTCCTCTCTTATGGGCGGAGTCGGTGTTCATTGTTTAAAGGTCCTGAGCTAACTAAACTATAAAAATATATTTCAATTTTATCTTCCGAACATACGCCGTCGATAAAATATACCCCAATTGAATTTTAAAAAATTTTAAGTCCTGAACAGGAGGCTACTCTGCTTATGGGTAAAATTATTCAGTTTTGTCAGACAACCTCTTATAAATCCCTAACCCCTGCTCTAACCATAGCAATTTGCACTAGATTTGTCTTGTTTTTCACCGTCATTCGTTGATCACATTTGGTACTAAAGAAGAGGCAACAATCCTATTGATTGAGTCCTAAATATGTTAGCAACTTCAACAGTGGATAGGCTTGCATCATCATGATGTTTACAACTCTTTTTGAAAAATATTTTTCTTTATTTAGTTGATATATATTTAATTAATTTTTCTATAAGTCCATGTATATCATCATTTTCAGTTATAAAATAATAAATACCATTGTATAGATAGTCTCTTATTTAGTTTAGTCATTACTTAACATTTATATATATATAAATAAATGATACATTGCATTCTCTATGCTACATTACCGTACACAATTCAATCTTCTCCGATAAACATTATAATTCAACATCTGAATATGTCAGTGTCGCTCTCCGAACCAAGTCAGATTGCGGTTGGAATCGATCAAATTGCGGCCGCCAACGCTATAGTTGTTGGTGATCTCAATTCGGCCGGATTCTAGTGCAATCCGATAGGAATCCGACCGCGATCCGACCGGGCTCGAAGTCCGATCGGATTGCGTTGTAATCCGATCGAATTGTGATCGGAAGTGTTGTGGTCACGACCACAATTCAATTGGATTCATGTTGCAATCCGATCGGATTCCAACCACAATCAGGTCGGATTTCGATCGCAATCCGAACGGAATCTAGTCGCGATCCGGTGATAGTTCGAGCTTGACCGAACCACGATTGGATTTCTATCGGATCGCTGTCAGAATCCGACATGATTGCGGTCGACCAAATTGCGGCCAACAGTGTCGCGGTGTGCCTTACGTGGGTGCGCCGTCGGATCGATCGGATCGGTAAAATTCGACCCGACGGATCACGGACGGAATTCGATCACTCGACGATGATGTCGAGCGACAAGGGCGATGGTGCTTCTCCATTACTATGCATTCCACATTACTGTACTTGTTATGCGCCTTACGTCGCACGACTCGTGCGTGACAATGTGAATGCACAGTAACTCCGTCGACCAAGCAAGAATAGTAATGGGGAATGCGCAGTGTTTCTTCCTGTCGGAGAAGCATCGTCGCCCTTGCCGCTCGACATCGTCGCCAAGCGATCAGAATCCGATGTGATTGCGTCCGCTAGCAGCCGCAATTTGATCAAATTCTGATAGCAATTCGGCCCGATTGGCCAGATGACGATGTCGCTGACCCCAACGAATTCAGGGGTTGGCTATAGTGTTCATCGAAGAACATCATGGCGGGAGTGTCATGGTCACGACCACAATTCGGTTGGATTCCAACTGCAATCAGATTAGATTCCGATTGCAATCAGATCAGATTTCGGTCGCAATCCAATCGCGATCCGGTGGGACTTCGAGCTCGGTTGGACCGTGATTGGATTTCGACCGGCTCATTGTCGGAATCCGACGTGATTACGGTCGACCAAATTACGGCCGATAGTGTCACGGTGCGCCTTACGTCGGTCGGATCGCAATCGGATTCCAACCAGATCGCGGTCGAAATTTGATCGCTAGACAACGATGTCGAGCGGCGAGGGCGATGGTGCTTCTCCATTACTATGCATTCCACATTATTGTGTTTGCTATGCGCTTTACGCCACGCGACTCGTGCGAGACAATGGGAATGCACAGTAACTCCGTCGCCCGAGCAAGAATAGTAATGGGGAATGTAGTGTTTCTTTCTGTCGGAGAAGCACCGTCGCCCTTGCTACTCGACATCGTCGTCGAGCGGTCGGAATCCGACGCGATTGCGTCCACTAGCGGTTGCAATTTGGTCAAATTCCAATAGCAATTCAGCCCGATCAATCGGACAACGACATCACTGACCCCGACAGGTTCAGGGGTTGAGTTATAGTGTTCATTGGAGAAGAATATCGTGGTGGGAGCACTGTGCATTTTTCATTTATTGTACAATCTTATGAATTAGACGGAGATCAGACGATGGATTTGATTATAATTTCATTTTTATTTTTTTTAAATGCTTCTAAGACATCATCTTTATCTTTCAATATATATATATATATAATAGTCTCTAGTATAGTTATCAATAAAATTAATAAAGTACTTTTTGCATTATGTAATTTGCACGAATTTTAAATTATATATGTCTATGTGAAGTAACTTTAGAGGGATTGTGTCTCTTTCCACTAAATAAAAAAATAACTTTGTCATTTTAGCTTCAATACATATTTCACATACACATATTGATTCATTATTAACTACAGATAATAAATTTAAATTTACAAGTCTTCGCAAAGTATTATAATTTATATGTCCAAATCTAACATGTTATAAATTAGGACACTTAGTAAAATAAGCAAAATTTATAATTTTATTATCATTGAAGTCATGGTGTACAATCATTACATTCATTTTGAATAGATCATTCTTCGAATGTCTCTTGCCTATAAATTGATCATTTTTTATCAATACAAATTTATTGGACTCAAATACTAATCCGAAACTAGTCTTGACAAGAGCCAATCCTAAGACTAAATTCTTTTGGATGTTGGAAAATGAAGCAAATTAATTAATATCATTTCTTTGACTGATATCATCTTTAGTACCACTTTGTCAAGACCAAAAATGTTAGAAATTACAATATATCCCATGAATAGTTTTCTCCCACTGATAGGTGTAAGTTGAAAACTAGGCTTTGTTAGAGAAAATGTATCGTGCAACACTAGTGTCGACCCACCATGATCTTGGATTATTCATCAAGTTGGCTTTAAATACAATGAAAGTTAGGTTTAGTACTGACACATCTATGGGCACTGACTTATCTTCGATCGTGTGCACTTGAGTGATTTTTTTTTGGATATCAACAATTTTTGATCTTGTGATTCGGTTTACCATAGTTGCGGTATGTTTCTTGAAACTTCATGGCCTTTCCTTGTCTCTATCTTTTGCTAGAACACTTTCTCTTCTTGTCAGTGTTCGGTTCCATCAAATTTGTCTTAGCATACATAGACATCTTCATTAATCCTAATTGCTTGTGATTATCTTCCTTTTTCATTAATCCTAATTGCTTGTGGCTATCTTCATCAATATGTAGTCTTACAATCGGATCCTCAAGTCTTATCTCCTTTCAATTGTGCTTTATATAGTTTTTGAATTTCCTCCATGAAGGTGTAAGTTTCTCGATTATTGTAGCAGCTTAAAAGAACTCATTTATTGTCATGCTCTCAGTATGCAAACTATGTAGGATCAACTGCAACTCATGGACATGAGTTATTATGATTTTGGAATGGATCATTTTGAAGTCTAAAAATTTACCGACGGTGAATTTCTTTAATCTATCATCTTCTCTTTTGTACTTCCTTTCAAGAAATGTTCATAATTCCTTTGCATTTTTTAGTGGACTATACATGTCGTATAACTTGTTGTCTAAGCCATTGAGAAGATAGTTTCAACATAAAAAAGTCACTATGTTCTCAAATATCATGTCACCCTCGTCTCTTTATCAGTCTCATTTTGAGATATAATGGGGGCACACTCATATAGATAAAAAACATCTTTTACTATCATTGTTTAAAATCGGAACTAGTAAACTTCTCTATTTTCTCGCCATGTGCTAGTTGAACAAGAGTTGTTAAGGTTGAATCCATTTTAGATTGCCAAAATTCATCTAAATATGTTGGAGATCATAAAAGTGATGCAATATGAGGCAGTGCAATCTAAGTGTGAGAAAATAGCATCGTTTAGGCAGAGTTGATATTAAAGTTGGACTCTATCTTTTTAAGATAAATTTGCCCGATATATGATGTTCACATAATAGGACAATTGTCTTCTAAGAAATAGCAAATTTATCTTGCGATAACAACAATGCAAATCACAAGGCCTCCAAATCGAAAATGCTTCTTGAAATCTCTAGAATGCAAGTATGGAATGTTATTATTTGTGTTCTGATTGAGTAAATGAACTTGCAAAAGGGGATCCCTATTTATACTATGTGAAGGGTTGTAGGAGCTTTTTGGTTCAATCAGATTTGATTCATCCAACTTGAATTGGACGATCCAGATTACATCTTTTTAAAGGAACACATTGTCTCTTCATCTGGGTTAATCAAATTCATCCATTTTGAAATTAACAACTTAGATTGAGTTTCATTTTAAAGAGCACTTTGTCCTTTTATTGAATGCATCTGAGTTCTCCATTTTGAATTCATCGACTCAGATTGAGTCATCTGAATGAGCAATTATGTCCTTTCATCTGGATGAACTTTATCCATCAATCTTAATCCAACAATCCAGACTAAGCCATGTCACTAATTCGCACTGAGCTAACATGATTCTCAAATCGTGTCACAATCCTAACCAAGCCAAATCGGAGACAATTTGTACAATAATAATGGCTCCTCAAGCTCCTTGCGACGATGCACAAGTGTGAAGTGTGGCCTAAAGAATCCAATGCGCGGATGCTTGGTTGGTGCTACGCATCACCCTAGCAAGATTCAAGCACGGGTTGGATTGAACCAATTAAATTTCAATACTGCAACATAATATAAGGAAGATTTAATAATCTTTCCTTTTCGATGTAAGATAATCTTATGTTTGTTTTCATCATAGGTTTTATTTCAATTTACTTTAATAATTAATTTCTCATTCATCATAAATTGATTTTGAAAAATTAAATATTTTAAAATTATCTACTCAAAATGTAGATTTCAATTTTCTAATACTTGGTAGATCATGATTGTTTGATCTGACTTTCACACAAGATAAAAGGGAAAGCTATACTTTAAGATTGAGGTAAAGAAGATCATATTTCATCTTTATAGGTTAAGCGTAAAAATGGAAGAAACCCCCTTAAACACCAATAATCCAATCATATTTTCCCAATTTCATTATGTGTTTTTAGTTCATTATTGTCCCTAGTATCTGAAAAGTCTATTAGGAGTCACCTTTTCTGAGCTTATTGCCTGGTGATCATTCCTTGCCCTCATTAGATCGAGTCGCAATAGGTCCATCAGCTTCTACTTGGTTTGTCCCTAAACCACACTTACATTTATACTATTATGTAACACATTATATACTCAACAACACTAAAATATTATTGCCTCGGTCTCATATATTAATTCCATAGTCAAATTGACTCTTAAGTTGAGAAATATGTTCTACACTAAGTCAATTTAACTGTCTTAGAAAGGACTCACTTAATTTACCAAAAAGTACCTCATTATTCAAAGTACAGACTTCGATTAAGTAATATATATATATACATACGCACCACATATTCAATGACTAATCCTGAGGATGAGGATAAAGATTTGATCCTATAGAAATTTCTCATAAGTTTTCTATATTCGCTACCAAATATATTTTAATAAAAAATCGAACTATGTGTGTATGTGACATGTCTCTTCTGTCTTACCATTGTACTGTGCCCGAAAAACTTTAATTAAGTAACTTCACACCAGAGCCGGTCCTAGGCCAGGGCAACTGGGGCTCTCGCCCAGGACCCAAAGTCTATTTTTCAAAAATCAATCTGGAGAAGGGCTTTTTTTTTCTAAAAAAAAAATCCTTTATAAAAGGGGCCAAATTTAACTATCTCACCCAAGGCCTTTGAAAATCGAGGACAGGCTCTGCTTCACACCAGTGACTTGGGTGTATATCATTTCATCCTCTTGATATTTTTCTCACCTGCTCTAACTAGAACACATTGAGTGAGCTTATTTTTCTAGCAATCACTCACATTTTTTTTATCATGGTTTAAAATTTCAATCCGAAATTTCAATCCACGACTATACAATTTTAATATTGTATTGTGATATATCAATAAATTTTGATATTTTTAAATATAAAATATATTTATTCTTTATAATTTAAATAATAAAAAAAAAAAGGAAAAGGAGTAATCTCCGTTGGATCACGAAGGTACCGCAATCTTTGTGGAGATTGTCGCGACCCTATGAAGGTACAACGATCTCACATCGATGTCAGATAAATTTCATCCATGTTGTCCGGTGTTGTCCGATGTGACTTGCAATTTTAAACTATGTTTTTTAAGGTCATGATAATTGTCAGGAATATAGATCAAATAGATCCGACATTCCACTCATATTATCAATTTAATAATGATAAATAAAAATTAAATAAATGATAAATTTAACATTAAAATATAAATATGGTAACAGGTATGACGAGTTTAAACATGACAGGCATTAAATGTGGTAGATTTTTTTTTTGCACAAAATATACTTGATATTTAAAAAATAGAACAAATTGTATAAAACAATATTGAGAATAAAATTATAAGAATAAAACAATGGCTTATTTTTTATTTATGTAAACAAACATACAGATTTTTTTAGTAATATATGTGCTAAATTTCACAAATTATATATATTGATGAACACGAGAGTTTCTGAATAACTTCGTCAATATAACATACAAGACTTTTGGAATTGTGAGAATTTGCAATAAAAAAATTACTATTCTTAATTTTATTTAATCTTCAATAATTCAAAATTTTATAAAATTGATAGCACAAAAATAAAAGAGAAATTACATATAATAAAAAATTGAGTTAATAAAATACATGATGATAATAACCAAGGGCGGATCTAGGCTTATTTAGGGGGGCTATGACCCCCTAATTTTAAATGATTATTATTTTTCACTATAATACTATAATATATATTGCCAAAATTTTATTTATTGCCTTTTTTTTAATTAATGTTATTATATTTTAGTCTGTGGCGCCCTAATATAAAATTTTAGATTCGCCCTTGATAATAATAATAAATCTTTCAAATAAAGCCAATAAGAATATTATTTAGATAAACTAAATAAGAATTTTTTTTGTCTCTTTATAGGATGATGAGATGTTCATGAAAACAAGCACCTAAAATGATATATTATGACGATATAAAGCATGTTCGATGAAGTGAAAAGTATGAACAATTCGACCAGCAGCAATGGGAATCTGAATTAATCCTCTCTGATTTTGGCCACCCATATATCCTCATTATATAAATGAAACTAGGATTTTGTGTATCATCGAATTTGTCCCTTATAAAATGATATATATATAATTATTTATCTCGTTATTTTATAAACTCTATATTGACCCTCCCCACCCTTGACTTGCTTCCTGCTTGCTCTAACCCATCATGCAGAAGAAATGTGACAAGGATGAAAAGTTGAATTTCTATGTCATCCAGTATCCACCCAAGGTGAAAGTTGATGTAAAGAAAGCTTGCAATGCTAGTTAGATGATAAGGAGATGACATTATTGATAGAGCTTACAGATGCCGTGCCCAGTGATAGGGATGTCTATGGGTTATGCTTGGACAAGCATGACTTAGGTATGGATCGAATCAATTCTCCTTAGCCCGTGATGAGCTTAGCAAGGCTCAAAGTGAGTCTTGCTAAGCATTGTCCTAGACCATCCAACCCTAGCTTGAGCAAAAGCTCAAGTATAATTATCTAGGGTGAAGAATTTGTTAATGAAATTATCAAATAATAAAAATAATTATAACTTTTAAGAACTGTTTTTTTTAAATGCTAAAATAAAGATTGTCTAAAGGTAACTTGATTATTTGAGCCCATGGATCATGTCTGATCTAAAATAGGTTGGATAATGATTGACCCGTAATGTAGATTAGGCATAATGCAAAAGCTAAGAGGCATAGTTAAATTTATTTGTGGTAGAAAATAAATTATTAGGTCATGCACAGTTCAACCCAACTGACATTTTTGTTAGCGTCAAATCAAAAGAGCACTCCTTTTTATTGAAGTCAAAAGGATACCTTTTTTCCATTTATTATAAAAATAGTCTCCCATCCCGTCTTAGACTATTTTGTTTTTGAAGATACTTTTATTTTTGGTGATGTTGTAACAACAATGAGATCATACCTATTACACAGTTGTAGCAGCTATAATTCTATA
The DNA here is from genome assembly GCA_025175895.1 of Wurfbainia villosa. NCBI lineage: Eukaryota > Viridiplantae > Streptophyta > Magnoliopsida > Zingiberales > Zingiberaceae > Wurfbainia > Wurfbainia villosa. Next base: position 4,831,463 of record JAKLTH010000193.1, on the reverse strand, counting down.
GTTATAGTAATTATGATTTCGTAAATGTTATAATATAATATTGACTAGTATTGATTAGAAATAATCTGTCTATATTGTAGTAGCTACTATTTATAACTGCTATAATATAATATTGATCAGTATTAACAAGCAATCATACTTACCAGTTATGAACTGTAACTGCTACGACACAATATTATTAGTGTTCATTAAAATTCAAGTATCCATGTTATAATAGCTATGATTTTATAGTTGCTATAATAGCGCTGAAAATAAGGATATTTTTTAAAGGGATGAGATGCTATTTTGATAATAAATAAAAAATAGACACTCTTTTAACCATTCAAATTTTAACAATTCAAAAAAAAAGGGGTGATCTTTTGATTTTTATCCTTTTTATTATTTATAACGAAAAGCGAACGGACAAAATGAAGTCATGGAAGAAATAATCTAAAGAAAAGAGATTGATTGGAAGAGAAGACTTCAAGACACATCCTTTCAAATAATTATTCCTATTTATACAATTACTGTATAGTAATAATGGAAAAATATAAAGAAAAAATATATTTTCTATAAAAGATAGAAAAGAAGATATTGCGATAAATCAAAACGGAATAAAAAGAGAAAGAAACAAGTACGAATACTATGATATAGAAGATTAAGGAATAATCTTTTATAAAATTATCAATCCAAATTACATCATGGATCAAAACGTGCGTGCCAATTGCCAAGTACACACCTGCCCTTACATAGGGCTATTTGGGTAAAAGTCTCCCAAATTTAGGTTCACATGCATCTTTTACGATGAAATTGGCTTGGATTTTTGTATCGCCCATATGATTTATGTCCACTCTCTTTCTTCTAAAAAAAAACTCTCTTACACTCACTTCCTTCCCCAAAAAAGTCTTAAAAAAAACAGTTTCTATTGATTTCATCATCCCATTTTGAAACATACTAACAGAAAAATATGCATCGCCAACATTTGTAGATTTTTTAGGATAAATTTGACAACTTTTTATGAGTCATCGTCATTTCGAACATCATCATTTATTGAAGAAGAAAGACCATTAAAATAGAGCCCCTTAAAACAATTAGATTTCAAATTTTGTATCTGTTAGACAATCTCAAGACCACCCCAACAGATTACAGCTGTTGAGAACAATCCTCCACAGCCACCGATCCGAAGGGATCTAAGCCATTAATCATGGTCTGATCTCGAGATCTTACATCATCATTCAGAATGAACTGCCAATTTCGACACACAAGGATATCGTTGTATGAGCCTATAGAACAGACCCTGTTCAAGTAAAGAAAATTCTCATATTCATGTAATACGAGAATGAACAATTGAATTAAGAGACAATTGAATGTAGATATTGATGTAATGTATCTTTTGATGCGGTAAGGATTTAGTTCCTATCGCCGAATCATCTCGAAAAGCTAGTTTACAGGGATGGATTGTTTCACCATAGCAAATTCTTGTCCACTGTAACACGAGTCAGAGAGCATCGGTATTTTGACGATGCCCCTTTGATGCTTGAGTTAGATAAGAGAAGATGTAAGAAATGGAATGGAAAGTATAATTAGCAAAGAGAATGCTCGGAACCCCCTTTTTTACCTCAATCGACTCTTATATAGGAGTTTTGATCCATTCGCCGACTAGGATTATCCACCAGTGGATCCCTTTGAAGGGTTGTTAGGGGATAACTATTATATGGAATCTCCACCTAACATACCACATGTTCCAGAGCTATCATTGGACGAAATTGTTAGGAAATCAAATGTAACAGTTGTTGAGAAGAATTTCATCTGTGGTCCTCAAGTTTTCGACATCTGAATTTTTGACTTTCGAATTCTTGCAACTTCTCGAGCTCTGAGTGTCAAGCTCATATGCATCATTAGGGGTTCCCGAGTATTCGAACTCTGCCTAGCTCTGGCTTCGCGAGCTCCCGAGTTCCGTCTGGGTCCCATGGGTCTCATCCCTTCCATGCCCGATCATGATTTCCTATGTCTACAGGATCCATTCTAATTGTATCATTAGCCACCTCCCGAAATAGTCAGACGATTCCAATAAGTCTAACGTCAGTGGATCCGTTCTCATTGAATCACTTCATTCTATAGCACCACTTCACATGAAAGCATTTAAGCCGGATCGAGGGCTTACAAACTGCCTCGGTTGGACCGAGGGGAATACTTTATAACTCCACTTCATATGAAAACATCCGAGCTGAATTGAGAGCTTACAAACCGTCTCAGCTGGACTGAGTCCTCTCCGCTTTAGTCACTCGACGAAATTATACTTCTACGACACACTCTAGTCAGACCAACGGCTTATGGACTGTCTAGGTCGAGCGGAGCCCTCCCCGCTTCATTTGTCCGAGGGAATTATACCTCTTCGATGCACTCTAGCTGGATGGAGGGCTTATGACTTGCATCAGTTGGGCGGAGTTCTTCCTGCTTCACTTGTCTGGGAAAATTATACTTCTTTAACACACTCTAGCCGGATCGAGAGCTTACGAACTACCTCGATTTAGCGGAGTCCTCCCCGCTTCATTTTTCTGGGGCAATTATACTTCTTCGACGCACTCTAGGCAGAATGAGAACTTACGAACTGCCTTGGCTGGACGAAGTACTCCCCATTTCACTTGTCTCGGGGAATTATACTTCTTCAATGCACTTTAACCGGACTGATGGCTTACGACCTACCTTGGCTAGGTGGAATCCTCCCCGCTTCACTTGTCCAGGGGAATTATACTTCTTCGATTCACTTTATCCGGGTCAAGGGTTTACGATCTGCCTCGAATAGGCGGAGTCCTCCCAGTTTCACTTGTCTGGGGGAATTATAATTCTTCGATGCACTCTAGTCAAATTAAGAGCTTACGAACTGCCTCGATTAGGCGGAGTCCTCTCCGTTTCACCACTAGTCAGGGGAATAATAACACTTTGACCAGATCGAAGGCTTATAAACTACTTCGATCGGGTGGATTTGATACGCCTCTCCTTCCTACTTCGCCACTAGTCGAGGGAATAATAACACTTCGGCAAGACTAAAGACTTATGAATTGTCTCGACCGAGCCGAACTGATAGGCCCTCTCTACTTCGCTAATAGTCAAGGGAATAATAGCACTTCGATCGGACCGAGGGCTTACAAATTGTCCCGGCCAAGCCAAGTCGATATGCCTCTCCTCTCCACTTCGCCACTAGTCGATGGAATAATAATACTTCGACCGAACTGAGAGCTTACGAACTGTCTTTATCGGACTGAGTTGATACACTTCTCCGCCCCACTTCGCCACTATAATAACACTTTGATCGGACCGAGGACTTACGAACGGCCTTGGTCAAGCTGAGTTGATACGTCTCTCCTCTCCGCTTAGCCACTAGTTGGGAAAATAATAACACTTCAGCTGAATCGAGGGCTTACGAACTACCTCGACCGAGCTAAGTTGATATGTCTCTCCTCCCCGCTTCACCACTAGTCAGGGGAATCACTCTTCATAGAAAAATACTCAGGGCAAACCGAGGGCTTATGAATTGCCTAGTGTTGGGAGTATGAGGAATACAATCAAAGTCTCATATTGGTAAGACATGAAAAATATCATGTGCTTATAAGATAAAAAGATATTTCCATTTGTATGAGGCCTTTTGGGTAAAATCCAAAAATAAAACCATGAGGGCTTAGGGCAAAAGTGGACAATATCATATCATTGTGGAGATATGTGGATTTTATAGGCAGTAACAATTGATATCAGAGGCATGGTCCATGTCAATCCATGAACCTCGAACGAAGGAAGTGGAGCTCCCATGTCCGGATCAAGAGAACCAGACACCAGGCAGAAAGTCCAATTGGGTCAGGAGGATCAAACAACTGGCAAGAAATCCAGTTGGGCCATAAGGGTTAGACAACTGACAAAAAGTCCAACTGGGTCAAGAGGACCAGATAGTTGGTAGGAAGTTCTGGTGGGTTGAGGATCGAACATCAAGCAGAGGAAGTCCTTTGAGGACAGATAGGCTTAAAGGGGGCTCAATGTGATCCTTCGTTTGAGAGAGGGATTGTTGAGAGTATGAAAAATACAATCAAAGTCCCTTATTGGTAAGACATAGAAAAGATCATGTGCTTATAAGATAAAAAGATATTTTCATTGGTATGAGACCTTTTGGGTAAAGTCAAAAAATAAAACCATGAGGGCTTAGGCCAAAAGTGGACAATATCTTACCATTATGGAGATATGTGGATTTTATAGGCACTAACACCTAGGTTGGGTCGAACTAATACGTCGCTCCTCTCTGCTTCACCATTAATCGGGAGAACACACTACTTCATATGTTTCTGCTTCACTTTATCAGGAGGAATATAACACTTTATATGCCTCTACTTCACTCTATTAGGAGGAATACAACACTTCATATGTCTCCACTTTGTTCTAGCAGGAGGAATACAACACTTCATAGGTCTCCGCTTCACTTTGTTAAGAGGAATACAACACTTCACATGTCTCTGCTTCACTCTTTCAGGAGGAATACAACACTTCATATGTCTCTGCTTCACTCTGTCAGGAGGAATTCAACACTTTATATGTCTCCACTTTGCCCTGTCAAGAGAAATACAACACTTCATATGCCTCTGTTTCACCCTGTAAGGAGGAATACAATATTTCATATGTCTTCGCTTCACTCTGTCAGGAGGAAGATAACACTTCATATGTCTCCGTTTTACCATGTCAAGACTCAAGAGGAATACAACACTTCATAAAAAAACACTTAGGTCAGACTGAGGGCTTACAAACTGCCTCAGTTGGATAGAGTGAAAGCCCTTCTCTTATAACAACACTTCAAAATACACTTGATTGGACCAAAGGCTTACGAATTATCCCAACTGGGTGGAGAGAAAACACCTCTTCTTCTCATACTAACACTTCAAAATGCACTCACCCAGACCGAGGGCTTACAAACTGTCTCAGCCTGGCCGAGCGAGAATACCTCTTCGTATAACACTTCAAAATGCACTGATCGAACTGAGGACCTATGAACTGCCTTAGCTGGGCAAAGCGAGAACACTTATTCTTATAACAACACTTCAAAATACACTCAGTCAGATTGAGAGCTTATGAACTGCCTCGGTTGAACGGAGCAAAAACACCTCTTCTCATAACAACACTTCAAAATACACTCGGCTAGACCGAGGGCTTACGAACTGCCACGGCGGACTGGACGAGAACACCTCTTCGTATAACAACATTTTAAAATGCACTCGACCATACCAAGGGCTTATGAACTACTTCAGTCAGGCTGAGCGAGAATACCTCTTTGTATAACAAGGCTTCAAAATACACTCGGCTAGACTGAGGGCTTAAGAACTATCTCATCTAGACGAAGTGAGAACACCTCTTCTTATAATGATACTTCAAAATACACTAGATCATACCAAGGACTTACGAATTGTCTCAGTCAGATCAAGGGAGAACACCTCTTCTTACAAAATACTTTAAAATACACTTGGGCGGATCGAGAGTTTATGAACTGTCTCGGTTGGGCGAAGCGAGAACACCTCTTCGTATAACAACACTTTATAAAAAGCACTTAGGCCAGGCCAAAGGCTTATGATCGGCCTTGGTCAGGCCAAGTGAACAACACTTTATTAAAAACGATACTTCACAAACATTCATAACATGCTATAGCAATACATCACCTCCTCTGTTCCTCCTCACCTCGAGCAATTTTGGATCGGGAGGGTACTTGATCATCATCATTCTCATGGGCTTTCTCTGGAAGGTTTCTATTGAAAACGGCTTGAAGCCACCCGATCTTAGGACTATCAATTGAGACATGTCACCTTTCTTGACTGAGCTTGTACTTACACCTTCTCCCTTCGAGATCTAGTGGACCTTCTGAGCTTTCTCTATATTAATGTACTTTTCAGCTCGGCCGAGCAGTTCATCTAGCTTCCTGGGGGCTTTTTCATCAAAGAATGAAAGAAAACACCATCTTTCAATCCTTGAGAAATTGGCACCATAAGGACTTTAGAAGTTGCAGTTCGGACTTCCAACGCAGCTTGAGTGAATCCCTGAATAAACAAATTGAAGGTCGTCTACCGATACTTTTTGCAACTAGTAAAATGTTGCAAGAACGTCTCGTACAAGTCTCTAAAAGAGGGCAAAGAGTCCAACTTTAACAACTAGAATCACTTCTGTGTTGAGCCGACCAAGGTGGTGACAAACACCTACATTTGGTGGTGTTCGAGTATTGATGGAGCAGGACTGTATTCTCAAACTTGCAGAGATACTCCTCCGAATCAGACGTGTTATCGTACTCTCCCAGATGGGGAGAGCGAAAATTGGAGGGAAGCTCTTCCAACATAATCTCTTTCATGAAAGGAGTTGGCTTCCGTCGCACCTTATGCGTTAGCAGTCGATTTTCTTCCTAATCCTCGCAAATGAAGTGAGGAACAATTTGGGTCGTCACTTGACACTTTGTTGCTCGATATTCTTCCTCTCCTCCCTTTTTTCCTTACTAAGGAGAGGAGGAAAATCCTGCTCCTTTACATGGGGTAAGGTCCCTCCTCGCTCTTGCAGTGGCGATGCTGGACAGTTGGCCTTCCTGCATCCTTGGGCCAACATCTCTTGCACCACCTTTTGTACAATCATAGCCAGTTGGTCACGAGTTAAGGTTATGGGGGCCTCCTCTGAAGCAGAGGTCGAAAAAGGAACCTCTCGTGATGGCATCCTCAATGTCTTCGCTCAAAGTTCCCACAGATGACACCAATGATGCAATAAGGATTTAGCTCCTTTCGCCGAGTCATCTCGGAGAGTTGGTTCACAGGGATAGGTTGCCTCACCATAGCAAGTTCCTACCACTATAACATGAGTCAATGGACGCTAGTACTCCGATGACATCCCTCCGATGCTTAAGTCAGATAAGAGAAGATGTAAGAAATGAAATGGAAAGTATAGTTAGCAAAAAGAATGCCCATAACCCCCTTCTTTACCTCAATTGACTCTTATATAGGAGCTCTGATCTATTCGCCAACTAGAATTATTCGCTAGTGGAGCTCTTTGATTGGCTATTAGAGAATTGTGACAAGGAATTTTCACCTAGCATGCACATGTTCCAAAGCTATCATTGGGTGAGGCTGTTATGAGTCCGAATGCGACAACTATTAAGAAGAATCTCATCTGCAATCCTCGAATTCTGAATTTTTGTGATTTCTGAGTTTCCGACTTCTCGGAGTTCGAGTGTCGAGCTCTTATTTGCATCATTAGGAACTCTCGAGTGCTCGAGCTCCTGAGTATCCAAACTCCACCTGCCCCAGCTTCTCGTGCTCCTGAGTACCTGAGTTTTGCCTGGGTCCCACATGTCTCATCCCTTCCATATCCCGTTCATGATTTCTCACGCCTATAGGATCCATTCTGGTTGTATCATCCCTCTACCCATTAAATAGGTTTTTTCACCATCAAAGACACTAAGAAAGAAGAGAGGTCAAGAGGGAGAAACATAATTGTCTTAAGGGGCTCTATTTTAACGGTCTTTCTTCTTCATCCTAAAAGGTCATCATGAGCCCAAGTATGTTCTAAGAATTATATTATGAAAATCATTTAATTCAATGCATTAAAGATTATGTAAATAAGAAGATGTGATTTACATATTTATAAAGATATATGTCTTACAAATGGAGGGGGGAAATATGAACATTAATTCATTTTACTCCTACTTAATGTTAAGTAACTAGTCTAGCATCAAGTAATTCCATCAGCATGCCTGACATTACTTAAATATATTACTTTGAGAAAACTATGTCAGATATATTACCGTTCTTTGGAGCTCGGCAATTGAGTCAAACATAACTTGTGTCTGCATTGTAAAGAAGCAGTAAGACTCATAAGGCTATTCATTTCCAATTTCCTGAAATCTTCTTCTGCTAGAATCTAGAACCAGAAAGTACTTATATTCTCTATTTAATATTGCCTTTTACCTTTCTTGACCTAACATGCTTTAAAGAACACTCGAGCTGATTCTCTAGTTGTTGAAGTTCTTTAGTTGTTAACGAATCAAGTTGTTCTCCCAAGAGTTGCCTGGAAGGAAAGTGTAAATGATAAGTACTTGCCGATGCATAACTCACAATTTGTTAAAAAAAAAAGCATTACATAAACTACCTTTGACTTCTATGCAAAGCCTCAACCTTAGCCTTAAGTTTGGCATACTGCTGGTGCCAGTCTCCCTATTCACAAGTCAAAAGATAGAACGATTACAGAGAATGAATACGTAAATTACAAGAAGAATTCTCCAATTTTCTTCTCTACCTACCACTCCTTCCACACAAATGTATATTTTTTTTTCTCTTTATTTTCCTGACCTCCTTCCTTTCACCGCCCCAACAACCACCGCCTTTGTGTAAGAATAGAGAACATATTTTTATAATTAACTACACCACTCAAACGAATGAAACAACAAATACGAAAATGTTCTGCTTAGTGCTTTAATTGCAAGGTATCCAGAGTCAGTATTTTGACTATTAGATGAACTAGTTAGACAAGGCAGCTGCAAAATTCTGAGAGCAATTTTCTATCCTTGTACCTGAGATTCATGATCTGAATGAACTATTGCCTTCTCTGCAAGCCTGTAACGTTCATAACGATCAAGAATCTTCTCCATGCTGCAGAATAAGAACTTGATTAGCACTCTTTAGTATTATGGACGAATCACTACTGCAGTTAAGAATAGATATCGTTCCTTTAAGTATTTTAGTTGTGAGAGAACAATTACACGAAAGAAAGTTTTGTACTACAGAACAATTGTATTCGTGTAAAGTTGTTAGAACTTATAAAAACAATATTGGTGAAAGTGCCAATTGACTCACGTTGCACCTTTAGTTAGTGGATCACTAAATTACTTTTTACTTTATATAGTCAATGGAGATAATTCCAATTAAGAGTAGTTATCTAATAATATTATATATGTGACACTTATGTCTACACTTACTATTAAATATATGATTCTAAGCTCGTATAATAGTTAATTGACTATCACAATGTATACAAATTATTGGCATGTACTATAGCCATTTTGGAATGCCTTCTAATGATTGATGTAGTCTTTGGTTTCATCATGGTTATTATAGTCTGAAATGGCTTTTTCCAATGTGAATAAAAATCCACTTGCTAGTACAATTTTAGTCTTTGATAATAGATATCAAGTTTGTATCATTGTATCCTTCAATAACACAGAATATCTTGAATAGAACAATCCATAATGATAAGTATATTTTAAGTATTTGAGTATTATTGTTATCTCTTTCTAGCGTTCAATACCGGAATTATTTGTAATTTTGTATATCTACTTAGTTTGTTGACCACAATGTCTAGTTGTACACAATTTGTCAAGTACATTAAACTTTTAATAATTCTAGAGTCCTCTACTTGATAAATACTCTCACCTCTATTTTTCAATAGATGTTGACTCGTAGCTATCGGAGTTCTTACCGATATAGAATCATTCTTATTAAATTTTTCAAAAATCTTATCCATATGATGAGACTTGCTTAGAACACATCCTTCCAATGTTCTATGAATTTTAATTCTAAGTATTACATTAGCTAAGCTCATATACTTCATATTAAATTTTGAATTCAACATATCTTTAGTGGATTAAATTATCTTATTATCATTTCCAATGATATATATGTCATCGGTACAAAAACATAAACTTATATAGTCACTTTTAATATCCTTAACATAGACGTATTTGTCATATTTAATGTTTTTTAATCTACATTCCTTCGTAACATTTTTATATTTTTATGTCACTGCTTTAGTGTTTGTTTTTGCCATAAAAGCAAAAAAGCTCTTTAGATTACACAATGTAGATTTATTCTTTTAAATCAACAATAGCAAGTATCACTCTAATGGAGGTAATTTTTGTAACTAGACATGCATCAAAGTAATCAAGGTCTTATCTTTCTTTTTGCCAATAACCTTTAATTATCAATCTCACTTGTACTTATCAATTCTTTCATTTGTTTTCATTTTTGTCTTGAGAATCCATTTGTACCCTAGTAGTTTACTTCCTAAAGGAAGATTCACAAATTCTCATGTATGATTTTGCAAGATAGAATTACTCTCACTAATAATTACCTTTTCTATTAAGGTCATTTAGAAGAATTTGTAATTTTTTTATAGCTTTGAGGTTCACTCTCCAATGTGAAAGTAAGAAAATTAGAACTAAAATATGTTTTTATATGTGCACTTTACTTCATCCAGGCTCGACGCCTCATCCAATTTATTTTGTTCTTCTAGTATTTCATAAGTGATATCCAATAAAAATACAATCAATAATCTTTCATCCTATTTTTACATTTTTAGGATTAGGCACCATCACTTGAGCAAGATACTCTCACATTATAAGTATTTGCTTCCATTCCATAACTCATAAGAATCTTAGCTATTTTTTCGAGACACCTTATTAAAAAGTTCGATACAACTTCCTCCACATATTATGTGGCAACTCATAACTTAGAAAAGTATTCATTTTTTCTCAGTAATACTATTTTGCTGAGAAATATAAAAAGTTATTGATTCGTAGGTTAGACTATATAGACACTTGGAAAAAGTAATTTGATTGATCAATTTAGATTTCATGCAGTGAATTGGGAAAAAGAGGACAAAATTTAGGTTTCATTTAAGATTGCAAGACATTCAACCGTGCAAGTCACACTTGCACACAAGTGAGTTGGTTTTAGTGTGTTCCCATTGGTTGGAACAGGGCGACACTTGCGAAATGAGCATGGGTCGATTCCGGAGGAGGATCTAAAATCCCTCATTGGGCTCAGATGACCCTCCTCTGTCCTGGCCAATCGCGTCAAGGCCAAAGGCCCCCCGTGATTTACCTCCCTCATAATGGTTGTGGGACAGATCGATGGAAGCCGCTAGGTCGGTGGTTCCAACCTTTTGCGAGTTGGTTTTAGTGCAAATCAAACCCTAGATTTGTACTCCTTTTGTGAGCACATGTACAAGAGAGCATTTCATCCAATAGTATTCACGATATCTCATTAGTATGATTCAATATAAACCAACCCTCTTGTCTAATTTTTCCAATATGTAATTCTTACACCTTTCTATTAGAGTTATTTTCCATCCATTTGTATTCACATTTCCAACAACACTTAAGCTAATTGACATTAGAGCTTTCATAACATTTTTATGGTGAGGCTTAGTGGGATGGCCAACTATGGGGGCATTTTGGACAATATCAATCATTTCAAAAAAGTAATTTATACTTCATCCATACTTAAAATAGCTATACTTGATAACTTGGGTAAATTTTAGATTATGTTTACTTGAAGAGAAGCAAAAGAAAGGAGAGGAGAGAGGTAGGGAAAGAGAAAGGGAGAAAGTGAAAAGGGAAAAGGAGAGAGAAAAGGAGAAAATGAAATCTCTATTTATACATATTCTCTTCTGTAATCCTATTTCTATCTCAAGAAGGAAAAGTGACAATTGACAATTATAAGCTAGCCATCTAGAAGTGCAGGTAGCAAATTTAAGGACAAAGATAAGTGAAGGCTGAGGGTGGTCATCGCCCTTTCTAAGATTTACTATTTCCCCCTCAATAAACTTACAAATCACATCCGCCATTGCCATGGTTGATGGCTGGCTTATGATAATTGTCAACGGTGTTCATGAGTGGTCAATGATATTTATCCCCCTCAATTCCTTTTTATTTATCCATCCACTCAAACCGTCTTTTTCCTCCTCTTTTCCTTACATTTTGTTACCTGTAGTCTTCTTTCGAAGATTGTTTGTTGGAGATAAAGAGAAAAAAAACTGAATTCAAATACACGAAATAAATTCAGACTTAATTGTCAAGATGATTCCCTTCTGGAAAGAACTGACCAAAAAGAACTGGCTAGAAAGAGTTGACTGAAAAGAACTGGCTAGAAAGAGCTGACTGAAACGAACTAACTAAAAAGAGTTGGTTCGCAAAAGTTGGCTCAAAAGAGCTAACAGAATTAAAAAGAGTTGATTGGCAAGAGCTGACTGAAAAAAAGATGACAAAGATGGGAATAATTGGCTAGCAAGAGCAAACTAAAAAGAGTTGGCTGAAAAGAGCTGGAAAGAGTTGACTGGAAAGAGCTGGCAGAGCTAGGAAGAGCTGACTAGAAAGTGTTGGTAAAACTAGATAGAACTGGTTAGCGAGAACTGACTGTAAAGAGTTGACATAACTGGATAGAACTAGTTGACAAGAGTTAGTAGGAAAGAGCTGACAGAACTAGATAGAGTTGGTTGGAAAGAGCTGGTAGTACTGGACAAAACTTGTCGGCAAGAGTTGACTAAAAGAGCTGGCAGAGTTGACAAGCTACAAAATGTCGAGCTAGAAGGCTGAGTGTCGAGTTGGAAGGCCCAGCTGGATAGCCAAGTGGTGAGTTGAGAGGCCGAGTGCCTAGCTGAAAAGCTGAATGTCAAGTAGGAAAGCCAAATACCGAGCAGGAAGGCTAAGCTGAAAGAGATGTTGAGGCATGTGTTTGACGTAATTTTCTTAAAATAGATTCGTCCCATCCGACGGTATTTCGAGGTTACAATGGATGTCTATTTTTTAAGAAACAACGATAGGATTGCATAGACAACCAAGCAAGGGTCTTTCGCGGCGAACTAATTATATACCCGAATGGTATTACAGAAGAGCTGTCGAATGGGTCACTCAACAGGAAGGAAGAGAACGTGAGAGACCAAAGTGGAGATCTTGTTTATGTTATTTACACTCTACCTCAAGTCGTAGCTTACTTATATAGGCTCTCAGATATATCCTCCAGTTAATACCTGAGTAAAGGTCATTTATTGTCTTTGCTCGCTCGACTTGAAGCACCAGTCATTGATTATCAATGGTCGATTGTTTCATCCGAGTTGTTATAGAATGTCATTAGTTTTGGATCATTTTAGATCGAGAATTTAACGTGTACGTTATGCTCTTAAGCCGACGGTAAAATGGATTCGGATGATAAAATGTAAGTTTTTGCCCTAGTTGCTTTGACAATCGCACTGACACACAAGTCACCTGGGTTCAGTACAATCCAATCCCTAGATTTGCACTCCCCTCCTCCTCTTTAGGTGTACACATGAGAGAGAGTCTCTCACCTATATATGTTGACAACCATAGATGTGATTCAGTATAAATCAACCAATTAACCCTTCAACTTCCAATGTGGGTCTAAAACTTCTTCATATGGGAGTCTACTCCATCCATCCATCATCTCTTTTCCATTTAAACTTCTAATAATATAATAGCCTTCAACATTTAAATCTTATATAGGATGGGTGGGTTTTACCATTTGAACATTCCCTTGTGAGGATATATTTGCCCACTGGCTGACTAGTAGATGTGATATCTTTGAATTGTTCTATCGTTCGTATAAACATTGACACATCTCACCCAAGACTCTCCCTAATATAGTTCAGCTCTCATGGGTTGTTCGTTCTTAGCCATGAACACGTCTTGTTCTGTGAGAATTGTGTCTTCCAAACCTCTTCGAAGTGGCTCCACTTCTCTCTCATATAGTTGATCTCTTAATTAATAGCAACCTGTATTACTCTGCTTATAAGTAGAAATATCATTAAAGTTCATAGACTTAACCTCCATCCTTAATGAGTTTCACTGGTCCATTGGGTAATTCCCCCACAATGATCTTATTTCATCAATGCAGTTAAGTTGTCCTATTGAGTCTAGTTCTTGGGATCTCTAGTCAGCATAGGTTGGACTTCCTTCGTAGTAACTCATTCCACAGGCATCAATCTCATCGCACGTGATGAACTTACAACTAACTTTCTATTTAACCCTTTGGTTAGCAAATCTGCTAAATTATTTTTGGCTTTACATAGTCAATAGTGATAACTCTCATTGAAACTAGTTGTCTGATGGTATTATGCTTGCGACGTATATATCTAGATTTAACGTCATACAAATGGCTCTGTGCCTGTTTAATTGTTGACTGAGTGTCACAGTGTGCAGATTGCTATTACAGATTTCGATCATCTCGAAACATCTTTTAAGAATTGTCATAGTCATTCAGTCACTTCACCCCACTTGTTAAGGATTATAAACTCAGATTCCATTGTAGATTTGATTATTACAATTTACTTAGAAGATTTCTATGAAATGACTGCACCGTTATATCTAATTTAATAAATATCCACTTGTAAAGTTTGAGTCTTTCACTTTAGATATCCAATTCGCATCGTTGTATTCTTCGACTACAAATAAATACCTTGTATAGTGCAATTCATAATTATGAGTATATCTTAAGTATTTTATTACTCTTGTCATCCCTTTCCAGTGCTCAACACTGGGATTACTATGAATCTACTCAATTTATTCATTGTATAGGCTAAGTCTGGTCATGTACAACTCATCAAATATATCATACTTTTAAACACTTTAGAATATTCTAACTGACATATTCTCTCTCCTCAATTTTTCGATAGATGTTGACTTGCATTTATCGGAGTTCGAGCCAATGAGTGTCATCTTCATTGAATTTCTCAAGAATCTTATTCACATAATGATATTGACACAAAACAAGTCTTTTTGATGTTCTAAGAATCTTAATTTCTAGAATCACATCAGCAAGAATCATGTTCTTCATGTTGAATCTTGAATTCAACATCTCCTTAGTGGATTTAATTATTTTAATATTATTTCCAATAATAAGTATGTCATCGACGAAAAGACAATCATCTTAACTGTCTTTACCATAGATACATTTATTACTTTTGTTGATTTTAAATGCACTTTCCTTCATGGCATTGTCAAACTTTTCATGTCATTGTTTTGGAGCTTTTTTCAAGTCGTACAGCGACTTTATTAATCTACATATTTTGATTTCTTATCTTGGAGCAAAAAACTCTTTAGGTTGCTCCATGTAAATTTTCTCTTTTAAATCTCTATTTAGAAAAGTAGTCTTTATATTCATTTGATATACTTCTAAATTCTACCGAGTGACAATCGACAATAATACTTTTATGGAAATTATCCTTGACACTGGAGTATACGTATCAAAGTAGTCAAGGCATTCACATTATCAATAATCCTTGATTACTAATATAGTCTTGTGCTTATCAATTGTACCATCTAATTTCTTTTCTCTTGAAAATCCACTCGTAACCCAGTGACTTACTTCCTGGAGAGAGGTCCATAAGCTCAAGTATGATTTTGCAAGATTAAATTGATCTCAGATGCCATTATCTCCTTCTAGTGAGGTCCTTTAGAAGATCTTAGTGCTTCTGAGTAACTTTATAGTTCACTTTCTAATGTAAACGTGAGAAAATATGATCCGAAATTTTTTTCCACATGAGCTCTTTTGCCCCGTTTGAGCTCAACGTCAACTAGTTCACCTTCTTCTTCTTCTTCTTGTGTTTCAATTACCCTTTTAGAGAAACTTGCTTTCACTTGGGACTTATATGGAAACACGTCTTCAAAGAATGAACATTTCTCGATTCAAATATCGAGTTCTTGTGTACTACGATAATTGAGACTTATACACAAGGAATCGGGAGGCACTTATGTGCAGATTCTATGAATATGCAATCAATAGTATTTGATTCTATCTTAATCCTTTTTGAATTGAGAATCAAAACCTTTGCAAGATAACCCCACACTTGCAAGTATTTATAGGATAAATTTCTTCTGTTCCACAACTCATACGAGTTCTTCTCTATTTTCTTATAAGGTACCTTATTTAAAAAGCAATTATCCATTAGTATAGCTTCCCCCCATAAGTTTTCTGACAATTTAGAGCTCAATAGAAGAGCGTTCTTCATCTCTTTTAAAGTGTGATTCTTTCTCTAAGTAATATCATTTGCTGAGCAATATAAGGAGTTGTTTCATATTTGATTCCATTTTCAACACAAAACTCAGCAAACAATGATACATAATCATCACCTCAGTCACTTCACGTCACCTTAATCTTTTTATTAAGATAATTCTTAACCTCATTTTTATAGAGAATAAATTTCTCTATAATAAAATTTTATGTTATCATTTACAACAATGATGAAGTTCTTATTTCCACCATATATTGGTGCCCCTTTTAGGTCACACATGTCTGTGTAGATTAGGTCGAGTGGTTCACTACTTTTTTCAATTTATTGAAAGAATGTCCTTGTCATTTTCGCTTCTCCACAAGTCGCACACTTGTGTGTCGAGTTAATTTGGAATGTGGTATACTTTGAATGTTAATTAGTATACACAATGAATCGTAACTAATATGTCTTATTCTACCATACCGCAAAATGGAAAATTTAAACATATACGTAGAAGAATTTTCACTTTTATTAATCTTGGGTCTAACGATTATTACACCGAACTTAAAAACCCATCAGTTTCATAGTCTTTCCTTACAAATATTCCATTTTTGGACAGAATAACTCTATCCTACTAAAAAATAATACAAAAATCATGCTTATTTAGCAACGAATCAAATACCAAATTCTTGTGAATCTCTAGAATGTATAGTATATTGTTTAGAGTCAGTTCCTTACTCAAGGTCATCTTGGCCCTTGATTTTCGAAGTTGTTGAATTTTCCACGAACAACTTTTTTCCATCTCTGACTTCCTCAAAGTTATCAAGCAACACTTTGTTGCAACACATATATTTGGCGGCACCTGTATCGATCCACCATTGTCACAAATTTGAGTCTATCAAGTTCACTTCGGAGACTACGACACAGATTCATATTTGGTCCCTTGCTCAAGTTGATTTTCTGTTTCTTCTGCTTCTTGCATTCCGAAGACTTGTGACCAACTCGGTCACAGTTGAAGCATTTCTTAGAGAACTTTTTGCTGACGCCTCCTCTAGATTCCATCTTGGAAGACTTCGGTTTCTTCCATTTTGAGTTTTCACCATGCTCGATCACGTTGGTTTTAATGGTCGTATGGGTGAATGACCGCTTGTCGGAGCTCTTGTTGTCTTCCTTGATATATAGTTGGACAATAAGTTCCTCAATGTTCATCTCCTTTTGCTTGTGCTTCAGTTAGTTTTTGAAATCCTTCCAACCATGAGGTAATTTTTCTATAATAGCTGTCACTGGAAGATTTCACTCAACACCATATCTTTTGAGTGAATCTTGTGTAAAATCATTTGAAACTCCTATCGTCGTCTTAGAGTCAATCTTATAGTCAAGGAATTAACCAACAATGAACTTTTTTGTCCTAGCATCCTCCATCTTGTATTTTTAGTTCAGGGACTCCCACAGTTATTTAGTGGTTTTCTTTGTGCAATACACATTGTACAATGAGTCAGCTAGGCAGTTGAGAATGTAGTTTCACCATAGAAGCTCCAAGTTGTTCCATGCTTCCACTGCAGTGATGGTCTGGATATCACTCTTACTCTCAGATACTTTAGGAAGATCTGTTGACAAGAATCGGACTAGGTTCAGCATGGTCAGGTAGAAAAACATCTTTTATTCTCACCTCTTGAAGTTCAACCCAATGAACTTCTTTGACTTTTCCCCATGATTGATTGAGACAGTCCCAATCAGGGCAAAGGGGGTCATCACTTGTTGAGGAGCTTGTTCAACCTTCATCTCAACTATATTTGTAGCCATCTCAATATATCAAAATTCATTTTAAGATTGTTAACCGTAATCTTCTTCCAAAGATTATTTGCCAGAGATGCAGAAAAAAATTAGAATTTAAATACATGAAATAAATTCAGACTTATCTGTCAAGATAACTCCCTTCTAGAAAGGACTGACTAGAAAGAGTTAACTGAGCTGATTGGCAAAAGCTGGTTGGAAAGAGCTAGTTGGCAAGAGTTGATCGGAAAGAGTTGACAGAACTGGGAAGAGTTGGTTGCCAAAGTTGACCGAAAAGAGTTGACAAAGTTGGAAATGTTAGGATCAAAGTTTCAAATCTAGTAGGAAAGAGCTAGTTGGCAAGAGCTAGATAGAAAGAGCTGGCAGAGTTGGAAAGAATTGGCTAACAAGAGTTGACTGGACAGAGCTGGAAAGAGTTGGCTAGAAAAAGTTGGTTGAACTGAACAGAGCTGGTTGGCAAGAGCTAATTGAAAAGAGCTAACAGAACTAGACAAAGTCGGTTGACAAGAGCTGGCTGGAAAGAGTTGGTAGAACTAGATAGAGTTGGTTGGCAATAGTTAGCTAGAAAGAGCTAACATAATTAGGCAAAGCTAGTTGGCAAGAACTAGCTGGAAAGAGTTAGTAGAATTCAACATAGCTAGTTGGTAAGAGATGGCTGGAAAGAGTTGGTAGAACTAGACAGAGCTAGTTGGCAAGAGTTGGTTGAAAAAGCTGACAAAATTGTCGAGTTGGAAGGCTGAGTGTTGAGTATGAAGGCCGAGCTAGAAGACCGTATGTCGAATAGAAAGGCCAAGCTGGAAGATTGAGTGTCGAACAAAAAGGCCGAGTGTCAAGCAAGAAGGCTGACCTGCCAAGCTAGATGGTTGAGTGTCGAGTAGGAAGGTCAAGTGTCAGGCTAGAAGGTCGAATGTCGAGCAGGAATGCTGAGTCGAACGAGATGTCAAGGCCTATGTTTGACATAGTTTCTTTAAAATAGATTTGTCTCCTTCGGCGGTACTTCGAGGTTACGATAGACGTCTGTTTCCCAAGATATAATGACAAGACCACGTACACAACCAAGCACGTTCGTAGTGAACTGAACATATATCCAAATGTTATCACAGAAGAGTTGTCAAGTGGGTGGCTTAACAAATTAGAAGAGAACGTAAGAGCGAAATGAAGAGTTTGTCTATGTTATCTTCACTCTGTCTCAAATCGCAATCTCCTTATATAGGTTATGAGACATTCTCCAATTAATGGTCAAGTAAAGGTCATTCATTGTCTTTTGCTTACTTGGCTCAAAGCGCCAACCGCTGGTATCAATGGTCGGCCATTTTGTCAAAGCTATTACAGAATGTCATTAATTTTCAATCATTTCATATCAACAATGTAATGCATACGTTGCACTGTTAAGCAGACAACAAAAAGGATTTGGATGATAAAACATAGGATGATTCGCTTGGATAAATCTTGTCTCGACCAATCTAACATTCGAAGCACGTATATCACACTCGCATACAAAGTTATCTAGGTTCAATGCAATTTAGGTCCTAGATTTGCACCCCTACGAGTGCACGCATGAGGGTCTTTCATTCATATATGTTCACAGTCGTAAATATTATGATTTAATATAAATCAATCAATTTATCGCTCAACTTCTAATGCGAGACTAAAACTCCTTCGTATAGAAGTCTCCTCATCCATCATTTTTTTCTATTCAAACTTCCAATGCATTTTTAATCTTTCTCCTTCCTTTAAATAGATACTGACTTGAGAGCATAACAAAGAAAATGTACATATATTTGATCTCTAGTAAAAGTCTTAATTGTTGAATCAAATTGTAATAATAATGGCACTAACATATTTTATATTTGTCGGTTTTTCCCTTTTTATTTTTTTACCTGTTGCTAGAAATAACACTCGCCAACTAAAAGATTTTATAATAACCAAACTTATTACAAATATTAATTTTAGAGATCCTAAAGATGTGGTTATTACATGCACTCATGATTGAAGTTGAAAAATAAGATAATAATTTTTTGAATGAAACGTGTGGTAACCAATCTTTATTTATGGAATACCAAATCAAGGTTTATATGCATATTAGCTTAGTCGTTAGAAGAGAATTTCATTTGTTCTTTAAAAACATGTCCCAACGTGTCCATCAGCCCTTTAACTCATATAAAGCCAAGGTCATAACCTAATTTAGTTACAATTAATTATTTTTTAAACAAAACAATTGTCACATATATAAAAACATAGCAGCCTACTGGAGAACTTTGGCTAATCAACATTGATATATCCACAATTTTAAAGACGATCTTAAACCTAATAAACATGACTTTTACGTAGAGCATATTTTAGATATTGTAGAATTCTTAAAGTCGTCTCAAAATGATTACGACATTAAGTCTCAAGAAATTGATTATTCCATTCAATACATTTCGTATGTCTAATTTCAAAGATAATTTAATTTTTCAACAAGTTTCTGTTATCTTACTAAATTAGTTAATAGCTCATCACATAATTTTGTTAATAAAAGCTCCTAATCTATTAATCTTCTCTACCATATTAAGCACATTTTTATTTGGAGATACATAGGTCTCTCCTTGAGTGTGCCAACTTTATCTAGGAAAATATCTTAGTCAGTCCTTAGCTGAAAGTGACCATGAAAATAAAAGTATGGCCTCAAGATCCCTATCAATTCACTATTAATTATGATGATATTATCCAATTAGACAATAAGAAGAATACAGTAGTGAGATGAAAAGATAAAAAAATAATAATAATAAGTAATCTAAGATATTTTTGTTCATCCTAAACAAAAAGGAAATAAAATTGAATTTTTAAATCATGTTATATAGTTTGTTTTAGGTCATACATGGACCGGCGATAAGGAGCGCTGGAGCGAGCATAATCGCCTTTTACTGTTACAAGTTTTAGGTCATACATGAACTTCTTCAATTTGCATAACATATTGCACTGTCTCCAAATAAACCGAGTATGTTTGTTCATTTATACTTCTTCTATAAGTTCATCACGAAGGCATGATGTATTCTCCATGAGCAATTTTATCCCCAGTGTTATATTCTAGTCATTTTAAGTATAAAAATAATATAAATTAATTTTAAAATCAATTAAATTATTTTAAAATATAAATTATATGATATACAAATTGGTAAAAATTTTAAAAATGAAATTAGCATGTAAATAAATTAATTTCTGTCATTCATCTATTATATTATATGACATTTAATTTATACCTATGTTACATTTTTAAATCTTAAGTTATATCTTATATTAAATCTTATTTTAAAGTGAGCTAAATAAATCTACTCGACTACACCCACCATTAATGTTTCAACTATAAGGCTGTATATAAACATATATATACACTAAAAGAATACTGCCATTTAGATCAGTTTATTTATATTTGAAAGAAATCTTCAAATGTTTTGCAAAATAGAACATTAAACCTTACAGTTACCTCCTGTTTGTTTACTTGGAAGGACAGAAATTAAGTTTATGAAATGGTCCTACTTGAATTAGCACACTAAAAAACCAGAGAGCTGCATAAACACTAAAGCGACCCACAAATCAAAGAACAGTACAACAGACAAAGTGGAGATGGACCAAACCACACTTTTTCTTATTTCAGCCAGAAAGAAAAAATCGACAAGAATTCGAGATTGAACAGATGAAGTGTGCATAAATTATTAAATTGTGAGGGAACAGGAATCGATTAGTTTTCTTTTCATGTTTTTAGTGGAGTAAGAAGCATCCCATTTAGTATGTGAGACATGTGAGTCTAGCTGAAGCACCATGTATAGTTGGACTTCTACCTAGTTTGGAGGCACGCCTGTTAAGCGCAGGTAACCTACGGTCTTTTCCTCGCTAGAAATGGCAGGCAATGAATGGCAGGCAATGACTCAAAAAGGACCGTCCTAGGAACCAGCTGAAAAGACGATTGAATAGTTAAAGGAACACTGGGAACAACTCATGACTTTTTCGAACCACATCAATACAAAATAAGATGCTTTATCGAACCACATCAATACAAACTAAGGGAAGTTCAGTCCGTCAGTAACTCTCTATGCCATCATGTAGTGAATCACGAAATAGCGTAGGGAAAATTTTAATCCAACTTCCGCTCCATTCTCATCTAATTAATTTCTCTCGAAAAACTTACATTTGAATAAAGCAACACGATAGCACAGTCAACAGCAGTAAATCATCGCATCGGATCATCATAACTCGGAAAATTCGAAGAATAAAAAATAATCGATCTGGTAATAGAGGAAAGACGATAGAAAATAAAGCATCAAATAGAGATTGATCCGCGAATTAATCAACAAGACGACGGGTTGGTGCAAGAAGCGTACCAAGAGCCGGTAGAGTACTCGTAGAGCTTGCCCTTGGTGGAGAAGATGATGACGGCGACCTCGGCGTCACAAAGGACAGAGATCTCGTGGCTCTTCTTGAGCAGCCCCGATCGGCGCTTGGAGAAAGTCACCTGCCGATTTATCTTGTTCTCGATCCGCTTCAGCTGCACCTTCCCTCGCCCCATGATCTCCTGCTGCGGATCTCAAAAATCGGAGAAAAAGCGAAAGTAAGTGAAGTGAAGCGAAGCGCAGGGAGAGGAAGACAAGAAGGCGGCGAGAAGAGTGAAGCGAGCGAGGGGGGAGATGCGGTTTTGATGAAACTGGGGCGGCATCCCAAGCACCTCGTTGTCGATCGCTGGTTGGCAGCTGAGTTGCTTTAGCGGCTGCTGTCGTACGGCAGCCTCGGTTTTCCGCGGTGTGGAGACTACATAGCAAATAATTTTTACTTCGGTGACACGCGAGGCCATCACACCGGCGCATCTCGCCTCAGCGTAAATGCGTCAAGACGGCGGTAGAGATGTCACTGGCGGAGACAGCGACGCAGAAGGCTGCAAATGAAGGACCAGCGGTGCTTGACGGAGGATGAGGCACGGCGACGTTGGGGCCGCATCGACAATTCTGAGAGGGAGAGGAGGTGTTTTTTGGGGTCGATATATACATCCATGGCCACGCACGCACGCTCTGTCGATCGCTGATTCTACTCGAGTAATTGTGAATAATTATTTCGTAATTGCCCTCTAACGTGGAATTGGGTATTTGGGCTTATACGGCCCATGTAGCCCATTCAACATGCCGCTTGAGTCCAACACATTGCGGAAAAGTAATGAAGGAAATGATCCATATTCATAATGCGAGATTTTGTATTATTCTATCAAATCATTTCATTGCCACATAGTATATTTATATTTACGCTATCCCCCCCTCCCCCGAGTGAAAGATTCATATGTAACTTAAGAACTATCAAGAAGAGTAAAATCAAAATTTATGGTATGTTTGATGAATATGTAACTAAGAAGTATCAAGATTTATTCGTAGTAAAAAAATGATTATGTTCACCTTCAGACACCTCTCCATGCTAACGTCATAACATCTGAAAGGAGGTAAATCGTGATCGTCTAGTGGCACAGTCGAGTGACCTCCTAAATGGGAGGAGCGATGTGCCCCCAAATGTTAGAGCATCTAACGGAAATTGATCATTCTCTTTGAGATAAATCTATAAATCGAATACCAACTCAACTGTGTCCATGAGATCAAGTATCAAGATCTATTGATCTTTCAATAATTAGGGAATAAGGACATCTCCAATGGTGGAATCCATTAAAGAGCTCCTTTGTGATCTCCACGATATCATATTGATATCACATTAAAAGTAAAAAATCTTTCTCATCTCTCTACTATCAAAAAACCTTTCAACAACTTTTTTTATAGATCCAATCCTTTTATTTATATTTTGCATTATATATAGATAATATAATAATTAATTTGTAATGGTTATTTTTATAACGATTATTTTTTAATAATTAATTATTAAATACATATAATTATAACATAAAATGACATTCATAATTTAAAAATAAATTATATAAATACTACATTACATTAAATAAAAGATAAATATTATAACAATATATAAATTATATTAGACCACATCTTTGTTTACTCTTTTCAACTATTTTCTTATATATACAATGTTATTCCAATGTCATCTTATTAATATCTTTCATAAGAATTTCATAATTATCGTGAAGGATTTCAGCTTCTCACAAAGACATTTTTTACATTTGATATTCTTTAATTTCTTATCAATTTATGTCGATATTTTATTCCATTTTATTATTTTCTTTGACTTTGGATTTGTCCTTCCTCTTTGTCGCTTTTTGTCCTATTGAACTAATATAGACTTCATAGTCATCCATATCAATACTTATATCTGAATTTGAGCTAGAAGTGTGCCCCCCATAATTTGGATGCCATTGTCTTTTTGTTGGAGTGATGATTAATTGATTGTGTAATATATTTCTTATACTCTCTAAAAATCTTTTATATATATATATATATATATATATATATATATATATATATATTTGAAGTCATTGTTATTATTATTAACTTTTCACATATTGAGCATGTTGTCCAACACATTTTCATTACTCTAATCGTTTTGACGATGAGAATAAAAATTATTATAATATGTAGAAAATTCATTTACTATTGATACGAACTTATAGCAGTGTGATTTTTAATCGTTTCTAAATTCTCAATACAATTCTAGTGGGTCAATGATGGTTATAGTAATCGATTATACATTTCCAAAAATCTTGGTCCTTCTGGTCATTGCTATTAGGGCAATCTCTTGCCGTAATATGGTTTTGATGTGTGTGGCAAAGGGTTTAAGTTAGTTTGATATGTTGATTTGATATGTGCATTGAAGTCATGCAGGACTTAGTAATTCGCACATGGAGCCGTGGCGAGTTTCACATCTCATGACTCGTGCCTTGAGTCGGTGAAGGATAGCTTTGCGGAAGCCGTGCGCTTGGAGCATCCGAGGGACCGCCGGACGAGAAGCTTGGAGTGAAGTCGGAGGAAGTAGACTTCGAGGCAAGAGACGCGAAGGAGCATTGCAGAGTTGTGCGCCTAATGCTGCCGAGGGACGTGGCCGAGAACGAAGAGAACTTCGAAGGCGAGGGACTCCGAGAGATGGGAGTGAGCGAATGTAACCCGGGAAGGGGTAGCTCTTAGGTGAAACTTGGCCATTTGGCCAAGTGTCGGATGGGTTTTTCGACACGATCATTGCCGCGGGAATGGCGATCGGTGATCCGAGTCGATGTCAATCGATTGGTATAATACCGATTTAGTGCTTGGCGATCATTGCCATGGTAGCGATCGGATATCCGACAGATCGGCCGGAATGGCGGATCGGTGATGGCATGCTGCAGACGGAATGAAGTCGACTTCGATTGAGCACTCGTGATCGAGCATTAGTCGATGGTGGTAGGATCGATCGATGGTGATGCTATCTGGATTGGATGGAATTCAACGTGGAAAGCGGTCGTTATTGGGCAACGGCTACGGGATCAGTCGACTGATCGAGGGCATCAGTCGACTGATCCTGTGTCAACGGGAAGAAACCCTCTTCCTCTATAAAAAGGAAGAGGATGGGGCTTTGGGAGGTTAATGCTTGAACGCCCAACTACTCCCAAAGTGCCCTAAACGTTTTTCCACTCCTCTACTTGCTTTAATCTTCATTCCATTGTAGAAGAGTGATCTTGGTTGTAAAGGTTACCTCCACCTAGCTTGGTGCAAAGGAGAGACCAATATTGGATTGATTTTGGAGGAGTGATTTACCTTGGACGAATCGGACCGTGGATTAGCTGCGTAGCCGTGAACCATGTTACATCTTCTTGTTAGCGTTTGCTTTTCTTGTAATTTCTATTTGCTTGTCTTTATTTGCATATTCCGCTTGCGCTAATCTTTTGTAGACTAGCGAATTATGACATCCAACGAACGAGGGCTATTCACCCCCCTCTAGCCGGACAATCGATCTCCCAACAAGTGGTATCAGAGCAAGGAAAGCTTGTCACCGGACTAACCGCCGCAACAAGCTCTACATCAAAAATGGCCGGCTCAAACATCCACCCACCGAAGTTCGACAGCGAATTCTCTTGGTGGAAAAAGAGAATGGAGGTATTCTTCGAGACCGATTTTGATATTATGCTTATAATGAAAAATGGTTTCGAGTTGCCTAGGGATGAAAGGGGTGAACCAATTGAAAAATCACGTTGGACTAAGAAGCAAAGAGAGGAGCACCTTGCAAACTCAAAGGCAAAACATCATCTTCTCAATGTGCTCCCTCAACAAGAGATCAATCGGATCGGAGAATGTGCTAGCGCCAAAGAGATGTGGGAAAAGCTTGTAGAACTCCATGAAGGCACATCCGAGGCCAAGCTAGCTAGGAGAGACCTCCTCCGCTCCCAACTCTCAAACATCAAATTAGAAAAGAGAGAAAAGGTAACTTCTCTACATTCTAGATTTAAAGAAATATTAATTGGGCTAACAAGTGTAGGAGAAAAGCTCTCCAACCGGGATATGGTAATGAAGGCCATAGATGTCTTTCCCCGGTCCTCAAGATGGAGCTCCATGGTGGATTCGTTTTACATCTCCAAGAACTTGGAAGTAAGTACCTTGGAGAAATTTTTCTCAACAATGGAGCTCCACGAAACTAGGCTTGAAGGAATACAAGAAGAGCCTAGAATTCAACCCTCAAGAGGAGTAACTTTGATAGCGAACAAGGGGAAGAAGAAGATGGAAATCCCCTCCTCCTCTGATGATGAAGCATCCTCATCCTCCTCCATGGATAGCACCGAAGAAGCATATATGGTAAGGAGGGTAAGATGTGCTTTAAAGGGTTTTCATTTTAATAAATCTAATGATAGGAATAGAAGACCAAGGGGGAAGGTCATATGCTACAATTGTCAAGGAGAGGGACACATAAGGGATAATTGTCCCCTCCTAAACAAGAGCAAGGAAGAGAAGAAAAAGAAAGAAGAAAAGAGGAAGAAGAATGGGAGCAAGAGAAAGGAAGAAGAAAAGAAGGCAAAAGGAAAAGGGAAGGCCATGACACTCAAAGCAAAGACATGGGATGACCTTGCTTCCTCATCCTCATCCGAAGAAGAAGAGCATGTCTATTCCAACCTAGCACTAATGGCTCTTCATGACTCGGATTGCTCCTCCTCCACCTAAAATGAAGAATCAAGCTCAAGTGGGGAGAGCTCAAATGAAGGGGGAGCTTCTACATCCTCATCATCCGAAGAAGAAGAGGACATGGAAACTATGGTAACGAATGTCTCTCCTAAGAAAATAGTTTCCATAATTTCTAGTTTAACTAAGGACTTATTTGGAATGAAAAATAAAAATAAAAGCATGTTTAATCAAATTAAGGCATTGGAAAATAAGCTAGAAAATGCATGCTTAAATGATAATATTTCTTCTAGCTTAAATGATGCATGCTCACATGATCTTTATGTGCCATTAGATGTTAGTGATGCATGTATAAATGAAAATAGGGCCCTAAGGGAAAAGGTAGACTATTTAACCAAAGCCCTAGAAAAATTCACAATTGGCTCCAACACATTAAATATGATTATTGAGAGCCAAAGAGCTAACTTCAACAAAAAGGGCCTAGGCTACAAGGAAAAGAAAAATGAAAAGGCCTATAAATGCCTAATAGCTAGGGGTCAAGATAAGAAGAAAGTAATAGCTAGGAAATGGATCCCCAAGGAATATTTAGTGAACCCAATAGGAAAGAACTTATTTTGGGTTCCAAAATCCATCCTTAAGGGTTAGGAAAACCCTAGGGTAGTCAACCATATGGAATTAACCTATATCATATTTTGGTTGACTTAGGATGATGGGACAACATTTTTAGAATAGTGTTGGGTGATGATAACGTGCCCATAAATAGATAATAATGCTTAAATCATGATGGTTAATATAATTGTTATGTATGCAATCATGATTTATGATTTTTGGCACATAATCATGAGAAATAGGTGTAAATCATGCTTTAGGTGATACTTTATTTATTATCATCGTATAATACCTAATGCATGACTATTATTTGATGAATACATGAGTTTCATGATCATAATGTAGAATTCATTCATATATGCCTTTATGATCATGAGGATTATTAGGTTGATACTTAACCTTGATAGAATTGCATGAATATATTGGTTAAGTATACACAAATACCCCCTAGGATGCATCTCACACTCACCATAGGCTACCTTGATTGAAAACTTAGCATGAGTGAGATGTTGAGATGATACAAATGTCCACTAATGCCTATGGCATTTAGATGGTCATTTAAAGTATCAAAATAGCAATAATAGACCAATCATGGGGAAAGTTTATGTTTAATTCATAGACATATTGCCCAAAGATCATGGTTGGATATTTCATATGTTTTCAAAACAATTTCTTACTTTAAAATACATGTATTCATGTTTTGAAACAATTGGATGCAAGACTAGGTGTTAAAATGGATACTCTCATAATCAAAAACCTAGTAGTTTTTAAAGATTTTGGATTTTTGGCAAATACGTGAAAATATAATGATTTTTCATGAAAACATATTTTTCACTGATAGATATACTTAAAAGAAATGTGTTCCCCAAATTTCATGATTTTTCAAATTTTCTGGAATTTTTAATGCATTTCTGAAATTCACCCTAAATCGAAATCAACAATGCCGAATGACGGTAGTCCGAACCAATGATCGATGACCTGAATATCAGACCAGTAAAGGTTGAATTCCGATTTTAAATCAACTTATGGTATTTTCTTTCTATTAGACTTGATGTCATGTGCTTTTAACTTAGTGATAATCTTTTTGATGGTATCAAAGGGGGAGAAAATGATTATGTTTAAGTTAATAATGATAGGGGAGAAATTAAGGGGGAGTTTCATGGATTAAGGGGGAGTTGCATGTTGCTATATCATGTTTATGTTTACATGCTTTCTTTCCTTTAAAATTTATATCAAATGTTTTTACCTAACTTAAACGGATTGCCACACATCAAAAAGGGGGAGATTGTTAGGGCAATCTCTTGCCGTAATATGGTTTTGATGTGTGTGGCAAAGGGTTTAAGTTAGTTTGATATGTTGATTTGATATGTGCGTTGAAGTCGTGCAGGACTTAGTAATTCGCACATGGAGTCGTGACGAGTTTCACATCTCATGACTCGTGCCTTGAGTCGGTGAAGGATAGCTTTGCGGAAGCCGTGCGCTTGGAGCATCCGAGGGACCGCCGGACGAGAAGCTTGGAGTGAAGCCGGAGGAAGTAGACTTCGAGGCAAGAGGCGAAGGAGCATTGCGAGCCGTCCCGATCTGAGGGGCGTGGCGAACGAAGAGAACGGCGAGAGACTCAGAGATGAGTGGCGAATGTAACCCGGGAAGGGGTAGCTCTTAGGTGAAACTTGGTCGTTTGGCCAAGTGTCGGATGAGTTTTCGAGCACACCGATCATTGCCGAGGGAATGGCGATCGAGTCGATCGGGTCAATCGATCGACTGGTATAATACCGGTTTAGTGCTTGGCGGTCATTGCCATGGGCAATCGATCGATGTCGAACAATGATCGCCAGGAACGATCGGTGATGGCAGCGCAGACGGGCACGAATGGAGTCGACTTCGGTTGAGCACTCGGTGATCAAGCATCGATCGGTGATGGTAGGATCATCGTGATGCCAATACCGATAGATGGAATCCAGCGTGGAAGCGGTCATTATTGGCGCGGCTACGGGATCGGTCGGTGATCGAGGGCATCGATCGGTGATCACGTGTCAACGGGAAGAAACCCTCTTCCTCTATAAAAAGGAAGGGGATGGGGCTTTGGGAGGTTAATGCTTGAACGCCCAACTACTCCCAAAGTGCCCTAAACGTTTTTCCACTCCTCTACTTGCTTTAATCTTCATTCCATTGTAGAAGAGTGATCTTGGTTGTAAAGGTTACCTCCACCTAGCTTGGTGCAAAGGAGAGACCAATATTGGATTGGTTTTGGAGGAGTGATTCACCTTGGACGAATCGGACCGTGGATTAGCGGCGTAGCCGTGAACCATGTTACATCTTCTTGTTAGCGTTTGCTTTCTTGTAATTTCTATTTGCTTGTCTTTATTTGCATATTCCGCTTGCGCTAATCTTTTGTAGACGAGCGAATTACGACATCCAACGAACGAGGGCTATTCACCCCCCTCTAGCCGGACAATCGATCCCCCAACAATTGCTAATGATTGCGTCAATGTTGATAGTGGGTCATGACTTTGAAAGGAACATCTCTTCATCGGGAGACCAAATTGTTCACTTTGAGTCATCTATTTCTGATTTGTATTCAGATACTATCCGTGATGAGTGTGTTGGCCACTGAGTTTCTGGAACAGATGATAGTGTTAAGAATTCTTTATTGCTGACAGTTACATTTGTTAGGACCTTGGTGCGCTAGAAGGGAGGTGAATACGATTTTGACTTTAACGGTCTTCGATTGCATTAGTCGTGCTTGTCTACAATGGGTTAATGCAGCAAAAACAAAACAATCATAAAGCAACACAAAAACATAAGCAAAACTCATAAGATTTTACGTGGTTCGAAATCTCCGATTACTACTCCACGGCTTAACTCCTAGTTGATAGTCCCACTATCACTTCCTCTTTCTCGGAAACCTTTTGGAAGTGGAGAAATCTCTTACAACATCTGGAGCTTACAACAAGAGCAATCAAATACGAAATACAAAAGAAAATGAAAGAATAAGTGAAAAACACTTTTACATGAATATGATCTTGCTTGCTTGTTTGTTGGTTGCTTTGGAACTGCTTGGAAGGTCTGAAATGCAACAACAAAATCCCTTCTAAATCTCCAAGAACCGACACCTTCAAATCACCTCGAAACCCTACTTTATAATGTCTTCATCGGGCTAATTTTCCCCTAACAGTCGATTGCCAAAAGCCCCAGTCAACTGGACAAAGGATCGTTGCACTTTAACAACATGATCCACGTTAGATTCTGCTCCATCAGTCGACCGTCATCAGTCGACTGCCAAGTCATCAATCGACTGATTAGTCGAGTTACTAACTTTCTGTGTTGAATCAATGTAGCACCAGTCGACTGCTCCTTGAACAACAGTCGACTACCAACCTTTATGTGCCCTGCTATAGTGTCACCAGTCAACTGCCCTTATCCTGTCGAGTTGTCAGTTGAGTTCTGACCTCCACGGCTGCTCAAACAGTGACACCAATCGATTGCTCATTCCACCAGTCGATTGATCCATCCCATCAGTTGATTTCTCTACCAGTTAAGTTGGTAGTTGAATTCCAAACTCAACGCTTACTTGAGCACTGTTATCAGTCGATTGGTAAACCCTACCGGTCCACTGATGCCTCAGTCTCAATCTAGTTTCAAGCCAACTCTCACTTCACTTGGTATCTGATTGACCTTAACCTACTAGGACTTTCCTCCCTTGCCTAGCATCCGATCAACCATGATCTACTGAGACTTCTCTCCCTTGTCTAACTTCCGATCAACCGTGACCTATTAAGACTTCTTTTGTCAAGCTCGATCTCCTTGATCAGTCGAGTCTTCCCTTGCCAAGCACGGTCTCCTAGACCTGTCGAGACTTTACTTGTCAAGCATGGTCTCCCTAACCTGTCGGGACCTCACTCGCCAAGCACAGTCGCCTCGTGATCTACTGGGACTTCACTTCACTAGACATTAAGTCCTCCTTAACTTGCCTGGACTTTTCTCTTCTCTTGCCAAATGTTTGATCAACCTTGACCGACCTGGACTTCCCTTGTCAACTCCTAGTTAGATTTTCCAATATCAAGTGTCCAGTCAATCTTGATCGACTTGGATTTTTCTTATCAACTCTTAATTGGACTTTCCAATACCAAGTGTTTGGCCTCTCTTGACCGATTTGGATTTCTCCACTCATCAAGTATATGGACAATCGTGACCTACTCAACTTCACACTCATCTCCATATAACTAAGGATGTTCCTTA